>CM057452.1:1749655000-1750855000 GCA_016271365.2 Neoceratodus forsteri
ATGAATCTTGTGACATCTTTGCCCCAATAAGTAAAGGTTAATAAAAGGCACCCACAATTCATGGATCACCCAGACTCTAGTAAACCTCTTGACCACTAGGGACCACCTATGGCAAAGAGTCAAGGCCACTGGAAAATAGGTAGACATCAAGAAATGCAAAACAGCTAGAAACACCTGCACCCATGAGGTCAGACTAGCTAATATTCATTATTTCAAAGATAGCCTTGCAAACTCAAGGGAGACGGTAAAACTTTGGGACAACCTGAAGGACCTAACCAGTAAACCGAGCAGAATCTCACCATCCATGCTTACAGTGAATGGAGCAATTACCAAAGACCATAAAAATGTAGCTGACACATTTAACATCGTGTTCTCTGATCTCAGCAGAATACGACCACTGGATTCCATAGATACCACTGACGGCAAGGTGAATGACACTCTGTCCACCAACAGAGGTTCCCCTGCCCCCCATTTCAAGGCAATCTGCAGGGCCGATGCCAAAAATATCTTCTGCAGGTTCTAGGCAAATCCAGGCACAGCAATGACACACTGGACCTAAAACTAATTGCACTCACCATGGATGAAGTACTATTGCAACTCACAAAACTACTGAACCTATCCCTCAGGCTGGGACAATTCCCCAGAGAGGGAAAGCTGTAGTAGTCACCCGGTCCACAAAAGTGGCGACCGAGCCCTCCACACCAATTACCACCTCATATCAATTCTTAACTCTCTCCAAGTCCCTTGAGTGACTTGTTACTGATCAGCTGGTTGACTACCTTGACAGAGTATCAAATCCAGTGCCCCCACAGCATGGATTCCAGAAGACACACAGTACCACCACTGCGCTGCTGGAGTACACTAGTTTCTCCATGGGGCACTAGACAGGAGCCAGCTAGTGGGGGCAATTTACATTGACCTCACTAAAGCCTTCGATACTGTTAATCATGACATACTGCTTAAATTCCACTCCACTGGCCTTTGAACTGAAACTGTGGGGTAGTTCAAAAGCTACTTAAGCAACAGGACGCGGTAGGTAAAATCAATGATACTCTGTCCAATAGTAGACAGGTGTGCACGGGGTGCCCCAAGGGTCAATTCTGGCCCCTATTATCCAGCTGTTTCTCAACCACCTTCCCTAGTCAGCTCAGAACAAATACTCCTATATGCTAAAGATGCCGTCATTTTTCCAAAAATCATGAGCCACACTCCTTAGAATCACACCTCCAAAGGACTTCTCCACCATTGAGGACTGGTTCACAAAACAAGCTCCTCATGAATTATGAAAAACCAAGGTCATGTGATTCATGGACCCTCATAATAAACACAAATAACAATCCTAAACAGCATCCAAACTCCCTAGAGCAAGTGTACACTTTTAAGTATCTAGGTGTCACACCTGATGGCTCCTTATCATTTGCCCAACACATTGACCACATTGTTAAGGCTGCCAATTCCAGAACTGGCCTCCTGTATAGGCACCACCACAGCATGACCCCAGATGCACTGTCACTCACTATCAAAATTTCCATCCTCTCCATAATTGACTATGGACTTGTGGTGTATGGGCTGCCTCCAACACTACCCTAAAATGAGTTAGCATGGCCTTAAATAAATCCTGCAGACTACTTCTTGAAGTGCACAAACTTCACACACCTCACGACCTCTATGCTCGTACCAAATGGCTAACCCTACAGGGTAGGTACAATACCAAGTAAGTTTCCTAGGAAAAACCTGCCTCAGCTTAACCCCACCAGCTATCCAGATCCTCCTAAACTCAGTGTCCAATCCCCACCAGACAAGAGGTATATCCAGACAATCTTTGCAAGTCCTTTTCTTCCAAATGACGCAAGGTCAGGACCTCACCCCGACAGTGCACCCCATTGTCGAAATGATCTCCTCTGGTATAACCACTGAGCCTAAACTTGGTCCTTTTTAAGAGAAAACTCCTACAACACCTTTCCTCATTAAGCAGCTGTGACTGCCACCTTTAGATAACTTACTGTCTGCCTGTTCTCTCTGCCCACCCCAAACCTACCTACTCACCTTACCTCCAGCTTCTCCCCAGCCTTCCAGCCTGTTCCCCAGCCCCACACCACTACACACCTTGCTACTCTACCTTACCTCAAGCTTCTCACCCACCTTCCATCCTTCTCCCCCAGCTCCCACCCCACCTACCTACTCTACTTTACCTCCAGCTTCTCCCTCCCTCACCTTCCATCCTTCTCCCCAGCCCCCACCCACCTATCTACTCTACCTTATCTCCAGCTTCTCCCCCACCTTCACCCCCTCCCCAGCCCCACCCCACCTACCTACTCTACCTTACCTCCATCTTCTCCCTCACCTTCCAGCCTTCCCCCAGCCCCCCCACCCTACCCTTCCTCCTACGACCCCTGAAGTTAGTTTTCTGACTGCTTTATTGTGCTTGTTAAATATTTACCTGTATGGAAAATTATCCACTGTAACACTGCTCTTATTTTGTCCATTGTTTCAATGTTCCTTTGACTAGATGGACCTTGTTGTATCCTTCTGCCATCACTTTCTATGTTTCTTGTTTCTTTTTGTACATATTTACCAGCACGAAAATTTATGTAATGAAGCACTGACCTTATTTTGTTCCATTGTTCCATTATTCCATTATAACATGTTTGTTTACTTGTTTGACGTGGAACCTTTGTAAATGAGCTTCCAGCTCACAGGTACACTTTCAAGAATCAAATGAATAAAATAAATAAACATACATTGGTAGATACAGGAGTAAAACAAAATCATGGATAAAGAGCAATAAATACATGTGATAATGTTACAGTGGAAGATTAATAACATAATTTGATAAACTGGGAATGTAAAGACACAAGGCAATTAGGGAGGAGGAGAGGTGAGTTACAAGAGCAGATAAAGGCTGTCTTTGTCATGGAGTTATATGGGGAGGAGGGAGGAGGGAGTGAGGGGTTGAGAAGTAGGGGTGAGTGGAGAGGTTGGGAGCAGAAAGAGAAGAGTTAGTTCTAGGAGAGTGGTAAGGAATGGGCAGTAGGGGGAGAGGGGAAGGTATGTGTTGGAGTGAGTGGGGTGTGCTAGGAGGGAGGGTGGGGGAGAGAGACAGAAAGGGGCATATGGTGAGAGGGATAACAAGGGCACTGGAGTTGATAAGCAAGTGAGGGAAGGAGAGAGGAATTAGAGGAATGTTCACTTGTTAAACCATCTGATGAAGCTCAGTAGTGAAACATAATCACACAGCGTGGCCAACAGTGAGGTTTTTGTACTATGGTGTGGCTTGCTTGTTTGTATGCACTTTGTTAATAATAAGCGGTAAGATTTGAACTGTTTCATGCTGTGCTGTGCACTGCTTAATGAGGCATTTCCTTTAATCAGTTTGATTATCACATCGATTAACTTCAGAACCAAGCCTCCGACCTTTGGATCGTCTGCTCACATGTGTCCATACGGTTTCCAATGCTGAGACTTGGGATTAGTGCATCAAACTTGCAATCAGAGGCCTGATTCTAGAAGCTTGGTGCAATTGCCACCAAAAGGCGACTCGCCAAACCCCATTCGACATGGACCCTGCGCCCTATTCTAGAAGGGGCAGGGTCTCCTTGACTTAAGTCACTACAACTTTGCGACATGAGGATGGTACACCAACCTAAGGGCATACCGAGGGGCATGTCCTGTCTGAAGTCACAGCCCCACTACTAGTGTAAGTGCCCTCAAAGCCCCACAGGGCAGTTAGAGATCCCCCTATCTCTCCTGACCTAATTACTGTCAAGAATGTTTTAAACTTAAATCCCCAAGATTCCTGCTAAGTCTAGTGGGTTCCCTCGATTCATTTCCTCATCAGCAGAAGCTAGTCCACTCTGCATCTCTTAACCCATTCCTGCTGGCGACTGGCACAGCCCACCATTCTCTCATGGTTAGTTAACGACTGATCTCCACATGAGTGCAGTAGACACGCTCAGAAATGAAATGTGTATTCATTCATTCATTTCTGAGCATGTCTATACAGTAAGTGCTCATGCTGCCCAGTCGGTGGCTGACTGTGAAGGTGAGGTGGCTGTGCCAGTCCGGCTTGGGATGGCTGGGGGATGTGGGTGACTGGCATGCTGGGTGGGGGGCCAGTGGGGGGCCACTAGACTACCAGGAATCTCTGGGGTTTTGAGTTTGGAACATTTGTGGCAATACAATTGGGTCAGGTACTGGATGGGGATGTTGTCACTTCCTGCGAGGCTGCTAGCAGTGTGGGGTTCTAGGGCATGATGTGTGGTCTGTCTGCAGGGCATTTAGGGTTTGGGAGTTCTGGGGGTTGGGTGCAGATGCCCAGCTGGGCATCTCTTCTATGGGGATCGGGGCTGGTGGGTTGTGGGCTGCCCTGTGGGGTGCCGACGGGGTGTTCTGGGCATGGCATGGTACATCCTGGAAGCGAGTGCAGTGGGTCTACAGAACCCCGGAGGATGTATGGACAGTTACGCCAGCTGAATACTGGTGTGACTTGCATTGCTGGTTCTCCTCCAGGGTTCTTGTAGAATCCTGACATTGGGAACTTTGTTGCTGCTCTACTAGAATAGGACACAACTGTTAGTCAAACCCCTAACACCATGTTGCAGGGGTTTATGGTGCAACTGCTGGCATAACTGCTCTTTGGCACAAGTGGCCTGCAGCATGTCACAGGCCACATTGTAGAATCCTGCAAAGTCGCAGCTGCTGGCATAGTTGCTACTTCGCCATTCTATTGGCGCAAGTGCTGTTATGCCAGGTGTATCTTTGTAGAATCGAGCCCAATGTCTTGGACTGTTTTAACATGATGATAAAGCGTAGCTTGAATCGGTAGTCAGGGTAGCTTTTTCCCAGTAATGGTCCACAGGATTTCACAATTCGTCCTGCTGTACAGGCCACACTTCATATATCTGCCCTTTGGGTGCAAAATGTCCGGTGCCAAGGTGTTTGTACCAACCATTTTGAACAATTCACCAGTGCAGGTTTATTCTCTGTCGAATAGCGCAGGTTTATTCTCTGTCAAATAGCACAGATTTCAGCCAAATGACAAAGTTTATATTTATTTTAATTAGTTTTACCCCAGGAGCTCCAGAGTGATGCTGCTTCCTCGTTGGCTGCTCAGCAGTGCCCCTGATAACCGCGCTGGTTACCAACACAATATAAATTTTAATCTTCTAGGATTTATAAATTCAGTATGTTTTAACTTGATGAATCCTAGCTGGAATTTGATTATGGCTGACCTTTGACCCACAGCTTTAATCAGAGTTAAATTTGATTACAGACTATTAATTATACCAAGAGATTTTTTATTTCTAGTGCCTGGTCTTCAGTCACTTTTTTCCCCTCAACAATTATGGGGTCACTCACTATAGTATTGTTAATGTTCCTTGCCATATGTTCCCTACGAAGATAGGAGGGGCACAGGGTAAGGTGAAGGGTTTTCAATTGAAGAATACTGAAGTAGCTATAAATACTTGTGGCACAATGCCATTTCCATATGTAAAGTGGCAAAATATACCTTGAAAGGGACACAGTCAACCGCCTTAGAACTCAAAGTGTCCCTTGTTTAAAAAAACACATTTTATGATTGCTAACATTCTGTAAAGATTGCTGATGTAGCTAGTAGTTTGATTCTGATTCTTTTTCTTTTAAAAATGAAAACAGACCACCTACCATACTGGTGTTACCACATAAAAACATTTTTGTTTACATTCCTTGATCAACTCCACTGCATCTTTCCTGGACTTAGGAACAACCCCAACACATTCTAGTAACTCATGATGCAGTGGGAGTTTAGGTGACTACTGTCTCATGAGTGACTGCACTGTTTGGAGGTGCTTCTAATGTTTAGGAAGTATTCAAGAAGAATAGATTCAGGATTAGAAACAAAACAAAGTTGTTTATAAATATACATTACCATGCATTTCAGTTCTACTAAAAAGGAGACAGACAAAACAAACAGCAACATCAATGAATTTTTGAGAAGGTAAGCAATCATAAAATGTGGGTTTTAACGAGAAATAATATGATGCAAAACAGGTTGACAGTGTCCCTTTAATGAGTTTCCCACTGTTGAGGGGCCGACAATTTTCCCTGCAAATTTGTTAACAGATATGGCCCGAAGCTGTGTTACTGATACGGGATGGGTAGATTCTGGGGCATTGAGTACAAAGAAGCCCCTCCCTTGATAAGGTGAGCTCTATAGAAGTTATGCTCCTGTGCAGGGACTATATTACATTAAGCTTACTACAATTTGGAACCATGAGCATAAATTTGACCCGAAGCTAGTAACTTGAAAAATAGGAATGGTATTCTGTCCATTCATTCAAATGTCAGAAAGTATTTTCCTAAAATTGATTTAAGTAGAGACTGTGGTAGACTGTGAAGCAGAATTTATCATTTTACGAAATCTGATTAAGTGATAGATGTCTGGATGCTGCCTTGGCTATCTAGGGGTATAATCTGATCAGGGCAGATTGGAATGAAAAGGTGGTACAGTTTTAATATATTATCAAGATAAGTTTATGCCCAATCAACTTTATTTAAAATTGTATTCCCATTGTTGTGAATACATGGCATTAGAAATCAAACTCCTTTTGGAAAACCACCCTTACTGTATGGAGGCTACAGGCCACCAAAATTTCAAAGTAGGAATATGCTGGGATTAGTAGAAGCTTTATTTTCTTTCTCTTCTTGTCATGAGTTACTGATGACAGAGGATTACAATGCAGACTTGTTAAACCAAGGAAATGTAAATATATTAGAACAGTTGCTCTAAGACTAGGTTTAGAGCAACTGATCTGAGCTACTCGCATAAATGTTAAAAATCCTGAGGCCTCTTCCCTTATTGATTTGGTTTAACAAATTTCACCACATAATTACAAAGAGTTGAGTGTGGGGACAATTTGTTTAGCGATCATAATGTAGTATATTGTATCAGAGGTAGAAATAGGGCTAAGGGTCTATCTAAATGTGTTAAATGTAGATCTTTTAAAGCCTTTGACCATTTAGTCTTTGTGTCAGAAATGGAAAAACTAAATTCAGAAAGACTAAAGTTGATCTTTGATCATATTTTGTCTCTGAATTAATGTCAGTTACAATGAATACTTCCCTTTAAAGACCATAAAAGTTAAAAACAAATCTGCCCCATGGTATTCATCTTATCTAATGAAATTAGAAGGACAAAAAACAAGCATGGGAGAAAGCTCGGGTCTCTAGCACAACACAGGACTGGGAGTCTTATAGAAAATCTAGGGAATAAATATATAGCTGGGGTAAGAAATGCAAAAGGGACTTCTGGGGAGATAACAATGGAGGCTGCAGGAGACCCTAAAATATTACGTTCCATCATAAGGGATCTAAATGACCAGACTAAATTCAATATAAAAATACAAATTTCATCTGAGAAGGATTTGGACATGGGGACTCCTCTTGCTGACAGCCTCAACAAATTTTGTTGAATCTAGAATTTCTTTTGGACAGTCAGTGTGCAAAATTTGAAAAATCCTGTGACAGTGGTAACCTAGGAAGAAATTCCCCTTCTCATTTAACAAGATTGTTGGACTTAAAACAAACAAAGTTGTGGCCAGATGGACTGACTCCTGTTATGTTGTACTAGTCAGCCCCATATAGCTGAACCTCTTACTATTTCATTTCATTTGTCTTTTCTTCTAGTACTATTCCTCAAGCTTGGAAGCTGGTCAGGATTATATAGTTTTTAAAGTAGGCAGCTCTGGCAAGCTGACAAATTATTATCCCATTTCTCTGGTTTCTAAGTCACTGGAAAGACTGTTGGCTAAGCAGGTAGTAGCACACTTGTGTAACCATTGTCTGACAGGTTCCAGTCAAGTTTTCATAAGAATCATGGTACAGTGGTCTTTGCATTGAGGTCTTAGATTACATCAACAAAGCAATGGACTTAGGACAAATTCCGGGACCATCTTTGTTGACCTCTCCAGGCATTTGACACAGTTGACCACCAAATTCTGTTGGATAGGTTAGCTGAGGTGGATTTAAATAGGAAGCTCTAAATAGGTTCTGCTCTTACTTGAGTCAGAGAAGTCAAACTCCATGGTAAATGGAACTGAGTCTTCCCCACTGGCCATTTCAAGAGGAGTTCCTCAGGGTAAACCATGTCTAGCCATTAGTGAGACACGGTTCACCAGTAACCACACTTGGAGACTTCAGTACCTGGATATATACTGTTCAGAAGAGAACAATCTCACCAGCCGGTCAGTTGTGGAGACCAAGAAACACCTTGACCAGGCTGGGAGACAAACTGTCATCCATTTCATCCAGCATCAGCTTCTCTGAGATCCTGCGGTCTGGAAGAGGGGCAGATGGACAAGGGAGATAGGGGAGCGAAACATGTGGCTCAAGGGCTGGTGCCAGGAAAAGGACACAAATTTGTAGGTAACTGGAAACAGTTTTGGGAGCGAAAGTTCTTTACATTTGATGGACTGCAGCTGACTGAGGAGGAGTCAGTGCATTGCAGCAGAAGATTGACATCTTTGCAGAATATTTAACTAGCAAATGGGGCGAGGGTGCAGCACCCGATACATCGAACAGGAGAACACCCCTCCCCTCAACTAGTCATCAAATAGGAGTTCAACACGTTTGTAGTTCATTTGCATCACCAGGTAAGGAAAAGGTCTGGCTCCCCATCGGTAGCAGGAAATGCCAGACCTCACCTAACAACTAACAGCTTTAAAATCTGGCCAATGGAAAACCATGTACACAAATGCACGCAGTCTGGGAAACAGGATCCCAGACCTGCAGGCAACAATGACAGAAGCTAAACTCTACATAGTAGCCATTAGCGAGACATGATTCACCAGTAACCACACTTGGAGACTTAGTGCCCGCTATGTACTGCCAGAAAGACCGAGGTGCAAAGGGGAGGTAGCCCTTTATGTCAATGAAAATATCAAAGCTACAGAAATTCAGAATACACATATGGAGCCAGGAAGAACTGTGGGTCATCCTGAAACAGGAAATGGGACAGCCATATGAACTGGGGTTGTCTACAGGCCTCCAGGCCAGGGAGGACATAGACACACTATTGTTAGAAGATATACAAAACATGACAGCTGAAGGGTAGGTTCTGATAATAGGAGACTTCAACATGCAAGATACAGATCAGTCAATACCAGCAGGAACATCCACAGAACTAGACACATGGTGGATTCCCTGCAGGAGGAGACCTCAAACAACTGGTACAACAACCCACAAGAGACAGGGCTATCCTAGATCTAGTACTGACTAACAGGCAAGGATCACAGATCTCCAGGTAGAAGGTCACCTGGAGGCCAGTGACCATCACATGGTATGGTTCAATTTGGTCTCTAGAACTATATCATCCCATTCCAAGGCAAAAATATGGGACTTCAGAAGAGCTAACTTTGATAAGATGGCCAACAGAGTTAAGCTAGCCCTTGCAAGAAGAAATACAGGTGAGAGGTACAGGCAAAGTGGGAAAGCATTAAGGATGCAATACTTGAAGCAACATCCCATTGTGTTAGGGAGAAAAGCAAGAGCAAAGAAGGAGGAAACCACCGTGGTTCTCAAAAACAGTAGCAGAAAAGATAAGAGCCAAAGGGTTGGCCTTCAGAAAATATAAGGGGCATGATGGGATGAAGATAGGGAGGCATGCAAACTTCCCTAAGGAAACAGGGAAGGCAGTTAGACGAGCAAAGGCCCAAACCGAGGAAACACTAGCACAGAACAGTAAAAAAAAGGGGACAAGTCTTTCTATAGATACATTAGTGAAAGGAGAAAGTCCAGAGGGTATTGCTAAGATCAGAGGGATAAGGGGACTGTGTGAAAGGAGGACCTAGGAAAAGCATCAATCCTAAATAGATACTTCTGCTCAGTATTTACTGAGAAGAAAGGTAGGGCAGGGCTCACAGCTCAGCACTATGGACATGGGGAGGATATGCACAAGTCCCTTCACAAAAGAAAGTACCTACAGAGCTCACTAAGCTCAGGGTGACAAGGCAATGAGGCTCTGATGGCATATATCCCAGGGTACTAAAGGAGCTAAGGGTGGAACTAGCAGAGTCATTATCAGAACTGTTTAGTGAGTCTCTGCACAAAAGAGGTTCAGAAGACTGCAGAAGGGCTCATGTGATTCCGCTCCACAAGAGTGGTAGCAGGAGGAGCCAGGGAACTACAGACTAGTCAGTCTTACCTCAGTAGTGGACAAGATTATGGAGGCACCCCTTAAGGAAAGTATAGTGCAACATCTGGAATCCATAGGAGCACAGGATCCAAGACAGCACGTGTTTACAGCAGGAAGGTCCTGTCAGACTAATTCATAGATTTCTTTGACTGGGTAACCAGAGTGGTGGACAAAGTGGTGCATAATGTCACCTATCTTGACTTCAGCAAAGCTTTCGATACTGTTCCACATAGAAGATTGATTAATAAGCTGGCTAGGCTCAGGGTGAGTCAGAGGTTGGTCAACTGGGTGGAAAACTGGTTGTCGGGTAGAAAACAGAGAGTGGTGGTAAACAGTATAGTCAGAAGAGATGCAAGTTACAAGTAGGGTACCTCTAGGAACAGTCCTGGGGCCAGTCCTCTTCAATATCTTCATCAGTGACATTGCAGATGGACTGGAGGGTAGGTTTGTCTGTTTGCAGATGACACCAAGATCTGCAACAGAGTAGATGATCCAGATGGGGTGGGCAGAATGAGAAGAGATCTGGATAAACTGGCAAAATGGTTGGAAGAGTGGAAACTGGGGTTTAAGCATGAAGTGCAACATCATGCACATAGGTAAAAAAGACAGCGAAAGTGGCAAACCAGCGTATTGTGTATCTTGTTCCGGAACCGGCAGTTCCTTACCCAACCTGCACTTAGGATTGCTATTCAAAGCTCTGTCATCTCAATCATTGACTATGGCTTAATTATATATGGGGCTGCCTCAACCACCTCTCTCAAGTGCATAACAACCTCCCTCAACAAGGCCTGTCGACTGCTCACTGGTGCACATAGACGCACTCACACTTGTGAGCTCTACACTGAAACTGGTTGGCTGCAACTCTCAAACCGCCTAAAAGTATCTTACCTGCCTGATGGCTAAAAACAACCATGGGCCTTACCCCTCCTTGTATCCAAGACCTGCTACACCCAAATCCTTGCATCCATCTCACTGAGAGGATCAAATCATCAACCTCTCCAGGTTCCCTGTTGCGACTACCCAGGGACAACGATCATTTGCTTACCGTGCACCTAGCTGGCTAAATGTCATCAATACCCTCATCTCACCCCTCTACATCCCTGGGAGTTTTCAAACACAGCTCCACTCACACCTCACTGCCTCCAGCTCCTGTGACTGCCTTGATTAAATTACTTGATTAAATTACTCCTTCTCTTTTATTTTCTCTCCTCTTTCCTCACTACATTATTCTTGACAAAGGCATATGTGAGCTCTTTCTCACTATTGACTGCCCCTTTCTCTGCCCTTTCTGTCTCAATTAGTATATTCTCTTTTGAGACTTTTTTCCCATAATCTATTTTGTTTTTGTTTAAGAAAAGTATTTTTTCCTGTCCTGTACTTGTTTTGTATATTTTAAGGTAATGTGTTATTTCTCCTTGCTTGTGACAATATTCAACTTATTTGCCATACTTTGTAACTACACTTGTTTTGTACTCAATAGACATGGAACCTTTTGTAAAGAGCCTTTGGCTCAAAGGTATTAATTCCTAGAACAAATAAATAAATAAATAAATAAATAAAATAAAGAGGAACCCTGAAGCCACCTATAGGTTGGGAGGGGAGTAGCTGGCAATCACAAGGGAAGAAAGAGACTTGGGCATCATCATCACAGATGATCTGAAATCATCCAAGCAGACCATTAAAGCTGTAGGTAAGGCTAGAGGGATGTTGGGGGTGTATTAGTAGGGTATCACAAGTCGTAAGAGGGAGGTAATAATCCCTCTTTACAAGACACTGGTTAGGCCCCATCTGGAGTACTGCATGCAGTACTGGAGGCCACACTGCACAAAGACATTAACAAAATGGAGGCAGTCCACAGAATGGCAACCAAAATGGTGCAGGGACTACATCAGAAAATATATGAAGACAGATTAGCAGACTCAATATGTCTACCCTAGAGCAAAGGAGGAAGAGAGGTGATATGATCGAAAACATTCAAACATCTTAAGGGCATTAACAAGGTGAAAGAGTATGTTTCAATATAAGAAAAATAGCAGGACAAGAGGACACAGCATGAAATAAGAGGAGACCAATTAAGGGTAATGTGATGAAGTTCTTATTCACAGAAAGGGTGGTGGATGCATGGAACAGCCTACCTCAGAAAGTGGTGGATATGAATACAGTGCAGGGCTTCAAACAGGCATGGGATAGGCATAGGGAGCAATACAGATACTGTAAGTATGAATAGATAGGCCATTGACAGAGTAAAGATCTATGGCACATTCATAAGGTAGAAAAATGGGCAGACTAGATGGGCCTGGCAGTCCTTATCTGCCATCAACTTCTACATTTCTATGTTTCTATGTTCAGTACTGGGTCCACTCCTTTTTTGTTTTTCTGACAGGTTTGAAGGATAGTGTGGAGACTCACTTTACCACTTATATGTGGATGATGTGGATGGTCATACCATTGCACTATCTGGTTCAACTTCCAGGCACCCCTATAGGCCTGTGCCTTTGAAGATGGTCCAGTATCGGCTCATTAAGGGATGTGACCCCAGATAGCCTGATGGTGTATTGGACCTATCAGGATGAGAAAGTGCAAGCGGGTCTTGAAAATCTACTACACACCTATAATAAGGCCATGGTGGCAGCTCTGGACTCCTATAGCTCCTGTCTTGGTTCACCCCTCTCCTTCATCCTCAGTCCCCATGGTTTGATGGGACCTTGAGGAGATGATGAGAGCTGGGCATAGGCTAGAACGATGCTGGCGGAAATCTGATCTTGATGCCGACAGGCTTAGATTGATGATGCATTATGCAGATTATCAATCAGCTGATCTCCCTATAAGAAGGCAGAGTTCCTGTCCGGGAGATCTCCGCTGCACGGAATTGACCTGCTCAGCTTTTCCATACTGTTCAACAGACTGTGCAGTCCAGCCTGTCTTCAGTCAAGCAGAGAGTCCTGTCACAAGATAAATGTGATGAGTTTGCTCGCTTTTTTGCAGATAAGGTTGCTGGCATCAGAACAGAGATCTGTTCAGCACGCTGTAATGGGAGTTGCAGTGATCAGAGGAGGTCCCAGAACCCCAGTCTGGTTGGTCAGCTTTTGGCCAAGTGGCAATCTCGGACATCATGAAGATCATCCAGAGTATGTGGCTGACCTACTGCCTCCTTATGGGGTGTGTTGAGGTCATCAGCCTGGTCCTGGCTGAAATAGTCCGGTGTTCATTAGAGACTGGGAGTTTCCTGACTCCTTGAAGGAGGCAGTGGTCACTCCCTTCTTAAGAAATCTTCTCTTGACCCGGATTGCCTCACCAACTACAGGCCTGTCCCTAACCTTCCTTCGTGTAAGGTTATTAAAAAGGTGAAATATACTGCAGCTGGAGGATCATCTTGCCATCCATGACATCTATGATCCCTTCCAGCTGGGTTTTAGAAAAGTATTGAGACTGCCCTTGTTCAGGTGCTCAATTATCTCCTTGTTCTGAGAGATCGGAGGAGCCATACCATCTTGATCTTCCTTGATCTCTCTGCAGCATCTGACACTGTGGACCATGGGGTATTGCTAGAGCACCTGCAGCTGGTCTGTGGGCTGTCTGGTATAGTCATCAGATGGTTTCACTCCTTCCTCACTGGAAGGTCTCAGAGAGTAGTGTCGGGACTCATTCCTCTGATGCTTTCTCCCTGCCATATAGGGGTCCCGAGGACTCAGTGCTCTCCCTATGTTGTTCACAGTGTACATGTACATGTTGCTGCTGGGGGACATTGAAGCGTATGGACTGAGTTGTCACTGCTATGCAGATCTACACGCAGCTGTACATGTCCTTTGCACCGGTCAGGCGTTGTGGTCTTGGTATTTAACAACTGCCTATCTGTGATCAAGACTGGATGTGTGCCAATTGGCTGAAGCTGAATTCTGATAAGACTGAGGTTTTGGTTGTGGATCTGGGTCGTCGAGTAGAGGGCTCTCCAGCAGGGTTGGCATCCAGACTTGTGCTGGGAGACTGCCAGCTGGAGACCTCTGAAAGGGTGCATAGTCTGAGCATTATTCTTGATGAGGGCTGACCCTGAAATCTCAGGTGTCATCCATCATCAAGACCTCATATTACCATCTGAGGAATATTACCCAGATTAGGTGTCTAGTTCCACTCGACGATCTTCCAACACTGATCCATGCATTTGTGACCTCTCTCGCCTGGACTACAGTAATGCCCTTTACCTAGGGCTGCCAGGGGTTGACATCCAGCCATCTGCAGCTGGTGCAAAATGTGGCACCCATGTTACTGACTGGGCTTTCTACATCTAGCCATATTACTCCTGTGCTGTATGAGCTGCACTGGCTGCCAGTTCAATGGTGGATCACCTTTAAGGTCAGCTTGCTTGACCTACAAAGCCCTACATGGACAGGGACCGGGCTACATGCAAGAGTTTCTTCACCCCTATTGCCCCTCCGTCCACTCGGCTCCACTGATGAGGGATTGCTAGAGATTCCCATGGTTTGACTGAATACATCCGGGGCTCGATCTATTTGTGTCGTGGTGCCTACCCTGTGGAATTCTCACCTCACTGGGTTAGAGAGTGCCAAACTGTGGAGAGCTTCAAACAGCACTAAAAACCTATTTATTCAGTCTTGTTTTTTCTATTAGTTGAGATTGATCAGTTTGTATGATATTTTAGAATTTTTAATTATTATGGGTTTTAATAGTTTTATATTTATTTCTTGTAAAGTGCTTTGATATTCTGAATTGTGCTTAATGAATAAAGATTATTATCATTATTAGTCTATACTTCAAGCACCCTAGCCTTGGAGGTTCAAGACAAGTTACACTGAAAAGTTTTGATGAGTTACAGGCCTTTTCAATACCTCAAAATTGAAGCGAACTCTTCCAAGATTAAGCAAGACTAAGTTTATGCTTTTGGCACAGCTCTGAAAATTAACATCTGTACAAATGTTTCAGTAAAATATAAGAATGGTATCCCTTAGAACTGATAGATACTTATAAATATTTGGGGTTCTGGCTAAACCCCTCAGGTTCAGAAAATAAGCATGTGGACAAACTGGTTACGTAGTGGGTAAGACGGTTAGACTGTTGTATTGGAATCAAAATTGTTTGGACCCATAAACAAATAAAAGATAGTCCAGGTGCAGGTTTGTCCATTATTTGATTCTGCAGATATCCTGTATGACCATGCTTCAAACAACAGATTACAAAAACTTGAGGTCCTGTACAATCACCTCACAGATTCATTCTTAAGTGCCCTAGGGATGTTGGCCACTGTGACCTTTATAAAAGGTTAGAGGTGGATTTTCCTACCAACAGAAGGAGGTTACACAAGTTAATGTTAGTTTACAAGAGTGTATTGGGTCAAGTGCCAGAGTATTTAGGAATAGGCTGCCTGTTAGGAGAGTTAATTCTTCTTGAGGAATTCAAATCTCCATGAAATGGTGGTTCAAGAACAAAACCCACAGGTCTCATATTTTTTACACCTAGTATGTACCTATTCTCTGAATTGGCTTCAGCCAAATTTCGCACAGTGGATTTAAACCTCAACAGTTAATGTTCTGAAACACTGGTTTTAGATTCAGTTTCAGCATGGGGGTTGTTGTACTGCATCACCACTTTTACACAACTGGTAGAGAGACCATGTTATTTATTACTATGTGTAATTATGAATGTACTGTAACTGTGTGTTTGTTTATGCTTTCTATGGGTCACCACTGTAAATGAGCTGTACTCAAGGTTAGAACCTAATAAAATGAAAATGAATGAAATGAAAGTGTCCATAACCCCACTCCCATAATAAATAGAGTGGGATTATCTTCCAAGTTGAATGGACTGTTAGACATTATGAGTGACAGAGGAAAGTGGAGCTATGAGTGCAGTCAAGCATGTCCCTTCATGAGCAGTGATGTTAGAAAAAATATGTTTAGCAAAAGACATGTTGTATGTCAGTTATACAGTGTTAAGTGAGTTTGTCATAACTCATTGTATTGTACCAATTACTTCCTGTACTGCACTTAGGTGTGTGCAGAATTGTCAAATTTGGGGAATGGAATTTCATGAAAGTCCACTGCATTTTGTCAGAAGCAGAATGGCAGAATTCCACAGTAGAATAATGCAGAAAAGGTTTTCTGCTACTTCTCCACGGAATTAAATTCCACTGAAATGGTTGCAGAATGATTTGCCATGGGAAAATGCTATTCCATAGCAGAATGACCAGTGAAATTTCGACCGAAGTCATGCTAATTCCGAGGGCAGAAGTCTGCATTCTCCTCACCACTTGCAATGCATACAGATTTCATGTGTAGTAAATCATGTTCCAAATGAAGACAGATTATTCTAAATAAAGATAAAGAATATAATTACTGGTCTGTGTCATTACTGACTAGACCGACACACTTTTCAAATGACATGTTCTATCCATATTAACTGGCTAGTTAATACGGCATGAAGTGTCAATCAAGTCAGGTGAATTGCTTTTTTTTCTGGGTAGCTTTCACACTGGTGACCAAGCAAAAGTGACATGTGTCTCTCCTGGGCCTAAACGCCTCGAGTTACATGCAACCATGTGTAACCCCCATGCCACTTTTAGCTAGTGGGCACCCCCATAAAACACAGAACTAGTACCCACATATGGCATACCATTACTTTAGACAGAAATTACAAGGTTGGTACCACCCTTGGCATTAGGATTTATACCAGGCTCATATCTAGAAGAAGGGGCTACAAGAACAACAAAATGAACCTTTGTGACTACAACCAGGTCCAGGGTAGAGGATGTTAGGTATATGCTAGACCAAATGCTGAGGGCCCCAGTAATTTCACACAAAATCAAGAGATTTGAATGTCCAGAGCAGGAGCTGGGATTTTGCAGTATGGCTTTATTCAACAGATGTTACTAAAGCATTAATGGACCCCCACGGGTGGTCATGGCAAACAGGTACAAAAAGTTCCAAAACTCTCCTTGCTGGCAGTACATTTTCCAGAGAAACATACAATTTCTTTTTTTTTTTTTTTTTGCATTTCCATGCAATGGTGCATGCTAGTGGACTGTGCCATACACCTGAACACATTCCCCATCTTCCAAGAGTGTTTTTATGTGAAACTAAGCCACACACTCAGAACATTTTCTTCCAAATAAGTGCATACTTGTGGAACTATGCCACACACCTGAACCTGCAACACTGGCCCCTTGCTCAGGTAAAGCTGGCACCCCTACATGAACCAGTAAGCCCTGTCTTGAAAGCTTCCAGATGGCATTTCTCCAACCCTTTGCCCCAACTGATAGTCTCTGACATTCCTTTCAGGGTTACACCAGAAGTCTCCATTCCCAGTGAAATGCTAAAGACTTCACTACTGTAATGTACTTCACTCACTTGGGTGAACAAGGGACACAGACGGGGTGATCTAGCCTTATCTATGGACATACACTTCCCAGAAGAAACCTTTGAGGGAAGAACTTGTCTCCCAAAATAGTACTCACAAAACAGGTGCTCCTTCCACTGGGCATGGAACAACTAGAAGACACCTCTTCTTTTGGTAGCATGTCAGAACAGTCTCTTTCACAGTCCTTCTCAAAGACAGCTGAAACACACAAGGACCTTCAGAGGATTGCCCCTTGGATCCACTGGAACAGCAATCCCTTCCACTTCTCCTGGAGTGAAAATCAGGAATCCTGCTGAAGAATGGTCTCCACCATTTCACTTGGAGCTGGTGATTGCAATCCAAAACTAAGGTAAAAAATCCAGGGCCCTAGACACACAGCCCACTGGCAGGCCTCCTGCCACTCTAACTGCCACACTGAACTAACTCAAATTGCAACTGCCGTCTCAACATTCTATCTCCCACCTCAACATCTGGCATAAGGGTTATGCTGCTGCATGAGTTTTGAATGACATAATCACCCTTCACTCAGGCTAGCTGCGTAAACAATGATGTCATTGTGTAAGCAGCCCTATAAGCTGCCTACCAGTCAGCCTTTTCTACCTGCCTAACACTAAGGCCTTGGACACACTACAGAACTTTTGGAAAATGTTTTAAAACCAGTTTTAGCTAAACCATTTCTGTGCAGCCACACTATTCAGTAACCATTTTGATAATGGTTTAATGTGGCCACACTGCTAGTGTTAAACCTGTTCTCCTTGCAACTATTTTGTGTTAAGTCCAATACACAACTGTGCTTGCCTGGACACTCCAGTTAGAACTGTTTTAGTTAAACCATTACAGCTTAAAACATTTTTACTCCTGGACAGACCTGTAAGTAAAACCATGTAGCTCCAAAATGTTTTAAAAATGGTTTTAAGACTAGGTGGTTTTGTTCACACTAGGGTATTTAAAATGGTTTAACAAGCTTATACCATTTTAAAAGAGCCCCAGCAAGGTTTGCATTCACACCACACATGCTTGCTAATCCATTTTTAAAACCGTGTTTAAACCCTGATAAGACCTAGGCTTAAACATGGTTTTAAAACATTTTGGGAGTTAAATTGACTAACCTTCAATGCAAATGCTTTGGCATGATTCCATTTCATGAAGCCAGATGTCCCCAATTGGGAACTGGTTGATGGTTAATCCAGTCCCGAGGCAGTAGTGCAGATGCTGTAAACCATTTATAATAAAGGCTTACAACACGCTACTGTCAGTGTGAACACAACAACACAGATGCTACAGCATGGTAATTAATCCGTATTAAAAATGTTTTAAATTACCATGCTGTAGTGTGAACAGGCCTCTATCTAGCAGGGTTTAAAACACTTTTGTTAAAACGTTTAAGAAGCTTGTAGTCTGTCTGCAAACAGTGCTAGGAGGATTTAAACACGTTTAAGGCACTTAAACCATTTTAAGTTCCCCAGTGTGTCCAGGGCCTAAGTACAGACCCAGGGGACTGTGAATACAAGTGTAATGCACTCAGTCCCCTGGGGTTACTTAGACTCCATCATTAATCTCTGCACACAGAGCTCTCTGTACATAGCAGTACTGTATCTCTCGGCCAGTCAGCCTTTTCCTCAAATAGAGTGGGTCCACTTTAACACTTTGATGCTCCGTCATGCAGCTCACTCCACGTGGAAAGCCAGAGACAGTCTCTGCAGAGGTAGGGATCTTGCACTGGAAAGGGAAGTGACTTTAAGCTTGAGGCACGTTTCTTCTGACAGATAATTAATGTAAAAAAGTGACATCCAATTTGTGGACTAGCAGATATATATAATAAAACATAATGACAACACCCCATAATTTATTTCTTTACATCTTTCATTGTGGATACCACCACAAACCATGAATGTGAAGTGGAATCACATACCTCCAGTGTGTAAAACACTATAATGTAAATGCTCCATACATTATTATGCATTTATCTTTATTTAGAACACTTCTGTGCTCAAAACAACATGTTTAGTATACACTTTACAACTAAAACCATTGTATAAAACAGATTCTAAGAAAATGATGTGTAGATGTGTGTGCCAGTTGTATGCACTTATACAAATTACTGCTGTATGTTTTCGACTCACGTATTTTCAAGTTTATTCCTTTCCTTCCCTTCAGGATGCATCTGAAATGAGCTCTTGTTAGTTCAGTATGTCTTTCCTGGTGAAACTTTTAAATAAATAAATAAATAAATACATTTTATTTGTACATAGTCCCTACCTACCCTGCCAGTATGTCAATAAGTGATATGTAATAAAGACTTAGATAATGGGTGTAAAAGGTGCTAAATAAAACAAATGATAGACAGATATGTGAAGCATACAACATGCTCTTAGGCATTCAGCGGGACAATTAGTTCCCCATGGCATCTGAGTCTGAACTGACCCCCGGCCTCTCACCGGGGTAGCTTTGCACACGACCCACAAACTGGAGGTGGGTAAACCATGTAGCTGGGCCACCATGCCCTCAGTGAGCGTGGCCCAGAATGGTTACCAGAACAGGCCAATCAGCATGGGCCTCCACAAGCTGGAGGGTGCGTGGCCCGAGCTTCTGGGGAAGGGTCGCCGGGTTTTTAAGGGTGGTGCAGAGAAGGATTCCCTCTCTGAACCTGCCTTTGAACATCTCTGCTCTTCGGGTGAGTGCCTCTTGTGCTTTGTTGCTTGATTTCTCATCAGGCCTGGGCCTGTTTATCAGCGCTGGGGTGGCGGACCGCCCATATCCTGAGATGTGCTGTACATGGGAGATCGTTGCAGGCTAATGTGCCTGCCGTGAGGGGGCCCTAGCAGGAGCAGCTGGTCTTTACGCTTGCCCTGCCCTGGTTCTGGGTTTATGCTTCTGCCCATTTTCCAGCCAAGGAATTTTCTTGGTGGGGTTGGCCTCTTTGTTGTTTCCCGTGACGCTGCCCATCTGGGGCTTGGTGCTGTGGCCATGTAGCGATTTCCCTTTGTGATCCTCAGCCCCCACACCTTCACAAGGTGCCCACCCATTCGGGCCATTTGTTACTTTAGGAGCTACGCAGCTACTGCGGCCTGGCGAAGGGACTTTTGCTAGCATGGATTGCGATGGTATGTATGAGCTGCCTGGGCTCCTGCCAATGATTTTGTTTGCGCTGGTATTTGGTCTGTGGTTTTTTGTTACTTACCTAGGTGGTCGGAGTGTTTTGTTCGGTTTTGGGCCTTTTTGTCCACTTGCCCACCAAGAGAGAGGCGTTTCCAGGAGAGGCATTAAAGTGTAGTGGTTTAAGGCTTTGGATTGCAAGCTGTTGCTCAGGAGTCAAAGTTTGAATCCCACAGTCTACAATTGCATATGGTATGATCTAACATGCCACTTAATTTGTTTTGTCTCAGTTTTCTGAGCAGGCGTAGCCCAGCCCGCCATGTGGGGCCCTGGCCTGAACTGCATCTCTTCTAGCAGATCAGTGAACACAGTGTTGTGAGGATGCTGTGAGGAGCAACAGAGCCACAGCCACATGCTGGGTGTAGTCTAAGTGTGGCAGGCTGCAGGGGAACAGCCCTGTAATTTTCCCTTTTGGCTCCCTATCTGTTTGCTCGGCCTCAACATGCGGTAGGCCTGGCTGGGCCCATGCCAGCATCCAGCCACATGGCAGGCCCCATTGCATACATGGACCAGGGCTTGTAGGGAGGGACTGCAGCATCATGGGGGGCTAAATGCTGGATTTCTCGGCAAGGAACTGCATTTAGGTTGGTTTGCCCTGATCCAAATACAGGGTCCAGCAGCACAGGCTGCCTGGCCCTTGCCATGTGGTGGGCTTGTTACAAGGATCTGGGACCCGTCACAGGCTTGGCAGCATCTTTGGGAATGAAGGTGATCTGTCTGGGGCCTGCTAACAGAGTGTTAATGGAGTCCTTCCGTTTGTTATTAGGTTTGTTCATATTTAATTTATAGATTTTATTGGTTTGTTTATATAGTGGCTAATCAGATTCCTCCTACAGACCCTCAAAAGCTGCCCATTTGCAATTTTTAGGGATTAAACTGGCAATGATTAGAAATAATTGGTGCAAGTCACTTAACTTTAAACAGCTGGCTTGTCCAAGTGTAGACCCTTTAGGCTGAGCTTTGATCCCTGAACAGTGCTTTATTTCAGCACCTGCATGCTAATCTTTATATATTAAGCAATCTGAATAACAACTAGGGATGCATTGACATAGATCCTCCTGGTAGCCTCCCTACTAAGGGGGTGGCATACATTTCAATAGCTCATACAGTTTTAATCCAATTTATAGCAATGGCTCTTGGGGATAGAGGGTCACATGTACGATTCCCAGGGGACAGATATCTGACAATTCAATTACATATAAAGAAAGCAGTTTAATTTGGTTCACCTGCCACAGTGGATATTCTGTAAGGAGGGCCAACAAGACCGGTAACAGTACTGCTTTTACGCAGAATGTACAGTGACTTATGGGATAACTGTGGCTTGTCTTTTCTCTTCCACATAGCCTAGGTTGAATCCACTGTTTATTACCTTGTCCCTAACATCCACTAACCTATTATGGCAGTCAGTAGGACAAGACTGGAGCTATCTTCGACAGCCGTGGCCGGTTCCAGCTCACAGCAGTCCGAGTGGCCCAACAGAGCTTCATGGAAGCTTTTCAGGGAATGAAGGAACTAGAGGTCCAAATTGGTGGGAGGCTGTGGCCAGGCTGGATCCATCATTGCAGGTGACTGCCCCTAGCAAACAAACCCCACGGGTATGTGATACAGGGCCTGGCACGAGCGGTATACTGCGGCTGGTGGACGAGAGGTAGTGCCTGGGAGGCTTCCTGCATGGCAGAGACAGCCATCTGCATGTCTCCTCGAAGCGTAGCCCAGTCAACTGCAGGTAGGAATGAGGTACGAGGTAAAGGACATCAGTGACAAAGCACAAGCAAGAAACAAAATGGTCAGAGGTCAGCAGCGACAACGGAACAGCTTGGATGAACTGGAGCAACATGAGGCGGAACACTCCGATGCCAGAAGAGCAAGCAGAACCAAGGCTCAGAGGGTATGATGGACTTGAACCCACAGGTAAGTCAAAGGATTTAATGGCAGAGGGCTTGCTCCACACTTCTGAGGTGGAGAAGCTGATGGAGGGGAGGAGGACCAAGAGGAAGATAAATCCTCAATAGCGGTACAATCACCCGTGAGGCTGCGGACATGGAGGTCCACTGTGGAAAGAGAGGTTATGTTCCGACCTTCCACTAGAGTGTGGTGAAGGGTCATGGGGGGGTGCCTCATGGGGCCAACAGACACCAAAATGAGACACCCGGTGGGACTTCAACCAATATCGTCCCTGTAGGCCTGCCATCCCACAGGGACTCTGCAGGAAATGGAGATGGCCCCATGGACAGGGGTGATTTGGGAGTGGGAGCAAACATTGGTGTTTCAGAGACCAGCTGTGGGGGCAGCAGTGGTCCCAGCACAGGCCCAAGACGTGGTACACCATGTGACATTGGGTGCAACAGACAGGGCAGGAATCAACCCGAGTTGAACCCAACTGGAGGGGGTTTCAGGCAAATCCAGGGGCACTCTTTCCATGGGGACTCCTTTGGGCACAAGACCCTCCTCTATGGCCAGCATACCCTTGGGAAGTAGGTGGCCCCACAGGCCAGAACCCTTGGGATGGTGGGGGAACCCTACAACAGATGGAGCTCAGGGTCTCAATTCAATAAGGCATGGGACAAGAGGGGCAGGAGTGTCCCTGGAAACACTATTTAGGCCCCCCTCCAGGATCCTCCATGGAAATGCTACTGCCTGTGGTTTCAAGACTGAGCCCAGGGCACCAGGTAGATGGGACAGGAAACAACATGAGTTTGGACCAGGGAATGGTTCTCGGCTGGAGCCAGCATGCAGGGGTGGCAATGGGGGCCCACCTGCTTTTACCCCACTGAGAGAGCAAGAAAATAATGCTGCTGACCAATGGGAAAGGTCCAAGTGGGTCAGCGGGTCCTCTGGGGCCTTGACGGCAGCTCAGCGGATCCCACTCTGCCGACTTCCCTGTCCAAGAGCCCAATGACAAACCAATGGGCATATGTGATTGAGGATCCTAGAGGATCATTTATCAGACAATGTGAGGGAGAAAATATGGAAGGAAGAGTATATAGACATGTTCTCTGCATACAGGGAACTCCCAAAGGAGGAGAATGAAAAAAGGAAAGAAGGAGAGGGTCTGGAGGCCGAAGGTCCCTTCACTTTGAGAATTGGACTGCTGCCTTTGACATTTTCATGTCAATGTACAGCATGAAGTACCCGGATAAGTTGCTGCCTTACTTAAGACAGGGACACCATTAAGTTTGCTCACCTGTCATTTGACAGGTTGGCCTGGTTAAAATATGACAGCAGTTTTGTCTCAAATTGGCTCGACAACCCAGTTTAAAATGGAAAAATATGCATCTTGACTTATGGGCCAGGTACATGACAAGGAGCAGACCTAATTCAGTAACTTACACTGATAGTGGGCATGTGATTACCCGACCTAGTACCAGTGACAAAAGAGATTTCAAAAATGGGATAAGAAAGCTTGTTACGATTATAATAAAAGGAAGAGCTTTCAGAGCCACTGTAATTTCCATCATGTCTGCAGGTCCTGTGAAGGAAGTCACTGGGTTACAGATTGCAAAAAGCCACATCCGGAACTTCCAGTCAACCCCATTCTGACAAGTCCAGTTTGGGGCCAGCTAAGCTGGCAAACACTCTGTAGACTTACTGATGATGTCGAATTGACTTTCCCAGTATCCTGACCAACGAGCAGCACACTCTTGTTGGCTGGTTTTAGCACAGGATTTAAATCCCTTTACAGGTCTACAGATTGCTAAGGTAGCCTACAACCTGAAGTCTGCTATCACTCCTGCCGACAATGTTGGCACACAAGATCAAAAAGAGGTACAAGCGGGATGGGTTACGGGCCTTTTTGCCAGCCTCCTTTCCGGACACTCTGAATATCTCTGCTTGGCTTTGTTCCAAAAAAGAACAAAGGGAATACCGGCTGATCCACCACTTTGCTACCCAAAAGGAGGATCGGTGAATGACCACATTGCACCAGAGGATGCATCAGTCAATTATGCGTCCTTGGATGTGACGGGTCGAGTTGGTGCGGGCTTAGGCACTGGCACCTTGAGTGGCAAAAGTGACATAAAGTTAGCATTTCGCCTGTTACTGGTACGACCAAAGAATTACTGACTCCTGGGTTTTACGCTCCAAGGGCAATGGTATTATGGCATGGCAATGCCCATGGGTTGCTTGATTACCTGTGTGGCTTTGAGGCATTCTCTACCTTCTTTGAATGGGCCACCAAGGTTTCTACAGGGAACACTGCTAATATTCACTATCTTGGTTACTTTTTATTCACAGGTCCCAAGGATTCAGGTAAGTGCCAGGACACTCTGAATGGTTTTCAGACTTTGATGAAAAATTTGGGGTACCACTGGCATTACAAAAATCAGAGGGCCCAACCACATGCATCTCATTCTTGGGTATTTAGCTGGACTCCAGGCCATGGTGTCATGGTTACCTTTGGACAAGGTGAGAAACCTATGACAATTGCTGGGAGGTTATTGGGAGCAAAAAGGCCACCTTAGTGCAACTGCAGTCCCCTAGGCCACCTCAACTTTGTATGCTGGACAGTGAGCCCCATGCACCCATTCCCTCAGGAGACTGGCGGCAGCAAGTCAGCCCTACAAAAACCTTATCACCATATGGATATCAAGGAGCCTCAAGGCTGACTTGCAGGTGTGGAAATAATTTCTAACCAATTTTAATGGAGTAAGCATGTGGCAAGATAAGGACACCATCACCATGGGTTGGATATGGTGATGGATGCATCTGGGGGCCTAGGTTTCGGGCGATTTTCAAAGGTCCTGGTTTGTAGAATGTGGCCACAGAATTGGGTGGAGCAGGGGTTAACAAAAACATCATGCTTCTAGAGCTGTTCCCAATCATGTTAGCAGTCCAGGTGTGGGACATCCGGCTGAAGAACCAGGCAGTGCTGTTCTTCTCGGACAACAAGGCAATGGTGGATAGCATCAATTCATAATCTTCCAAGTCGGAGGATGTGATGAGGGTACTGCAGTGTTTGTGTTATGCTGTCTATCTTGGAACATCACATTCCAGGCAAAACATGTGCCTGGGAAGGATAATGTAATCACTGATGCCTTGTCTCAGTTGTAGTTCGAATGCTTTGGACAGCTGGCACCACATGCAGAAGCAGCCCCAACACTGATCCCAGACACACTTTGGCAACTTGGGAGTCAGGAAAGCTTCGATGGGTTCAGCTTGCTGTTGCCCCATCAACCTGGAAGAAATACTCAGGTACTTTGCAGCATTTGCCTGTTTTGCAAACAGCAGGTGCTTAGACCCACACAAAACAAAACAACAGGTACAAGAGTACGTGCTCCACCTTTATTCAGTTGCTCGGGCCCCATCTGCTATCCCAACACACTTGTCCAGAATAGCTTCATTTGGCAGGCATTGGGCCACTCCTGACCCAACCAGCAACTTCACAACCTGCAAGATGCTGGAGGGTGGACAAAACCAGGAAAGAAGCCAGACCCCAGGAAGCCAATAGGCCTGGGCGACCTGACCAACATACTGATAGCATTAGGTGCAGTATGTGGCACATGGTATGAGGCCCAGTTATTCAGGTCCTTGTTAACATGCACACTTTATGGGGCATTCAGGGTATCGGAGCTGGTGCTGGCCTCGAAAACAGCTGTGGGGGTTCCAACATCCAGTTAGAGGACGTCTCCCGGATGCACAACAGAGTCTCCCTATTGCTCAGAAGTTCAAAAACAAACCAAATGGGTCCCCAGCAATGATCACATTGCATCACTCAAGCACCAGCGGTCCTGCCCTTACACCTGTTTACAGGCTTTCTGGGTGGATAGACCCGGGGAGGGCACTTATTTGTACACAGGGATGGATCTCCAGTGATCAGATGCCAATTTGCAGCAATCCTACACAGGAGTTTGTGGTTTATGGGTAAGGACCACAAGGTTTTGCAACCACTCATTTCAAATCAGGGCAGCCACGAAGCCTCGAGACTGGGCCTGGGGGAGGCACAGATCAAGAAGATCGGTAGGTGGTCTTCAGTGGCCTTTAAGGGATATATCAGGCCACAATAGGGCTCAGAGGCAGTTCAAGAGTAATAGAAGTCATGCTGGCAAGAAACAGTTAAGATGAAGTGTAATAGCTCTCTTTGTTTACCTTCTAGCAGAGTGAAGGACACCAGCAGATATATGGGTCATCGGCCATTCCTACATCCAGGAGCCACACAGTTGAGCATTGGTCCACCCCCATGGAACACAGCTTGGGGTCCCAAAAGAACACACAAGGCTTTTGGGCTGGAAAAGTGGGGATGCATTGGGGAAAGCTAATGGACACAATGATAAGGTTGGGGTTGGACAAAAAATCACCCTTGGCACTGGTGGTGCACTTCTGGGAAATGACTTAGTAGGACTAGGGGCCCCAAACCTCTGCAGGAAATCAAGCGGCTCTTGGCCCAGCTTCAGGCCCTGCTCCCAACAACCAGGCTGGTCTGGTCTTGGATCATCTCTCAACAACAGTGGAGAGGTGCCCGCAACATCAAGGGCATTGAGAAAGCTAGAGAGAGGTTAATCGGGAGGTGTCCCAGTTTGCCCTCTCCATGGAATAGCTATTATGTGTCACTTCCTAATACCCAGGACATGTGATGCTATGTATAGCAGGATGGGGTACATTTGTCAGGATAGGGAACAACATCCTCAACACCACAATTCAGAAATCTGTGGGTTAGCGGTAGGCAGGGAGACCTCTGGGGCATTAAGGGAAAATGCGTTATGCATATTGAAGTGGCATAAATTCAGGGTGGATAGGTAAATTAAGCGTTCATGGTATTGGGTGACCTAGGCCCTCGATGGTGTGACCTGGGTGGGTACACTACCAGGAAAAATGGGCATCCAAGAACATGGTGGGCATCGTAGGGGTTCATGGCTGGAGAACGGAGAGGTGGCCCTGGGCGGGCACTGGTCCTGCTCAACTGTCATGATACCCCAAGATGCAACTGAGTGGGGAGAACTGTCTGAGGGAGAGGCATGGCCCTGGGTGGGTCTGCTTGACTCAAGGGCTAGAGTTTCCCATTTGAAGCACATACCACATGAATTCACTGCCCCAGGGCCTCTTGCATGGATATAATTGTGTTGTATATACAGAGTTTGATTTATGGTAAATAAAATGTTTGATGTTTAATAAAGCTGCAGCCTTTTATGCAAAATTGAAACTTGGTGTGTGTGTACAGTTATTAGTGGGTATGAGTGGGCAATGACCCCGGCCTTTCACCGGGAGTGGCTTGTACATGGCCCAGAAACTGGAGGTGGGTAAACCATGTAGCTGGGCCACCACACCTCAGTGAATGGTGGCTCAGAATGGCTACCAGAACAGGCCAATCGGCATGGGCACCCACAACTGGAGGGGCGTGGCCTGAGCTTCCAGGGAAGGTCATGAGGGGGTTTATGTGGTGCAGAGAAGGAGTCCCCTTCTGAACCTGCCCTTGACCTCTGGATATCACATCCACCCATTTGCTGTTTCAATTGGCTACGGCAATTGTTGGGGATGGCAAGTTGATTAGCCCTCATGGGCCCTCAATTTTGAAGTTGCAGCAAGTTTACATGGAAGGGCACAAATTCAGGGTGGATAGGTAAGTTAGCATTGGTGGTATTGGGTGACCCGGCCCCTGGTGGCGCGACTCCTGGGTGGTACCCTACCGGAAAAAGGTGCACCCAAGAACACGTGGGCATTGTAGGGGTTCATGGCTGGAGGATGGGGCAGGCGGCCCGGGCAGGGACCGCCCTGCTCAACTGTCATGATACCCCAACATGCAATTGAGTGGAGAGAGGAACTGTCTGAGAAAGACATGGCTCTGGGCGGTCTGCTCCACTCGAGGGCCAGAGTTCCCCCATTTAAAGTACCATACCACCTGAATTCGCTGCCCCGGGGGTCTTTGCATGGATATAATTGTGTTGTATATAGAGATTTTGATTTGCTGTAAATAAAATGTTTGATGTTTAATAAAGCTGCAGCCTTTACGCCAAAATTTAAACCTCCTGGTGTGTGTGTGTGTGCGTCTGTGTTTGTGCAGTTATTGTGGGTCACATTGGGCAATATAAAATACAGTATTCCAAACACTCGCTCCTGGGTCGGAGATACTCCTGAAGACATAGGGTATCTGGCACTGCAAGTGTTAGCATCCAGTGGTAATATAAACGTCAGCAGCTTGACAGGCTCTTGAGGAAGGCTTGCAAAATACACAAGTCTTTACTGTGCAGTCCAGTTATCTTGACAATCAAGCAGTGCCCTTCCCTGGTACCTGTGTTAAAACTTTGTAAATACCTGTGTACCTAAATGTTCTTTGCTTCTAATTACTCTGCACCTATGTAAACACCTTTGTAAATACACGTCCTGACTGTACCCCTGTAACTCCCCGGGTCGCATCTGGAAAGGAGTGGACCCCGCTCAGTATGCCTGCCTGGTAAATCTCTTAAATAAATAAATAAACCCTTGCCTCAAGTGCCTTTGTGCCGAGTCACTTTATCCAGGTCTCTTGAGTTAATTTAAACAGTAAGTCAAACCAATTATATGAATCTGCACGGTACTGTATGAAAACGTCTGTCGAGTTATCCTTTTCCTACAAGTGCACGTTTACTGGTAAAGTTGACAATGGAGGCTGCTAGTGATTTAAATAAACAAAAATAGTGGTTTCCAACGGTCACTGAAGCTACAGCAAGCATGTCAAGGACAAAGGGCGAGGAGCGGTAGCGTAACTGTATGAAGGTGCTGGGATGCGGTTTGCAGAGACCAGCGGGATTCCTAGTCACGGACAGTCCAAAATCTATCAGAGCACGAGTACTGGCTGCAGTTGCCAGCTCAGTGCCGATAAATGTACTACAATTACTGGGGAGCTGACTTCACTGATTGTATGTGACATACAGCACTGCTAGGTCTCAACTTTTCAGCAGGTACTGTACGTGTCTAGCGCTGGCCTTTAAAATGATAAACAATCGGTCTGAATGCATATCACTTCTGATCTAAGGAATAATGCAAGATTTCCAAATAGCTGGCCACATCTGTTTAGCATTATGGACCGTTTCTGTAAAGTTAAAATGTTAAATGCTTAGGAATTGCTTGAAACACAGGTTTGCATATTATATTTTCCTGAGCAAGAGACACCCATGTGGGTGTAAAACGTACAGCTGTATCGCTAGGCATATAATGCGTACCACTTAGTTAGAAGTGTACCAGACAGACGAGGCAATGGCAGTGCCTTCAGGTGTCGCTCCATCCCCCTACTGTAAGGGAGATGACACAGCCCCCACCCCATACTCCATAAACAGATCGGTGGTCAATGGGACTCTCTGCAGTCGGGGCTCTCTACAGAATGGGCTAGTAATAATATAACGTGGTGTTATTCTTAGCTGTTCCAACTCACTCAAGGAGGCTCCCACCGCCAGACGTCAAGTCCCAGGCTGGGATAGAGGGAGGGCTGCCAATCGGGGCTGATCAGGGTCTGGTGGGGACCCTCCCATTCTCCTAGCCGAATAAAACCACAGCAACCCCAAGTCTCACCGTCCGATCCATCAGTCTCTCCCGATGTTACACACTGTGCTGTGAACTACCCCGCTAACTAACCCAAAGGCGAACGAAGTGCCTTCCTACCTGAGTATAGCTGGTAACTTTTTTTTTAAACGGGAGGAAAAAAAATACATAGAAAAGCGCTTCGTTCGGGATTTTGATTCGAGATTTTTTTGCAAGTTTTGTTCATGGACCTCGGTAAGCATGTGCTATCGCCTGCTCCTGCTACTGCTCGGACCCTGGCGGTGTCGGGTCACATGGAGACGGTGCGAGGGATCTACCCCTTCGGCCACTCCGAGCTCTCGGCTCGGAAGAACTGCAAGCCGATACCAGCCACCCTGACGCTGTGCCACGGCATCGAGTACCCCAACATGCGGCTGCCCAACCTGCTGGGCCACGAGACCATGAAGGAGGTGCTGCAACAGGCCTCCTCCTGGATCCCACTGGTGCAGAAGCGCTGCCACCCGGACACCAAGAAGTTCCTGTGTTCGCTCTTCGCGCCCGTGTGCATCGAGGAGCTGGATGAGACGATCCAGCCGTGCCGGACACTGTGCGAGCAGGTGCGGGACAGTTGCGCGCCCGTCATGTCCGCCTTCGGCTTTCCCTGGCCCGAGATGCTCGAGTGCAGCCGCTTCCAGCCGGACAACGACCTCTGCATCCCCCCGGCCGACAGCAGCGACGTCTCCTACAACTACTCGGATGCCACTACCACCAGGGCAGGTAATATACTGTACTCACAGCCAGGGAAAGAAATCTGTATACTGGAAATGTATTTATACTTTTGACTGGGAAATGCACACTAAGCTATGCTACCTTGTTTCCAGGTGTGTTGCGTATATGTGTGTGTGGGGGGGCGATCGGTTTTATCGATAGGGAAATGTTGGCAGTGACTCAGGTGAAACATCCATACTCTTCAGGGATAAATGCCATGGATCTAATACTTCCTTCCACCTGTACAGTGACCAGTCAGGGCCAGAAGGAACCTCGGATTAACCTCCCATCCCAAGGATGTCACCTTAACGGTGTAGCACCCTCTACTGCTCTACAGCGACTGTTATGGATGATACCCGAGAGCCATGTGGAGCTAGCATAGTACTGTAATCTGCTAGTTTAGAGAATGATAGTGTACAGTACAAGGGTATAAAATATACTGTGCAGCAATCCTCTTCCAGAGGAGGAGATAGACATCACTGCTGCTCGGAGGGATGTACTATATGGGGGCGAGAAGTCCTGATTTTGATTGGCTGACTGGCACTTTGAGCATGGATAAATCCTAGGACAACTCACACAAAAGCGCCAGTCAAGCTGGTGGCACCATAACAAACGATATCAATACACGCCACCCTCAAAATTCCAAACAAACCTGCCGTCATTTCCCGCTAAAGCCCATTGCTAACCACCAAAATACAGACACTAGATACCACAACCGCCCACAACAATGTTGTCCTAACAAAAATAATCATGTTTTAAGCAGTAGAATAACTTCATCGCCACTAGCCTGGCACCAATTTTATAATTCTGACGCTCACCTCGGCTCCATCCCTGCTCTTTTTCGCTCACCGTCGGCTCCATCTCTACCCTCTTCCCAAACTAATCAAAACAATTGCAAAGGATTAACAGTAAAATGTACTGCGCAACTCTCGATCCAGAGCCATTAGTACGTCTTGTTTCCAGACTGACTAACCCTCCACCACCGCTGTCCACTAAGTTTCCTCACACTCTCTCACCCCACACTTAACTTAGTCCAGAAGTGTCTCACTCTCCCAGCGCAAAGAAAACCAAACAACCAACTATCTAAGTAAAACAATGCTGAGAGAAGAAGGGTGACAAAATACAAAAACAAACAAACATTTAAATCAAACTCACAAAATCTTGAGGAAAGAGAGGGACAGAAGACATCTACAGCTATAATCTATCTAGAAACAAAGCACTATTTGAACCACTGCGGAAGAATATTAAATAAAAAAAAAAAATAAATAAAAACTGAAATGAAGCACATTTTTCTTTTACATTTATTTTAATAATTTTTCCATGTTATAATCAGACACACCACACCAGCATGACTATTTACTCACCATAATCCACACCTATAAGTGAATTATTGCTTAACTGCACTCCTCTACCAGGGGACAGAATATGCTGTAATGCACTCTTCTAGCTGGGAAGGGAATGCAAAGTAGGGCACTGTGCTAGCAGGAAGGGAATATACTTACTGCACCCTCTAACAGAGCAAGGAGTAACTGTTCTGCACTCTTCCAGGGGAGGGACTATACTGTACCTGTGAGAAAGAGAATATACTGTACCTGCAAGGGAAAGTCATATCCTGTAGTCTGCCAGGGAGGGCATATACTGCACTCTAGGGCATATACTGTACTGCACTCCTCAAACACCGGAGGGAATATACTGTACTGGGCTCTTCAGCCAGGGAAAAGAACTCTACCTGAGAAGGGATTATACTGCTGTCTACCAGTGGAGGTTATGCACTCTGTAACAGGGAAGGGCATAGCAGTACTGTTGTTCTATCAGAGTAGATCTTACACTGCTGTCTATCAGGAACAGTGGTGACTCTACACCAGGCACATGCCCTGATAAAACAAAATGTTGTTCCTATGATTGGTTCCCAATGTCGTGCAGAACTACTCCCATTGGAATAATACGTGCACTTTATGCAAGCACCTATTCCCAGGTAACCAACAGAAACTGGAGCCTCCACCAATCAGAGAAGGGTTTGTATTGCTCTCATGAGAGGTGGCAGGGGCAGATTACTCCCTACTTGAGGAATGTACTACTCTCTACCAGGGAGACAATGTAATACTCTTCCAGGGAAGATCATATGCTACTGATTACCAGGAAGGTCATACAGTCATAGTAGCCATCAAGTTGTCTGGATATTTGCAGATATTTTATGATATTTCTAAAATAAATTTTGCTGGTGACCCTACAGTAGTACTTCAATCAGGCAGGACATTTTCTAGAGATATCACAGAAGTTTCATGAAATATCCAGCTATGCCATTAGCTGCAACTATATACTGTTCTGCTGCTGTAGTTGGGCAATTAGGCAAGGCATTTTATTTGTATAGCACTCTATCCCTAGGGCCCAGGGCACTTCACTATATTAAAAGGCAGAAGAGTCCTGCAATAAATCATTTATAAAGGTGTAACAACACTGTAGCAGGCTGAAACTGCTGGCAGCTCAGCGGTCTTTGGGCCAACTTGCAGACTATGTCTAGTTAAAGGGGAACAGTCAGCACTAAGAGCCCTACACCCACATGTGGGTCAGCCTGGTGATGCAGAGGGCTGAGGTGCTGTACGCTCACCTCTTACCATGCCAACGACCCAAGTTCAGGAATGAGTTTGAGTTGCTGAGGGTCAGCCTGGGGGACTAGGAGGAGAGCAGCTGCCAGGCAGCTTCCCTCCCAGACTGGGGAGTTTAGTCTTCCTGGCTCTTGGCTGCCAGTGAGTGGAGGCTCAGTGGCAGCACCAGGCAAATGGGAGGCTGGCATTGGCCACGTGGGTGGAGCAGAGCTGCCAGTTACAACACATGTGCACACCTCCATGCACATGTGCGACCATGTTACTGAAGCCCGGGTGTAATGGGGAAAACCAGGAGAAAAAATGGCACAGTGAGGATGCATGAGCTGCCACCACCCCCCACCCACCATGCTACCGAGCAAACCTGCAGACAAGTAAGCCTCAGAGAGACAGCGAATGGCGGAGGGGGTGGTGAAAGCCAGCAGAAAAGGGAGCCCTGCCTTGTCATGGCCAAGGAGGAATAAACTGATTACAGAAAACAAGAAACGTGTGGTCCTGTAGTATAAAAAGTGCCCAGGTTAAAGAACAAAATTTAATTTTAGTAATATACAGTACTTGGGATGCACAATTAAAATGATGAGAGAGACAGACAGAGAGAGATGCTGTGATGTGTGTAGTTATTATGGGACAGAGATTGCAAACAATACTTCCACCCCTACATGACTGATCTCTGGATCAGCAGGCTGCAAATGCTCAAACTAGAAATGTAGCTGAGATGACAGTTTAACTATTACAGGTCAGGTGCAAGAGCTAAAAGCAACTTCAAACAAATTCTTGCCTTTTTAGCATTGCAACATTGTGCTTTTAGTTGTCAGCTTATTCCCAGTTCATTTCTCTTTGCCGGTTTGGCTTTTTGCTCTTCGACTTGCCCTCAACAGCAGATGCATTGTGAATGCCCATCTGCCCCCTTTGCTCACTGAAGTCATGCAGCCCCACTGCCTGTTTCCCTGTCAGCTGGGATGGTGGATACTTAATATTTGGGCTCATTGGCATTCCCTGCTATTCTGAATCTTGCTACAGTGGATTTTAGGTAAGGGACCACTGTGTTCTAGTTATTGTGTAAATCTTGTGACTGTATAAAGAAACCCAGTACAGTCCAGTTATTAAGGATTTAATAACGAAACCCTCAGTGTGTTCCAAGTTGTTTATTATACAGTCAGGCACCTCAACTTCATATAATCCATCTAGAGAAGAAACTCACATGGAAAGACACACTGGTGCAGTGTGAGAGTGTGTGTGTGTCTGTGTCTGTGCTGTAAGTGCGTGTGTGTGTGTGTGTGGCAGGAATATTAGAGTAGCAGGCTGCAGTGTGGTGTAGTGGTTAGAGCATCAGCTTGAGAACTAGTAGCTCATAGGCTCAAACCCTACTAGAGTGCTGTAACCTCCTAATGCTCCCGGTCACCTAGCTGTGGAAATGGTGGAAGCAGGACCCCTGAAAACAAGATGTTGCATCTCAGCTGGGCTAACTTGGGAAATAATTTGTAAAAAAAGGAAATTACGTTATACAATTTCTTTATGAATTATTGTAATCTTGTATCAAGTTCTAGATGTTTAGGACTGTGTAAAAATGTAGAGTAGTCTCTAATGGCTGATATTTTGGTGGGAAAAAAGACATAAAATGCACTGGGGTGTTGAGAAGAGCAGTCCCCTCCCTTGAGCCCAGCAGTTAAACTGGAAATGATAGGGTAGGTGAACTCTCACTTCAGTATTTGCTTATTTAAAATTTGATAATCGGAAAAGCACCATGAGCTTAGGCTCATTTTCAGGTGCAACCCAGGAGATAGGGGAACAAAACGACAGAGGATAAAATAAATACAATTTTTTTGTGCAAGATTAATAGTAGACAATAAAACATTACACACAAAACAGGTACATGTAATGAGTAGCGGACGCTTACATAGTATACAAAATGAAGTAGGTATTTGTTGGTGGAAACTATAGTTTTGAGGTGGTGAAACTCACATTTTTCAAAGTAGAAAGATGAAAGAGGTGCAGGAACTACAAATAAAAACTGAGAAAAGACTACTTCTGAATTAAATGAAATTATTATTTTTATTTCATTAACTCGCTTGCCACTATACAAAGCCATCCTTTGTGGACATAAACACCACTTTGTCACAGCTGTTCAATAGTCTGCTGATTTTAACTTTTACAGTCTTAGTTATTCTCTTGTCTCTAAAAAGAGGTGCATACCTTTGTTTGCTTTAAAAATTAGCTGGAGGGTCCCTTCTTCGCTTAAAGGGACACTGTCAACCTTTCTTTGTATCATATTATTTTGAGTCGAAACCCCACATTTTGTGATGGCTTATGTTCTCTAAAATTCATTGATGTTGCTCATTGTTTTATCTGCTTTTCTTAATAAAACAGAAATGCATGCTTGTGGTGTGATTATACAGACATTGTTTTGTTTCAAATCCTTGATCGACTCTTATTGTATACTTCCGAACATTAGGAACACCCCAGAAACAGTGCCGTCACTCATGATGCAGTAGTCTCTTCTCCTCTCACTGCATCATGAGTGGCTAGACTGTGCTGGAGTGTTCTCAAGTCTAGGATAGATGCAGTGGTAGTTGATCAAGGAATGCAAACAAACGTGTTTTGTGTAGCAAACACCAGTATAATGGGCAGTCAGTTTTCACTTTCAAAAAGAAAAAGGTATCAAATTAAACTACCAGCTATGTCTGTAATCTTTACAGAATGTGACCAGTCATAGAATATGTTTTTAAACTGGGGCACATTAAGGCTTAAGGAGCTGACATTGTCTTTTAATCCTCACACCTTATGGGGTTTTCTAGATAGCTTGGGAGTTGCAAGGCTTGCTTCACCCAAGAGAAGCAGGATATATTTTGAAATCTAGAAATTCAGTATCTTGAACGCTACAAGACCGAGTTTGGGATACTGAATTCTGTAAGACCACAAGGTACTGAACTGTAATGTTGGGGGCTCTGTCCCCACATCCCTTGTAACTTAAATAAGCAACTCAAAGGGGAGCAGACCTAGGAGTAAAAAAAAAATTACAAGGGTGGAATAGTGTGCAGCAAATTAGTGGTGACCAGGAACAGAACCTGGGTCCACCAGACCATGCTGGCCAAGCTGCTACTGCATTAGACCTCCATGCCATGGAAGCAGCTCAGCCAACATCCACATTTTTGCTTCCTTGTTACGCCTCACTGAGGTAGGGTACGGTTCATCACATCTGCTACCATACCCTGTTGGCATCAGCTTCCTCCTGTTGAGTATCTAAATATGTCAGGAGACTGAACTCGGTCCCATCAGTTTTGGGATTCCGAGTTTCAACCTCTTAAAAAGATACCAAGAAGCACTGAGGTACAGGACCTATCTGACAATTTGTAGAGGTGGTGGAACTGTGTTCCTTTCAGCTCCCGCTCAGTTTAACCCCTGCCTGTCCCTTGTCTATAATGTGGGACAGTTGAGCTGTGAGAAAATAAACAAATCTAGATAGATAAGTGGATAAATCTGCCATGCCATTATCATCAGTAAGGCTCTGTAGCTTCTGGGCTTGCTTGTGCTAACACTGTACCAAATCTGTATTTGTATTTATTGAGTTGCTTATTTATTTATTTTTATTTAAAAAATGCCTTTAGTTAAGTATTTACAATTTAAAATGTGTTGATTGGGTAGGTACACAGAGCCAAAGCTCATATCCAGGTACAACCTGAGAGCAGGAGAATAAGAGGGAGTGAATTAAATAATGTATAGTAAGAGCAATAATATACAGCAACAGCATACATATAATATGCATAATGATATACTGTAGCTAACACCATAATACACAATACACAATGGCTATGAATTTCTGCAGATGTGAAGTGCATTGAGAAATTATAAAAGAATTCCTGAACTTAAGTGGCAAAAGATGGAGATAAGGGAGGGGCATTAATGAGGGAGCAAAAGGAAAATGAAAAAAAAGGGAGGGTGAGGGCTTCTCCAAACCTATTGATAAGATATGCTCATGAGCTTCTCATCTCTTGAATCTGTTTAACAAGCAGGTACTTTACCATATCTCTCATTTACTTTACAGCACCAAAAGTCTGTGATGCATGCAGAAACAAGGGGGAGGATGACAATGAAATCAGTGAAAATCTTTGCAAAATGATTTTGGTAAGTAAAGGATAACGTTAATTAACCAGGTATGCATTTACAGGGCACTGAAAGTAGTTGCTAAAATCACAAAATAATTTTTCTATAATCTGTTAGAAACTGAAGAACTACTTCAAATTCCAGACTGGGTGAAAACTGAATTGACCCAGAACTGTAATGCATCTGGAACTGAAACAATTATGCTTTCTTTTTGGTATGACCCCAACTAACTGGAATGCCCTTGACCCACTGGAATGTTTACCCCAGACTGCCAGAATGACCTATGATAATGCCATGTCCTGACCTGCCAGAATACGCCTGTCAACTCTGCCCCAACTCATCAGAATGCTCCAACCTAATAGAATGTTTCCCAAATGAGGGAATACTGGCAGGATATGGACTGTTCCAGCAGGATGGATGGTATTCCTGCTGGTGAGAGGCAATTCCAGCAGGTTGGGTAGGTATTCTGGTGGGCTGAGGGTCATGCCAGTCCAGCAGGTTGGGGCCATCCTAGCAGGTTGAATGGGCAGTCTGGCAGTGAACAACTGGGAACCGTTACCCAGATGCCTCAGCGCTCATTGTTAGAGCTGAGGCCAGAGGCCTCCTGATTTAAGCTCTAATGAGCAGAGTGCCATGCTCTGGGTTAATGGTTCCCCAGTTGTTCACTTTTCCAGTGTCAGATGACTTTACTTTTGTGTTTGCACAATAAACTTGCAAAATTGAGTTTGATTTACATCTTCTTCGCTCAACACTGTACCTCTGAGTGCCTACTGGTTCTGCATTTCTTGGTTGTTGGGCTAGCAAAGCTCTCAGGCGCCCCACGCCTGCTCCACTGAAAGTGCTGTGGTTTTCTTTGCTGGATCATGGGTGGGGAGGGTAAGCCTGGTCAGCAGTAAGAACAATCTCTTTAAAAAGATCACTTGCAATATAATATGTGTTTTCTGTTATTAGCACTGCTGACATGTATTTACAACAAAATCCTCTTAATTTCAAATGGAAAACAGTGATTGGAAATGGAGCATTCTGACTGGCTGACAGCAGTCTAAAGTGTTAGGCCAACATCTGGCAACCCTCATGCACAGCGTTATTTAGGGAGCTTTTCCAGCCAATTTGAGGGCTCCTTACCCCTGTGCGTGAGAAACTCTTTATGTGCAGAGTCTTTCACATGGATGTGTCCTGAAATGGGCTTGTTCTGAGGTAATTTTATAAAGTTTCAATATTTTATTGATCAGCCTCAATAAATAATATAGTAATATTATAGAGACCACTTACAGGTGTAAGAGTGATCTGACTTACATTCTTGAGGTATCAGAACACTAAACTTTGATTTGAGGTTCCTTATCCTAAGAATGCACGTGATACTACTCTTATAACTGTAAGAGTGATCTCTGTGGCAGCATTAAGATACACAGTAGAAATTAGATCAGTTAGAATTTTAACTATAATATAAGGAATAATGTATTGGCAACCATGCACAACAAGGCTGCAGCTTATCAAGGCGTTGAGATATCAGCGATGGACCATGAGACCAAAGCTCAAGAGGTCCATGCTGTTAATTCAACCCCAAGATAGAAATACAAGGTGAGTTGTGTATGGTCACCCATATTTTATGTTTTATAGTACATGTTTTACAAAAAATAATAGAATAAAGAGAAGTACTATGTTGGTAATAATTTTACTGCATGAAAAGTCTACAAATACATTAAAGCAGATCACATTGTTAAACTGCTAAATGTTGAAATGTAACTTGCAAAACTTGTTTATTAATAATTAATTCAGTCCTTTTTCAACAAACATTGTGGGTTTTCCATAACAAATAGAGTGTGGGCAATTCTTTATAATTAAGTATGGTCTATGCTGCTAAGGATACCACGGAGGGTGTTCAGGTCACATTCAGTATTGTCGATTCATTTTATTTTATAGATAAATTCAGCCAGTAGGGATCTAATTGTGATAGAGGTATTTTGATATTTCTCTGGTCTCATGTTTATCTAGGAGAAAAGAATCAACTAGTGCATGTCCAGTGCTATTTTTCGACTGTCCATTTGTTCTCCTGTTCTAAAATAAATTGCTTTCTCTCTAACATTTGTTTTGAGAATATATCTGTCAACATTTTTTTGTTTGTTTATTTGTGAGTTTTACTGAATGGGAGTCACAGTATGCTACCAAGAATGCCTCTCTTGTAAGTACAGAACTGATAGGAAAACAGTTTGAGACAGTGGTGGAGACAGCTGCAGCACAGCACAGGCAAACTGGTAATTAGAGAATGTGCATAACAACTTCAGAACCATCCATAACAACTTTCTGGCAGTCATTGATTACTATACATAATATACCCTAACCATATACTATATATTTATTTAAAATGAGTTAAACATTGTGTTTAATAATAAACATTATGACACTCCAGAGGTTAGGTTGCATTCATTAACCTTAGGGTTTAAGGCCCATGGCAGCAAGTCATGCCTCTTAACCCCCAAGTTAGATTAAGTGACTTTTAAAATGGGTAAGAGAAACCCTATTATGTGATTGGTAGGAAACAGTCTCATGGATGTTTGGTCATTACAGTATAACCACATGTCAGTTAAACTGTCTTTTTCTTTTCTGCTTTAGGGCTTTTGTCACTGTTTTATAATTAGTGACACACATTTGGGAAAAGTGGTTATTATAACATAACTACACTCTTGTTATGCTGTACTAACCACTCTTCCCAAATGGTTGAAGGCACAAGGTGCACAACCCACCCAGGGCATGTGGTTATTACAGTATATCCGTAAACCCAGTTATGTGTTGTCACCACACATGTAACCTACCCCTGATTATACCTAAATACTTAACAAGCACATTGCAACATACTACTAAATTAAAGAAACAGAAACACTTGCTACATGACCTCATAAATAAAATGTAACATTATACAGTATATCACTATGAACAAAGTTTTTATTACTCATGATTCCAAATGCATAAAAACTGGTAAAAAAGGCAGTACAGCAGCCGTGAAACAGTATGTGCAACTGGCCCTTCATTGGTATGAACACCCAATGTCATTTTGCACCAAAATGGTATTTCATCAAGGGGCACTGCTTTGACTGCAGGGGCCAGTTGCATGTATTGTTTCATTGCTGATGTAGTTTTTTTATTATTATTATTCTTTGGTAACTGGTAAGACCCAGGGACAGGTGTCTGTTTTCAGGGAGACCCAGGACCACTTTGACTTGCTCAGAGTCATGTAGTATGCAAGTGGAGGTTGTGGGAATCAAACCCAGGTCTTCTGGACATACCAAGATCATTCACAGCTTGTTACAGTAACCTGTAGGCTATAGCACCATCTTTTATATCAGTTTTTATGCATTTGGAATCACAAGTAACAAAAATGTTGTTCACAGTGATATATAATGTTACATTTATTTTTGAGACCATGTAGCAAGTGCTTCTGTTTCTTTACTCTAGTAATATGTTGCAACGCACTTGTTAAACATGTAGGTATGACTAGGGGTAAGTTACATGATGCTAACACATGACAGGGCTTGCGGATATACTGTAACAACCATATGCTCCGGTGGGTTGTGCACCTTGTGCCTTCAGCCATTTGGGAAGTGTGGTTATTATAGCATAAGTACACCTTGCAGTGTGTTATTGTAATTATAAATAGTAACAAAAGCCCTAAAAGCAGAAAAGAAAAAGACAGTTTAACTGACCTTTGTGGTTATACTGTAATAACCAAACAGCCATGTGACTATTTTCCACCTAGATATATGTGTATATATATATATATATATATATATATATATATATATATATATAGAGATGATGAGCTAATACAAGATATAAAAATATTTTCTTGAATCATATTGACCTCTGACCTCACGAGTGGCAGGGCCACGAGTGATGTCACAAGGGTCGAGTACAATGAAAGAAGATATTTCTGAAATATTACAGCTCATCTCATATTTGATATATACAACTGGACCTTAAAGTTTCATAAATAAAGCTGTAAACAAGTGATTTTTTCATTGACTGTATGCTTGCTTCTATGAACAGAATGTCTCTGAAGAATGTGTGAAGTAATAGCTTTCAATGTGGCATTGTTATGAGGTGATGTGGTATTGTATTTCTTGTTGCTACTTGTCAGTTATCAATAGGTGATATCTTAGTACCTAACAGATGATATCTTGAAACTTAGCTCAAAGATATTACTAGTTATCGTTACTCCACATCTTTTGTATATACACATATATACATTGCAAAAATGCCATTAATGCTCCAGTTAGGGTCAAAGTGACAAAAGTTGGGAAATGAGGCGTTAGGGGTTTCCCAACACCCCACCCTTCCAGGTAGGCAGGAGAGCAGGTATGGGATGTGCCGTGGGCTCTCAAGGCCTAATACTTCAGCCAATTCCATCTGTAAATAAGGTCAGATGTAGAATTTATGAGAATGAGGTAAGTGTTAGGCTTGAGAAGCACAATGCACACCCCACACCTGCTCTCCTGCCTGTCTGAAGGGTGGGGTTGTTAGGAAACCCTAGCACTCATTTCCCCAACTTTGTCACTTTACCCTAACTGGTACATTAACAATGTTTTTTGCAACTTATTTCCTTACTTTTGAGATTTTATAATAGTATCCTTATTTTAATGTGGGTGCGAGGGTTGTTTGGACCCTGCACTCCCATCCCTCCCGTAGATGCGCTTATGTGGTAGCTTGGAGCACAGCGCCTCTGGCCCTGCACTTCCATTTATAAGACAATACTGACCAATTGTCAGCATAGCCATCTTATTACCCCACCTCATGTACCCGTACAGAACATTTTTTAATCCCGCCAAAACATAATTCTGTGCAACTGCAACACATTCCATGCCACAGGTACAAAAACACATTTTGGGCAGGATTTGAAAATTTACAGCTGTGACATACATGAGGTGGGGGTAATAAGAAGGCTATGTTCCAGGTCACCCTGAAAAGAGTCCATTTGAGCCCAGTGGGCCTACCCGGTCAACAAAATGAAATAAACAAATAAAATAAATAAATAAATAAATGTTGAAAATCTGGGGGCAAATATTTAAAATTTCCTAAGTTATGAGCAAGCATAGTGAAATGTCAGCAAATGGTCATAACCTGGGCATTGTTTCATATTTTTACCCCAAATTTTGAATGTAGTCTTCTATGAACCCACCTCATAAACCCTATAGGTAAAAATTTTCTAATCCATGCCAAAATGCCATTCTGTATCACAGATGTGAAAACATGTTTTGACAGGATGTGAAAAATGACAGCTATACTCTTCATGACGTGGTGTGAAAAAATGGCTATGTTGAAAATTTGGAGTTAAAATATTGAAATACTCTAAAGTTATATGGGTGCGAAAGTTTTAATGAATGCTCATAACTCGTCATATTTAGGAATTTTCTCACCAAATTTTCAATGTGGCCTTTCTGGACATCACCTCATAAATACTGGTGGTGAAATTTCATTATTTGGTCCCAAAAGGTGATTTTGCACAGCGACTGTGAAATCACCTTCCATGCCAGATTAACAAAATGATAGTGCCAGTGTTCATGAGGTAGTCCCAAAAGGCCATGTTAAAAATTAGGTGAAAAATCAAAAATGGCAAAGTTATGAACATAAGTTCAAAAAATGCCATTGAAATACATTATACAGCACTTACCTTGATTCCTTGGTTCACGGTTCTGGCTTTGAAGAGTGCAGACATGTCCTCGTCCACAAAAGATGACAGCCTATGACCTCCAGTGGTAAATATAGAGTAAGGGGGTGGGGAGTACTCAGTGGGAGGGTCGGGATGGGAGGGGAAGGTGGGGACAATGAGGGGCTGTTTTCTTTTTCAGGTGTAAAATAAAAGATTTTGGGGAGCTTTTTTTTTACAGGTTTAAAGTAAATAAATATTTTGGGACACTGAGGGTGGTTCCCTAGTATACCACACTGCTGGGGGCTTGTAATGCCAACATGGGGATTGGGCCCCCAATGTCGATACAGTATTTCGTGATACTGTTATGTAGCTGTGTTGATACCCCTCCCCTCTGCACCTCCTCTGCTCATTCAAGACAATCATAGTGAAAGCCATAGTACACTACCATATGGACTGCTCCGATTCTCCATGGTAGTGAGTAGTAATGATCTACCCTATCCCCTCTTAGCACATGTTTCCCTCTCCATCCCCCATATAACTCTTTATGCTACTGTTATCTTAATTCATAACCTTAACTATACAGGATAGAGCTCCTGTATACCAAACATAACAGAAAGTGTACTATTAACCAAATATAAACAATAAACTGGGGCTGTGGGGGCATCAGACATCAGGGTGGGCATGCCAATATGAGATTATAAATCCCTGCTGTTCTCATACAGAGAACACGGAGGAAGCGCTCCTCTCAAAGCTGGGCACCAGTATTTTATGTGCCCAGAAAACTATTTATGAGCATTATGTAAATAACAAAAATCAGAATCTAGCTAAATGGGTCCAGTTTACCTAGGTTCTGATGTTTGTTTTTAAAATGACTACATTCTTACGTATTTTCTATGGTTTTGGTTGGTGGAAGAAAAAATAAGATGGTGGCTCACAAAATAATTTTCTCTCACAAAAAGGATTTATTCTCAAAAAAGGAATAGGTCTTGCAAAACAGAATTATTTTCACAAGGTCAGTCCTTTGTCAACTTTATCCCTCTGTTCTGGACAGGCATTTCCCATTGAAAACAATGGGAACTTAAAAATTGAATAACTTTGCAACAGATTAATATTTTTCACTAAACAAAGCATGGCAGTTATGTTACCCAAACTGTAGCTACCATAGAAAATCACACCAAAATTCCACACTGTCTGGATACAAGGTGATGATGTTAAAAACTGCAAAAATGGTGACTTTTAAGGTTTTTGCACTATCTGGATCTCAGAATCTGTACGTCCAACCAGAACAAAATTTGCCATATCAAGGAGCTACCCTATGGGACAGAGCATACCAAATTTTGTGTAAATCTATATATTGGTTGCAAAGTTATTAAAGTACAAAAATTGAGGCTTAACATTAAACAGGCTACTGGACCTAACTATCAGGCCATGACTGTGCCCGTTAGATATAGATATAGATATAGATATATATATATAAATATATATATATATATATAGATAGATTGCAAAAACTTTGTTAATGCATCAGTTAGGGTTGCTGCCACAAAGTAGGGAATTGAAGCATTAGGGTTTCACCTACACCCACCCCTGCCCTGCAGAGACCAGGAGGCATCCGGGAGAGAGGGGTGGCAGTAGGGTCACCTACCCTAACACTTGACTCATTCCATTATAAAATAAGCTGGGTGGCTACAGTATAGGAGAATGGGAGAAGTGTTAGGGTAGGCAACCTTGTTGCCACCCCCTCTTCCCTGACGCTCCTGGCTCGCAGGGCAGGGTGGGGCTTTAGGTGAAACCCTCAACACTTTATTTCTCTACTTTGTCACGGCAACCCTAACTGATGCATTATCAAAGTTTTCACAACTAATTACCTTACTTTTGAGATGACATAATAGTAGCCTTATTTTACATTGGGAGCACAGAGTCTAGAGGACCTGCACTCCCATCTCTCCATTGACATACAGTAAAGTATCCTTATGTCACAGTGGGAGCTCAAGGACCATACGCTCCCACCCTCCATTGGCATAGTATAACAGTACCTTATTTCACAGTGGGCACTTCCACCCTTCCATTGACATAGTATAACAATATGCTTATTTTACGTTGGAGCACAGGGTCCTTTGGACCCTGCGCCCCATCCCTCCATAGATGCATATATCTATGTAGCTGTGGAAGCATAGAGACTTCCAGCCCCAGCACTTCCAGTAATAGCACAGCACTCACCAATATCACCATACCCCAGCTCATGCCCCTGGTGAAGAAACGTTCGTCCCGCCAAAACATAACTCTGCACAACCGAATGCCATTCCATGCCACAGCTGTGAAAATACACTATGGCCATGACTTGAAAACTGACAGCTGTGCCATACATGAGGTGGGGCACTAAAATGAGCATGTGGTCAAAATATTGAAAATTTCTAAACTTATGAGCGTATGTAGGAGATTACAATGAATGCACATAACACAGCCACTTTTCGAAATTTTCACCCCAGATTTCAACGTGGTCTTCTATCGACACCTTCATGAACAATATGACTGTCATCAAGTAATTCCACTGGAAAGGTGATTTTGCCAACTGATTGCAAAATCACCTTTCTGGTGGAGTTACCTAATGACAATTATATTGTGCATGAGGTGGGGGTCCCCAAACAATTATATTGAAAATTTGGGGCCAAAACTGTGAAAAACAGGCAAGTTATGGGTAAAGTTGAACCCCCACCACCACTGAAATACACAGAAGCACATTTACCTTAGTTTCTCATATTGCAGTCATCGTTTCCAGCAGCAAGACGTGTCTTCCATCGGTGCAGCGAGTCTGCAACCTGGCACCTCCTAAGGTGAGTGAGGGTTTGTTTGGATGTCAGAGGGGTATTAGGAGGAGGGTCTGCAGTGGGAAGTTGGGTGGTGTGTAGTGATCTCCAATAGATGGTTTTCTTTTTTCAGTGTAAAACAAACAAAAAAAAAGCGACAATGAGGGATGGTTTTCTTAGTTGTAGGAAAAAAAAAAGGGTACGGGCACCCCACTGACCACTAATGAAAACAGATGGCCAGAGGTGAGGGGTACCACTGGACATTAGGGATTAACAGGTAGGCAAATAAGCCAACCCCCAAAAAAAGTGGTACAGGGACAAACAAAATCAAAAAAAAAAAGGGGCACAAAGTGTTAAAATGACAAAAGAAATGGGATTTCTGGTGGGGGTCCTCTAGACACCAGAGATATAAGGAAAGAGGGACAAAAACCAAAGACATTAAACCAAGGAGAAGCCCCAAAAACAGTCTTTCAGCAAGAATCCTAATCCATCACCGATTTCCTTTTCTGACGGTCTTGTCCATCATGGCGGACAAGGAAAACGGCTGACAGGCAAGGATTCCTGGTCTGGCTATCTGGTCATGAAATTTGCTGACCAGATGGCCAGAAAGGAATCCTTGTCCACCAGTCAAATTCCTTGTTCATCAGGGATTTCAGTCTGGCCATCTGGTCATCCAAATTTCATGACCAGATAGCCAGATCGGAATTCTTGTCCATCAGCCTTTTTCCTTGTTCGCTATTACGGACAAAGTCTGAAGGACAAGGAAGTTCGCAAGGACGGATATGATTTAAACAATGAAACATTTTGAAGGCAGAAACACACCACAAAGCACATAGCAGAGCTCATCAACTCCCGATGAGCATAAATCACACTTAGATGTGTGGCACAGATGCCCTGGGCACAGTTCTGACACTTTTGCAGGGCAAAATAAAAACAAGATGGCGGCTCACGAACAGAGATTTTTTCACACAAACAGGGATTTTATAAATCCCTGTTCACTAGCTGTCGAAATCCCTGTTCATGAGGCAAATCCTTGTTCGCCATTTAGACACCTATCCAAAGACTGAACTGAGCATGCTCAGATCTCAAATTTCAAAATTTAATAACTTTAAAAAGGATTAATATTTTTTCACCAAACTAATGCTGGCTAGTTCTTTTGGACAACCTCTTTCCACCCTGAAATTTTCAGGTCAAAATTCCAAATGGTGTGGAGCACAATGGGCAAAAATCAGCAAAAAGTCAAAAGTGGCAAAAAGTGGAAAACACACATTTTTCACTATGCGCTGCATGAAAACTGCATATCCAATCACAACAAAACTTGGCACATCAAGAGATCTACCACACAGGACAGGGCATACTACATTTTGTGCAAACCGCTGAACAGTTGCAAAGTTATTAAAGTGCAAAATTTAGGTGTAACATTGAATTGCCTACTAACACTAACTATAGTGGCGCATCTGTGCCACTATATTTTATATATATATATATACACACACACTTGATTGATTGATATATTGTCACATTTTCTTTTTGAGACCATGTAGTGAGTGTGTCTGATTTTTGGTTTTATGCTACAAAGTTTACAAGATAGTATAACTATTTTCCTGGGGTGGACTCCCTTTCATACTGTACTACTAAACTTGATTTTTATTGTCACTCATGCCTCTACCCTGAGTTCTCAGAACCACATTATTTTGTGTGAAACAGAATTATGCAATTGTAGTCAGAGAACAGTTTTGTCTTGCTAAACGAAATGGTTGGATTGAACACATTGGTACAAACATAATGCATTGTTGCCATAAACTCTTAGCTCTCTTTTTAAACAAAACAAAAACAACTTTTGCAAGGGCTTAGAACTGATGACTTAAAATGACATTGTCACAATGTCAAGGGCTGAGAGCCCAGGAAATAAGAAGTAGTAAAGGTCACTTGGCATAGCCCTCAGTAATTTAACCTATACTGCTTCATTGCTAGCACATGCTGTTGGTATACATTTTTTTAAATATGTTTCCAATTATCTTTAAGGGAATACATTCTGAAAGCATGTTATGTAAAAAAATGTCCTCTTTATTTACCTTATAGCTGCTAGGAAACTTTCTGAAGAAACGTGTTCAGAATCATTTGCCCTAAATTCTGGCCATGCACACTTTATGCTTAAGTTAAAAGAAATGTGTGTGTGTGTGGGGGAGCAATGCATGATAAATGGTTCATTAAAATAAATGGCTTGAAGTGCCCTTTGAGCCTTTAGAAAGGAGCCACCTGCTGCCAACTCTGTTGGCCCCTGACAGTTTCATTAGCAAGACTCGCCTCCTCCCAGCTAATCTCGGCTCTTTCTCTCTTCTCCTTGGTCTCATTAGCCCTGAAAATAAAAGTGAAGGAGATCTCCTACATCAATGGGGACACCAAGATCATCCCCGATTCAAAGAGCAAGACCATCTACAAGCTGAATGGCATGACAGACCGGGATCTGAGGAGGACAGTCCTCTGGCTCAAAGACGGCCTGCAGTGTACCTGCGATGAAATGAATGACATCCAAGCCCCCTATTTAGTGATGGGACAAAAGCTCGGTGGGAACCTGGTCATCACCTCCTTGAAGAGATGGCAGAAAGGGCAGGGAGAGTTTAAAAGGATCTCACATAGCGTTCGCAAAATGCAGTGCTAGTTAACCATTAAAGCCCCAACTGGCCGCTTTGCACCCGACTGACAGGGAATGGCCTTTCACGCTCCTCTGATCAAATGCTGCAGTACCAAGAAGCCCAGCCATTCAGAGATCATGTAATAATAATAAAAAAATAACAATGAAGGGTTACTACAGTTGTTGTCATTAAATCAGGTGTCAGCCTTGGACAGTGCTGAAAGGGTGCAAATTGTAAATCCAATGATCTTTAAAGGTTGTTTTTCATGGTGACTGACTGTCCTGAATCTGTCACACAGCATGGCCCATTGTATATTGTTAGGACGCTTTTGTTTTTTGTATTTGGCAAACCTGTGTAGTCAAACTAGGAAAAAAAAGAAACAGTTGAGATAATAGCTGGCTGTCATCTCAACATCTCTTGAGTAAAGCTCAAAGCATTCCGGATGGGGCTGCCTTACCATCCGTTTGTACACTTCTGAGGTTCTCTGCATGCTTGTTACAGATTTGTTGACATGGAGACAGCTCGACACCTGGTGCTGATAATGCAGCTGTGCTCACAGGCTTAAGGAAGAAGGAGTTCCAGTAACAGAGAATCTCTGCTTTTTTTTGTTACCTTAGTATGAAAGAATTCATTTCACTGTCTTTGTACTGGCCCACTAGGGTAATTCTTTTGATATTTTTTTAAAATACAGTATGTGTCTTTTTTTTTTTTACCAGTACACTAGCAGCTTCATGTTTCATTTGTAATTTATGAAGTCTAGCATTCATAGTATCATTTCAAAATGTGTGTTTTGTATTGGATCTAAGTTTGCTAAACATTTATTTTTGCAGTAACTATGCACAAACATGCCTAAACGATAAGTAGCCTTATTGTAAAATATTTAGCGATTTACCTGAAAGTTGTAAAATATTGCTCTTCCCATCCTTGTAAATATTTCAGATAAACATTATATTCTTGTACATAAAAGTTTTTTTTCCGTAAATGGGTGTCTTCTTGTCTTATGTCCAGCTGTCTGCTTGCCTAGTAACTAATGTAGCTGCTCATGGCTTGTAAAACACTGTAGGATACAGGGCGTATGGAAAGAGCTATATACAATCAAAGTTCTTTCCTTTCCCTAATGTTTTATATAGAGTGAAGGCTGGAACGACTTAGGTCATGCATGGCACCATGTCTTGACATTGTGCTCTCATTCCATGGTGCCTATGCATTAAATAAAGGTTGCCTACATGAGCGTATCTGAGGCATGTATGCAAACCTAAGCTGGAAATCATGTACCGAGACCCCTGGCACCATTCGCTATCTGTGTGCAAGGCGGATACGCGTCTCGGTCCCCCAGCCGCGGGTGGCAGCCTGACTGTCGGGGCAGGTGGGGAGCATGCCAGGGTGTGCCAGCCCTATGCACCATTCACTATGGTATAGCTGTGCACCAGGGGCATAGGAAGGCACTGGTTACACCAGGGGACCCTGCCATAACTGATGCATGCACCCAGCCTGTGGCACAGAGGACACTGCTTGGATCCAGTATCAGTACAGATATCCCCCACTCACACACCAGGACACCCCTCCCGGTCCCAGCAGTACAGTGCAGCCCTCCACATGACAGACACCCCACCCCAGTTCCATATGGCAGCCTACCCCCCACACACACACATGGCTACCACAATCCTGTCTGTGTGCTGTAACCCCCACCATGCAGCACAGTAAAATTCCCAGCACTATGAAGGCATCCACCCCACCACACGGTTCTGCCTCGACCCCAGCACTGTGCGGAGACCCCCACCACACATCAGTGACCCATCCCAAAGAAGGTGACCCCCCACTGCAGAGCCCCATCCCTGAGGTAGTTGAACCCCCCACAAAGGAGCCCTGTCATGCATGTCCCAATGCAGTACATACCAACCCAATCACCCACCCACCTGACCCCTAAAACCGGCATCTCCCCACCCCTAATTGGTGCTCAGTGGTCCCTCTCTGGCGGCACTGAAGACACCCCCATCCCACATACCTGCTCGCCAGTGCCACGGCTCTGACAGCCAGCAGCACAGCCTTCCTCACACCTCCTCAGCCTCCGGCCATCCAGTGATGCTCGAGCATGCCCTGTATAGGTAGCATGCTCCCAGCATCCGATGGATGGCAAGCGGCAATGGAGGCATGAGAAGGGCTGCACCACTGGATGTTCAGTGCCACGGCACTGACAGGCAGGCATGGGGGATGGGGTTGTGTTGTCGGAAGCATGGGGAGTGGGGGCCAGGTTCAAGGGTCAGATGGGTGATCAGGTTGTTATGTACTGCATTTGGACATGTTCGATGGGGCTCCTGTTGGGGGTTTCAACCACCTCAGAGACGGGGTTCTGCCGTGTGTGTGTGTGTGTGTGTGGGTGTCACCTTCTTTGGGACTGGGCATCTATGTGTGGTGGTGGGGGTCACCTGCACAGTGCTGGGGTCAGGGCAGGAGTCATGTGGTGGGAGGGTGCCTTCATACTGCTGGGGAATGGGACCGTGATGTGTGGCAGGTGGGGGTACAGCACACAGCCAGGATTGGGGCAGCTGCATGTGGGGGTGGGCTGCCATACGGGACTGGGGTGGGGGTCCTAATGCTGGGGATCCATCCGTGTGCCAGGAGGGCACTTTGACACATGGGCTCAGCGGGGGACTACTGGATGCTGGCGACTGGACGCATGGGTCCGGAGTGAATGGTGGGTATTCATGCATCCAGACACATGCCTTACTGCGCAAGTGATCCACTATAGAACCCAGGACAGGCATCCGATTGGATGCCTGCCTGGGTGCTCTACTCTGACCCAGCTGCCCCTCGCAGTCCTGCACACTTGGGTTGGTGGGGCCCACGGACAGCTTTCCAGCAGGTGCATGAGGCACTGAATACCGTGCATCCTGCACCTTTCCAGGGCTGCAGAGCTACACGGGTGGGATACGCGCCTCAGTGTGTATTTCCCACCCCTTTGTGCATAGGTCCCCATCTTTGTAATGCTAATTATAAAGTAATGGCTGGAAACAGAGCATTCTAATTTGCTGAATTTGCATTATAAAGGGTTATGTTACCATCTGAAAACTCTCGCATCAAGTAAAACTAATATAGTTTTGAACTATAAAAGCATTCATTTTTAAATGATAAAAAATAGTTTTACAGTTGCATTAAGGCACTCAAGTGGCTGGGTGGTTGGGTTGCATTTATTCTAACCATGACCTAGGGGCATAAGGCACTCAACTTTGCCTCTTGCCTCATAACTCCGATCGGGTTAGTTGAGCTATAGGTAACCCAAGCACATGAGGCTGGTTTCTCCAACCAACCACGTCACCAGTCCCTCTTGGAAGCAACTCCATTTTCCGTGTTATTTACTATTCCAAATTCTAGCCTTCATGGATCACCATACAAGTTAAAACGTAAGTGAAGGCTGCTTTTTTTAAGTTAAATCTTTTAATTGAATTTTCAGGATGACGATATACACAAATTCATCAAATGAGTTACACATAATGAGATCTTCCACGTGGGTTTTAGGCTACATATTTTAAAACTGTAAGAGTACCCATCCAGATTTGAATCTTGGTGTAGTGGGGTAGCATCATGGGAGGTAAAAATCCTAGCAGTGCACAACCCAGTTGGTACAGCAGGTACCACTGTTTAGATGATTAAGAGGTTCTGCGATGTGTTCTGCCCACGACATCGTGAGATTCGTGATGGGTGCATGACACATTTATAGTGCAGTTGGATGTAGAAACAGTCCTCCACCAACCTAAGTCCTGGTCATACTTTAATAATGTGTAGTTTTGAATGGATAACAAGGTGGTAGACAGCGCCAAGCTGTGGATTTACTCTACTTCAGTTTCAGCAAGGCTTTGACTCAGTGCCACAGAGAAGATTGCCGAGGAAGCTAGAGGACCTAGATGTGGCTAGGGAATTAGATGGGTGGGAAACTGGTTAAAGGAGAGACCGCAGATGGCAATGGTAAATGGGGTCAACTTGAATGAAAGGAGGTCATGAGTGGGGTGCCACAGGGATCTGTCCTGGGTCATGTCCTGTTCAATATGTTCAGCGACATTGGAAGAGGCATCTGGGGCAAGTTGTGTCTTTTCACAGATGACATGAAGCTTTGTGATAGGGTACATAGCGATGAAGGGACCAGGCGATGCAATCAGATTTACAAAGGCTAGAGAAGTGAGTGAAGGTTTGCAGTTGAAATTCAGTGCCAAAAGTTCAAGGTTTTGCACCCAAGGGCAAAACCCAGAACAGAATGCTGCATGGTGGGGTTAAAGCGAGCACCACGGCAGAAGAAAGGGACCTAGGAGTCATCATTAATGAATCCTCAAACAAACAAGCCAGTGCAACAAGGCCTACAGTAAGGCTAATGGGATGCTTGGATGCGTTGGAAGGGTATTGACAGCAGGAAAAGGAGGTACTACTACCTCTATATAGACCCTCCTCAATCTCTCCAGTGCAGTACAGTCAGCACTCAGATCTCTGTCTCCTTGGTTCCCAGGCATGGTGGGATATCTGAAAGAAACAGTTAGTGCATCATTTTCTGCCTGATGGTCAGAATCATGGAAACCATTTAGAAATGCAGGACGAGTTTCTGGTGAGTCTGCAATGCTTTAATTACTCTAGATACTAAGTAAAACACTAATAAAATATGGCTTAAAATGTAAAATGGCCTTTACAGGGCTGGCTCTAGGATTTACTGGGCCCTGGTGCAAGACTGAAAGTGCCCCCGAGCCTCACCCCTGTGAAGTGGGCCCTGCCCCTGGCCTCCCACCACTGTCCAGATGATCAGCTCAGAAATTGCAAAGAAGATATCAGCACTCCGCTGCAGCAGATGAACTGCTATACACTGTAGAGTATTATGAATGAAATAAATAAGTCACATCAGATCAGACACAGGTCACACACAGGCTCAGCACAGACGGACAGGACTTTGAATATGAACTGAATAATAAGTTCTCCGTTCTTCAGACAGTAGTAGTATAGCTACCACTCTCGGTCTCTCTCTCCTGACTGATCTCAAAAGAGTTTATTTATTATTTATTTAAATTTTGGTAACCGGGTAGGCCCACTGAGACCTTGACAGTCCCTTTTTCAGAGGCAACCCAGAATTAGTTACATGTACCTAGAGAGAAAAAAAGAAACAAAGCCAGACAGAGCTCTGATACATACAGTGAATCAAGGTTTACATAGTACAGCAGGAAAGACATATATTACATAGTAGACAAACTCCAAGCAGTAACTTGGACATTTTTGTTAGGACAACATGGAGAAACAGACACATCAAATGATAATCCACAATGATGAGCACCCTAGCATCCCACATCTCTAAGCATACTCTCCTCCAGAGACTATTGATCTATATCGGCCATCCTGTGCAGAAGAGCCATCATGTAGTCTCAGCTGTAGAAGCAGCACAGTGCCGCTATGTCCAGGTGGGAGTTTAGTGCTTCTTGAACCCCAGGAGAGGTGTTTTCTTGAAGCTCTCCCAGGAGATTGTTCCAAAGTTTGGGTATGGACACCCTGGCAGACCGAAGGCCAAGGGATGTTTTGGCTCTGGGTATTTTAAGTACTTTCAGATCGGAAGACTGAGCTCTCTCCTGTTAGTTTTAGGGACAAGCAGGTCTTGTAGACTTGGGGAGGGGCTCCAGTTTGTTGTAGTTTGAAAGCCAGGCACAGTGAGGGATAAGCTGACCTGGCTTCGAGGGATGCCAGTCCAGGGCGTGGATCACTTTGCAGTGGTGTTCCATCCGTTGCACCCCAAGTAAAACCGTCCAACCCTATGGTATAGGGTGCCCAGGTGCTGCCTTTCATAGAAACATAGAGTTGACGGCAGATAAGGACCATAAGGCCCATCCAGTCTGCCCATTTCTTTTCTACCTTATAAATGTGCCATCGGCCTTTGCTCTGTCAGTGACCTATCTATTCATAGTCATTTGTATTGCTCCTTATGCCTATCCCATGCCTGTTTGAAGCCCTGCACTGTATTCATAGCCACCACTTCTTGTAAGCTATTCCATGCATCTACCACCTTTCTGTGAAAAGATTTCCTCACATTCCCCTTAATCAGCCTCCTCTAATCTCATGCTGTGTCCTCTTGTCCTGCTATTTTTCTTATATTTAAACATGTTAGACTCTTTCACCTTGTTTATGCCCTTAAGGTGTTTAAATGTCTCGATCATATCACCTCTCTCCCTCCTTTGCTCAGGGTATACATATTGAGCTCCGTTAATCTGTCCTCATATGTCTTCTGATGCAGTCCCTGCACCATTTTGGTTGCCCTTCTCTGGACTGCCTCAATTTGGTTAATGTACTTGTGAAGGTGTGGCCTCCAATACTGCACGCAGTACCCAGATGGGGCCTAACCAATGTCTTGTACAGAGGAATTATTACCTCCTCTTACGACTTGTGATACCCCTACTAATACACCCTAACACCCCCTAGCCTTACCTACTGCTTTAGAGGTCTGCTTGATGATTTTAGGTCATCAGTGATGATGATGCCCAAGTCTCTTTCTTCCTTTGTGACTGCTAGCAACTCCCTCCCAACCTATAAGTGGCTTTAGGGTTTCTCTCCCTATGTGCATGATTTGCACTTCTTTGCATTAAATCCAGTTGCCACTCTTCTGACCATTTTGCTAGTTTATCCAGATCTCTTCTCATTCTGCCCACCCCATCTGGATCATCTACTCTGTTGCAGATCTTGGTGTCATCTGCAAACAGACAAACCTTACCCTCTAGTCCATCTGCGAGGTCACTAATGAAGATGTTGAATAGGACTGGCCCCAGGACTGATCCCTAGTACCCACTTGTGACTTGCATCTCTTCTGACTGTATACCATTTACCACCACTCTGTTTTCTGCCAGTCAACCAGTTTGCCACCCAGTTGACCAACTTCCAACCACCGAGCCTACCTATTGTTTATCAATCTTCTATGTGGAACAGTGTCAAAGCTTTGCTGAAGTCAAGGTAGGCGACATCAACTGCTCCCCTGGTCCACCACTCTGGTTACCCAGTCAAAGAAATCTATGAGATTGGTTTGACAGGACCTTCCTTGTAAACCCATGCTGTCTTGGATCCTGTGCCCTATGGATTCCAGGTGCTGCACTATCCTTTCCTTAAGGTGCCTCCATAATCTTGCCCACTACTGAGGTAAGACTGACTGGTCTGTAGTTCCCGCCTCCTCCCTGCTACCACTCTTGTGGAGGCGGGATCACATGACCCTTCTCCAGTCTTCTGGGACCTCTCCTGTGCTCAGAGACTCACTAAACAATTCTGCTAATGGCTCTGCTAGTTCCTCCTTTAGCTCCTTAAGTACCCTGGGATGTATGCCATCAGGTCCCATTGCCTTATCCACCCTGAGCTTAGCAAGCTCTGTAGGACCCTTTCTTTGTGAAGGAGTAGTGCTCACCTCCCTCCCCTGTGTCCATGATGCTGGGCTGTGGGCTCTGCCCTACCTTCTTTTCAGTAAATACTGAGCAAAAGTATCTATTTAGGATAGATGCCTTTATAGGGTCCTCCTCCTCACATGCTCCCTTTTCTCCATTAAGCTTAGCAATACCCCCTCTGGACTTTCTCCTTTCACTAATGTATCTATAGAAAGTCTTGTCACCTTCTTTTACTGTTCGTGCTAGTGTTTCCTCAGTTTGGGACTTTGCCTGCCTTACTGCCTTACCTGCTTCCCTTAGGGCAGTTTGGTATGCCTCTATCTTCATCCGCTGTGTTCCCTTATATTTCCTGAAAGCCAAGCCTTTTGGCTCTGACCTTTTCTGCTACTGTATTTGAGAACCAAAGTGGTTTCCTTCTTCTTTTGCACTTCCTTTTCTGTCTAACACAATGGGATGTTGCTTCAAGTATTGTATCCTTAATGCTTGCCCACTTTGCCTGTACCTCCTCACCTGTTTTCTTTTGCCAGGGCTAGCTTAACTCTGTTGGCCATCTTATCAAAGTCAGCTCCTCTGAAGTCCCATATTTTTACCTTGGAATGGGATGATTTAGATGTAGTAGCCAAATTGAACCATACCATGTGATGGTCACTGGCCCCCAGGTGACCTTCTACCTGGAGATCTGTGATCCCTTCTTTGTTAGTCAGTACTAGATCTAGGATAGCCCTGTCTCTTGTGGGTTGCTGTACCAGTTGTTTGAGGCCCTCCCCTGCAGAATCCACTATGAGTCTAGTTCTGGCAGATGTTCGTGCTGGTATTGACCAATCTGTATCTGGCATGTTGAAGTCTCCCATTATCAGAACCTCCCTTTAGCTGTCATGTTTTGTATATCTTCTAACAGCAATGTGTCTATGTCCTCCCTCTGGTCTGGGGCCTGTAGACAACCCCAGTTCTTATGGCTGTCCCATTTCCTGTTTCCAGGGTGACCCACAGTTCTTCTGGCTCCTTATGTGTATTCTGAATTTCTGTAGCTTTGATATTTTCATTAACATACAGGGCCTCCTCCCCTTTTGCACCTCGGTCTCTTCTGAACAATACATAGCCAGGTACTGAAGTCTCCCAAGTGTGGTTACTGGTAAACCACGTCTCACTAATGCTACTATGTCCAGTTTAGCCTCTGACATTATTGCCTGCAGGTCTGGGATCTTATTTCCCAGGCTGTGAGCATTGTGTACATGATTTTCCATTGGCCAGATTTTGGTGTGTTAGTTGTTGGGTGAAGTTTGGCATTATCCCTGTGCATCGTATGGGAGACAAACCTTTTTCTTACCTGGTGATGCAAATGAGCAGCAAACACGCTGAATTCCTGTTTGACCACTAGCTGAGGGGGAGGGTGTTCTTCCCATTCGGCGTATGGGGTGCTGCACCCTCTCCCCATTTGCTAGTTTAAATATTCTGCAAAGGCGTCAAACTTCTGCCCCAATGCACTGACTCCTCTTTAGTCAGATGCAGTCCATCAAATTTAAAGAACTTTCGCTCCCAGAACTGTTGCCAGTTCCCTACAAATCTGTGTCCTTTTCCTGGCACCAGTCCTTGAGCCACGTGTTTAGCTCCCCTATCTCCCCTTCTCTGACCTTCCGTCCATCTGCTCCCTTCTCCCAGACTGGCAGGATCTCAGAGAAGGAGATGCCAGACAAAATAGATGATAGTTTGTCACCCAGCTTAGTCAGGTGTTCCTTGGTCTCCACAACTGACCGGTGGCGAGATCATTAGTCCCTATGTGTACTAGGACATCAATGTTTTCTCCTGCTTTGTGAACAATTTTAGCAATGCGGGTCAGTGTCTCTCCATGCTGATGTACCTGGGAGACATCTGACCATCACCCCTGGCTGGAGATGGGTATCAACTCCCGAATCATGGAGTCTCCTATGATCAGAAGTTTTTTGGATTTCCTTTGTGCTTGTTTAGTTTTGGTTCCTGATTTGGGTGAGTATTGTTGTGCTAGCTCCTGTGCCTGAGTGTCCTGCTCTGCAGTGTCTTCTGCCTCTTTATTTGATTTCAGAGATAGAGGCAGATACCTGTTTGTAGTGTTTATATGGTTTTGGAGTAATGTGTTGGAGAGCAGAGGTGATGGGCACTGATTTGCTCCTCCTAACCACCTGCCAACCTCCTGGACCAACTACCCTCTGCGGTCGAGGTTTTTCTGTTGGATGCTGGGAAAATGGCGGGTGGTTCTTATAATGTATTTCCTCTTCAATATGAAATTTGAGGCATGCAATCTCTGCCCATGCTGCCGGAGCTGAGACCTAAGATCTCAAAGGCCCAGCATGTAGGACAGTGTCCTAAATCCTGTAGACTGTCCTTCTTAAATTGTTCCCACAGTACCTGCAGTTAATGAAATCCATTCCAAATAAGTTGCTGGGTTTGTAACCTAGTCAAAGTAATTAGAAGGGAAAAAAAGGAAAAAATGCAAGTAATGGTTTAATTGTGCTTTGTTTAACTTGTTATAACAAGTTAAATTACTAGTGCCCTGTAAATGAGATCACCTTGTGGAGGCCCCACTGATCCGCCCTTCCTGCTCTGCCACAGGAAATGTCACAACTATGGTACCCTATAAAAGGAGTGTAGCGTGGGGTGGTTGGGGATGGGGTGGGTGGCTGGGCCTTCCCTGCCTAAAAGAAGAACCACGGACAAAGAACAAGGAGGTAAGAGCAGAAACAATCAGTTAACAACAAATGCAGTAACCCTGAAAGCTTATCCTAATGTTAGATAAAACTGTAAAACCTGTAAAGCACCACCTGTAATAATTTCAGAGAAGATATACCCTGTAAGAAACACTTTGCTCCAGAGAAAAATAAAGCAGTAACAGAAGATATACCTTGCAAAAGACAATTTGAATCAGAAGATTACAGCAGTAATCTGTTAGCACACACCTGTAGGCACACCTTGTAATAATGCAGAAGAAGGTATACCAGCAACAACAATTTGAATCAGAGAAAAAAATAAAGCAATGAAATGTTAGCAACAAACAGTAGCAATGCCTGTGAGTAAAAAAAAAAAACACCACCACACAGTAAATCTGCTTAGCCAAACTAAGTCTTAATCCTTCTTCCTTGCTCTGGTAAGTTTCTCTCTCGCCTTTCAAGCAGTCTTAGAAAGAAAGAGCTCAGGTGAAGCTAGGTGCCTTGGCCAACAAACCAAGTCTTCTATGGGCCTCAGTGTCTGGAGCAAGGTCACTCCGTAGAATAGGGTAGGTAGTATTGTCCCATTCTCCACCACCTTTCTGGTTTCCTTACTCAGGAAGGGCTTAGCCTATATAGGAGGCCCAGTTTTTGGTTTACTGTCTTTGTGAGGTAGTCCATGTGTTTCTTGTAAGTAAGTTCCTGGTCTAGGTACATCCCCAGGTACTTAATGTTGTCTACTACCTCAATCCCTGTCCCATTTAGGGTTGAGGACAGGAGTTTGGATCTGTTGGGGCCAAGTTTTTGGGGTCAAAGAGCATGGCTTTGGTCTTCTTGCTGTTGAGGACCAGCATGTTTTCCAGGCACCATGCTTCCAAGGGTTGCGAGGTCCTGTTGCAGCTATAGGTTTAGGGACCCAGCGTCCTTCCAGTTTTGTACAACACTGCATCGTTGGCATATAAGGTGACCTTCACCCCCACAGAATGCAGGGGTAGAATGAGAATGAGATTGTGTAGTATGTTTTTATCTTACCCAATGCCAGACACAAACTTTTTAATTTTCTGTATCTCCACACCACTACTCCTTGTCCCCCCACCCACCCCCCACCCTCCACAGGGCCTCCTCTCCCCAGCCCCAGGACCCGGGCCTTCTCCTTCTGGCTTCACTAAGTTTTTCCCTAATCCAATTCCCACCCACTGATGACCACGCATCTGTATTTTACTGAGACCCACACTTGTCCACAGAAGTGTGTAAAATTAACTTTGGTCCACAGAACAGAATAAGACAAGTATTAATTTATTTTGAATAACAGTTACTTACACAGAGCCACGCACAGCTTGTCCTTCTGACCTCCTCGCCAACTGCTCACAGACTGACTGCAGCAAATCATCGTGAGACAGAGAGCTCTCCGAGGCAGCACCACCTGACCTAGTACAAAGGAGATGGGCAGGTGACTACAATGTCTGTCTGTCAGTCGCGCTGTGCTCGCCGTAGCCCCACCCCATCCATGAATGATAGCATAGCAAACACTTGATGGATGGGCTGGCACAAGGCGTGGCCAGTCACTGAGTGAAAGGATTTACAAGAGCCAGGTCCGGGAGATGTCTCGGGAAAGTGGAGGAGATCAGTGAGAGAGGTTGGGACTTGAGTCAGAGGAGGAGGAGCCAGCGAGACAAAGGCTCTGGCTCCTGCAGGCATGAGCAGAGTGCATGGCACAGTGGCGTGCCACCTTGATATTTTATTTATGGTAAATAATTTAAATGTCTGAGGCTTGAGAGCTGGCAGGCAGGGCGAGCCGAGGAGGGCAGCCAGCAAGTGCGGCACTGCTCCGATTTCCGCTTTAAAGTAAAAAAAAATGAACATTTTGACTGATGGGCCTCTGGGCTCTCCTGTGCTCTGGCCCTGGTGTAGTGGCATCCCTTGCACACCCTCTGACACCGACCCTGGGTCTTTATTTCTTATTTTTAGCACTGTTTTCACTGTGCAGTTCTGTAGTGCTACTGTATTTTTGCAGTACATTTTCCACTTTTAAACCAATTCACCTTTGTTACAGTACAGTAATCAAAACAGTACCCTGCACCCCATCACAAGAAATCATGGCATTTTCAGTTTCATGAAAACATTCCACCACACCATCACAAAGCATGTCTCCCCATACAAAAGCATGGCAATTTTTTCCAGCATCATGGAAAACAGTCCTCCACATCACCATGAAACAAAGGCACTTGCAATGAAAACAGTCCTCCACATGCCCAGAATAAAGCATGGCGTTTGTTTAACTTTCAACACCTCACCATCACAAAACCATGGCATTTTCCCCATCCCACCCATAGCATTGCATTATTTTTGTCACTTAAGAAACCACAGTCCCCTACATGCCCAGTGTAAAGCATGGCACTTTTAACTTTCAGGGAAAACATTCCACCACACCATCACATACCATGGCATTTCCTCCACCCACCCACAAACCATGGCATTCCCCCCACCCACAGCATGGCATTCTTTTGTCACTTAAGAAACCACAGTCCCCACATGCCCAGAATAAAGCATGGCATCTGTGTAACTTTAAGGAAAAACATTCCACCACACCATCACAAACCATGGTATCCCCCCACCCATAGCATGTCATTCTTTTTTCATTTAAGAGTAAACAGTACCACACGTGCCAATATTGTAGTAAAGAATGGCACCTTTTTAACTTTTAGGAAAACATTCCACCACACTGCTGCACAGTATCACAAACCATGGCATCTTCCCCATCCACCCACAAACCATGGCATTTTCCCCATCCCACCCACAGCATGGAATTCTTTTTGTCACTTAAGAAACCACAGTGCCCACATGCCCAGAGTAAAGCATGACACCTTTTCAACTTTCGGAAAACATTCCACCACACCATCACAAAACCATGGCATCCCCCCCACACCCATAGCATGGCATTCTTTTTGTCACTTAAGAAACCACAGTGCCCCACATGCCCAGAGTAAAGCATGGCATATGTGTAACCACATCATCACAAAACCATAGCATTCCCCCTCCCACCCATAGCATTCTTTTTTATTTAAGTTAAGACAGTCCCCACATGCCCAGAGTAAAGCATGACACCTTTTCAACTTTCGGGAAAACATTCCACCACACCATCACAAACCATGGCATTCCTCCCCACACACCCACAAGCCATGGCATTTTCCCCTCTCACCCACAGCAAGGCATTCTTTCTTTCATTTAAGAGACAACAGTCCCTACGTGCCAGTACTGTAGTAAAACTACGACACATTTTTAACTTTCGGGAAAACATTCCACCACACATCACACACCATGGCATTTGCCCCATCCCACCCATAGCATGGCATTTTTTTTTTTTTGTCACTTAAGAAACCACAGTCCCCACATGCCCAGATTAAAGCATGGCACCTTTTTAGCTTTCAGGAAAACATTCCACCACACCATCACAAACTATTGCATTCCCCCACCCACCCACAAACCATGGCATTTCCCTCCTCCCATCCATAGCACGGCATTCTTTTTTCACTTAGAAACCACATTCCCCACATGCCCAGAGTAAAGCATGGCACCTTTTCAACTTTCAGGGAAAACATTTCACCACGCCATCACAAAACCATGGCATCCTCCTTCGCACCCATAGCATGGCTTTTTTTCACTTAAGACACAGCAGTCCCCACATGTCCTGGGACTTACCAACTGTGCCATAACATCACCATTAACAATGAAATGCACTGACTCACAGTTTGAAGTGCCTCACAATTTACTGTCTTCATGATCTTTTTAAAGAATTGCTCGATTACAGTCTGGCGTGACTTTTCTGACCCACCACAAAAGTCTTTGCAATCAGGGCCCAGATGCAGTCAATATCCTTTATGTTGAAGAAATCCATATTCTGTTCAGCATATCCCAAGACAACTTCCAATCCATGATGGGCATCCCTGCTGTCCGGGTGACAGGTGTTTCTGTGTCATCGATGCTGTCAGTGTCTTCGCCGAATTTTCTGCTTCATTGGATGGTTGCACCAGCTGAACAATTTCCTCTTCATCTAGTGCTGCACAGGTTTCAGCGTTCTCATCAGCCCCGGATGTCTACCGCATGGACATTTGTGGTGTCAGGCAGTTGGTCAAGAATGGAGGAGATGGATCACACCACTGAGTCAGTGGAGCTGTTAGGTTTTTCTTTTGTGGCACTGTTGTCAGTAGAAGACTGAGCAACAGGGTAAGGAATTTCTGTCACGCTTCCAGCACTTGATTTACTGTTGTTACGCTCACATCGTGCCAACTGTCTCGGTGAAATACAGAGCCTCCTTGATGTTAACATCTGCTGGTTTGCCATCATCCAGGCAGTTGACATAGTGCTGCAGTTGCTGTCATCAGTACAGAGCCTTACAGTTCTGGATTATGCCAGCATCCAATGGCTGGATTTTAGAGGTAGTGTTTGGAGGAGGAAATGAAGTGTGACATTACGGTGGCGCACTGTGTTGTAGTGTGAGGAAGCATTGTCAAGCAGCAAAATCACATGATGTCTCTGTAGACGCATAGATCAGTCAAACTCCTTTAGCCATTCTTCAAAAATTGCAGCTGGCATCCAGGCTTTTCTGTTAGTGTACCAGTAGCAGAAACTGTTTGGATCAAAGTCCTTTCCAAACCACCAAGGGCAGTTAAATTTCCAGATGACCAGTGGCTTACATTTGTCCGTGCCACTTGCATTGACACATAGTGCCACTGTCAATCTATCTTTATTTTCTTTTCCAAACACTGGCCCTGTTGAAAGTGTAGCATTGGGTTCCATCCGAAGTATAGGCCAGATTCATCCATGTTGTAAATATCATTAGGGTCATACTCTTTCAAAACTTGTTGCAACTGCAGGCGCCCATCAGACACAACTCCTTCATCCACACTTGCAGCCTCACCATGCAATTTGTAATGCCTAATGTTGTGACGCTGTTTAAATCTTTGCAGCCATCCCACTGAATAGGAAAAGAGTCTGGCACACCCAGGCGCTGGCCAAGTGATTTTGCGTTGGTTAACAGGACATCATCACTTATGGTTACTTTTTGCATCTTGGCATCTGTGAACCATAAAATAGTGCATCCTCTAGTTGCTTACATGAGGTTTTCTTACTTTAGTCGAGGCATCAGAGGACAAACAGGCTAACCACTTGTTCTTATCTCTCAAAATATCTGAAATTGTGGATTTTCTAGTGACAGTTTATGCTCCTTTAAAACATAGTCAACTATGTCAGACCTTGAGAATTTCAGATTTTTGGTATGGAAAACACAAATGCTGAGTTTCACATTTGCAGCAAAGGCTGTCCTGGCCCTTTTGTTTGCAGCTCCATCTTACAGTACTGTACATACTGTACTGTGCAGATTACAGTGTGCTGTAACCACTTTCAAGATGTAAAAAGTTGCTTTTACTGTACTACACAGCTGTACCCCTCCTCTGCCCCCACATTAAACAAGTGGTGCTCCAACCCGTGCTTCGGCTGCTTTGCCTCTTCAGTTTGTCTGCACAAAAGTTTAAGGTGCAAATTACAGTGCTGTACAGTACTTTACATGTACTGTACAGGTTTTACTGTACTGTTTTCTACTTTAACTACAGTATTGTACAGGTATTTTCTTAATCTTCAGGATGGCGTTCATGATGGCATGTTTAGAGAGCTCTCCCGACGTGGCTGGATCCTTCTTGATGTGCTTTTCCTCTGATTGGTCCACGGGAGTGCCTAGAAGACGTGCTAAAATTGAATTTGATGTTGTTTACAGTTGTGGTTTCGATTTGTATGACTGATATTGTAAAGGCTCTGAGCTTTGGAAGGGCCTTAAAAAATAAAATGTACTTACTTTACTTACTCACTTACTAAAAACCATGATGTTTCAGCAGCAAAGTCTTGGGGAAGGTTGGTTATCTGAGGCGCAGACTGTGAGCTGCATAGGAGAGAACATGCAGGATCCAGCTCGACTCCTATGAAAGTAAGGAGTTGCACGTTCTAGAACTGACTTGGGTAAGTTGAGAAGGAGTCCTAGATAACTCAGAAGCCCCTGGGTAACCTCTAGAGCTGACTTGACTTGGTCTGAGGACTGACCTACAATGAGCCAGTCATCTAGATAAGAAACACTGAGATTCCGGCCTTCAGAGGAAGGCCACAACTACTGCTAGACATTTTGTGAATACCCTTGGAGCAGATGTCAGGCCAAAGGACATTGCTCAGAACTGATAATGACCTGAGAGCAACTAGAACCTGAGAAACTTTCTGTGGGAGCATCTGATAGGAATGTGGGAATAGGCATCCTTGAGGTCCAGGAAGCTAACCAGTCTCCTGGCCTTAGAGGAAATATTATTTCCAGAGTCACCATTTTGAATTTTGGCTTTGTGATATGTTTGTTCAGATATCTCAGGTCTAGGATGGGTCACCAGTCCCTGTCTTTTTAGGGTAAGGAAATACCTTGAGTATAGACCTTTCCCTCTGTGCTGTAGAGGAACCTTCTCTACAGCTTTTAGAGACAGTGGGAGGAAACCTCCACCTCTAAGGCAACTGTTTCCAGGGTGTTGCAGGTGTAAAAGACTTGGCTCTCATTCTGGGGAATCTTTTGAAGCTGAGAGCAAGCCTCTGCTTACTACTTCCAGGACCCATTTGTCTGAAGTGATAGACTTCCAGGCCTGGAAGAAATAAGCCAGCCTGCCCCTTACTGGAATTCGGAATGACCGGACTGACACATCAGGGTGTCTGTTTTGCAGGAGCCCTAGACTGAGAAGAGGATGCAGCCCTGCTCATCCCCTTCTGCCTCTCCTCTAAAGAACCCCTCTGCTAGAAGAAGAAAGCCTGGGTTTTGTAAAAGGGCCTGTGAAAAGGCCTGCCCTGCCAGCCCTAGACTGCTGCTTTTGTGGAGTGGCTTGCCTTCCTTGGCCACTGCACTCCAGTAGGTGTTCCTATATTCATCCATCTTTGTCATGTATGTCTCTGCTTGCTCCCCAAATAGAAAATTGTCAGTGACAGGAAAATCCATAGCCTTAGCCTGGGTATCCTGTGACAGGCTAGTACAGCCAGCCAAGCAAACCTCCATATGGAGACAGACATAGCCATGGCTCGATGCCACATCATTGGAGTCAACAACAGCATGGAATTGAACTTTGGATGCCTCTATACCATCCACAGCCACACTCTTAGCTCCTTGGCCAGCTGGGAGGTATTGTAGCTCCAGAACCATATCCCACCTGGACTTCTGGTACCTAGCCACATAAGCCATATAAGAAGCCTGCCTGAGTCCCAAGGAAGATGCAAGTACTGCTTCTTTGCCATGGCATCCACCTTCCTGGAATCCTTATCTGGGGTGTGTGAAGCCAAGGGATGTTTTCCTTGTCACAGCCTGCAGCCTGCACTACCCCAACATGGCTGCAATGAGAATAGAAAATCTGTTCCAGGGCCTGACAAAGTATACCTCTTGTCCATTCTCTTATCCACAGGAGGTATGGAAGATGGCATCTGTAAAATTTTTGAGTTTGTTTCCCCAAGACTTATGTAACATAGAAACATAGAATCTGATGGCAGATAAGGACTGCTTGGCCCACCTAGTTTGCCCATTTCCTTACCTAACAGATAAGCTGCAGATCCTAGTTAACCAACAGCCTACTACCTCCTACCCTTACCTTATATCTGTCGATGCATTCTTGAATTCCCCACTGTCTTTGACTATACGACCTCCTAAGGAAGACTGTTCCATGCATCTACAACCCTCTCTGTGAAGAAATACTTCCTCACATTACCTCTGAGCCGTCCCCTCTTTCTTCAAATTGTGCCCCTTGTTCTTGCACATCTCTTTTCTGAAAGATGCTACCCTCTTGGACTTTTTGATTCCCTTGAGGTATTTGAAAGTTTCTATCATGCCTCCTCTCCCTCCTTTCCTCGAGGCTATACATCTTAAGCTTCTTTAGTCTTTCTTCATATGTCTTCTGGTGCAGATCCTGCACCATTTTGATGCCCTCCTCTGGACAGCCTCCACCCTGTCTATGTCTTTGCAGAGATGGGATCTCCAGAACTGTACACAGTACTCAGATGTGGTCTTACCAACTGTCTATACAGAGAGAGACAAAACTTCTTGTTTTCTACTGGTGATGCCTCTCCTATAGATACATAGACAGTGTCGGCAGTTAAGGGCCTATGGCCCACCAGTTAGCCCATTTGAGCTTGTAAGTTTACTTTATGTTTTCCTAGAAGTCTGTTGCCCTTAACCCTAACCTCCAGAATTCCTTTATGTATATCCCATGCATTCTTAAATCCGTGATTATTTCAGCCCCCACCACTTCCTCTGGCAGGGTGTTCCATTGTCCACCACCTGTTCTGTGAAGAAATTCTTCCTCATGCTTCCTCTAGTAATCCTCCCTCCAAATTCATCCCATGCCCTCTAGTCCTGGAACATCTTTTCGATTAAAATAGTGTATTCCTGCACCCTGCTCCTCCCTGTAAGATACTCGTATGTCTCTATCATATCCCTCTCCCCATCTCTCCTCCAGGAGTACATATTCAATTCTTTCAACCTGTCCTCATAGGACTTATGATGCAATCCATGTACCATCTTTATTGCCCTCCTCTGAACCTTCTTTACCCTGTCTATGTCCTTACATAAGTAAGGTCTCAGAACTGTACACTGTACTCCAGGTGGGGCCTCACTAGTGACTTGTATAGTGGAATGATGACCTCCCTTTTCCTGTTGGTGATGCCCCTGCCTATGCATCCCAGCATCCTATTTGCTTTACCTGCTGCCTTGTCACACTGTTTCACTACCTTGAGTTCATCAGAGATGATAACCCCAAGATCACTTTCCTGCTTGGTGCAAGCTATATCCTCACCTCCTAACTGATATCATGTGCCAGGGTTTTTGTGCCCCATATGCATTACCTTGCACTTCTTTGCATTGAACTTCAACTGCCAAACCCCTGACCATTCTTCATGTTTGACAGGTCCTTCTCATTCTGTCTACACCCTCTGGTGTGTCTACTCTATTACATAGCTTTGTGTCATCAGCAAACAGGGAAATTCTGCCTTCTAGGTCCTCGCCAATGTCACTGATGAAGATGTTGAATAGGACTGGTCCCAGCACTGATCCCTGTGGTACCCCACTGGTCATGCTTTCCTCTGTAGAGTGACAGCCATTTACCACCACCCTCTGTGTCCTGCCGCCCAGCCAGTTACCTACCCACTGCACTACTGTCCTGCCCACACCCATATTCCCCAGTTTGTGTAATAGTCTTCTATGTGGCAGTGTCAAAGGCCTTGCTGAAGTCCAGATAGGCCATGTCCACTGCCCTCCCTGATCCACCTCCTAGTCACCCAGTCAAAAATTCAACAAGGTTGGTCTGACATGACCTCCCCTGGTAAAAACATGCTGCCTTGGGTCCTGTAGTCCATTGACAACCAGATGTTACACCAATCTCTCCTTCAGTAGTGCTTCCATAATCTTCCCCACTACTGAGGTGAGGCTGACTGGTCTGTAGTTCCCTTCCTCTTTGTTCCCACTTTTGTATAAGGAGACTACATCTGCTATCCTCCAGTCTTTGGGTACCTCCACTGTTTCCAGTGATCGGCTAAACAGGATTGCCAGAGGTTCAGCCACCACCTCTCTTAGTTCTTTAAGGACCCTGGGTGCACCCATCTGGCCCCATTACCTTATCAACTCTTATACTTCCAGTTCCTTCAGGACCCTTTCTCGTGTAAAGGGACTTGTGTCCATTTCTGCACCATTCCACCCCTTGTACTCCTTCAGACCCATTATCCTCCTCTTCTTCAGTAAAGACTGAGCAGAAATACCTGTTCAATATGTCAGCTTTACTGTTGTCATCCTCATGCAGCCCCATCCTCCCCTTCAGTCTCACTATCCCTCCCTTTGCCTTTCTTTTTCACTTATGTACCTGTAAAGGTTTTGTGCCCTCTACCCAGTATTTTGCAATGTGTTCTTCTGTCTGAGCTTTGGCTTCCTTTACTGACCTCCTGCTTCCCTTTGCTTCACCTGGTACTTCTCCCTATCCCCTTCTGCCTGTGTCTTTTGTATTGCCTGAAAGTAATCTTTTTGGCTTTCACTTTCTCCGCTACCTCCTTGGAAAACCATAATGGCCTCCTCTTCCTTTTCCATAGATACATAGATACATAGACAGTGTCGGCAGATAGGGCCTATAGCCCCACCGGTCTGCCATTTGAGCTTATAAGTTCAGTTTGTTTTCCTAGAAGTCTGTTGCCCCTTACCCTGACCTCCAGAATTCCTTTATGTCTATCCCATGCATTCTTAAATCCCGTGATTGTTTCCAGCCCCACCACTTCCTCTGGCAGGGTGTTCCACTTATCCACCACCCATTTTGTGAAGAAATTCTTTCTCATGTTTCCTCTGAATCGTCCTCCCTCCAACTTCATCCCATGCCCTCTTGTCCTGGAACATCTTTTCGCTTAAAATAGTGTTTTCCTGCACCCTGTTCCTCCTGTAAGATACTTGTATGTCTCTAACATATCCCTTTCTCCCTCCTCTCCTCCAGGAGTGCATGTTCAGTTCCTTCAACCTGTCTTCATAGGACTTGTGATGCAATCCATGCACCATCTTTGTTGCCCTCCTCTGAACCTTCTCTACCCTGTCTGTGTCCTTACGTGGTATGGTCTCCAGAACTGTACACTGTACTCCAGGTGGGGGCCTCACTAGTGTCTTGTATAGTGGAATTATGACCTCCCTTTTCCTGCTGGTGATGCCCTGCCTATACATCCCAGCATCCTATTTGCTTTACCTGCTGCCTTGTCACACTGTTTCCCTACCTTGAGGTCATCAGAGATGACAACCCCAAGATCCCTTTCCTGCTTGGTGCATGCTATATCCTCCCCAACTGATATATTGTGCCAGGGTTTTGTGCCCTATATGCATTATCTTGCACTTCTTTGCATTGAATTTCAACTGCCAAACCCCTGACCATTCTTCAAGTTTCTGCAGGTCCCTTCTCATTCTGTCTTCCCTTGCTAACCTGCTTAATGCATAATTCTGTTGTTCTTGTAATCCCCATTTTAAATACTGCCCACTGTTCCTCACCCCCTGATTCCTGCCCCATTCCCTTAATGCCTGTTTCAAGCATCTCCCCATTTTCCCAAAGTCTGTCCCCTAAAATCCAAGATACATGTTTTTTGTGGTTTGGTTCTGCTCCTTCTGTGATTTCAAACCACAGTGACTGGTGGTCACTGTTCCCCAGGTGCTCCCCACTGTTACCCCATCACACTGTCCCTGTTTGTGAGCACAAGGTCCAGTATTGCCTTCTGCAGAGTTGGTTCCATGACCAGTTGCTTGAGGAAGGCACCTAAAGTCCAGGATAAATCTGCTCCTAGATGATGCTGTTGCTGGGATGCTCCAGTCCACGTCTGGAATATTGGGGTCTCAACCAGCACTACCTCACCCTTGTCTGCCATCCTTTGGATGGCTAGCATCAACTCCTATCTGTTTCTTCCTCCTGGGCTGGTGGTCTTGGAGCCACACCTGTGCGGATGCTGGCCCCATTTTCCTTTCAGCTAACCCACAGTATCTCTCCTCCATTTTGTTTCTCCTGGATCTCTGTGGCCTTATGTCATTTTTCACATACAGTGCCACTCCTCCTCCTTCCAACCTGCCCTATCTCTTCTGAATATGTTGTAGCCAGGTATGACCATCTCCCTATCATGGTTATCATTACACCAGGTTTCTGTGATGGCCACAATGTCCAGGTCTGACTGCACCATGACAGCCTCCAGATCCTCCATCTTGTTGCTAAATCTCCTGGCATTGCACACATGGCTTTCCACAATTTGACCTCCCTAGACTGTTTAGCTGTTCTACTCAGCCTCTTCCCTGGATGTCCTTTATCCCTGGTTCTCCTTGTTGTCTGCCCTTCTGTTGAATTTTGCCCTTTTCTGCCTATCCACCTCTTGGGCACTTATCTCCATCTTTGCACACTGCTTTGTAGAGATATCCACTCCTCTGGTTCACTGGTTCCACTGCTAGCTGTGGGGGTGAGCAGTGGTACCCTCCTTGCTGGCCTGCCACCCCCTTGGCTAGTTTAAAAGCTTGTCAATGTAGCATTTAAACTTATCATTGAGTGCTTGGATTCCCCTCCAGGATGGATGCAGGTCATCAGGCTTGAACAAGCCTCCATCCTTCAGGTGGGTCCCCAGTCACCAATGAATCCAAACCCTTCCTCACAGCACCAGTTCTTCAACCATGAGTTAAGATTCCTGGTGCATACCCACTATACTCTCATGCGCTCACTGGTAGTACTTCGAGAAGGTGACAGAAATAGCTACTTGCTTGAGACCCTCCCCAATTTCCTAAACTCTTCCTGAACTTCCTTTGGCTCCCCATTTGCCAGGTCATTAGTATCTAGGTGGATAATGATATCCAGCTCACCCTCCTGTCTTGCCTTCCCAGCGATCCCCAGGATCTTCCTTCAATCCCTCCATGCCGTGGCACCTGGTGAGCACCTCACCTCCCTATCCTCCCCTCCTGTGTTCCTAGCTGGATCTCTCTTATGATGCAGTCCCCACCAGGATTCACTTCCTCCTCCTCTGGGGTCCACTGCTCTCCTCACTGAGGTTACCTCCTTGGCTAACCTCTACATCCTTTCCTTCCACTTCTGTGGGTACCTCTATTTGGTTATCCCCATTTGCCAGTGTGCATATGAGTTCTTGAGTGGAATAGGATCTGGGATGTGCCTCTGCCTAATCGCCCTAACCCTCCCTGAGCCCACTGTCATCCAAGTGCTCCTTGTTCTCGGCATCCTTTGCAGCAGCGGCAATGGACTGGGTGGTCTCTGGATAGGGGTGATGGTACTCCTGACCCAGTTTACTTCCGCTCTGAGTCTGGCTACCTCATCCTGCAGTCAGAGAGATGCATGCAGATAGGGCAGCACCTCAGCGTCCAGAAGATCTGCCTGAATATGGCTGCCCACAGCCACCGCATTGCTCCCTCCCATTATACTACATTTATACTGCTATTCCAGTACTTGTCTGTTACTGAAGCTCTCCTAGTTCCCTTTTTATTAATTTACTGTCCTAAAAATCCTGCCACTGCTCCTCAGATACTTTTCTTTAAAAAGAAAAAATAAATAAAAATGAGTTAAAACACTTGTCGTGCTGAGTGAATAACTTCCCCCTTGTGCCCTCCTACTCCACAACCCTACTATATCCTGTGCTTAGCTCCTGTCAATCAGATTTAACAGGGCATATAATTAAGAGTTGGGGCAGGGGAGGGAGGGGCAAAATTGCAACAATTAAAGACAGCAAAGAAATACACCACCACTACAAGCACAACAAACTAGGTTTTAAATTTTCAACAGCCCAAAACAATTCTAAGTAAAGACAGCAAAAGATTACAGTGTCATTAAAGCCCACAATCTAAGTATAAAACAAAATAGCAATGTACAATTACTGTAAGCACTGAGTGCAGGCTACACTCCGCCAGGTGGTGGGTGACCACAAGGCTGACCAAGGGGACCAGAGGCCGGAAGGCTGCCAGGAAAGGTCTGGAAGCATGGCCAATGGGAGCGCTGACCAAGCCTTGCAGCTGATTGGTCCTCCTGCTCCATAGTCCTCTGTATTGATTTTACACTGCTGAAGCTGGTGGGGATTTGTGCTTTTCTTGACTAAACTGTCAAAAAGAGCTGTTCTCCAGTTTAGTTAAAAGTATTTAAGATTCTGTTAACATTTAAACTGAAATGTGATTTACAGTCTTTTGGTGGGATTTCTAGTGGGCCCAGGCGCTAGGCGCCGAACTCCCCAGCCTTTGTTGTGTAAATTAATTCCACTGCTTTGCAGAATCACTTGATTTCTGCTATTTCTTTAACTACTGTGCTTTCCTGTGTCTCCTCCAGTCAAGCCTTCCCTGCCCTCAGCACCCAGTGAGTGCGGTGCTCACGCTCCGCCAGCGGGTGGTCAGCGACCGCAAGGCCGACCAAGGGGACCAGGAAGCCGGAGAACAGCCAGGAAGGTGCAGGAAAGCCGCAGCCAATCGGGTGGCGCTGACCAAGCCTTGCAGCCGATTGTCCTCCTGCTCCACAGTCCTCTGTATTGATTTTACACTGCTGAAGCTGGTCGAGGATTTGTGTTTTCTTGACTAAACTGTCCAAAAGAGCTGTTCTCCTGTTTAGTTAAAGTGTTTAAGGATTCTGTTAACATTTAAACTGAAATGTGATTTACAGCCTTTTGGTGGGATTTCTAGTGGGCCAGGCAGCTAAGGCGCGAACTCCCCAGCCTTTGTTGTAAATTAATTCACACTGCTTTGCAGAATCACTTGATTTCTGCTATTTCTTTAACTACTGTGCTTTCCTGTGTCCCTCAGTCAAGCCTCCCTGCCCTCAGCACCCAGTGGCGCCCGGGCTACACTCCGCCAGCGGTCGGTCGACCGCAAAGGCTGACCAGGGGACCAGGAGGCCAGGAGAACAGCCAGAAAGGTACGGAAAGCTGCAAAATTTTTGCCCACCCCTCCCCCGTGTGTTACCTTTATAGGCATCTTCTAACAAATTTCTACCTCCCTTCAGCGATATTCTAACCAATAATCTGTCATTGGCCCCTGCGGCGCCACCTGATCAGCAGTCCTCCCTGTTCTCATTGTAGATATCCACAAATGCCGCATTCAAAATGGGAGACTCCTCTTATTGTTTCTTTCTCTTTCTTTCATTATGTTCAATGAGGAAAGTCATCGATCCATACCACACTGAATAATGCAACCCACCAGCCTAGCCTATCTGTTACACCTCCAGTGGATGATGACCGGATCCTCATATCGCCCTACCGATGCCACATCATAATCAGTGGGGTAACCCCAAAAAGGCCTTAACTTGTCATGTACTTATTTCGCTCGATGCTCCATTATTGGGTATACAATTCCTCCACCTGCCCACCAAATTAGTACTCTGTGACACGATACATAGTCACAGCCCCAGGTGGATCACCTCAAAGCAGTGGCCACCAAGTAAGAAGAGAAGGCCCAAAGTCAGTCCCCTCTTCCTGTCTCTCGAGCCTTATGAAACTCTTATTCTTTTTGCTGATCTGTATTGGTAATGTAGAAATCAATCCAGGCCCTTTGGAGGCATCACCTCCCCAGCAGACCTAGCCTCCATCAAGGACTAAGTTTCCTACATATCAATGCATGCAGCCTCCTGAAAAAGCTTTCATTAATACAAGCCTGGGTTGCCCATACTTTGCCAGACTTTCTTGTAGTTTCGAGACATGGCTCAAACCTGCCACAACAGACAGGGAGGTAAATCTACCCAACTACCAAATATTCAGAGCAGATCGCCAGACAAGGGGTGGTGGAGTAGCTATTTATGTAAAGTCAAACATATCTGCATCTTGCCTTAGTGCAACATCATTGCCCAAAAGAATCGAATGCATATCCTCAAAATAACTCTCTCCAATCACGGCTTTTCAGCTAGTTGGCTGCTCAGGCCCCCTCTGCTGACCACAAGCTTTTATCCACCTTGGGAACCCTAATCAAACCGGGCCCTGAAGAAATCATAATCCTAGGTGATCTAAACCTAAACTGGCTCTCAAGACAGCTGCACCTCTAGTATCATTCTATGATACATATGGGCCTACACAACTGATAAATGAACCAACAGAATCAATTTAAAGAATAGAAGTAATAGCACACTACTTGATATCATTCTGGTAAACAAACCCACCTATTCTCACACACTGGAGTGCTTTTCAGTGACATAAGTGACCACTGCCTCATTGCAGGAATATGATCATCCGGCAAACCAGCTACCCCAGCAAAATTCCTTCTGAGAAGATCCAAGAAAACCTTAAAATTGAGGGATATCTCACCGACTTAAGTCACTCTACATGCTGGCAGGAGTTCTATCTTACGCATTCTGTGGAAAAAGCACACCAGATGTTAAATAGCATAATCATAGGTGCCCTTAACACTCATGCACCAATCACTAGTGTTAGAACAAAAGCAAATCTTGCCGCTGGTTTTCAGCTAACCTTAAATCTGCACTGTTGGAAAGAGATAAGCTATGGAAACTGGCAAGGAAGACCAGAACCCAAATGATTGGATGCTGTTCAGGAAGGCCAGAAATAGCTGCACCAAAAGTGAGGGATGCTAAGGCTGCTTTTATATGGCTGAACTTGACACCTCTTACCACAATCCTGCTAGATTCTGGGGCACCATCAAGGGGATTCTAGGGCAGGACTCTAGCACCTCTCTGCCATCCCAAGTGCACCATAATAAGGGTGCTATCTCTGATAAATGGGAAGTACTGGATGCTTTCAATAATCATTTCACAACGACTGGCCTTTTTTGACACCTCTCCAGCTAATCTACTGTGGGCACAACTAAACTCCCAGTATACTGAGGCTCAGAGGGCTGATTCTTCCTTCTCCTTCAAACCGGTATTACTGAAGCAAGTAGAGGACCTAATGATGCAATTGGACACTAAAAAAGTGAGGTGCAGACTCTCTTGACCCCTATTTTCTAAAATTGCAACTCATGTGCTTGCAGTTCCTTAACACATCTTTTAATCTATCATTAACCTCTGGCTCTATTCCTTGATGTGGAAAACAGTCCAAGTGTTTCCTCCTAAAATCAGGGGACCCCATGGACCTCCAACAATTACAGGCCCATATACATTCTTCCAGTGCTATCCAAGATGCTAGAGAAATTAGTGAGCATCCAATCAAGAGATTACCTTGAAGTTAATAATCTCTTAAATCCAGCTCAATCTGGATTTAGGGGCCAGGCACAGCACTATCTCTGCACTGGCCAAAGTCACAAATGACTGGCAAACTGAACTAGACAAAAGAACAGTGTCTGTGCTGTATTCCTTAATCTAAGCAAAGCATTCAACACCGTGGACCATGAGCTGCTACTCTCTTCATTGCACTCCATGAGCTTAGACTCACCCTCTCTTAAGCGGTTCAGATGTTACCTTACTGATAGGTCGCAGCAGGTGAAGGCTGAAGGTGACCTATCCTCACTAAACCACTTAAGAGGAGTTCCGCAAGGATCTATCCTGGGCCCTATCCTTTCTGCCATTTACATTAACAACATTGACTCAAATCTCACCAAAGCCAATGTTCACCTCTTTGCAGATGACACTATTTTGTATGTCAGTAATCCATCGCCTGCAATGGCCTGTGAAATGTTACAAGCAGAATTCTCCCTTTGCAACACCAACTACTTGAGAAAAGCTCCTCTTGAATGCAAAGAAAACAAAAGCTATGTTCTTCTCCACTAATACCTATACTAACACCTCCTCACTAAGCAATCTTCCCCAGTTATCCACCATCCTTGGAGAAAGCCTGGACTATGTAGATAAATTCAAATACTTAGGGGTATGGATTGACAGCAGGCTTGACTACACATATCATATTGAAGAACTTCTGAAAAAACTTCGCAGAGGCTCGACTATTCTTCAGAATTAAACATTTTCTAACCAGAAACTCAAGGCTGAGACTAATCCAGGCCTCATTTCTTTCACTTATCGACTATGCAGACTTCCTTTATGGTCACTGTCCTATTTCCTATTTAAGCAAATTGGATACCTTGTATCTGAGCACTAAGGTTTATTACAGATCTTCCATTCAACACTCATCATTGCTCTCTCTATGCTGCAGTTGGTTGGGCATCCCTACACCTCAGAAGGAACAGAAATGCTGCACTATGGCTATACAAAGCTTTGTCTAATAAACTTCCAACCTATATTTTAGACTGCTTTACACTGGCCACAGCTAGGTCCTATGCCCTAAGAAGCAACAACTTCATCACGCTTAAGGTACCCAAAGCCTACACCGGTATGGAGGTCTGCAATCAGCTACTCTCTAGCAATGGCATGGAATTATCTTCAGAAGACCCTAAAGTTGACCAAATTTATACCTCTAGCATCCTTTAAAAGCTCTGCATAAGTCTCTTCCCAGAGAAATGCAACTGCTACCACAAGGCCTAGTCCAGTCACATTCACAACCCTCCCCCTTTCAGTCAGCAATTATTATTGGCAGCTCTCCCATAAATTATCCCCTTAGTTTTTCCCTCCCATGCAGCCCCTTATTTGGTATCTCAGCCCCTATCATACCTTTTTCACAGTTTTGCTTCCCATGACTAAGATCTTCACATCAACTCTGGCACCTCCCTCAACCCCAATTACTCCTCCATACTTCCTACTACTAGTAGCCATAGCCTCCTATCTGAATCTCCCAGCCCCTCCATGACATCCGTCAGAGGCTGTTTATCACCACTTTGCAGTCATTCAATCATTATATCTGTTTATCTGCTTTAGTTTGCCCTGGAGCCTGTAATATCGGTACCCTATGTTGCGTGCTTGCTTTGGCCTCTATTGGGACTTGTACATACTGGATTCTTCTAGGGTATTTTATTGTATCCTACCTTGTCCTGTTAGGTGTTATCAACCTCTATCCTTGGATTGTATATATGTTTATATTACTTTATCTGTTTAAATACAAGTGTTTTGTATATATCTGCTACTGTACCATCAGTTTGATCCTTGACCTTATCAGGTCCATCTTGTAAATGAGCTTTGCTCAATGATGTCCACCTGAATAAATAAAGATTTTGATTGATTGATTGAAATGAATGTTTCCTTCCCTTCTGGCTTCTATGCATCCCAGTGTCCCCCAGCCCTCCTTACTGCCTTCTCACGTTGCAGACCCACCTTTAGGTCATCTGATATTGACTACCCCCAAGTCCTTTCCATTTTTGTTGTTGTCAGTATCTCACCCCCCATTGTGTACGCTTCCCCTGGGTTTTGTTTCCCAGGTGCATTACTTTGCCTTCTTTGCGTTGAATCTAAGCTGCCATACATTTGACTTTTCCTCCAACCTTGCCAAGTCCCTTTTCATCCTTTCCACCCCACCTTGTATCAACCCTGTTGCAGATCTTTGTGTCATCTGCAAAGAGACATACTTCCTTCAGTCCTTCTGCAATGCTCACTTATAAAGACATTAAAGGACCGACCCCAATGCTGAACCTGTGGTACCCACTAGTAACCCCCTTTCTTCACTGTGGACTCCATTTACTATTACCTTCTGTTTCCTGTTGTCCAGCCAGTGTTTTCCAGGCTACCACCCTGGGACCCACTCCTAGGCTGGCTAATTTGTTTATTAATCTTTTGTGCAGGGCTGTGTCTAGGTAGGCCATGTCCACTGCCCCTCCCTGGTCTACTACTTTGGTCACCCAGTCAAAGAAATCAATTAGATTTGTCTGACATGACCTTTCTGCTGTGAATCCATGCTGCCTTGGGTCATGTGCCCACTGGCCTCTAGGTACTCAATAATTCTTTTCTTAGAAGTGATTCCATCATTTCCCTACCACTGAGGTCAAACTGACAGGTCTGTAGTTTCCTGCCTCTGTCTTGCTCCCACTTTTGTGAAGGGAATCACATCTGCCCTCCTCCAGTCCTCAGGTACCACATCATCCTCCCATGATTTATTAAAAGGGTAGTCAGTGGTGTTACTAGTTCTTCCCTTAGTTCTTTTAGAGTTCTGGGGTGAATCCATCAGGCCATTGCTTTATCCACATTCAGTTTTAGGAGTTCTTTCAGAACCCTTTCTTCTGTGAAAGGACTAATATCAACCCCCATCTAGAGTGCTTCATTGACTGAATTAGGTATCTCCCCTGCTCTTCCTTTGTAATACTGAGCAGAAGTATTCATTCAGTATCCCTGCTTTTCACTGTTGCTCTCTGCCCAACCACCTTCCTCTTCATTCAGCCTCAGGATCCTGCATTAGTCTTTCTTTGCTCCCTAATGTTTTTATCCCCTTCTAACTGAGTTGGCTATCTTTCCCTCAGTTTGGGCCTATTCTGACCGCTTCCCGCTTTCTTCTGCTTTAACTGGTACAGTTCTCTGTCCTGCTCCTTCTGTGTTTCCTTGTACTTCCTGAATGCTATCTTTTCTCCCTAACCTTCCCTGCCACTTCTTTTGAGAACCATAGTGTTTTTATTTCATTTGATTTGTTTATTTGCTTCACACAAGGCTTGTTGCCTCTGTGATGGCGGTTTTGATGTTTCCCATTGTTGCTCCACCCACCTTCTTGCCTGTTTGCTAGTGCTTTTCTCAGGCACTCTCCATTTAACAAAATCAGCCTTCCTGAAGTCCAGTACCTTCACTTTTGTATGGCTTGACTCTACAGTTAAGTTTATTGTGAACCACACTGGTGGTCGCTTGTTCCCAGATGGCTAACCACTTCTAGATCTGAGATTCTCTCTCTGTCCCCATTTGAGAGTACCAGGTCTAAAATTGCTTCCTCCTGAGTGGGTTCCAAAGTAACTGTCTGAGGCATGCCCCCTGTAGGGTATCAAGAATGGCCCTGCTCTTGGATGTGGCTGCAGCAAAGGTGCTCCGTTAACATCTGGCATATTCAGGTCACCCATCAGCAATATCTCCCTTTATCTGCCATCCTAAGTATGCCTTCTATCATTTCCTTGTCCATTTCCTCCCCAAGACAGGAGTCTGTATACAACACCTGTGCAGATTGTGGTATCATTTCCAGTCTCCAGGGTGACCCACAGTGCCTCCTCTCCTCCCTGTTTACCCTTTACTTCTGTTGCTTTGATCCCTTCCCTTACATAGAGGGCTACTCCTCCTTCTCTTCTACCCTCCCTGTCCCTCCTGTAGATTGTGTACCCTGGTATGTTGACATCCCAGTCATGGTTCTCTGTGTACCATGTTTCTGTGACTGCCACGATATCCAAGCATTCCTCTTCCATCAAGGCCACCATTTTGGGGGCTTTTACCTAGACTATGGGCATTGGTACTCATTACCCTCCATTTTTTATGCCCTTATTTATTTTTGCCCCATCCTGTCCTTACTGCCTTTGTCTTTTCTCCATTTACCCTGCCCTTCTCCCTATCAACTGCCCTATCTTGGTGTTTACCTCACTAACTACCGTGATTTATTTTGGGGGCTAGGATTTCCCTTCTCCTTTTCAGTGCCTGCCTTACCTAGTTTAAATGCTGCCAATGAAGCATTTAAACCTATCACCTGGATCCTGGTTCCCTCCTGGACAGATGCAGACCATCATGCCAGTATAGGCCTGCATCCCTCCAGGTGGAGCCCCAGTCCCCAGTGAAGCCAAATCTGAGCTCTGCACCAGTTTTTCAACCAGTCATTGAATCCCATGGTGCGGAGTACCCTAGCCTCATCCTTGCCATAGGCGGGTAGCACTTCGAGAAAGTTACCATGTGTACCACTTGTCTAAGGCCCTTCCCCAACTCCACAAACTCCTGTTGCTCTGCTCTGATCCCATTCTCATTCAGGTCATTTGTCCCTAGGTGGATAATGACATCCAGCTCACTCCTTGCAGCTGCTCACGATCCTGAGGATTTGTTTCCTATCCCTGCAAGCCAGCACCTGGCAGGCACCTTACCTCCTTCCCTCCCTTCCAGTTCTACCCCCTTAGCAACTGAGTCCCCCACCAGGAGTTGTTTCCTTCCCTGTGGGTTCCTGTGCCACCCTCCTGTGGGTCTCCATTGTGGAGGTTTCCAGCATCATCCTTGGTCCCCACTGCAGGTGCCTCCATAGAGGAACCATGCTCTGCCAGAGCAGTGAATGGTGTGGAGAGGCACAGCTGGAGGATCGTCTCTCTGTTCCACCACCCTCACCCTCCCTGAGCCCACCATGATCCAACCACTCCTCTTTATTGGCAACCTCTGAGGTAGTGGCAGTGGCCTGGGTGGGGAGCAGGTTTCAAATCCCTGCCAGGTCAGCATGGAGTCGAGCAACCTTCCTCCTCCAGACCAGAGAATGCCTGCAAATGGGCAGCAACGCAGTCTCAGAATGTCTCCTGGAAGATTGCTGCTCCACAGCCAGTGCATTGCACCCTCCCACATGTCTGTCTCCCTTCCTGTTTCAGATGTTTTTCTCTTTTTGTTCTAGTTTTAGTGTGTGCAAGCTTGTGAGTGTGTCTACCCCAATTCAGTATGCTGTGCCTTTAAGGATATGAACAGGTGTATGTTGTTAGCAATTTTGGGAAGTGATGTCAGAACCCCACTATAAGGGAAGTTATGCGCTTGGGGCAGGTGGGGTGAGGGGCAGGGTGGGTGGGAGCAAACCTGTGCCTTCCAGAAACAATCAACTACGACTCTGACCCTCCACCCGGAGTGCCTTCCTTCCTTTCAGACACCTATTTCACAGAGGTTAAGTAACAGGTCTAGTCACAAATGACTGCAAATCTCTTCCAGCTAGAGTTCCTCCTGGCAAATAAAAGTTAAATTAAGAAAAGTCAACCCAAAAACAGAGAATCAAAACTAGTTACTTACACAGGCCCAAAATTAATAATTCAATTCAATGTAGTCTATTAAATTACCTCCTTGATTTAAGGAAGCTTTTAGTTGCTTTCTCTCTCTCTCTCTCTCTCTCTCTCTCTCTCTCAGCAGGGGACTAGACAATCTCTTAGACTCTGGGACATCTATCATCTCCACAAAGTCAGGTTCTTCTGCCTCATCCACAGCTTCCACTACTGGTAGCTGGAGGGTTTCTACCACCTTTTAAAAAAAAAAAAGTGTGAAAGGGACTCAGAAAGTCTGGGAGGAGACACTGGAGGGCCTGTCTGGGGAGATGTCAGGCTCTACTAGCTATCTAGGCCTCCAAATTCATCTTCATCTTCATAGTCTCCTCAGGATCATCCTCCCAATCCAACTCATAAGACTCCTCTGGTTCATATTCTGAAGGGGTTGGAACTGACCCGAACCGACTGCCTGCCAGGCGGTGTCAGTTCGGTCAGAAACGGACAAGTGATTGGACTATATTAATAGCCCTAGCAATCTCTTCAGCGGTCAGGATCTGAGGGGCTGGATCCGAACTGGCCAATTACTTTTCTATTTTGAAGGAACCGATCCTTTGGAATCCAATTTCCTTTTGCCTGAGGAGGTATCACCCGTGTCATCAGGCACCTCCTCAGGCTTGGTCAGAACCTAACCGGGCTGACCATCCAGATTAGTGAACTTCTCAGCCTCTCTTTCCTAAGCTGAGCTAACCTTTTCTCTATAATGGCCTTAGGAAATTTGCAAAATTTGGCAGTCTGATTTAAGTGGTCAAACCCCAGACAATAAACACATGTGGGGTGGGGATCAGCTTTAGCAAAAGCCTCCCCACACTCAGAACAATGTGTTGAAACCCAGTGGGACCGGTTTTCTTTTGGGTTTCTCAGATATTGCCTTATAAATAAAATTACCCTTAACAGCTGTTACACCAGGTAATACAAACTTTTGGTCACCAGTCAGTTCAAGGGCTGTGTAAAAAATGGATTAAATCCTTGTTTTTGAGACGAAAAAATACCAGATCACACTAAAGCAGAATAAAGAGCAAACATGTAAACAATCACTTGGTTCCCAACGGACCGACGGAAAGAAACCGAACAAAACAATTTCTATCACTATCTACTATGCTATACTACCTGTACTGCAAACAGAGATTTGAGTATCGAAAAAATAAAAGCGGTTATGAAAAACTGAATGAAACACTATACGAACTGAAGCAGCGATGGAGAATCTCAGAGTGTCTTCACAGTTAGGCGGAGTAAAGAATCTGATGGTTACTTGAGATGTACCAGAGACAGAGGTTTGAAAACAGAGCTCTAGCTCAATGTTCTATGCCCTGGCATAGAGTTAACCCTTTCCTCTCCTGAGCAGTTCAAGTGCTGGGGCTAACTAAATATCGTCAGAATACAGCAAAATTTCATGTTGTTTGAAAGAAAAACAGTTTAAAGCATTTTCCAGTATTCAGGAAAACTTTTAAAATATAACTTTGAGACTCAGTTCAGTTTATATATTATTTGTTTTCTATATTTATATTCCCTTCTTTTTTTTATTAATGGGGACATATGACCAAAACAAGACAACTGTGTCTCAGACTTCAGTTCATCTTCCAGCTTCTGCCCCTGCAGAAGTCATAAATCCACTGTTTGTGAGACCATAGTCAGTTCCATAGCAACAGATCGTGATGTCACAAGCAAAGAAGGGCTGGAGGATAAGATGCAGTCTGAGACAAAAGATCCTGTTTTTATACATATGTACTCTGGATGAGGGACGAATCAGACTATTAATTAAAATAACCTAAAAATTGTCTTTTATGTACTTTAAAATGTTTTCCTGAGTCATTAAAATGCTTTCAAATAAACTTTCATGACTGAAGAGCAAACAGGAGAACAAGTAGAGAGTTTACAATATCACACCAATCCATAGCTAGTTGAACTAGACCATAAGGATGCAAAATAACACAAATAATTATAACAAATTGTTATTACATGGCATGACTTTTGGTGGGAATTAACACAAAGAGCCACCAAACAGAAAACACAACAAATTATTTTTGTTCATATAACTATTCTTAGTAATGAAGATTTAAGGAAGATGAGCAATTACACTAGGCATAGAGGCATTCTCATGGAATATTGACCAGTTCATTAAGTATACCATACTGGTCCATATTCCACAATATCATCATTTCTTGGGTGATTGAAGATACTTGACTTTGCCTTGTGCCTCATAATACATCAAGATGTGACAATATCTCATGCTATGCCACACTTTGTCAAGTTTTATTGCTTAAACTCAGAAAGAATGTGGTTATTCTTATATAGAACAACCACTAATATTTTCTGACCATTTCAAATAAAATGTTTTTAATAATATTTCATAATGCTTGAAATTAAATTTTGAGACTGTATCTTTTGAACTCCTAGGCTTAGAAACTTACATTTTGTGTTTTTTGTGTGAAAAGTTTGAAGTACGATCAACATGAACAGAGTATAAATACAGTTTTCTTGTGTTCCACGTGTCTATACATGTTGATGTAATATGTTGTTAAAAATAACAGGATTTCAAAAGTCTTCAGCCATTTTATGTTTTATTTATCGATATAGGGAGGCTTTAGTACCATCATATACAGTATGAATATATCAACTCACTTGACTCCAAGCTTTCATTTTAAAACATTCTACCCTAACAAAGTTATCCAGTTTAAAAAAAAGTATCTTTTGAAAGTTCTGTCCATTTCTGGAGTTTGTCAAAGCAGAAGTTAAAATTGCATGGCTCTTTTGAAAACAGTGAGGATTACCTCAGTGTTGTGGCCAATGTTCCTCTCTCATGCTAAGTAGTTTCTAATTGCTGATGACAGCATCTGGGATGTTGCCCAGCATATCCTGGACCCAGCTTGTAAGAGGCATGCACCCCACCAACAGTGCTGCTGGCTGCACCTCAGGCCCAGAGTGCCTGTGTGGTGACAGGATAGGAGGCCTCCAGCACTTGTATAAATGAGGCTAGTGGTCATGGAAAGATAATTAGTGTTCCTAAGGCTGGCCTATAAATTTAAATGTGGACTTTTTATCTTTTTGTTAGTTAGTTGAAGTCCTTTTTCAGCTGATAAATATACAATAAGTATACCAGTAGGGAAAGAAAAATGAATTATGGAAGTTTGCAGGTCCACATACTTTTCTTTTTTAGCTAATAACAAAACTTAGGTAGACATAATAAATCTGGCTGTTATAAGGGTTTGATATCTCTTATAGCTAATTAAGCACACATCCCAGTTCAGGAAGAGCTTGTATAAAATATCTTGGGTAATGCTAATTATTTATCATTAAAGCAGTATTCAAAATAGGCACAATTTCACAAACATGAATCTTAAAGATATTTCAATTGTTTTAATAATGTGGGAATCCTAGTCTATATCTAAAAGAGCTGAATGGGTTGAATGTCCAGTTTATGCTTTGTCTGTTTGGGGCCCATCAACTAATACTGCTTGTCTCAGACCACTCTGGATAGGAGATCAGGATAAGTAACATACAGTAGATTGGAGGGCACAAGAACCAGTGAAATGTAAATTAAAAGTTGTTTCACAAAAAGGGAAAATAAATTGGTGATAATGAATGGCGAGTATTCAGGGTAGGTTCAAAAGTCTGCCTATGAATTGTTAACCTTGTTTGGATACTTGTAATAAAGTATCACCACTTTTCTGACTTCCAGGTTTTGTAGTGGTGGGTTTTCCTTGGAGAGCTTGGGTGCTAGATGTTTATTTGAAAATGTTCGGGACTTGTATCAGTGCACCAAACATGGGTCATAGAATGTCTTTTCTGTAACAAAGTTAAAAAGTTGGTCTGGGCTGTCATGCTAGGCTTCAGCCACCCACCCCATTCTTTCAACTATCCTATGAAGTCTTGTAAAATCCTGTCTTCCTACATTGTATTATCTTCCCCTGATGGTCTAGTGGCTGTTTGGGGAGGGTGAAAGGGTAAATGTGCATAGTGCATAGTGCACATCATGTACCCTGGTGTTCATGCAACCCTGGCAGTTATTAACTGTCTGCCTATGTGGGTTAATTGAGTACCTCCTCCCTTTTCATTGGGTCAGGGTATGGTATTTAGTTTATCTGGTTCCTGTTTGTGAATAGTTTTGTTACACATACCTGCCATGTTTATTCTGTTATGCTTTATGTATTGTGCATTCTATATAATGCTGAGTTATGCCTGAAATTTGGTATCTATTTCCTAGAGTACTTACCTGGTCAACACAAACCTAATAAATAATAAACAGAGTGAGCAACTCTTGTTGCTGACATGTGAGAACCTCGTGCAGGCCTGTTATGGTATAGGGTATGAAAAAAAACTGCTATTTTGAGGCAATGGCTGAGCAAAATAGTTTAAAACCTCAGGCTCATTGTCTGATCTGCTTGTCTGCAGACATTCATTGCACTAGCAGTATTTATGACAGTTCTTTGTAAAGCACTCTCAGGTACTTTGTGCATGAAAGACTGAACCAAATTAAATTTGAAGGCAGGAACACTGTTCTTTGTCAAGTCTTGCATCTGCTGCTAGCAGACTTTGGATGCAAATAGCTCTTTAAACTGGAATGCAACACTGGTGGTAAGACTTTCTACTTGCCTTCTCTCTGGGGTCTTTCCTGTGTGTCACTTTATGCTGGATCTGACAGAACTGGTAGGCGAACTGTCCTCATTCTTCAGCATTTTATTTTCTGGTGGCCATCAGCTAGCACTGACCACTGGCATTACTCATGCAGCAAGTCGGGAACCATGGCCATCAAGGGTGGAAGCTACAGGCAAGGCACAGGCTGAAGAAGAGCAGTGCTGTTCACAGCAGAACTAGTATGTAAGTACAGTATTGAGAGGCTGGGAATCTGGGAACATCCCAGGTTCTTGCTGTACTATATCTCTACATGTTTGCCTCTGAAACAGTTTCAATAAATAAATAAATGCTGAATACTGTATAGTGCTGTAATGAACATTTGTTCATATTTCTGCATCTACAGGGTCAGCCAGAGTCAAGGCTTCAGAAATGGTGAAGGGTCAGTACAGAGAATTTTAGATGAAAATGAGGGAGATACACTAGGGGAACAGCTTGAAGTTTATTTTATTTATTTATTTAAGTCTAGGATTACACAATACCTTTGAGCTGAGGCTCTTTTACAAAGGTTCCACGTCAGAGAGTACAGTATACAGTATAAGAAAGTAAATGCTCATTAATATTTGACGAACATGCGAATGCAGCTACAAGGAGTACAAGAGGTCAAGGATGTGGGGAAATAAGGACAGAGGTAAAAATGGTGTGAGGGTGGGGGAGGGAGATCACAGAGTTTAAAGGTAGGGAGGAGAAAAGCGGTAGGAGGAGCTACGAGGGAGGCAGGAGGAGGAAGGCAACAGCCCGTGGGCCTGTCATGGACAGACAGGTGTAAGTGCCAGGTTAGAGCAGCATTTTTGAAAGTGCTTGATGAGGGCAAAGACAGAAAGATGGGGACTACTTGGGTGAGCAGTCACAGGAGCTGGAAGCAAGCAAGGCACAGGCTGGACAAGATGCAATTGAAGAGGCGAAGGTTCAAGACAGAGAGACATGAGAAGACATTACTTCACGGAAAGGGTGGTGGCTGGGTGGAAAGCTCTGCCAGAGGAGGTAGTATCATTGAAAGAGGCAGGCAGTTTTAAGAGGGTGGAACAGGGTCGGGGGAAGGTTACTAAGGTAAAGGGAGGGCAGCTGCAGGAGTAAAATCTGTTAGCTGCACACTCGGCAAGCTCGCTTGACCTTAGGATCTGTATCTGCTGGAGTTTTTCATATGTTTGTATGTTTGTAATGGCAAGTATTAGTACTGTACTCTTTGCAAAACTGCAAAATGTATTGCATGATTTAATAAACATATCCTGTGCAACTGCTACACAGCAATCAACTGGAAATGCCAAAATATCATGGAAAATGTATTCATAAAAATGTATACATTTTTCACTTTTTTGGAATTCGGGTTAGGAGAGGGAAGAACACACAAGTATTTCTGTTTCTGGCACAATTAAAGTCTGTAGGTTTAAACTATACTGTAGGTCTGAAAACCCATTCTTTCCCATACAGTCTTATGTGCACATTTCTGTCCTTTTCATCCTTTCAGAACAAGCATCCACAGATCACTTTTATACTGGTGGTGAAAAGGAGGAGAAACTGAACCCTCCATGCTACCAAACTGAGGTGATCATCTGCATTGCAGGGACTGAGAGGAAAAGTGGTTGCAGACATGGGGCATTAGACAGTCAACCTCCTGCTGCCTTATACAAAAACATTTCTTAAAAAGTTTGATTTTAGGTAAAAATAAAAACTTTATTGTATTTTACTGTTATCTTTTAATGCACTCTCTGCAGTGTGTCATTTTTGTGTGCAAATTTCCTGTTTTAACCCAGTACAGCTGTTTTGAAAATAATGGCTGTGGGGAATGGAGAAGCACCCCCCAGGAAATTCTGTTCTAAGAGCGAAATCAAAAGTCTGATTCCACCCCAGAAGAAAACCCAGGAAAAAGGTGTGCGGCTGTGGAAGACTGATCCCCAAAAGATGTAAAGCAGGATAAAGGTGTAAAAATGCACCATAGAGTAGTGTATATGAAGGAAAAGTGCTGGTGCATGTATTGAAAATTACTCGAGTTAAAATGATGTGAGGGTTCCATACTATAGCAAACAGATGTTAAATCAAGTGTGTGACTTCTTTGCCTTCCCATGTTTTACAGTAAACAAAAACTGGGAAGAATGAAAAACTAGACACAATATTCTAAGATGCAACAATAAATAAAGCGCTAAATTACAGTTAAAAACTATATGTCTGACCCTTTTAAAACCTTTTAAAATATTGACTTTGGGACTTACAGTGCTATACTACAGAGACATAACACCAGAGATGCCAGTCTGTAGTGAAACAAAATTTATTAGAAAACTAGGGGAGAGGGAGGGTGAAAGGGAGAAAACTAAATTCTGGGTGTGTCTTGAAGGTGGACACCATTATGCTACCCAAGCTGGACTGGGGCATTACTGTATGGCCGTTGCTGTCAACCTGTAAGACATAACAAGAGGTTGTGTATTAAATATAGAATAATGTATAGTAATGATGATAAACTAATGAATTTATATCACATACCCAAACATTTACACTGAGAAAAGTCTCCTCGAGAAAAAATTTTTGCCAAAATTTTTTTTCTGTTGGGGGACTCTGAAAGTCCCTGCTCTTAATGCGAATGATGGAGAGGGCTAGCGATATTCAGATAGCAAGGCAATTAAGTCAACTTACAGCAAAATTGTCTTTCTCATGTGGTACAGTGCTCACTTTGATTATCCACCCACTTTGATCTTTGATGCAGAAAAAAAACTAGTGGATAGACAGGGCAGATTATCAAAGTGTAGTAAAACATATTCAGAGGGTTATCTTTGTTGAAACGTTTGCTGTTCCTAATTTGTACTACATGTGTATTATCTTTAAGTCACATATTAAAAGTATAAAATTATGGCTGGGCAACACTGTCTTGTTCAAGTGGGTGGTAGCTTAAGCTGTCCTGGGGCTGGATTCTGTGCTGGAAGCTGCATCTCCCAATCAGTTCTGTATTATTTTAATGGCTAACAATAGCTTAACACTAATATCCTGGAATGCCCAGGGCTTCTCCTTCCCTGTGAAAAGGAATGGGCTGCAACCTAAACTGTATCTCTCTGCGCCTGCTACTGTCTCCCCAACTGACCTTTTCAACCTCTCATTCTGCTTAGGCACAGTTCTTGCAGCAGGAGGCGTCCCAGGTCATCACCCTCCACAAGAGTGATGACACTGCTTTCCCAGGAAAGGACATCCTTATCTCCCTTCTCAGTTACAGTTTACAGGACCAAGGGAGGAATACCAGTGAGGAGGAAGTAAAAGATATAAATGCGAAAAGCAAAGAATAGTAGCAGAGTTACAGCAAGGGTTAAATGGAACAGGGTATGCCTTAACACCAAGAGCCTAGGCAACAAACTCAGCAAGCTCCAGATGCTGATGGCAGATGCTGAAGTGGGCGTGATGACCATCATGGAAGCGTGGGCCACAGATAAAATGATTGGTAGATGAAGGTCCCTGGACATTCACTGTTCAGGAGGATAGAAGAACTGGTATGTGGAGAGGAATTGCCTTTTTGTCAAGGAGGGCCTGAAGTGGCAGTGTCAATGTCTCCAGTAGGTAGCACACTCGCCTCTGAGGCCGGGAGATCAGAGGGCTGTGGGTTCAGTTCCACATCTGGCACTTGGGTTAATATCCCAGTACTGACACTGTAGTGCAGCATGAGAGGGTGCTGCACTTCTGAGGTGCAGATCCTTCGGGTGAGACGTTAAACCGAGGTCCCATCTACCTAGATTGGTGCCAGTTCAGGTGGATGTTAAAGATCCCATGGCACTTATCGAAGAGTTGGGAATTTCCCAGTGTCCTGGCCAATTTCCCTGATTCACTAAAAATACCACCAACAGCTTAAACTAATTCAAGGTCAGTTGGCATTCATCTGTATCCCCTCCCGAGTCATGCCTGAAAATAGGCAGGATTTGTCTAGTGCCCTTACCCGGTCAACAAAAGCTAAATAAATAAATAGAAGTATTAGGGGCAGCAGCGGAGAGGCTAAGTCAGTATGGGTACAACTCACAGCAGCCTCAGGTAGGAAAGTGCTTAAGGATGATCTATAGGCCTCTATGGGAAGGAAAGGGACAAAGAACTCAAGGAGGAACTTAAAGAGGGCAGCAAAGGGGAAGTAGTGGTGGTGCATAACCTGAACCTGCTTGACATCGATTATGAGGTCCTGATGACCAAGAGTGCCAGGAGTCAGGCATTACTGGATGCCTTCAAGACTGTCTATTGGTGCAGCTTGTTAAGGAACATACCTGGCAGAGTCCAATCCTTGATGAGGTGCTTACCAACTCAGAGATGGTGGGTGCTGTGAGAGTGGGGAGCCACTAGGGAACAGCAACCATAACTCTGTGTAGTTTGAATTGGTCCTTGGGGCTGGCAACCCATAATCAAGAACTGGCATCCTTGACTCTAGAAGGGTGGACTTCAATAGGTTGAGGGACCTGATCAGGGATAAGTTAGTAGGTTGGAGGATATAAGGGGTAGAGGAGAGATGGGAGCCATCCTTGAGGTATAAAATAAAGATTGATTGATATCAAAAGCAAGCATAAAAATAGTATCTAAAAAACAGGTTTAAGAGACCACTGCGGTTCTCATCATGGGTCAGAGCAGTGGTTAGGACAAAAGAAGGCCTCTATAAATACAAGGCAAAGCAGGGGAGACAGAATGGGAGGATACCTATAAAAATATGAGGGCAAAGAGGGCCATCAGGAGGCGAATGCAGACATGGAGCTGTGTATCACGGAGGGGTCAAGAATGGAGAAAAACAGTTTTTAGATATATCAGTGTAAAGGGAAAAAATGTGGGCATCACATGGCTAGTTGAGGAAGTAGGGAGATAGTGGAGGATGAGCAAGAAGCAACCATCCTGAATGACTACTTTTGCTCAGAATTTACTAACAAGGACTGCAGGTCCATGCCAGACTGCATCAAAGCGGTCACTAAGGGAGTCCTGAAAATGAGGCAGCCAATATTTTCTACTGAGAATGTCCTGAAAGGGCTGACAGCAATAGAAAAGCCCCAGGATCAGATGGGTTGCATCTGAGGATACTTAAGGAATTGGCTGCAGAACTGGTTGAACCACTGGCTGTGCTGTTCAATAGCTCCTCAGGTTCAGGAAGTTCCAAGGATTGGAGAATGGCAGACATTGGGGGGGGTGGAATAGGAAGCAACCAGGGAACTACAGGCCTGTGAGTCAGACCTCTATCGTAGGGATGCTGATGGAATCACTAATCAAAGAGGACCTCGTGGACTACCTACAGAGTGATGGGCTCCAGGATAGTAAACAACACAGTCTTGTGGCAGGAAGGTCTTGTCAGGCTAACCTGATTTTTTCTTTTGACTGGGTAACCAAGGAAGTAGACAAGGGCCACACTGTGGATGTGTTGTGCTTGACTTCAGCAAGGCTTTTGATTCAGTACCACACAAAGGTTGCTGAGAAAGATGGAAGACCTGGGTGCAGATAAAACCATAGTGAACTGGGTGGGTAGTTGGCTAGAGGGAGGTAGCACAGGGTGGTGGCCAACAGGGTTATTCAGAGGAAAAGGAGGTTAGGAGGCGGGGTTCCACAGGGATCGGTCCTGGGGCCAGTCCCTTCAACATGTTCATCAGTGACACTGGTGAGGGAATCCAGGGCAGGCTGTGTCTCTTGCAGATGACACAAAACTGTGAAAGGGTGGACAGTGATGAGGGAATAAGGGATATGCAGAGAACTTACAAAACTAGAGGGGTAGACAAAGGTCTGGCAGTTAAAATTCAAAGCAAAAATAAAAGTGCATGGTAATACACTTAAGGAAAAGGAACCCTAAGATGGAGTACTGGGTAGGTGGGATGAGACTTAGCACTACAGAAAAAGAATGGAATCTAGGAGTTATCATCAGTAACTCCCTTAAACAAACGAACCAGTGCAACAAGGCCTATAGCAAGGATAAAGGATGCTGGGATGTATCGGAGGGGTACTGATAACAGAAGAAAAGAGGTAATACTTCCCCTATACAGAGCCTTGGTGGGGAGGCCTCACCTGGAGTACTGTGTTCAGTTCTGGAGCCCTCACCTCAGAACGGACAGGGACAGGTTGGAAACAGTGCAGTGCAGAGTAACAAAAATGATTCAGGGCTAGCAGGGCAGATCCTATGAGGAGCACCTCAAGGGACTAAATATGTACTCACTGGAAACCAGAAGAGAGAGAGGGGAGATATGACAGAGACCTTCAAGTTCCTTAAAAGAATTAACAAGGTAAACTGCGGAAATTATTTACCCTGAATACCAACTTGATGTCACGTGGTCTCAAATGGAAATTAAGAGGAGGGAGGTTCAGGGGAACATGAGAATGTCTTTCTTTACAGAAAGGGTGATGAACCTTAGAAACATAAAAATTTGATGGCGAAAAGGACCCCATTGGCCCATCCAGTCTGCTCTATCCCATCCCCATAGGAACAGTCTGTTGTCCGGTGGTGGGTGCAAACAGAGGATTCAAGCAGGCGTGGGATAGAATGGGGCAACAAGATCAGGGAAGAGAATGAGGATAGGATGAGGAGGTTAGTACCCTGGAGGAACAGTAGGTTGCTGGGAAGGTTCCAGGGATTATAGATAATATGGGCAAACTGGATAGACTTCTGGTCTTTTCTGCGTCATGATCTATGTTTCTATGTTTCTCCCACCCTCGCTGAGTTCAAAGAATGTTTTTCTCTCTCGTGTTGTCTTCTTTCAAGTCCTCTGCCTTCCTCAGAAACATACAAACACAGAATGTGTCAACAGAAAAGGACCACTTGGCCACCAGTCTGCCCAGATGGTCCCTGACTAGTCCGTCTCCACAGATCTTAACTGGCCTTCAGCAACCTTCCCTCTTCCCAGCCTGTTTACTAATATTCCCTATGTCTATCCCATGCATGCTTGAAATCCCTACTGTTTTTGCTACACCATTTCCACTGGCCGTCTGTGCCAGGTGTCCACCACCCTTTCAGTGAAGTAGTACTTCCTCACATACCTCTTAAACTTTCCACCTTCCAGATTCATCGCATGACCTCTTTTCCTGGTGCTCTTTCTCAGTACCCTGTTCACACCCCTAAAGTACTTGTATGTCTCTATCTTATCCCCTCTTGCTCTCCTCTCCTCTTCAGTGTACATGTTGAAATCCATTAGTAGCTCCTCATAAGGCTTGTGATGTAACTTCTGCACTATTTTGAGTTGCCCTCCTCTGAACTGCCTCCACCCTGTTATGTCCTTTCTGGAGGTCTAGCCTTCAGAACTAGACACAACATCTGTGAGGTCTCACAAGCAAGCGAGACAGTGTTAATACCACCTCCCTCTTCCTGCTGGTGATACATATTCCTATTTAGAAAATGGGCTAAGAAAATCCTGGGCTGTGATTGGCTAATAGACCCAGCGGTGGCGTCTATCATACAACAGAGCCGGGTATTAAAAGTGCCAGGCACCACCAATCTCAGCATCAAGTATCCATGTGTCCACCATGCTCCCCATTGGCCAAATGCACCCCAATGAATTTGGAATCCCACCATTTTCTTTTTTCTCAAGAGATACAGCTCCACACCTGACACAGCACTTGTTTTTTTAATTAGGCATCGTGGGCTGGATATTCAAACTGCACCATTCTGTGGCGCAAGCCCTTGCGCTGCTCAAAATAGTTGCGCTGGGGTGTGGCGGGGCGATATTCAACGGAGTTGTGCTGTTGAGCAACTCCTTTACAGATATCCCCCTAGCCACAGCCACTGTGCATGGTGCAGTGGAACTTGCGCCACCGCAAGTGGTCAGAGTGGAGCATTCAAGATGCGGTGCGCAAGTTCCATTGCGCCATCGCCAAATTTCCTATATTCAAAGGTGACATGCAAATGGGCCATAATTCATGCAAAGGCGGGGGGGCCATTTGCATCTATCTATTGCCATTTGCATGCCATTAGCATGCAGGTGTGCGATCCCGGCGACTGCGCCTGGCGCCCTGCCAGGCAGCAGCCGCGGGGACCTTACCCCTGCAGCCCGATCACGGGTATAACTGTATAAATCCCTCCTCCCCGACTGGCCCGATCGCAGGCATAACTGTATAAACCCCCTCCCCACTAGCTGATCACGGGCATTAGAGTCCCCCGAGAACAATATCCCTGGTGGTCCAGTGGACCATGAAGCCCGATCGCGGGCATTAGAGTCCACCCCAAGGTCCAAGTAGCCTGGTGATCCAGTGGCCCCCACCCACCCACCATGGAGCCCCACCACCCGCTCTCCCCGTCAGCTGGCAGGTGGCAGCACCCCACCACCTGCGCCCCCACCCACCGACTGACTGCTTGGTAAGGCTGCGCCCATTGGTTCAGAGCAGAGCCAATGGGTGTGCAGCCATATCAGATAGGCAGTCCAGATATGGGAATGAATGAATTATTCACATATCTGAACTGCCTTAATACGGTATAGCTGCATGCCCATTGGCTCTTGCTCTGAACCAATGGGCGTGCAGCCCACCAAGCAGTCAGTCGGCGGGCGCGGGCAGCAGGCGGGTGGGTGCTGCTGCCTGCCGCTGACGGGGAGCGGTGGGGGGCTCCATGGTGGGTGGGGTGGGGCCACTAGATCACCAGGCTACTTGGGACCGGGGGTGGACTCTAGCCACTAGATCAGGAGCTTCCGGGTCTCTAGACCACCAGGATATTGTTCTCGGGTGGATCTAATGCCCGATCGGGCTAGTGAGGGAGGGGATTTATACAGTTATGCCCGCGATCAGGCCAGTTGGGGGGAGGTTTATACAGTTATGCCCGCGATCTGGCCAGTTGGGGGAGGCGGTTACTATTATGCGGCGATTGGGCTGCGGGGGCACAGGGAGTAAGTTGAGGGGCCACACAGGTGGCAGCTGCTGTGTTGCGCCTGCAATGCAGCAGCTCACCTGTGGGTGGCCTCGACTTACTCCTTTTTTTTTGCTCAAAGTTGTGCAGGCAACTGCCTCCTGCTGAATATGGCAGAATGGCGCAATTTTTGGACTTGCGCAGGCGCAACCCCTGTGCGGTATGGTGCAACTCTTTTTGAATATCCAGCCCCATTTATTTAATTAATGAAACACAGACAGAGGCTCGCCACCTTTCCCCACCTGCCAGTCTCTCACATTAAGAAGGCGAATCCTGATGCTGTATGAGCACCATCACACAGTGTAACAGCTTCCCCACCTGCCCGGTCACTGTACTTCCCCACATCACAAAATAATTACTTCTCCACACAGATCGTAAACACACCTCACCAATCCAGTCAGCACCCATACCAGTTCTACTTCTAGACAAGACCACTAAAAAACACACTCCATACAGAATGAGAGAGACGCCACGATTGCAAAATCAGTTTTTTTCAGTCGGCAAACAGTCTGCTGTTTCTATGCCATTCCATCAGCCCTGTGTAACGTTGAAACCTCCAAAGCATCCTGCCATCCCCAAGTAAATGCTTCCAAAATGCAACATTAACTCTGCCAACCCTCAGGCGTACCTCCAAATCATTTGGGCTTCTGTTTAAAATATATCACTTTCCTCAGATGTGAGTACCGTCTCCATCTTAACAGACTCCCTCAGCCTCCAAGCCAGTTGTGCTCCATTCAGTCCTCTTCAGTTCTCTTTAATCCTGCCACCCGCCACAAACAAATCACGCCCCAACGGTAACGTAAACATTTATACACAAATTCAAAGTACCACCTTTTATTTATTTATTTTTCAGAGTTCATCAGCCGTCTTCCATGTTTTGTTCTTGGTATAATCGCTCCAAACAGGACACATAACACTCTCGCTCCACAGTTAAGTGGCTCTCTTCCATTATTTTTCTATTACTTCCTATATAAAGTGTAACCCCCTGTTACCCGGGTTACTATAATGCCAGTAAGACCTAGTGGTAGGCAGGAAGGCAGCTTGTGAAACTCCAGTTAAATGAATTTCACACTGTCTCACTCTGTTCTCAGTCTCAGCTGAGACTGAGGACGACATCACCATAGAACTATCGCAGCTGCATGAGCCACATTGGAATCTGCAGAAGGGAGTTAGGTTAGAATGTTGGGAGTTTTGAAAGCAGAGTTGTGTGTGAGCAGTCTTGAAGAGAGCACAGCAGTCTGTGCACAGGCTCTTGGAGCCTAAGCTCTGATATAGAGCTACTTTTAGGGAAAGGTGTGTGTTTCCGCCTAAAGAGGAACACAGTAAGCTGTTCTTGCAGTGGTGGAGACTGCTGTTACTGGTCTCTGTGCCCCATCCCTGAGGGGATGGGGTGGAAAGTTGCCTGCTGTTTCCAGGCGAAACCCCCTGGCTACTCAGCGAAGAAGCTGCCTTATTTTTTCCAAGTGTGTTGGGTACCAGAAGCTGTCAAGATTCACCTGTGGGGCACCTGCAACCAAACAGTGAGTTCTGCTCTTGTCAAAGGGCCTATGTTTCACCTGAACTGTGTTAAAGTGGGGATTGGGCTGCTGAATTAGTGGGAGGCCTAGAGGAATAGGCTTAGCCAACGTAAAGTTTGTTCAAGTCCAGCACAAGGGAAAGTCAAGACATGAGAGAGATGCTATCGTCTACCCCTTAATCTACATTGCCAAGCTTTCAAAGAGTTGTTTAATGTCCAGAGAAATGGCGGGTAAGGATTGTGGGAGCTGGAGGTGGGAGACCCTCCACCTTTAGTAACCAGGTCCACCTCTCGGATTTGCTCTGTGGATTTCTACTTTGCCTCATGTACTTGGCCAGTGATGAGGGAAGCACCAGATGTGGGATTGGAAGAAATTTCCTCAAGGAGTGAAGGCTCTAAGGTGGTTTGAGGAGCCACCAACGAAAATTTGGTTCACTGCCATATGGACCGGGATCGAGAGGCAGGCGGGAGCCAGGCTGGGAAACCCAAATAGTGTACAAGTCGGCTGTGTACCCAAAGCTGTGTGCAAGTCCGGGCTGTGCCTGGTGGGTTCAGAGACTGAGGGCTGCAATAGTGAAGAAGTGTTCTGTTGCTCTTATCTGCATTACCAGGAATGTAGCCCGTGGGATCCGTCTATGCTTTTTTGTTCAGTTTGGATGTGAATAAAGCCACACTTTAGAATCCCATTCCTGGTATTGGACATTACAGTTATTGCTTCCTGTGTTCGGATTTACTTGGATGCCCCTGTGCAGAGTAGCCAAACCTAGGCCCTTGTGCTGAGTAACCTAGTCCTCCCTGAACCCAGTCCCCACCTGGTAATGCTGTCAGCTTCAACAGCATACCACCTGTCGTTTGCAAAAGGCAGGGCCCGGGGTTACAAAGCAATGTCTAATGGTAGCTCAAAGGAGAGAGAGAACTGCGGGAGGGTGTCAGACTGAAGATAGAGAATTTACTGTGGGGCACCAACAGCATTCAACCGGCACTTTAGTGAACTACAGCATCTCAGTTAGACCAAAAGTCCAGTATTCCAATACAGGCGGAGGAACTATTTAATTACAAAACTTAATGTCAATTCATTTTTTATTAAAACAAAAATTCTCAAGCATTTCTTTTTGCTGTGCCCATTTTCTAAGCACAATAATACCCGTCCAGGGTGGGCTTTATTAGAAATACCGGACCTTCCAGGGCTATATGGCCCTCCGTCTGTGGTGTCGGGCCTCATTACGCCCCTGGGCAGTCCGTATTTCAATAAAGCCCGCCCTGTTGGGTATTATTGCTTACATATCCTAGCATTCAACTGTCCCTACTCACTGCTTTTATACTCCTGCTCTGCCACTTTGAGGTCATCAGATATTATACCCCAAGGTCCCTTTCCTGCTTACTCATTGTCAGTACCCCATCCTATACTCAGTTCCTGGGTTCCTATGCCCTAGGTAAATGATTTTCACTTTTGGAATTGAAATTCAGATGCCATGCCCTTGACTACTCCTAGAGTTTTCCAAGGTCCCTACCTATTCTCTCACCCCTTCTGAGTAGTCACCCTATTACAGATTTTGGTGTTATCTGTAGAAAGACATACATTCTTTTACAGTTTTCTGCAATGTCACTTATGAAGACATTGAACAGAACTAGTCCCAGTACTGAGCCCTCCGGCATCCTGCTGGCTCCCCTCATACAGTAAGAGTGCTGTTAACCACCACCCTCAGTTACCTATCCTTTATACAATTTCTCCCATCCAGTCCATAGCCTTGTCCACTTTCAGGCAAGTCCCTCAGGACTTTTCTCTCTGAAAATTGACTTGTGTCCATCTCCCCCACCCCATGGTTCCTGCTGCTCTATGGTGTTCCATCCCCTCCTCCACATGGAAGACTGAGCAGAAGTACCTGTTCTAGATGTCTGCTTATTCTTGATCCTCTTCTGCTGATCTCCCTCTGTCATCCTCCTTAGCCTCACTATCCCTCCCTTGCTGTCTCTTTTTGCTTATGTACCTGAAAAAGTCTTATCCCCTTAGCTACCACTTGTGCTATCCTTTCCTCTGTCTGTGCCTTTGCTTCTCCCCACTGCCTTACTGGATCCCTTTGTTTTACTTGGTACACCTCCCTGTCTTCCTCCTTATGCGTTTCTGTGTACCTCCTGAATGCCTCTCTTTTTCCTTCATCACCATGGCCACTTCCGTAAAGTACCATAACTGTCTCTGCCCCTACCAGTCTGGCTTCCACAAATCCACCTCCTTCTTTTCTCTCCTGCTCCACCCTTAAGGGGATAAACTTGGGCCACATCACTGCTGTATATTTATTGATGTGACAAATGCATCTTACACTGTCTCCCACTCTTTTCTACTGTCCAAATTTCCCAGTGTTGGCCTAACTGCCCCAGCAATCAGCTGGTTCCATTCCCTACCATGGTAGGTCACAGGCTATCTCTGCCAGTGTAGCCCTGTCCGTCTTCCCCATCGAGTCTGTGGTACTGTGGGGACAGTCCTTAGCCCTGTCCTCTTCTCAGTATTCCTTAATGGCCTCTCTAAGGCATGTACTTCCTCTTACGGTCAACTGTATTTGGATAATACAGTCTTTTTGCCTCTAGCCCCTCTGCCCCTTCATTGAGAGCAGTGATGAAAGTGAACAGGAATGCACAGGAGCACAGTTCCTGTACCTTTTGTGCAGCAAAACAGAGTTCTTGTACTACTTCCCAGTGATTGTTGAACTGAAGTTCTTAAAACTGACAAATTGCCATTTTCTGGGCCTGTGACCTGAAACTCAGGGTTTCTATCACAAAACCGGACTTCACAACAATAATTTTTTAGAAATAATTTTACATCTCCAGTTGGATCTACTTGTATCTATACAGATATGTCTTGATTAAAGAGATATCCTTCAGTGTGAGCAGTTCAGGGCCTCCATTCTGCATCTCACACTTGACAATTTTGAGGTCCTGTACTTCTTGTCTATCACTTGCTTGACTGGTTGACAGCCTAGTTACTGCTTGAATTCTTAACAGTCCAAGGCTGGTTCCAAGATAACCCCTCATCCTAAAAGTAAAACAAGCATTTGTCAATGCCAAATGTTTCCTTGCATGGTTTATGTGGCAGGTGTGTATTATGTTAGTTGAACTTCTGGTGGGAGGAAAAGCCTGCCTGAACTATGTTTTGACAAGCTGTCCTATTTTGGACAGCAGTTGAATCTGAATGCTCAGGTAATAAGAAGGCTATGTTGAAAATGTGAGGTGCATCACCGGCATGGTGGTGCTGAGGTTGGGCTGGGCGTCACACCTCGCACCATGCTGGTGACCTGTGTTCGGGAGTGGCGCGGGTCACTGGGGTTCAGTCGGGAGGAGAAGGATCGAGCGTCCAGGGACAGCTCTCCTTTTCGGGGAGAGGGCAACCAGTTGTCGGTGCATGCCTGGTCCCTAAGCGGGGCTGGCACACCAACGCTGCAGACATCGTGTCGGAGGCGGGAAGATGCCTGACAGGGTGTGCACATGGGAGCGTGCATGGACACTTGGAATGTACTGCTGGAAGAAGTCATCTCATTGAAGACAGTGGGCAGCTTTAAGAGAGGCTGGGACAGGCATAGTGGAAAAGTAAGGATCATGAGTAGGGAGGATGGGAGGAGTGGGGAGGGAGGAGGAGGAGGCGAGGACATTAGCTCAAGCTGTGGACCCTGCAATATGAGCAGACTTGATAGACCAAATCACCTTCTTCTGCTGGCTTTGTTGATGCTTGTGTGGTGTGATAAAAGGCTATATTGAAAATTTGGAGTGAAAATATTGAAAATGACCTAAGTTCCATGCATGCATAGAAAACTTTGAATGACCAGGTGTAACTCGGCCATTTTTGGAGTTGTTTCACCAAGTTTTAAATATAGCCTTTTTGGGACCCCACCTCATGCCAGTGCCACTGTCATTTTGTTCATTTATCCGAAATGTGATTTAGTAGAGCGACAGCGCCATTCTGTGCAACAGCTGTGAAAACACATTTCAGGCAGGATGTGAAAATGACAGCTGTATCGAGTTCATACGGAAGTGCGAAATGGCAATGATGAAAATCTGGGTGAAAATATTAAAAATTGACAACGTTAGGGCATGCATAGAAACTGCACTGGCAGCACCGTAACGGTCATTTTTGAATTTTTCACCAAATTTGCAACGTGGGGTTCTTGGGGCCCACTTCAAGAACAGTGGCACTGTCATTTTGTTAATCCATCCCAAAAGGTGATTCTGTGCAGCCACCGCAAAATCATCTTTCGGGACGAGTAACAAAATGACATTGACAGTGTTCAAGGAGGTGGGGTCCCAAGAACCCCTGTTGAAAATTTGGGGCCAAAAAATTCCAAAAATGGCTGTTATAGCAACCTAAGTTGAAAACCCCATTGACTGCCACTATAGGCATTTACCTTTGAATCTTCAGTTTGCGGTCAGCTTTGAAGAGTGCAGACATGTCCCAGTCCTCAGAAGATGACAGCACCGACCTCTGGAAATAAGTTGGGTAGGACTAGTGACACCACTGACCACACTTTTTAACAAATCATGGGAGGACGGGGTGGTACCTGAGGACTGGAGGAGGGCAGATGTCTTTCCCTTCACAAAAGTGGAAGCAATGCAAAGCAGGAAACTACAGACCTGTAAGTTTGACCTCAGTGGTAGGAAAATGATAGAATCACTTCTGAAAGAAAGAATTGTTGAATACCTAGAGGCCAGCGGGGCACAGGACCCAAAGCAGCATGGATTTACAGCAGGAAGGTCATGTCAGATGAATCTAATAGATTTCTTTGACTGAGTGACCAAAGTAATAGACCAGGGAGGGCTGTGGATATGGCCTACCTAGACTTTAGCAAGGCATTTGACACAGTCCCACACAAGATTAATAAACAAGTTAGCCAGCCTGGGAGTGGGTCCCAGGGTGGTAGCCTGGTTGCAAACTGGCTGCACAACAGGACACAGAAGGTAATAGTGAGTGGAACACATTCCGAAGAAAGAGGGTCACTAGTGGAGTACCTCAGGGCTCAATACTGGGTCCAGTCCTCTTTAACATCTTTATAGGTGACATTGCAGCGGGTCTGGAGGAAAGGTATGCTTCTTTGCAGATGATACAAAGATCTGTAACAGAGTTGATACACAAGGGGTATAGAAAGGATGAGAAGGGACTTGGCAAGGTTGGAGGAATGGTCAGACATATGGCAACTTAGATTCAATGCAAAGAAGTGCAAGTAATGCACCTGGGAAACAAAACCCAGGAGAAGAGTACACAATAGCAGGGAGGTACTAACAACAACAAAAATGGAACGGGCTTGGGGGTAGTCATATCAGATGATCTAAAGGTGGGTAAGCAATGTGAGAAGTCAGTAAGGAGAGCCAGGGGATACTGGGATGCATAGGAAGAGGCATCACAAGTAGAAAAAGGAAGTGGTTATCCTCTGTACAGACAGTTGGTGAGACCCCATCTGGAGTACTGTGTGCAGTTTGGAGACCTCATCTCACTAAGAACATAGACAGGATGGAAGCAGTCCAGAGGAGGGCAACTAAAATGGTGGGGTCTGTATCAGAAATCATATGAGAGAGACAGAGAGCTTAATATGTATACCCTTGATGAAAGGAGGGACAGGGGGACATGATAGAAACATTCAAATACCTCAAGGAATCAACAAAGTCCAGGAGGGTAGCATCTTTCAGAAAAAGAGATGTGCAAGAACAAAGGACACAATTTAAAGATAGAGGGGATGGCTCAGGGTTAATGTGAGGAAATCTTTTATTCACAGAGAGTGGTGGATGTGTGGAACTGCCTTCCTGGGAGGTTGTTGAGGCTAAAACAGTGGGGAATTCAAACATGCATGGGACAGACACAAGGCAATTGTAGTGGGGGTGGCAGGAAGTAGGTTGTTGGTTAACTAGACTCTTCAACTTATCAAGTAGATGGGAAATGGGCAGACTGGGTGGGCCAAGTGGTCCTTATCTGCCATCAAAGTCTATGATAGAGACATACAAGTATCTTACAGGGAGGAACAGGGTGCAGGAATACACTATTTTAAGCAAAAAGATGTTCCAGGACTAGAGGGCATGGGATGAAGTTGGATGGAGAGCGATTCAGAGGAAACATGAGGAAGAATTTCTTCACAGAACAGGTGGTGAACAAGTGGAACACCCTGCCAGAGGAAGTGGTGGAGCTGAAACAATCACAGGATTTAAGAATGCATAGGATAGACATAAAGGAATTCTGGAGGTCAGGGTTGAGGGGCAACAGACTTCCAGGAAAACATAAAGTAAACTTACAAGCTCAAATTGGCAGACTGGGTGGGCTGTAGGCCCTTATCTGCTGACACTGTCTATGTATCTATGTATCACACATGATCTACTTTCTTCATGCAGGGCCACAGGGTTCTGTAGGAAGAAAGTTACAACAAACTGTGTTGGCGATCTGTGGCGATACATACTTCTCTCATGAAGAGTGAATCATTATGAGTCAGTGGCTTGTGCTCGCATTGGAGGTTAGGGGCTGTAAGGAGGTGTGAGCATTACGGTTGACAACACCTACGGAAGATGACACCACTGATTCGCCAAGACTCCAGAGATCCAAACCATTGTTTTCCCTTTGGCTGATTTTGTGGTGGGAGTGGTGCGTTAGGGTCGCAAACCCTAACACCACATTTCCCAACTTTTTGGTATTAAGTTACCCATACTAGTGCATTAACACAGTTTATTTTAAATAATTTTCTTACTTTTTAGATAATATAGGTTATGAGGGAGAACAAAGTTATGCAGCACCTACAGGGAAGAGACACTAACAGGTTGGCTAACAGAGTAATTAAACAAGGGTATATAGCCACTCAAAAGACACAGAAAAGGTATTATGGTCAAGACAAGGCATGGCTACTTGGGGGAGTCAGAGCGAGAATTAGCACAGTTTAGGGCTGAGAAGAGGGAGGGGCTAGCAGCAGACAGGATAACAGCAGGGGACCGGAGACGGACGAAGGGGAGTTAGAATTAGCTTAATTGATGGGGGGCTGGGTTAACATGGAGGAGAACAGGGAGAAAATCGAGGGGCAGGGCAGGTCAGTGCCAAACTAAGGGGGTTAGGTAATAGAAGAGAAGTAAGCAGAGTAGAGAGGGCTTGCACAAGAAATGAAGAAACCCACTGAGAGCAGTGGAGAAAAGCACAGTCAGAATTAACAATACATTGCATGCTAGCAGTGATCTAGTCAGCTAAACTAGAACAGCATTTGGTCTACAGCATACAGCAGCATTCAGTGATATCAGCATGCAAACAGTACTGAATTAATTTCTTGCGAATTACACAGTTAGAAGCAGCAGCAGCTAGAGTGGATTTGAGCAGACAGGAAGGGAGATGAGGAGGAGACGTTTCACTTCACTATGCTATAGTAAAATCAACAGTAAAATCAGTGGTAGCTTTGCTTTTAGTGGCAAAATGCAAACAAAATTGCACCCAATCAGGGGCTCTTACGGCAGGCAGCTGAGTCCAGTAGCGAAGACAAAGGTTCACTCTGTCGGGAAGCAGCCAATCAGAAAGGCAGCAGAGTGGGGGCGCCAAAAGTTGAAATGCTGTGGAGGGCCTGTATCTGAAAATGTTGGCTTCATTCACGTATCTTCAATTGTTTATTTATTTATTTATTCAATTTTGTTAACCAGGTAGGCCGCTGAGCCCGAAAGTCCCTTTTCAGGAGCAACCAGAATTAGTTACATATAGCAAGGCATATAGATTCAAGTAGTAGATTTCAGGACATATCATACAGGATTACAAAGACAGTATACAGCATGAACAGTGAAGAGAAGTTATTTACAGCAGGGATCGCAGTTCAACAATAGCACCTGAATGCAATCACAAGCTTGAGAAAATGGTGATAGATTAGGGCATAGCCATTGCAGGATCCACAGATCTGATTGTAAAGGTAACAGCGGGGGGATGCTAAGCTGATCTTTGGGACAGGAGCAGCGACTGGAGTTTAGTAGGTGCTCTGTAGTCCTTTCAGAATTTCACAGGGAGGTGGCTTTCTGTAAGTGACCAGGGGCTTATTCCATAGTACAGGGCCAAGCGTAGGCATAGGATTTACTGCCAGCTGCGGAGCTGATTCTGGTACTTCCAGGAGTTTTGCCTGTGGTGCAGAGGGGTCTGCTGGACCGCTTTGGAGCTAGTAGTCCAGCTAGCCCTGCAGGAGGGTGGTCATCAAGAAGCTTATATGCACTACTTAGTAGGGGTACTGAAGTCTGTGGCTGAAGGAAGGCAGTTGAGGCGGTCAAGGACATGCGCAATGGTGAGTCCTTGGCTGAGATTTTGTGGCAAAGTAGGCTATTTTTGCGACACAGGGTTTGCAGTCTACAATGGTCCTGTTTTGCCTTACCATGAAGGATTGGGGCAGCATAGGTTAGGGTTGGGAGGAGGATACTCTTTGCGATCATCAATCTAGTCTCTGGTATCATGTTAGCGCTTAGGCGTAGAGTAGGCCAAGCTTTTGGTGTATGCTTTTTGTTACTAGGTCCACGTAGGGTTTTAGAGAGAGCCCTGAGCTAACACAAGGCCAAGATATCTGCAGGATTGAACCACCTCAGTTGGGAGCCAGATGCTGTGACAAGCGGGAGAAGATGAGTCGGTCAGGACCTAGGGATCTAGATCCAAACAGGAGTGCTTTTGTTTTTGGGGTTGAGGACCAGTCAATTTTCCATAAGCCAGGCTTCAACCTTGGCAAAGTCAGATTGGAGCTGGGGCCCTGGTTCACCCATGTACAGTTCTGTAAAGTACCATTCGTCAGCATACTGCACCACTGAGCTGCTCCACAGTGGTTACTGAGGTTGTTGACGAACAGAGAGAACAAGAATGGACCCAAAATTGAACCTTGAGGAACCCCTCATTTATAGGAGTATTCGGAGGTTGAACCTCTCCACTTGACCTGTTGGGAACAGCCAGACAGGTAGTTGGTGATCCAGTTTCAGGAGTGTTGATCAAGTCCAAGCTTTACATAGATACATAGGTACATAGACAGTGTCGGCAGATAAGGGCCTATAGCCCACCAATCTGCCCATTTGAGCTGTAGTTCAGTTTATGTTTTCCAGAAGTCTGTTGCCTTACCCTGACCTCCAGAATTCCTTTATGTCTATCCTTGCATTCTTAAATTACGTGATTGTTTCAGCCCCACCACTTCCTCTGCAGGGTGTTCCACTTGTCCACCACCCGTTCTGTGAAGAAATTCTTCCTCATGTTTCCTCTAAATCATCTTCCTCCAACTTCATCCAATGCCCTCTAGTCCTGGAACATCTTTTTCGCTTAAAATAGTGTATTCCTGCACCCTGTTTCTCCCTGTAAGATACTTGTATGTCTCTATCATATCCCACCTCTCCCTCCTCTCCTCCAGGAGTACATATTCAGTTCCTTCAACCTGTCCTCATAGGACTTGTGATGCAATCCATGTACCGTCATTGTTGCCCTCCTCTGAACCTTCTCTACCTGTCTATGTCCTTACGTGAGTAAGGTCTCCATAACTGTACACTGTACTCCAGGTGGGGGCTCACTAGTGTCTTGTATAGTGGAATTATGACCTCCGTTTTCCTGCTGGTGATGCCCGCCCTATGCATCCCAGCATTCTATTTGCTTTACCTGCTGTCTTGTCACTCTGTTTCCCTACCTTGAGGTCATCAGAGATGATAACCCCAAGATCCCTTTCCTGCTTGGTGCATGCTATATCGTCACCCCAACTGATATATTGTGTCAGGGTTTTGTGCCCCATATGTATTATCTTGCACTTCTTTGCATTGAATTTCAACTGCCAAACCCCTGACCATTCTTCAAGTTTCTGCAGGTCCCTTCTCATTCTGTCTACACCCTCTGGTGTGTCTACTCTGTTACAGAGCTTTGTGTCATCAGCGAACAGTGAAATCCTGCCTTTTAGGTCCTGCGCAATGTCACTGATGAAGATGTTGAATAGGACTGGTCCCAGCACTGATCCCTGTGGTACCCACTGGTCACTCTTCCCTCTGTGGAGTGACAGCCATTACCACCACCCACTGTGTCCTGCCGCCCAGCCAGTTACCTACCCACCACACTACCGTCCTGCCCACACCCATATTCCCCAGTTTACGTAATAGTCTTCTATGAGCACAGTGTCAAAGGCCTTGCTGAAGTCCAGATAGGCCATGTCCACTGCCCTCCCTGATCCACCTCCTAGTCACCCAGTCCAAATTCAACAAGGTTGGTCTGACATGACCTCCCCTGGGTGAAACCATGCTGCCTTGGGTCCTGTAGTTCATTGACAACCAGATGTTCCACCAATCTCTCCTTCAGTAGTGCTTCCATGATCTTCCCCACTACCGAGGTGAGGCTGACTGGTCTGTAGTTCCCGCTTCCTCTTTGTTCCCACTTTTGTATAAGGGGACTACATCTGCTGTCCTCCAGTCTTTGGGTACCTCTCCTGTTTCCAATGATCGGCTAAACAGGATAGCCAGAGGTTCAGCCACCACCTCTCTTAGTTCTTTAAGGACCCTGGGTGCACCCCATCTGGCCCCATTGCTTTATCAACTCTTATTACTTCCAGTTCCTTCAGGACCATTTCTCGTGTAAAGGGACTTGTGTCCATTTCTGCACCATTCTCACCCTTTTACTCCCTTCAGACCCATTACCATCCTCTTCCTCAGTAAAGACTGAGCAGAAATACCTGTTCAATATGTCAGCTTTACTGTTGTCATCCTCCACGTGGCCCCCATCCTCCCCTTCAGTCTCACTATCCCTCCCTTTGCCTTTCTTTTTCACTTATGTACCTGTAAAAGGTTTTGTCCCCTTACCCACTGATTTTGCAATGTGTTCTTCTGTCTGAGCTTTGGCTTCCCTACTGACCTCCTGCCTCCCTTTGCTTCTCCTGGTACTTCTCCCTATCCCCTTCTGCCTGTGTCTTTTGTATTGCCTGAATGCAATCTTTTTGGCTTTCACTTTCTTTGCAACCTCTTTGAAAAACCATAATGGTCTCCTCTTCCTTTTCCTTTTCCTCTTGCTAACCTGCTTAATGCATAATTCTGTTGCTCTTGTAACCCCATTTTAAATACTGCCCACTGTTCCTTAACCCTGATTCCTGCTCCATTCCCTAAATGCCTCTTTCAAGTATCTCCTATTTTCCCAAAGTCTGCCCCCTAAAATCCAGGATACATGTTTTGTGTGGTTTGGTTCTGCTCTTTCTGTGATTTCAAACTACAATGACTGGTGGTCACTGTTCCCCAGGTGCTCCCCCACTGTTACCCCCATCACACTGTCCCTGTTTGTGAGCACTGAGGTCCAAGTATTGCCTTCTGCTGAGTTGGTTCCATGACCAGTTGCTTGAGGAGAGGCACCTGAAGGAGACCGGGTAAATCTGCTCCTAGTTGATGCTGCTGCTGGGATGCTCCAGTCCACGTCTGGAATATTGAAGTCTCCAACCAGTACTACCTCACCCTTGCCTGCCATCCTTTGGATGGCTAGCATCAACTCCTATCTGTTTCTTCCTCCTGGGCTGGTGGTCTATAGACCACACCTGTGCAGATGGCTGGCCCCATTTTCCTTTCCAGCTTAACCCACCGTATCTCTCCCCATTTTGTTCCTCCTGGATTTCTGTGGCTCTTATGTCATTTTTCATATACAGTGCCACTCCTCCTCCCTTCCTACCTGCCCTGTCTCTTCTGACTATGTTGTAGCCAGGTATGGCCATCTCCCAGTCATGGTTATCATTACACCAGGTTTCAGTGATGGCCACAATATCCAGGTCTGACGGCACCATGACAGCCTCCAGATCTTCCATCTTGTGTGCTAAGGCTCCTGGCATTGGTACACACATGGCTTTCCACAATTTGATCTCCCTAGACTGTTTCGCTGTTCTACTCCAGCCCTTCCTTGGTTGTCCTTTATCCCTGGTTCTCTTGCTGTCTGCCTTCTGCTGAATTTTGCCCTTTTCTGCCTATCCACCTCCTGGGTGCTAATCTCCATCTTTTGCACACTGCTTTGTAGAGATAGCCACTCCTACGGTTCACTGGTTCCACTGCTTGCTGTGGGGGTGACCAAGTAGGTACCATCCTGCTGGCCTGCCACCTTTGCTAGATTTAAATGCTTGCAAATGTAGCATTTAAACTTATCACTGAGTGCTTGGATTCCCTCCAGGATGGATGCAGGCCGTCCAGGCTTGAACAAACCTCCACCCTCCAGGTGGGTCCCCAGTCACCAATGAATCCAAATCCTTCCTCACAGCACTAGTTCTTCAACTATGAGTTAAAGTTCCTGATGCATGCACCCCATGCTCTCCCTTGTCTCTCACAGGTAGTACTTCTGAAAAAGTGACAGAAGTAGCTACTTGCTTGAGACCCTCCCCAATTTCCTAAATTCTTCCTAAACTTCCTCTGGCTCCCCATTTGCCAGGTCATTAGTACCTAGGCGGATAATGATATCCAGCTCACCCTCCGTCTTGCCTTCCCAGTGATCCCCAGGATCATCCTTCCATCCCTCCATGCCGTGGCACCTGGTAGGCACCTCACCTCCCTGTCCTCCCCTCCTGTGTTCCTAGCTGGATCCTCTTATGATGGAGTCCCCACCAGGATTCGCTTCCTCCTCCTCTGGGGTCCACTGCTCTCCCCGCTGAGGTCACCTCCTTGGCTAACCTCCACATCCTTTCCTTCCACTTCTCTGGGTACCTCTATTTGGTTGTCCCCGTTTGCCAGTGTGGCATATGAGTTCTTGAGTGGAATAGGATCTGGGATGTGCCTCTGCCTGACCGCTCTAATCCTCCCTGATCCCACTGTCACCCAAGTGCTCCTCATTCTCGGCATCCTTTGAGGCAGTTGAATTGGACTGTGTGGTCTCTGGATAGGGTGATGGTACCCTGACCCAGTTTACTTCCACTCTGAGTCTGGCTACCTCATCCAGCAGTCCAGAGAGATGCATGCAGATAGGGAAGCACCTCAGTGTCCAGAAGGTCTGCCTGAATATGGCTGCCCCAGCCACTGCATTGCACCATTCCCACATTATGCTGCAATTATACTGCTATTCCACTACTTGTCTGTTACTGAAGCTCTCCTAGTTCCCTTTTCATTAATTTACTGTCCTAAAATCCTGCCACTGATCCTCAGATACTTTTCTTTTTAAAAAGAAAATAAACCAATAAATAAATAAATGAGTCAAAACACTTTTACGTGCTGAGGGTGGGCTTCTTCCCTTATGCCCCTCCTACTCCACACCCCTTACTATCCCCAGTGTTTAGCTCCTGTCAATCAGAATTAACAGGGCATATAATTAAGAGTTGGGGAAGGGGGTGAAAATTTGCAGCAATTAAAGACAGCTTTGTTAGCAGAAGGGGTGATCTACCAGATCAAAGCAAGGTATTTGACACAGTTCCACACAAAAGATTAATAAACAAATTAGCCAGCCTGGGAGTGGGTCCCCGGGTGGTAGCCTGGGTAAAACACTAGCTGGACAACAGGACACAGCGGGTAATAGTAAATGGAGTCAACAGTGAAGAAAGGGGTTACTAGTGGGATACCGCGGGGAGTTCAGTACTGGGGCCAGTTCTTTTAATGTCTTTATGAGTGACACTGCAGAGGGACTAGAAGAAAGTATATATCTTTGTAGATGACACAAAGATCTGCAGCAGGGTTGATATGCAAGGTGGGGTGGAAAGGATGAAAAGGACTTGGCAAGATTGGAGGAATGGTCAAATGTATGACAGCTTAGAGTCAATGCTAAGAAGTGCAAAGTAATGCACCGGGAAACAAAACCCAGGTGAAGAGTACACAATGGGGGGTGAGATACTGACAACAACAAAAATGGAAAGGGACCTGGGGGTAGTCATATCAAGATGACCTAAAGGTGGGCCAGCAATGTGAGAAGGCAGTAAGGAGGCTGGGGATACTGGGATGTATAGAGAGAGGCATCACCAGTGAAAACAGGAAGTTGTTGGCCCTCTGTATAGACGGTTGGTAAGACCACATCTGGAGTACTGTGTACAGTTCTGGAGGCCCCGTCTCCACAAAGACATAGACAGGGTGGTGGCTGTCCAGAGGAGGGCAACAAAATGGTGCAGAGTCTGCACCAGAAGACATATGAAGAAAGGCTAAAGGAGCTTAAGATGTATAGCCTGAGGAAAGGAGGGGGGACATGATAGAAACTTTCAAATACCTCAAGGGAATCAACAAAGTCCAAGAGGGTGGCATCTTTCAGAAAAGAGATGTGCAAGAACAAGGGGCCACAAGTTAAAGATAGAGGGGCAGCTCAGAGGTAATATGAGGAAGTATTTCTTCACAGAGAGGGTTGTAGATGCATGGAACAGCCTTCCTGAGGAGGTCATAGAGTCAAAAACAGTGGGGAATTCAAGAATGCATCGGACAGACATAAGGCAATTCTGTTGGGGGTAGAGAAAGTAGGCTGTTGGTTAACTAGGATCTGCAGCTTATCCATTAGGTAGAGAAATGGGCAGACTAGGTGGGCCAAGCGGTCCTTATCTGCCATCAAATTCTATGTTTCTATGTTTCAAAGGCCTTTGTCAGTCAATGAAGACAGCCCCTGTAGGGGTGCCTTTGTCCAGAGCAGTGAGGACATCAGAGGTGAACCTGATGAGCACAGTGTCAGTCCGTGCTTTTGTCTGAAACCACATTGGGTAAGGACAGGAGTTGGTGTGCTTCCAGGTAGTCCCCTAAATCAGCAGTACACTAGCTGCTCTTGGATTTTTGCTAGGGAGCAAAGGAGAGAGATGGGTCTGTAGTTTATTGTTTCCCTAGGTCCTCCTCTGTGGACTGGAATCACGTGAGCCTGCTTCCATATTTTGGGGACGGCTCTGTCCAGCAGGGACCTATTTATGAGCCAGGTGACAGGTAGTGCAATGGCAGGGGCAGCGCCTTGAGCAGCCTAGGGTCCAGGACATCTGGTCCCGCTGATCTGGTGGGTTTTATGGACAGTAAGAGGGCCAGCACTTCTTTGATGCACTACGGTCCTTAGGTGAAAATGAGAAGGTAGAGGATCCTGCATTTCAGCATCTGCAAGGCCCTGTTTATGGGGTGATGGGTTTGTTCTATTTGTACCCAGGTCAGTAAAAGACTATTGAAGGCAGCAGCCTTGCCACCTTCTGTTAAGGTTTGACCATTGCAGATTATGTGGCCCTGGGGTGATTTGTTTGGGCCTTTTATCAGAAGGACTTAGGGTCTGCCAAGTTTTGCCGCTGGAGGTTTTGATATACTCCCTCTTAGCGTTTTTGTGGCCTTCTTACATTGGTTCCTCAGTAACCTATAGTCAACTAGGTCTTCTGAGAGGGTGGAGCACCTGTACTTTTTTCAGGCCTCGTCTCTGCCTTTCATTAGGATTTCAGCTCCCACATGATCCATCTGTGGCATTGATCTTTAGTGTGTATTCTCCTTAGAGGCATGGAGATTAACCACAGCTGAGAAAGTGTGCTGAAAGAATTGTGCAGCTTCATCAACACTGTCTAGTAGTTTGATTAGGGTCCAGTCTACATTTCCCAGACAGCTCTGGAAGGCCTCTGCTGAGAAGCAGGAGAAGTCCCTGGCTTCAATGAGCCCAGGGGAATCCTAGCAGGCCTATTTTTCTAAATGCGGAAAGTGGGTGAATGGTCACTCAAGGCACCCAACATTATGTCAGTCTCTTGGATATTTACAGGATTTGATGCTAGAATCCAGTCTAGGGTGGAATGGTTCCCAGTTTTGTAATTTGCCTTGTGATTTTAGTGATGACCCGAGTCAGGCTGACTTCAAGAAGCAAGGTCCTGTCTTCATTGAGTTAGTTTCCCACGAAGGTTGAAGTCCCCAGGATCAGTAGCTCTGCTGGAGTAATCCCCTGCCAGGGTACTTGTTAAGTCCTGAAGCACAGAGTGGGCAATGTTGGGAGGGTTATAGATGCAGCCTATCATTAGGTATTTAGCATGGCCCAGGACAATTCTGATGAATATTGATTCAATACCTGAGGAGTTTGGCAGGGGAGAGTGAACAGAAGCCTCTAACAAGGAACTTACATAGATGAGAACCCCTCCTTTTTTTCCTTCTCTGTCCTTTCTGAAGGTGTCATAGTTGGCTAGCTACATCTCATGTGTGAGGATGTGAGGGCTTCAGCCAGGATTCAGAGATGGCAAGCACATCTGGTTTGTACAGGTCTACCCAGGACTGGACCTCATGCAGCTTGGTCACAGGCTGCAGACATTCATATGGGCAACTCTCAGACCCTTAGTGTTGGATCCAGATAGGGTCACTTGGGGACCCTATGGTGGAATTAGCAGCTCAGGGTCCAGGATTGGGTTGGACGTCACCAGAGCAAATGATCAACATTGAGGCAATCAAGCTGAGGACTCTAGGTCCAGTGAGGGGTGCTAATTTCACCTCTTATGACTTATTCTGCAAAATGAGGTAGCAGCAGTGGTGCAAGTGGTAGGCAAGAAGTACAGGAACTCAGGCATTGGCAAATATGAAATGCTTAATGAAGATCCTCAAAATGAAGGATAGCCGTGTCAAGACACATCTATCTGTTTCGACACTAGTAGATTTAGTAAAAGATATTGAAGTATTTCTAGGAAAATAGCATTGTTGTACAAGTCAAATGTTGTTATGGAAACCTTAATTTGAGGTCACAGGTCCAAAAACTGTCATTATGTTGCTGGTTTAAGAATTTCAGTTCCACTGTCAGTGGGAAGAAGTACAGGAACTCCGTTCCTGCTGCAAAAAAGTACAGGAACTGAGTTCCTGTGCGTTCCTGTTCACTTTCATCACTGGGTAGCAGGCTCCCTTGTGGTAAGCCTATGCAACACTATCAAGGTTTCCACTGAGGGCATTGCGGGGCAGTCAGTAAGGTGTGGGAGATGGCAATCCTGTGCGCCTCAAAGCAGGTTAGGGTCACGGCAGGCATTCATTTGATTATCTACCCAGATGATCGCAAAGATGTATAGGATGACCAGGACGGGACCCCTGAGTGGTGCCTGTCTTAGGCTGACCCGATTGCACAGGGTGTTCTGGTATGGGAGCTGAGATGTATCAGGGAGAGCATGGTGCACCATGCCACAGATCCCAGTATAGTGACAACAGGACTAGATTTGGTAAGATGGGGTAGTAGTGGCCCTCAGGCTAGGGTTGGATGAACGGTGGGACATCTCCAGTAAGTATGCCTCCAGTAAGGTTGTTTGTTTGGGACCCTAGTGGTACCAGGGATAGGCTTTGGAGCATTATTTGTCTAGCTGTTGTGTAATTCAGCATATTCCTAGTAAACCTTATATTTGAAAGATCCCAAAGTCTTAGGATGCACCAGTCTCAGTAGCTGTACAACACCAGAGTGCTTGCCCCAGATAGTACAAGCCGACTGAGCTTTAGGCCTGCTAGACCCTGAGCCAAACGTATACTATCTGTACACAGTGACAGTTTCTGGGCATGTGATGGGTTTACAGATGTATTTCTAGCTATGCTACAATGGTGGCCTTTAGAGGAGGCAACTGGTAAGTTGCAAATGGGGAAATAGGCTGATTGGTTCAGAAGCGTGTGATCATGTGATCTTGCCTATATAAGGCAGGGTCCTGAGGGTGGTGGTGGTGGTGGGAGCGACAGGGTTCCTCTGGTGCAATTCAGCATCTCAGGAGCCTAGCAAAATGGTAGCAAAATGGGTGACTTTGGTACCTTGTCTCAGGCTTGTGGGGGTGCAGTGCGGTACTCTCCTGCTGTGGGAGGGCTCTTCAGCCTTAGCCCTCACGACCGATCACCCTTGGGGGCTGGGGAGCCGTTATCCAATTACTGTGGAGAAGCAGAGAAAAACAAGGAATTAAGTAAGGCAAGAGGGGCTGCATTTAACCTGAGAGGGAGGGGTGAGAGAAAGGAGGGTGTAGGAGCCTGAAGTACCTATTCATTCCTAGGTTGAAACAGGAATTGATTTAATTGGAGATTTAGATTGTAAGCTAACAGGGTTTGGGCCAAATTTTTTTTTTTAAGTATAATAACCTGCCACAGCAGTTCCTCACAGCCTTGCCAGTCAGAGCATCCTACTGGACAAGTTTGAATGGGCAGCTGTTTCATGTGACATAGAGTTAACTTGGGCAATTTTTGGTTTAGTTACCCTGCAAGAACACCGATATTGCAATTTTAGCACAATATAAATCACCCTAGGAACTGAGTGCTCCCTTAGAGTTTAAGCAATCCCAATCAGGGTAGAATTAATTTTAAAGGTGTTGGACCCTTGCTTGATGCATTTGGTTATAGAAATAACCATTTAAGGCACCCAGAGAACAGCACAGAAAGTAACACTTATTCTTAATTAAGGCACCATCAATTGGTAGTAGGATTAACAAATTAAGGCACTGTAACAATGCACAGAAAGTAGCACTAATTCTTAATTAAGGCACCCTGGAAAAAGCACAGAAACTGCACTTATACTTAATAAATTAAGGCACCTTGTAGAAAAACCATAAAACTAGTTTGTAACTGGGTACAGTCAGTGAAAATAAAACTATCTTCACTTATACGGCAACGTAAATGCGTAGGAGAACAGTCCTGGTTTGAATTTAAAATGGCGCTAAAAATCCTCTGGTACAAGTCGGTGTCTCAGGAGCCTAGCAAACGGTAGCAAACAGTCGTCTTCGTACCTTGTCTCGGGCTTGTGGGGTGCAGCGTGGTATTCCTGCTGTGGAGGGCTCTTCAACCTTGGCGGAGGTGGATCTTTGCCCTGGGACCTGTTCAGGTGAGTGACAGTGTATAGTGGGTGTGGGGTGGTGGGTGCTTAGTGGGAGGTTGGGATGGGGTGGTCAGATCTGCAAGGGACTGTTTTCTTTTTACAGGTGTGGAAAAAATGCATTGAGGGACTTTTCTTTATTACAGAGTGTGATGGCGATCGGGGGCGGGGTACCACTAGACACCAGGAAAGACACAAAACTAATGGGAACGGCAATGGGGGTACTAGACACCAGGAAAGAAAAGAAAAAAATTAAAGGGACGGTGATCAGAAGGTATAAAAGCCACAAGACACCAGGGAAACAAAAAAATATTACAGGGACAGTGATTGAGGATGGGGTGGCAGCAAATACCACAGAATGTCAAATATATTACAGGGACTGCATTCTGGGGCGCACTAGATATCAGGAATGGAAACAAGAATTAGGGCCACTTCTACCCTGAAAATTTCTTGACAGAAGTCCAGATGGTCTAAGCTGTAGGTAAGAGCATAAAATACCCAATGTTAAATCTAGGAAACCAAAGTTTTTTTCCTGTTTTTAGCACTCGTATCTCAAAAACTGTACAAGATGCGTCACGAATCTTTCCTCTTCTTGAGATTCTGGCAGCTTGACCATGCATGCCAAATTTTGGGCTATTTCATCACAGAATGCAAAATTATTAAGTGCAAAATGAGGTTTAACAAAAACAGGCTACTCAACCATAACTATAGGGCGTGACCATGCCCCTATAATATCCAGGATAGCTCGGTTGAGTTCCAATATCTCATTTTCTGTGAGGTTCTGCCTGTATCTCATTTTACTGTATTTAGCCAGGATAGACCAGTTGAGGCCCAGCATCACATTTTCAGTGGGATCATGCTTTTTCCCCTTTTTATTAGGTATTTACCCAGGATAGGCCCACTGAGATGCAACATTTTGTTTGAAGTGGGGTTCTGCTTTTAGCTTTTTTTTCAATGAACTTACTCAGAATAGCCTAGTTAAGATGTAACATGTTGTTTTCAATATGGCCTTACTCATTCCTTTTCACAATGTACTGTATTTACTCATGCTAGCCAGCACAATATTTCATTTGGTTCCTGTTGTTTTTGAGGATACAACATATATAGATATATAAGGGATATACAATGGTGAGCTGTCAAATAAATGATTTATCTACAAAGTGCTGTTTGACCTCAGGTAACTTCTCACAGAGTGGCGAAGCCACGAGTGAGGTGTCTGAGGTCAAACAGTACAAGTGTAGATAAATCATTTATCTGACAGCTCACCATTGTATATTTCATTTATGCAATAGGGATGTTTTTATCAGTGTGGGAACATTTGGTTTTGACTGTTTATCTTCTTTTTTAAATGATAATTTCTGGGACTTTTGGTTAACTTTCCTGGTGTAGTCCGCCTAGCGGGTGGTTGCTATTAAATGAAACACCACTCATTTTGTAGAGAACTTCTTGCTGAACAAATGTCATGGTGACAGTATCATGCGACCTTTTGTTTTAAAGTTATTCACATTTGTTTGATGAAAAGTGAAACAAAATGTAATTTTATGCTGTTTTTGCTAATTATAAAAAAACTAAAAGGTGTTTATTAATGAAACGACACTCATTTTGTAGATATTTTCATGCTGAACATTTTTGTGCTCGTAGTACCATGCTATCATTTTTAGTTTTAAAGTGATTCACATTTGTTTGTCGAAAAGAAAAGAAAATTGAATTTTATGCTGTTTTTGCTAATTATGAAAAAACTAAAAGGTATCTATGAATGAAACATCACTCATTTTGTAATATATTTTATGCTGAACATTTTTCGTGCTCACAGTACCATGTTATCATTTTTCATTTTAAAGTTATTTATATTTGTTTGTCTGAAAAGTGAAAAGAAAATAGGATTTTTGCTGTTTTTGCTAATTATAAAAAAACTAAAGGTATCTGTAAAATGAAACACCACTCATTTTGTAGATATTTTGTCCTGAACATTTTCGTGCTCACAGTACTATACTATCATTTTCGTTTTAAAGTTATTCACATTTGTTTGTCAAAAAGTGAACAAAAAGCTTTGATTGACAGTTTGCATTTATCCACATATGTGGGATAAATCTAGGTGGTTAGATTTATTCCACATATGTGGAAATAAATGGATTTATTCAATGGCTTTTGGTCTCACACCTATTGCATAAATATATATATATATATATATAGTCACTGTAAATACATTACAGTAAAACTGCTAACATTATTATGTGCCACAGAGTCCAATCTAACAAAAAAAAGGTAGCATGGTTTTCGGCAAAGGAAAGCGCCATCATATGGAGGCTCCCACCCAGCCCACAGACTTTCCACAATTAGGCTATCTGCAAGGAAGACACTGTTTTGACGCATTTTATCTTCATTTTTTTTATTTGTTGTAAAGTCCAGGATTCTGAAAATGGAGGACACTGCGTGGTTACATTTCATGTGAAAGTACAGCGCACTCACCTAAATATCAGTTCACTAATAGTCCACTAATAGCTCTCCTTTCCTCCCTCCTTGCCAGGCACCTGTCACACATTGCTAATTTTGTTGGGAAGTTCTGGTTTGGATCTCTGCCACCCTATCTGTCCACCCTCTTGTCAACTCTCCTCCCATCCTACTGTACCCTCCAATCTTCCACCCATAGAACCCTCGCCCTCCCACCCCAGTGCACCTCATCAGCAGCTCCGCCTTCTTATATAAATTTACAGATATTTGAAACTCCTCCTAGAAATTCACTCTGCACAATCCCACCACTCACTTTCCTCCTCCTCCATAAGCACACTGTTCATGTATGTAACTGCACCTAATACCCCTTCTTCCCAAGTAACTCCCCATTGCCTCCCTTCACCACCACCACTTGTCCCTCCAGTCACCCTCTGTCCCCCCTCCACCCACATGCTCCATCTCATGGCCCACATGCTCTATCTCAAGGTTACCACTAGCTGGAGCTCCCTGCACACCTTCCTATCCCTTCCACCCCCTTCCCATCCCCTCTTTCTCCTTTTCTGCCGGGTCCCACCCCTTGCAGGGTCCTCAGCATCCTGAAGGGGAACAGTTCTTCCATTCCCCAGTAACCTCTCCTCACCTTCTCCTTTTCTGCCAGGTCTTGTCCCCAGCTGGGCTCTCAGCATCCAGGGATGTGTAGTTCCTGGCCTGCCCTCTTCTCTCCTCTTGGATTGCCCTCCTCTCTCTTCTCCTTTCTGCCAGGTCCCACCCTTTGCAGGGTTCTCATCATTCTGAAGGGGTATAGTTCTTGGCTTAACCTCCCCGGTCTTCCTTTCCTCTCGCTTCTCCTTTTCTGCCAGGTCCTGTACCCTGCAGGGTTCTCATCATCCTTAAAGTGTACAGTTCCTGGCCAGCCCCTCCTCTCCTGTCTCCCCATGTCTGTCCCTCTTTGCTCCTTATCTGCCAGATCCTGTCCCCTTGCAGAGTACTCTGCATCGTGTGGGGGCTTTATTCATGGCTGGCCCTCTAATCTCACTCCTTCTCTTCCCCTCCCCTCTTCCTCTTTTTTTGCCGGCCTGCCCCACTGCATTTTTTTTCCAGTACCCAAAGTTGATTAGTTCTTGGCTTGCCCCCTCCTCTTATCCTTACTTCCCCTTGCCCTTCCTCCATCCCTCCACCACTTGTGTTAAAATCCTTCTTCTAAATCCATAAAATCACTTAGTATCCTTCCTTGAACCAATTTGCACTTATTAATCCCTGTACTCATCCTGTTACTCATTGTTCTCCATCTGGCCTATACCTTAAAGAGCAGGTGGACAATTAACTTTTCCAGCCACTCCCAAACATATATGGTAGCTGACCTGCTCCAGCATTGAGGGTATTAAAAATACCATCGGTTCAGTCCAGTAAAAAGTTACAGGATTCTAATGTGTACCGGGAAAAACAGGCTGCTTCCTGAACCTGCTGACATGCCCCAGGTTAGGCACCCACAGCCCCCTTTTGTGATGTCAGAAAATGAGGGCTGTGTATGTACTCCATTCACTTGTATGAGCTGATTTTGCTATTGCTTTTAACAATATTTAGAAGTACGATATAGACAAATCAAAGTGACGCTTGAATTACAGGGACTGTTAGAGCCACTATTTTGGTTCTGGACTGCCAGAATTGGACCAATCCGAACCTCAGGGGCCTAAAATGGAGACTGTCCCAGAGGTCTTGTGGGATTGAAATCTGTAGGAATTGTAGTTTTAAGGTTTGGTGTCTAAATGGACCTGGAGGGAGCCCTTGCTGTGACAGACAGTTCCTCAGCCAACCAAACCTTTTGGATCTCAGAGGAAATCCCAGAACTTACCTGCAGCAGAGTCAGTTGTGAGCTGGAGTTTGAAGAGTGAACAGCTCGAGCCATCGAGCAGCTGCTCCTGCGTGGGAGTAAGGGAGGGTGGCAGGAAGGCTGCCCTGGGCAGCCTGTCACATCTTCCAGTGAGAAATCCTGTGAATGTGAAAGTTGGACTTAAATCTAATTCCTTTGTTTGAGATCTGAAGCCCTAAAGAAAGAGAGTGATCATTGCTTGAATTTGGGACTGAAGAATTGCTCCAGAAGTGATTGGCCTGCCTACCTCGCATGCCAGGTATTGAAGTGAGTCATGTATTGGAGAGGTTTGCGTAAAATTTCTGCTAAATTGCAACGGACTTTAACCAAACTGTGACTAAGAGTTGTGTTGCTTATAAGTGTGCTGGATGTGCTATGTGGGTCACAGTTTGGTTCCTCACCTTCAGGTGTGTTATGCTAGTTGGAAGCTGCTCCAGCACTCTCATGGACTAAATCTGAACTGCCTGCTCTGGTCTGGGCCTGCCATCTTGCAGAGACATTTCGATGAAAGACCTGCTCGAGGATTGCTCCCTGCTCAACACCATCAAACAGGTAGCGATCACCTCAGTGAGTCATGTGGGACCTGTTTCCCTGCCAAACAAGAACACCATCCAGAGGTCTTCATCTCATCAGTCCTGTCTCCTGGTTGGGTAGCGTGAGTACCAAACAGGGTAGCTCTCTGCAACAAAGCTGTAATCATTGTGTGTCTTCTGATTTATTTGTTTGGGTTTATTACAATGAACTGAGCCATCCAGCTCCAGATTGCAAATTCTGGGTTGATGTGCATGTAATTGTTTTCTCTCTAAGGGCCCCAACAACAGCTGTAGCACGGTCTACCCGGGCATTGCTTCAGGCTAGCCTGCTTAACAACTGGGTACCCAGCGTTGTGTAACTGTGTACAAGGTACTACTGTGCATGCATGTTTAGCCTGAATTAATCAGATCTGTCAGTCATCCACTAGATTCATGCCCCACCCTGTTCACTTCCCCTGAATAAATCAGATTTTGTTCTTTTGCATTTAACCTGGCTAGTCTGTACCTTTTGGTGGGGTATTGTACTGCCACTGAACTGTTGCATTCACGGGGTCTCCAGTGCAGCTGCAGAGGATCCAGCCCTGGTGGTAAGTGCAAGGGGTGTGAGCAAGTCATTATTGCCATATGGTACATGTGAATGTTTTGCTGCTATACTGTTTAGGTCACTAGAGGGGTTGGTGGGGGTTATAGCATCCCAGAGGGCTATATCAACAGCTGTTACGCTACCCCAGAACCATTCCTTTGTGGAGGCACTAGTTAAGCGAGCTCAGTCCCTCAACTTGCGCCTAGTCACGCAGGCAGGGGTAGTAGCCCTTAAGATAGTGCCTCCTAGGGGTTACATCATGGAGGCACCACTTGGGTTTAGCACCTCTAGTGGTCAAAATCAAGAATTACTGTGAAATGTTTAATGGGTACTGTGACACTTGGACAGCTGGTTCTGATCACTGTATGATTTTTGTAATATAAAAATGTGTTACTGACTGTCTCTCATGAGAGATGCTGAGATAGCTTGTGGGACACACACACCCAGGTTTTAGATACAAGGTGTTACCTGGAAGGCCAGGAGGTAATTACAGACTAGAACATGCCTTAATTGGGATCTCCTGTTTATATGACTTTATTGTAGCTTGCCAGCTGACAAGATAGCAAATATCCATTTTGTAATGTTTAGAGGAAGAAAGCAGGTTATGACGCTTTAGTGCAAAGTCATAAAAGATTCTTTGATGTGTCCTGGGAAGAAGACCTACTGGAGATCAAAGAGGGATGTTATTTAAAGAGTGTCATAATTTGTTAAATACATTTTGCTGAAATGCCACTTTATTAATTTACATCCTCACTAATATGACATCCTGAGTGTATAATTTTTTATATTCTGACAGGGAGGAGCTAGGTGACCTCATGCAAGGAGGTTGGCAAAGCCAGTTTTAAACAGTATTCTGTTTTCCACTTAGAGACTTTCATGTTTGGACTCTCTCTTGACAACAACATCTGTCTATCAGCACTATTAGAAGAATATACCTTAGAAAGACAATTCTAAGTGTTCTGTGGTAGGAGATTTTGTTTGCACTTAAAATCTGTTTTTTAAGTGATTGTATGGTTTTGTGATATATGATTCTGTATTTACATTTTACATTTTTATCTGTATTTAAGCAAACATCTCCTTTTTAAAACTACTTGTTGTGCCTTTGACTTTCTTTCTTTGAAGTGAAGTACATATGGTTACAGTTGACACTGGGCATAGCTTTATGGTAATACCAAACTAGGAAAAGGTAAGAATTTATCTGAGGTCTTTTCATAGAGTTTTAAGGGTTCATTTTGTACCTGATTAGGTACCCTAGGCAAAAGATATCTGGCATCCCCAAGATCAGATTTATCTGAGCCTGTACGTTGGTACACTAGCAAAGAGGTTCACAGTTTGTATCCTCAGAACTTGAGACCAAAGGTTGATTTGAACCCACAAAACAGACAGGAGGATTACCCTGTACTGTTCCTGTTCACAATACTGCACTCGGAGGTTGGCACTGTGGGAGCAGAGGGCCAAACCTGCTGAGTGGGATTGTGACAGATTGGTTGGCAGCGAAATGCGATAATTTTGGTATTACAAGCTTTTATTGTTCAGTGGGTCAGTTGATCACTGTGCTCAATTTGCAAAGAAAGAAAAGGCAGTTATTATTTTTTAAAAGGAAACAGAACTGTATCACTTGGCGTACAGTCAAGTTCCTACCTGTTTTATTTTTTTAAAAGTGCTAGTGACAGTAGCCGTAGTTAGGGAAGAAGATGGCTTCCAACTACAGCAGGCATATTGTAGACTACTTAAAGCAGTTGTGTGGGGACAGAGAGTCCGTTCGAGGTGAAAGCCACCAAAGCAGAACCTCGTGGATGCATTGATGGTAGCAGATAACCAGAGCATCCGAGTCACAGACAGTGACTGTAAGTGCCGAACATGAATGTGGAAGGAGCTAGTGGCCAGTGCAGTGTCCAGATCAGATGTGGAGGGCAACAGGGCCAGTGCCAACGAAGGCCACAGCAGCAGGGGAAGGTCACCAGTATCCTGGATCCAGAAGTACTCAGGCTGCAAATTGAGTTGCGCAGAATGGAGCTGGAGTTCCAGAGGGAGGCTGGCGAGAACGCCAGAGGCAGAGCAAGAACAGCGAAATGCTGACCGTGAGGAGAGTGAGTGCCAGAGGCAACATGAAATGGAGAAGCTACAACTCCAACCACCAGCACCAGAGCAGGTAGAGTGGTTTGCTTTAACTGGGACTGCAGGACTGGGTTACAAATTGAATTCAAATTGATAACTGAATTTAAAGGGGAGGATATGGATCCTTTTTAAATTCTTTTGAAAAGTTTGTATTCAGGCTAAAATTCCTAGAGAGTCCTGGAGCTTCCAGCTATCACCGCTACTTACAGAAAGCTCAGGATGCATTGGGTCAAATGGACAATGAGAACAGTGATGATTACAGCAAACTTAAAGCTGCGCTGTTAAAAAATTTGAATTAACTGCTGAATCACATAGAGGTAAATTCCTTAAGCTCAGGAGAAGCTCTGACATGAGCTATGAGGAGCTAGCCATGAAACAACGTCAGTTTTAAAACATTGGTGGGAAGGATTGAAGCAAACTCTATTGATAAATTGAAAATGTGATTTTGTTAGAACAGTTTTCTGGGCATGTCCAGCAGCTAAAATCCTGGCTGGAGGACCGAGATCCCAAAACAGTGCAAGTGGCTGCTGAACTCTCAGACCGCTATGCCAAGAGCAGACCTGCTCTGAGAGCGAATGGTGGGTGTGGCAGCGCAGAAAGGAAAGCGCACCTTCAGGGCAGCTAAAACCCTCATTGCCTCCACCAAAACCAGTTACCCCCAGGTTTCAGAGAAAAGATTTCTCTGAGAAAAGAAATGAATGTTGGTTGTGTAAAGAAACTGGGCATATTGCCAGACAGTGTCCCAAATGGACGAGCAATAATACGCAAGGTGGGGCTAGGAAAGAAGTGGGTTGTTTGTGTGTCCCTGGAAGCATGCCAGTGAACATGAGGGAACACATGCACCCAGTCATGGTAAATGGTGTACAGGCAAGGGTTAAGGGACACAGGGCATGCTTGACATTGGTAAAGGGATCTGGTACAACCTGGTCAGCTTATACCCAATAAATACATCACTGTACAAGGGTTCACTGGTGAAGAGAAACATTACCCCTTGCTAGTGTTCTCCGAAACTGGGGTAAAACAGGGGAACTATGTAACAGGTGGCTGTAGCAAAACCTTAGCAGTGGATGTGATCCTGGGCAACAATCTCAAACAGGGGATGGTGTGCGGTTACCCATAGCCAAGCAGCAGGGAAAATTGTAGTTCCCTGAACCCCACAGAAGCCAATTTGGAAACCACTGGGAGGCTGGTTCCCCAGCCTGTGTCTCCAGAGGGAAGACTAATGAAAAGGGGGTAGAAATTTCCCAGTAGCAGTTGACCACACAGCTATGGAGGGTTACTCGAAGAGGGAGGGTGACCCATTGTCAGAGAGTTGGGATTGACAGTGATCCTGAGTGCCCTGATGCTAGTGCTAGGGACCCTAGTTTAGTGACTGAAGGACCTGTCCCATGCCGGAATGTGTGAGGAGTTTGCAGCTGCTCAGAGATGACACTAGTTTAGAGAAGCTGAGGGTTTGGGCAGACTCTGACGGAGCACAAGGAGGTGACAGCAGACATAAGGTTTATTGAGAAAATGGACTTATGTATACTCAGGCTGTGCAGACAGAGGGAGGGATGCTAGGCAGGCAGCTTGTCGTTCCCCAGGGGTATCGTGAGCAGTTGCTCAAGATTGCACATGATATTCCTTTTCTGGTCATCTGGGAATCCACGCACTATGCAGCGGTTGGCCCAGAATTTCTATTAGCCTAACTTCACCCAACAGGTGAAGGAGTATTACAGGTCTTGTCACTGGTGCCAAGAAATAGGGATGTGCAGGCAAGAAAACCCAAGCTGCCCTGATTCCATTACCTATAGTGGAGGAGCCATTCCAGAGGGTAGGAATGGATATTGTGGGGCCTTTAAATACCCCCAGCTCCTCAGGAAGAGATTCATCCTGACTGTGGTGGATTATGCCACCCGGTACCCAGAGGCAGTTGCCCTATCCTCACTGAGGACAGACAAAGTGGCAGATGCCTTACTTGGGATTTTCTCCCGTGTTGAGTTTCCGCAGGAGGTAATAACCGATCAAGGGGTTCCTTCATGTCAGATCTGATGAAATGTTTATGGGAGAAGGGTGGTGCAGAGATGCACACCACCGTATCACCCACAAGCCAATGGGCTTGTGGAAAGATTCAATGGTACCCTGAAGTCAATGCTCTGGGCGTTTTCTGAACAGCATGGGAGGGACTGGGAGAAATACCTTCCTCACCTGTTGTTTGCATACAAGGAGGTGCCCCAAGAGTCGACAAGGTTTTCCCTTGAACTCTTATATGGACACTGGTCACGTGGGCCCTAGACTTGATCTGGGAGGACTGGGAAGGCAAGCACATCACCAGGAACTCCCACTGTGAATTATGTCCTTAGGTTTGAGGAAAGGCTGAAGGAGCTTATGGGGACAGCCCAGAGCAACCTGGCAGCTGCCCAACAGAAACAAAAGTGTGGTACGACCGCACAGCCAAGAGCTCACTCATACATGGTGGGTCAGGAAGTCATGGTCCTTATCCTGGTCTGGAAAGACAAGCTGCAGGCTGAGTGGACAGGACCATACAAAGTAGTTAAGAAGGTAAATGACGTAAACTATATTATCAAGTTACCTGACCAAAGACAGACAGAAAGGATGTACCATGTCAACATGATGAAACCATATGCAAATAGAGCTGACATGGTGTTTGCAGTGTGTAGTCCTGGGAGGGACGGACAAAGGAGACCCCCTTCTGGACTTGCTAGAAGAAAATAAGTGGGAGTCCTCTGTGGAGGCAGTAAAATTGTCTCCCCAGCTGACCCGGACCAGATCCAGGAAGTAAGGAGGTTTAAGCAGACTTTGCCCTATTGTTTAGCACAAGCCTGGACTAAACCCCTTAGTGATGCACAATGTGGAGACAGGGACATAGACACCCATATGGCGGACAGCATATCGGGTGTCCGAGGCTGTCAAAAGGACATTAGGAGGAAGTGGAGGAGATGCTGGATTTAGGGGTAATCCAGAGATCCCACAGCCCCTAGGCCTCACCCATAGGCCTTGTGCCCAAGCCAGATGGCTCTACTCATTTCTGTGTGGACTATCATGGACTGAATGCAGTCACAAAGTCAGGCGCCCACCGATGCCCCAGACGGATGAACTCCTGGACAAGTTGGGAGGCTGACCTACCTTCTGACCATTGACCTGACCAAGGGCATTGGCAGGTAGAGTTAACGGACAGAGCTAGGGAAAGGTCGGCCTTCATCACTCTGATAGGCTTATTTGAATTTAAAGTAATGCCTTCGGAATGAAGAATGCCCGACCACTTTCCAAAGATTGGTGAACCAGGTGTTAAATGGTGCTGAGGAGTACGTGTGGCATACCTGGATGACATTGCCATCTTTAGTGCCAGCTGGGAGGAACACCTCCCACCTTAGGGAAGTGCTGGGCAGGATACAGAGGGCTGGGCTCACTGTCAAAGCCAGGAAGTGCCTGGTGGCCATGGGAGAAGTGGCATACCTCGAGCATGTGGTAGGCCGGGACAACCCATCCTAACCAAATAAAAATAGAGGTAATCCAGGCGTGGCCCAGACCAGAAATGCAGAAGCAGGTCAGGAGTTTTCTGGACAGTAGGGTACTATAGAAAATGAGTACCCAATTACAGTGCCCTAGCTGCTCCCCTATCTGACCTGATAAAGAAAAGGATGCCAAAGAAATGACCTGGGGCCCAGTCTGTGAAAAGCCTTTAGCAGATTGAAGGAGGCACTGTGCAGTGCTCCTGTTTTGACAAGTCCGGACTATAGCAGACCCTTTATAGTTCAGACTGATGCCTCAGACATGGGTATTGGGGCATTACTGAGTCAGACATCCAGCCAAGGGAAAGATCACCCAATAGCATATCTGAGTAAAAGGTTATTTCCCAGGAGCAGGCATTCTCTACTGTGGAAAAGGAGTGTCTTGCCATAGTGTGGGCCCTAAAGAAGATAGAGCCATACTTGTATGGGCAACATTTTGTGGTGCAGACTGACCACAACCCCTGGTTTGGCTGTCACAGATGGGAAAGAACAATGGTAGATTGCTAAGATGGAGTCTTGCTTTACAAGGTATGACATGACAATTCTACATAGGGCTGGGGCCAAAATCAGAACTCAGATGGGTTGGCTCGTGTCCGTGAGGGTGAACTGATTTGGGAAGCTCATCCCATGCAGGGATAGAGCCTGCAAATTCAGTCTAGGTGGGAGAATTGTGACACTTGGACAGCTGGTTCTGATCACTGTACGATTTTGTAATATAAAAATGTGTCATTGACTGTCTCTCATGAGAGATGCTGAGACAGCATGTGGGACACACACACACACACACACACACACACACACAGATTTTAGATACAAGGTGTTATCTGGAAGGCCAGGAGGTAATTACAGACTAGAACTTAATTGGGGATCTCCTGTTTATATGACTTTATAGTTGCTTGCCAGCTGACAAGATAGCAAATATCCATTTATAACGTTTAGAGGAAGAGCAGGTTATGACCAAGGCCACTGATTTACGTGATTAAAACAATTAAATTCCATTTTCAAGACTTAAGATTCGAATTTCACGGTGATTGTTGCTCTAATTTCCGGATTTTACCAGGATTCTGCTATCATTCTTTTAGTATATGCATAAATAATCAGAATTAAAGAAGGCTTAATATACAGAGCATTAAATAAAGCAAACTGAAAATAGTACAGTAAGGAATTAAAAGAAAAACACACTTTTATAGATTTACTGATCTGATAGAAAAGGCCAGATTCCATGAAATTTTCATTTTACCAGTCTTCAGGCAGCCCTAATTCCGAATTTTACGGATTTTCCGGTAAAACCGAAAAACAGTAAGCCTTGGTTATGGCCTTTAGTGCAAAGTCATAAAAGATTCTTTGATGTGTCCTGGGAAGAAGAGCTACTGGAGATCAAAGAGGGATGTTATTTTGTGAAATAAGTTTTATTGAAATGCCACTTCATTAATTTACATCCTCACTGACAAGACATCCTAGTGTATAATTTTTATATTCTGACAGGAGGAGCTAGGTGACCTCATGCAAGGAAGTTGGCAAAGCCAGTTTTAAACAGTATTCTGTTTTCCACTTAGAGACTTTCATGTTTGGACTCTCTTGACAACAACATCTGTCTATCAGCACTATTAGAAGAATACACCTTAGAAAGACAATTCTAATTGTTCCGTGGTAGGAGATTCTGTTTGCACTTTAAACCTGTTTTTATAAGTGATTGTATGGTTTTGTGATATATGATTCTGTATTTACATTTTACATTTTATCTATTTTAAGTAAACATCTCATTTTAGAAACTACTTGTTGTGCCTTTGAATTTCTTTCTTTGAAGTGAAGCACATATGGTTACAGTTGACACTGGGCATAGCTTTATGGTAATACCAAACTGGGAAAAGGTAAGAGTTTATCTGAGGTCTTTTCATAGAGTTTTAAAGGTTCATTTTGTACCTGGTTAGGTACCCTAGGCAAAAGATATCTGGCATCCCCCAAGAGCAGATTTATCTGAGCCTGTATGTTGGGTATGATAGCAAGAGGTTCACAGTTTGAATCCTCAGAACTTGAGACCAAAGGTTGATTTGAACCCACAAAAAGACAGGAGGGTTACCCTGTACTGTTCCTGTTCACAATACTGCACTCAGAGGTTGGCACTGTGGGAGCAGAGGGCCTGACCTGCTGAGTGGGGTTGTGTACAGGTACAACTGTAGAAATGGCTGTGCATCCGTTGGTGGGATGGTGTATGGGGCATGAGATTTAACCCCCACAATGCTTTTTAATACTTGATATACCCTGGGCACTAGTAAAGACACTGAGGAAGAGGCACTTTCAAATACTGAATGCTTGGGAAAAGTTGTGGTGGTAAGCCGACATGCTGACTTGTCTGCCCGGACCTTAATGGCCTTAGTGAGTGTAGCAACCCCATAGACAGCACTAAGATGCCACAGACTACTGCTGCTGAGGGGTTCCAAGCTGCCTGGAGTGGTGACTAAAGATAGTAAGGACCTCTTAGAGAGCGAGCCCCCACCCTTATCTGAGACCTTTGAGGAAAAGTTTGCCAAGTTATTATTGGAGGAGGGTAAAACCATAGAGGACTTTAAAAATTATTCATGCCACCTGGGGTGTTCCTTCCCATGCCCACACCAGCCCCAGCACCTGTCCCTTCACCAGCTCCCATACCCACACCAGTACCGGCATCCACTTCTGTGCCCACAGTTAGTCACAACTCTTACCATGAGCTGAGGATATTCTCAGGTACTCTTCCCACCCCATGGGGAGGATGATTGGGAGACTTGGATAGACTATGTTGCCCCCTTGGTACCGAATAGCAAATGTTCTGAAGTGGAGAAGAGAAAGAGGTTGAGTGAAGCCTCGAGGTCCTGCTCTGGCTACTATCCACGCCAAGCAGGCTACTAACCCCAAAGCAACTGCACAGGACTATTTAGATGCATTGGAAAATGTGCAGGGAGTCCAGATTCAGATGAGGACCTATGGTGGAGGGTAAGAAACACTCAGCAATACCAAGGGGGCCCTTATCAGTGTATGTACCTCGACTTGAAAAGGTGCTACAGGAATGCCTCAGAAAGGGTAGCATGGCCTCAGACAAGTTAGATCAGACTAGTTGGACTGGATCCTCAAGTCTGCCCTGTTCTCTGAACTATTACTACTTCAGTTACATCTTGCAGCCTGGCTGGATTCACCTCCTTCCTGTGATGAATTAATGAGAGAAATTGGGGTTGAGCAAAGGCGGCCACATGGGGGCTCTTTCACATATCTGCTGCTGCTGCCAAGTGACAGAGGGTGATCAGGCGAGTGAGGTTTAAAGGTGGAATCTAGCAACAAAGCTGCAATTTATTTATTTAGTTTTTGTTGGCTGGCTAAGTGCAGTAGACAAATTCTGCCTATTTTCAGGCACAACCCAGGGAGGGATACAGATGAATGCCAACTGACTTTGAACCAGATTAAGCTGTTGGTGGTATTTTTAATGAAATGGGAAATTTGGCCAGGGCACTGGGAAATTCCCCTACTGCTTCGAGAAGTGCCATGGGATCTTTAACATCCCCTGAACTACCACCAGGACAGGTAGATGGGACCTCGGTTTAACATCTCATCAGAAGACAGCACCTCAGGAGTACAGCACCCCTCATGCTGCACTGCAGTGTCAGTATGGATATTAACACAAGTGCCTGGTGTGGGGCTAGAACCCACAGCCTTCTGATCTCCCAGCCTCAGAGGCAAGTGTGCTACCTACTGAGCCACTGACACTGCCACTCTGACATTGCCACACTGCAATCATTGTGTGTCATCTGATTTATTTGTTTGGGTTTATTACAATGAACTGAGCCATCCAGCTCCAGATTACAAATTCTGGGTTGATGTGCATGCTAATTGTTTTCTCTCCTAAGGGCCCAAACAACAGCTGCAACGCTGGCCTACCTCGGGCATCGCTTCAGGCTAGCCTGCTTAACAACTGGGTACCCAGAGTTGTGTGACTATATACAAGGGACTCACTGTGCATGTATGTTCATCCTGAATTAATCAGATCTGTCAATCATCCGGTAGATTCATGCCCCACCCTGTTCACTTCCCCTGAATAAATCAAATTTTGTTCTTTTGCATTTAACCTGGCTAGTGTGTACCTTTTGGTGGGGGTATTGTACTGCCATTGAACTGTTGCATTACAGGTCTTACATTACAGGGGTCTCAGGGCAGCTGCAAAGGATCCAGCCCTGGTGGTAAGTGCAAGGGGTGTGAGCAAGTCATTATTGCCATATGGTACTTGTGAATGTTTTGCTGCAATACTGTTTAGGTCACTAGAGGGTTGGTGTGGGGTTATAGCATCCGGAGAGCAATACCAACAGCAGTTCACGCTACCCCAGGACCATTCCTTTGTGTGGAGACACCCGTTCATCGAGCTCAGGCCCTCAACCTGTGCCTAGTCACGCAGGGCAGGGGTAGTAGCCCTTAGGATAGCACCTCCTAGGGGTTACATGTACTTTATTTTATTATGCTTTTATTATACTTATTTTATAATGCATTATTATCCCCCCACTATGTAACCCCTCGCCCCAGGATGGTTCTGGAAAAGAGCTGTTTACAGCTCATGTTGTCTCTCCTGGTGAAACCTTTTCAAATAAATAAATAAAATAGTTCTGTGGCTACAGCAACTGTTGCTGGAATGCACAGAACCAGAGAGAAAGACTAGAATTGCAGTGCTTATCAGAGCTGCTGTGCTGAGTACCAATACGTGAAGCAGTATGCAGTCTTGTGAATGTCCAAACATGGAAGCACTCATTGACCTTTAAGATTCTCACTGAGTGGTTCGTTTACATTGAAATTGTTAACATGTAAAGTCACAATCGTGTTTATATGGGGTTTTCTGGTGTATGATAGAATGCTGACAGTGTGCACTGTCATTAATTTACCATGAGCAAATATTTGTTTTATCGGCATCAACTGTACTGAATGGATTAACTGCTGTCTCTATGCAAATAAAATGAGATATAACAAATCCTGGATATATTCCTTATGTTTAATTGAGAAGTCAATTAGGCAGTGGTCTAGCTAAAAGATGTTTCAAAAATGAATGTTTTGTGAACTTGAGCAGGTGGTGTTACCCATGCATGCAAAAAGCTGGCAATTAGACCTCCAGGTACGTTACTGAAAAGTTAGTCCAGCCCCCAGATCCTGGTCAGTTGACTCTATGGATGCCCTGGTGTCCAGTAGCACTCCGCACACTCCGATTGGCCATCACTATAATCATTTAGATTTCCCTATTGTCCATTGTCACCCTCTGCCACCCTCAGCTGTCCTTTGCCACCATGTCAGCGATTTCCCTGGTGTCTAGTGTCAACTCCACCCTCCCTATCACACAATGACATAGTAATACTGATTACTGTGGTATCTAATGGCACCACCCGCCCTCTAATGCCCCAACCACGACATGCTGAGTTAATCACTTGTGTCAACTGTGACCAGTCTCCCACTATATATCTATCCCAGTGCCACTCTGCCTCTCTGATGGCTTCAGCCCTTTCCATGCACTGAGCACATTAACCAGTGCCTCCCCATAGACACTAGGGACTAATTAAGCATGTCAGGCAGGGGTATTGGAGAGTGGGTGGTACCACATTAGATACCACAGCAATCAGTATTAATATGTTGTTGTGTGACAGGAGGGTGGGGGTGATACTAGACAGCAGGAAATCACTGTAATGGTGGTGCAGGACAATCAAGGGTGGCAGAGGGTGACAGTGAACCACAGGAAATCTAAATGATTATGGCAATGGCCAATCAGAGTGTGTCGGACTGACACACTGGACACCAGGATATCTATCAAGTAAAGGGACCAGGGTCGGGTTGGGAGGGCTGGATGGTTTGCCATGCCAGCTTTTTAATGGCTTTTGCATGCACAGGTAACACCACATGCCCAAGTTCACACAACTTTCATTTTCTGAAGTATATCTTCTTAGCCCAAGCAGTGCACAATTGACATGTCATTGAAATATACGGTAATACTAAATATCATACGAAAAGTAGAAATTACCTTTGATGAACTCCAGGAATCTAATCCACATCTCTTGGGCCTCTGTGCTTACTATTCTGTGGGTTATCGATTATCCCTTGCCCTAGTTGGGGACACTGAATCCCACCCTGGCCCTTTGGTCAACCCTAACCGAACTTATTCCGGCATTAACCATCTACTGCCCCAGGCCATGGGCTTGACTTTTGCCCATCTAAATATCCATAGTCTTATTGGCAATCTCACTGAACTGCAGGCCTGGGTTCAGGTCAATAATCCTGATATCCTCATTCTATCTGAAACCTGATTGAAACCCACTGTCTCGGACCTTAACTGCGCACTACCAGGCTATAACATGTTCGGGCTGACAGACCTTCCTCCAAAAGAGGTGGAGGCTTGGCCTTACTACAAGTCCCACCTGAACATTTCTCTCAGCCCACCCTACCTCTGAATAATAGTGTGGTTTACACTCACTCCTACTCCTGGGTGGTTCAAAGAAACTGCACATTTTGGAGTATATTTACCTCCCAGAAACAGCAAGCTTCATCTTGAGGAGCTTACTGAACTGATTCCTGCATTGACTAAGAACAAGGTGATCTGTCTGGGTGATTTTAACCTCGAATGGCTCAGTCCTAATTCCTCTTCCCTTGCCTCTACCATCAGCAAGACCAACCTTTTCAACTCATCGTGTCTCTACTAGGGCCTCGCAGAGAACAGTCTCAGCAGTACTCTGATAGTCTGGATCCTCACAAACCATAAGGACTGTTACTCTCTGCTGGGGCCTTACCTGACTCAATCAATGATCACTGCCAGTCTACTGCGTGAGGGGTACATCCCTCCTCTTATCCTCCCAAAGTTTTATCCTTTGCTAACTTTTCCAGACTTGTCCCAGTTGTGTTCCTACATGATCTAAAGCAGGTTGATTGGTCTCTCCTATTCACTACAAATGACATCAACCTGGCTACCGACTATTTCAATGAGACTTTACTAGCCTTACAGAACAAAGCGCATTCCATTCTCCAAGCGTAGGGTCAGGCGGAAGGTGACTAAGTGGCTGAAGTGGCCTCTCCTGCAACTGCTCAAGCTGCATGACAAACGTTGGTCAAAATGGAAATCCTCCTCTATTCAGGTCAACTTTGATGAGTATCTTACCTTGCGCAATACCTGTAAGAAGGAGGCTTGGGCTGCCAAGAGCAGCTACTACCATGAACTCCACTCCTCTGCCCCTGACCCAAATAAATACTGAGCTCAGATAAATGAGATCTTGGGAATACCAAGCCACAGCCTCCCATGGATATGCTAATTAAAAATACCTTTGCAATAACTACCACACTATTGCCAATGCCTTCAACACCCTCTTCACCAAGGCTTCTGATATACCCCCTCCTTCATCTTGTGACCCCAAGTCCCCTCTTCCAACTCCTCTTGATGCATCTCCTTCCCTGGTGCTTACCCCATCACATGTCAGGAGGTTCTGAGCCTGAGGTTACTACAAACCATTACCTCTCATAGCAGTGCTGGGCGGATGGTCTGAACCCAGGATCTAAGACTTGCTGCCCTCTTCTAGCTACCCCAGTTACTCATCTTTTAACTTGTCCATCAGCACCTCCACAGTGCCTTCAGCCTGGAAGACTGCCAGAATTAGTCCTATTTTCAAAAAGGTGACCCTAAAATCCTATCTATCGTCCCATTGCACTACTGCCTACCCTCAGCAAGATATTGGAGAAACTTATTCACGCCAGATCTCTGCTCACTTACTGAATTTCAATCTTCAGTCCCCGCTCAACACAGATTCAGGGCTGGTCATAGCAGCACTACTGCTCTCACCCTATATTTACCAGTGAGGTCAAGTCCAACATGGATAAAGGCCTTCTTACGGGTACTGTGTTCATTGACCTCACCAAAGCTTTTCATCTGGTCAAGTCATCCTCTGCTCTTGAACAAACTGCATTAGCTTGGGATCTCTGGATCCACCTTATCCTGGTTCGCCAGCTACCTTACTAACCGCTCACAATCTGTTTCCTTCTGTAAGGTTCTTTCATCTCGCTATTATCTTCTGTGGTATCCAGCAAGGGTCCATTTTGGGACCCTTGCTCTTCTCCATCTTCACTAATGATAGTCCTACTTCTTTTCCCCACTGTCGCTCAATCATGTATGCAGATGACTTAGTGCTCTACGCTGCCTCTCGATCTGTCCCAACATTAATGCTCATCTGTCATCCGCATTCCAACAAATTCAATCCTGGCTCTCTTCTAACTTCCTAATCCTAAATCTACCAAAGACTCAGGCTATGTTCTTCAGGTCCTCTAGAAAAGTCTATGCTAAGTTCCCCAAGCTCCGAGTGCACTGCTACGATGGATCAGTAGTCCTGGCCATGGACTCTTTCAAATACCTCAGAGTGACACTGGATCCCAGACTTGATTTCTCCTCACACATTACTGAGGTATGCAGATCCGTTAACATTAAGATCACTGCCGCCTACTGCATGCCACTCCCTAACCCCTGCTGCCAGGATTTCTGTGGTTAGAGATGCCTTGCTCCCCAGGCTGCAGTACACCCTCCCTATCCTTTTCCACACCAATGCTGGTAATCTCCATAAATGGGACACACCCACAACAACATTTGTAGATTTTCCCTATCTGCCTCTCACCTTACTCACCACTGTCTCCTATACTCCTCCCTAAACTGGCTGTCTCCCAGATCCTTTGATCCTACTCTCTGGGTTGTTTTATTGACTCCATGACCAGAAACCACCACCCTGACTGTCTGGGGCCTATGCTCACCCCAGTGCTTCACTCCCATCCTCTGAGGTCTTCTAACCCCTCTGCTCTCAGTCCCACACTGCTCTATAAAAATGGGAGAAAGGTTCTCTCAGTTACGCCCCAAATTCTGGAACTCCCTCCCTCCTAGTTTCAAGTGCCCCAGTCTCACTCTTCCTCAAAACTGCACTTTTCTCTTACTTTCATGCACTTGATAGCTATGACTGCACCTAACAGCACCTAGCACTCTGTTCCTGGTTTTACTGCCTAGAAATACTGGTTTCCTGAACTACGTGTGTATTTGCCTGCTTGTCTTGCCTGTCCTTTTCATCCCAGCGTGGATGGTCTCTGCTGTATGTACAATTCCTGACTATCCCTGCATGGATATGTTGTAAGGTATCAATAACTGTATGTATCCCACCTGACTTTATTTGTATTATAGTATCCTGTACTCTCATGGTGGTGTTTGAAAATAGGCAGGGATATTACCTAATGCACTTAACCCAGTCACCAAAAGCTAATAAATAAATAAATATATTTCCGTAGGTACTGTAGTTTCAGCTAATCCACTGAGCACAGTAGCTGCAGTTCCCAGTTAAATCATATATATGTCCACAAAAAGTAATGACAGTGTAGACTGTCAGCATTATGTATACAGAGTCCAGGCTACACAACAAAAACTTATAAATGTAATATGATGTTGAAGCAGCTCTGATGAAGCGCTCTGAGAAAATTCTGTAGAGGTCAATCAAGCTTGCTATAGCAATGAATCCAAGGTGCCACGACTGCTGCATTTAAGAAATATATGTTGCCACGATAATGACAGTGACACTTTCACCATCAGTGTGTGGCACATAGTCCAGTCTTTGCAAGAAAACACCAAACCAGCATGGTTATTGCTTTATATGTTTCAAAATTAGACTTAAATGAAGTGCTCCATGAAACTCCAGTGGCTATCAATGAGCGCTGTGGCATTTGACATCCACAAGATGGCAGCGCTTTATGTGCTGGCACTCGGCAGCACTGATAGGCACTCCATTCTAGTCTTTTCTCTAGTTCTATGCCCCGGCACTCAATTGACAGTGGCAGTGGAGGCCTTTCTGCCAGGCAGACCAAACAGGTGCAGCCAGAAATAGGTCTGGGTGGAAGCGCACCCGTACCATTTAGTTCCATTGCCCAGCAGCTGCAGTGTAAAGAAAAAAGCAGGGTGGGGCGCAGTGCCCTGGCCATTTCCTGACCCCCAGCAGTGCCAGAGATCTGGGCTGAGGGTGCTAAATGGGCCGTGGGCACAATTTTTGTGTTTACTCATGCCACAGGTGCCGGGAGGGGATGTAAAGGAAAATGAAAGTGCCAGCTCCCTAGTAAGAAAGGGGAGTGCAGTAGGCTCCCTGGGTGAGCTGCCAGCCCTAGGAGAAGGGAACTAGGAAGCAGTGGGCTGAGGCCCAGTGAGAAAAAGAGAAGGCCCCAGGTGTGGCCAGAGCCCCAAAGTTACTTTTTTGGCTGGAGTGTCTCCAGGAGATGGTCAGTCTGAGCTGGAAAGCAGCTTGTCCCCAGACTAAAGGAGAGGCACTGCAAATGAAAAGCCCTGAGAGGAGTAGAGAGGACAGAAAGGGGTGGGCTCAAAGACCCTTTGTCTCTTTTGGCACCATTCTGTGCCAGGAGCGGAGGCCCTATGCATATTAGTAAGAGGCAGGGCTGAGCAAGGCCCTCTACACAGCGGACCCTCACTAATGTTCATGAGAGAGGTGGGACCAGACCTAAAGTCCCATTAACAGGCATAGGGGTAGTAAGTAATGTTAATGGGAGGGGTTTGGCGCGTGCAAAGACAGTCCAACAAGAAAAATCATAAAGACACAGCACCCTTTGGGAAAGGAGGAAATGGTCTTACAGACCAAGGTTACCCACAAAAGTCATGTGAGTGTGTTCTGAGTCTCACCCGTTCGAACCGTGCTGAAGCCTGCCTAGTGCCCCCTAGAGACTGCACCCCTGTCAAAACTGCACTGTTCTGGCTAGACCTAAACTGTTTGCTTGCAACAGACACTGTGTTATCAGATTGCATCCTTGTGTAACCCCTAGGTAGCACTATCCTATGGGCTACTACCCCTGCCTGCTTAACTAAGCACAGGTTGAGGTCCTGAGCTCGATAGCAGGTGCCTCCAGCCGGAGGAATGGTTTTGGAGTGGCGTAACTGCTGTAAGTATAGCCCTCCAGGATACTACAAACCCCACCAACCCCTCTTGTGGTCTAGACAGATCAGTAGATAAACAATCACATAAACCATATGATAGCAATACTGAACCCACACTCTGTGTACTTACCACTAGGGCTGGATCAGCTGCAAAAGACCTGGAGACCCCTGTAAAATAAGACCTGTAATAAAACAGTTCAATGGCAGTATAATATCCCTCCAAAAGGTACACACTAGCCAGGTTAAATGCAGAAAGAACAAAATCTGGTTTATTTAGGGGATTTGAACAAGGGTGTGGCAGAAATCTAGCAGATGATAATTAGATATGATTTATTCAGGCTGAACATGCATGCGCAAGGAGTCCCTTTGTTACAGTCACACACCCTGGGTACCCAGTTGTTAAGCAGGCTAGCCTGAAGTGTTGCCGGGTAGGCCGGCATTGCAGCTGTTGTTGGGGTCCTTAGGAAAGTAAACAATTAGCATGCACGTCAACCCGAATTTTTACTCCGGAGCTGGATGGCTCAGTTTGTTTTAATAAACCCAAACAAATAAATCAGATGACACACAATGATTGCAGCTTTGTTGCAGGGAACTACCGTTTAGTACTCATGCTACCTAGACCAGGAGGCAGGACTGATGGTGAAGACCTCTGGATGTTGTACTGGCTTGCCAGGGGAAGCAGAGGCCCACATGACTCAGCGTGGTGGTCGCTACCTGTTCGATGGTGTTGAGCAGGGCCGAATCCCTGGCGGTTCTTTCGTCAAGAAAGTCTCTGCGGTGGGAGTGGCAGTCTAGGCCAATATGGCAGGGCCCAGACTAGAGGAGACAGTTCAGAGTTAGGCGAAGTGCTGGAGCAGCTTCCAGCTAGCATAACACACTTGAAGGTGGGGAACCAAATCGCGACCCACACAGCACATTCAAGCACACTTTTAAGTAATACAGCAATCAGCCACAGATCAGGTAAAATCCGTTTGCAATTCAGCAGGGTTTCTCGCAAACCTTTCGTTCTGAGGCTCACTTGAGTACCTGACAGGCCGATCGCTTCTATAGTAAGTCTTCAGTCCACACACAGGTAACAAGATCACTCTTTTCGCTTCAGGTTTCAGGTCTCAATCAATAATTTGGATGAAGTCCAACTTTCTCATTCACAGGAATTCTTCACAAATGGAAGATGGTGGTAGGCAGATCAAACACAGTCTTCCCGCCGACTCCCACGCTACTACGCAGGAGCAACTGCTCAATTGGCTCAGTTGTTCACTCTCCAAACTCCAGTGCACAACTGACACACTGTTGCAGGCAGTTCTGAGTTTCCTCTGAGATCCAAAAGGTTTGGTTGGCTGAGGAACTGTCTGTCACAGCAAGGGCTCCCCTCCAGGTCCATTTAGGCACCAAACCTTAAAACTACAATTCCTACAGATTTCAATTCCACAAGACCTCTGGGGACAGCTTCCATTTAGGTCCCTGAGGTTCTATTGATCCAACACTAGCAGTCCGGAACCAAGATGGTGGCTCTAATTCAAAAGGTCCCAGCTGCAACTGAAAGCAGGTTAAACAAACTCCAATATTATTATTATTACAGCAAATAAACAACAAATAATCACATTTCCTAACACAGCTCCTCTGCGCAAATAGCGACTGCAGAATGGAGCAGAAATACAGACATTCAGGCTGGTCGTGAGCCTTAATTACTTGCAGGGCCAGATTAGCAAGTTGTGGTGCCCTGGGCAATTTTGAATTGTGGGGCCCCTGTGACTTAACCAATAGGACAGGGGTTTGGGAACTGTCTAGACCCCAAAAGCTGAATGATTTTTAATGCCTTAAAATGCATTTGGAGGGTTTCCAGCTACTCTGAATGCCATTCTTAGGGCAGAAATAGAAGGTTATTGTTTGAAGTTGGATGGCTGGAGTACATTCACACTGAGTGTCAGCACCCAAGCACAGCCATTTGTTACTGGCCCTCCGCACCAACATCTCACTGCTGCAGCCTGAATAGATAGTAGCCTGCCCTGTGAATGTGTGGTGGACAATTCCTGACCCCAAAGTCTCTAACCTGGGGTGGGGTCACAGACCTGTAGATTTAGGGGTGGATAAATGGAAGACAATGAAAGGAAGTGATTTGGAGGTTACAGTCACAAATTAAGGCAGTACGAGTGACCAGGGAGAAAAAAAATATTTAAGAAATGAGTTACTAGGAAATTTCTCCAGCGATATCACGAGATATTTCAGGAAATATCTGACCATGTCTATAGCTGCCACTGTATGCATTGGTGTCTGCTTCTATGTACATACATACTGTAGAACTAGAATTGATCACTGTAAAAAATATACGCTATCATCACGCTATAGCTTTAGTGCGATACTACTTTTACAGTATTAGTTAGTTGCCATTCACAACTTATAGCCACTTGTTACGTGATGCTGCTTGGCAACAGTCCCATCCGGGAAGTTAGGAAAACACGGAAGCACTTTATTAGGTGTTGCTGCTTTTATTCACCAAACCAAAGTAAACCAAACAAGCATTTGTCAATACAGAATGTTTGCTTGCTGGCATTGGCATTGGTAGTGTAGAAGTTACAGAGCTGCATAATAGAAGAGCGGCAGAAGTATTGAACTGAAGCCAACCCCACCACCACCCTACATAGAAACATAGAAACATAGACTTTGACGGCAGATAAGGACCATGGCCCACCCAGTCTGCCCATTTCCTACCTATTGGATAAGCTGCAGATTCTAGTTAACCAACAGCTTACTTCCTGCAACCCCCACTATAATTGCCTTATGTCTGTCCCATGCATGTTTGAATTCCCCACTGTTTTAGACCACAACCTCTGCAGGAAGGCGGTTCCATGCATCCACCACTCTCTCTGTGAAAAAGAATTTCCTCACATTACCCTGAGCCGTCCCCTCTAACTTTAAATTGTGCCCCTTGTTCTTACACATCTCTTTTCTGAGCGCTACCCTCCTGGACTTTGTTGATTCCTTGAGGTACTTAAAGTTTCTATCATGTCCCCTGTCCCTCCTTTCATCAAGGGTATACATATTAAGCTCTCTCAGTCTCTCTTCATATGGTTTCTGATGTAGACCCTGCACCATTTTAGTTGCCCTCCTCTGGACTGCTTCCATCCTGTCTATGTCCTTGCGTAGATGAGGTCTCCAAAACTGCACGCAGTACTCCAGATGGGGTCTCACCAACTGTCTGTACAGAGGGATAACCACTTCCCTTTTTCTACTTGTGATGCCCCTCCCTATGCATCCCAGTATCCCCTGGCTCTCCTTACTGATTTCTCACATTGCTTACCCACCTTTAGGTCATCTGATATGACTACACCCAGATCCTTTCCATTATTGTTGTCGTTAGTACCTCCCTGCTATTGTGTACTCTTCTCCTGGATTTTTATTTCCCAGGTGCATTACTTTGCACTTCTTTGCATTGAATCTAAGTTGCCATATGTCTGACCATTCCTCCAACCTTGCCAAGTCCCTTCTCATCCTTTCTACCCCCTTGTGTATCAACTCTGTTACAGATCTTTGTGTCATCCACAAAGAGGCATACCTTTCCTTCCAGTCCCTCCACAATATCACCTATAAAGATGTTAAAGAGGACTGGACCCAGTACTGAGCCCTGAGGTACTCCACTTAGTAACCCCCTTTCTTCAGAATGTGTTCCATTCACTATTACCTTCTGTGTCCTGTTGTGCAGCCAGTTTGCTACCCAGACTACCACCCTGGGACCCACTCCCAGGCTGGCTAACGATTATTAATCTTTTGTGCGGGACTGTGTCAAATGTCTTGCTAAAGTCTAGGTGAGGCCATATCCACAGCCCCTCCTGGTCTATTACTTTGGTCACCCCATCAAAGAAATCGATTAGATTCGTCTGACATGACCTTCCTGCTGTGAATCCATGCTGCTTTGGGTCCTGTGCCCGCTGGCCTCTAGATACTCAACAGTTCTTTCTTTCAGAAGTGATTCCATCATTTTCCCCACCACTGAGGTCAAACTAACAGGTCTGTAGTTTCCTGCTTCTGCCTTGCTCCCACTTTTGTGAAGGGAATCACATCTGCCCTCCTCCGCTCCTCAGGTACCACCCCATCTTCCCATGATTTGTTTGTCCCTGCAGAGAGTGACAGGCATTGGGGTGTGCCTTTGGGTCATCAGGCATAACGACCATACCATTTCACCACACCCTACCATGCAGACACTGACAATTGTCACCGGTGTGCCTTGAGGGTCTTTGGCCCTTATCGCTGCCCATTCCATCAGGAAATACGGTGAGATGGGTACAGTATAGGAGAATGGGGTGAAGTTTGGGCCAGAAGAGTCCGAGGCACACCTTGATGCCTCTCACTGGCTGCAGGGTGTGGGTGGGGGTGGAATGGTATGAGCATGACAGGCAGAATCCCAAGTCACACCCCTGATGCCTGTCATTCTCTACAGGGTGGGGCGTTATGGTCAGAAACCCTAATGCCTCAGGCATTCGTTGTATTTCACTCCAAATTTTCAACATGGTGTTTTGTGACCCCACCTCATGAACAGTGGCAATATCAGTTTGTTAGCTGAAAACTGCTTTTGCACAGCAACTATGGCATTTGGCACCACAGATGTAAAAACACATTCGAACAGTATGTGAAAATGACAGCGGTACTGTTCATGGGGAGATGTAAAAATAGGCAGCGTTGAAAATCTGCTGTGAAAATCTTATAAAAACTGATGGAAATCACGGCGTCGCGTAGAAACTGTCTAGCGTACACCCGTAATGTAACTAGTTTGGTGATTTTTTACAGCAGATTGTTAACACAAGCATTTTGGGACCTCCGATCATGAACAGTGTCAGTGTGATTTTCTTTATCTGTCCCGAACAATGATTTCCCACAGTGACCACGCATTTCTGTGCTGAAAGTGTGAAAACAAATTTCAGCCATGTTGTGGAAAATGACAGCTGTACTGTTCACAAGGAGGTGTGGAAAAATGCCACTGGTGAAAATCTGGACTGAAAATATTACAAATTCATGAACTTACAAGGGTGCGTGGAAACTGCGCAATGCTCACTCATAACACAGTCATTTTATGGAGTTTTGTCACCAAATTTTCAACATAGCCATTTTAAGACCTCTGCTCATCACCAGCTTCACTGTGATTTTCTTAATCTGTCCCAAACATTGTTTTCGCACACCGACTGCGCCATTATGCGCTACATGTGCGCAGGGAAACATTTTGAGGTGAGATGTGAAAATGGTAGCTGTACGCTCATAAGGAAGTGTGGTAAAATGGCACTGTTGAAAATCTGGTGTGCAAATATTACAAATTATGCAAACTTGCCAGCGTGCGTGGAACTGCTAGCGTGCTCCCTAAAACAGTCATTTTGGGAATTTTGTCACCAAATTTTCAACATAGCCATTTTAACACCTCTGCTCATGATCAGTGTCACTGTGATTTCTTAACGTGTCCCATACATTGATTTGCACATCGACTGCGCCATTGTGCTTACATGGCAGAAACACGTTGTGGTGAGATGTGAAAAATGAAAACTGTAATGCTCATAAGAAGGTGTGGTAAAATAGCAATGTTGAAAATCTGGGTGAAAATATTGAAAATTTGCGAACTTACGGTGTGCGTAGGAACTCTGCAATGCATGCTCGTAAAACAGTCATTTTGGAATTTTTCACCAGATTTTCAACATAGCCATTTTAACACCTCTGCTCATGATCAGTGTCACTGTGATTTCTTAACATGTCCCATACATTGATTTACGCACACCGACTCGCCATTATGCGCTACATGGGCAGAAACACGTTGTGGGCGAGATGTGAAAAATGAAAACTGTAATGCTCATAAGAAGGTGTGGTAAAATAGCAATGTTGAAAATCTGGGTGAAAATATTGAAAATTTGCGAACTTACGGTGTCGTAGGAACTCTACAACGCCGCAGCTCGTAAAACCAATCATTTAGGAATTTTTCACCAGATTTTCAACATAGCCATTTAAGACCTCTGCTCATGAACAGTGTCACTGTGATTTTCTTAATGTGTCCCGTACATTGATTTTGCACACTGACTGCGCCATTGTACTACATGAGCGGAAACACGTTTTGGTGAGATGTGAAACATGACAGCTGTACTGCTCATAGGGAGGTGTGGTAAAATGGCAATGTTGAAAAGCTGGAGTGAAAATATTGAAAATTCGCAAACTCACGCAGCGAGGAACCGCGCAACACACGCCAGAAAACAAGCAGCTATTACTCCACCACCTCAAAATAGGCTTTTGAGAGCCCACCTTATGAACACTGGCAGTGTCGTTTCATTAATCATTCTGGAAAGGTGATTTCATGCAGTGGCTGCAAAATCACGCTTCGGCCCGAATAACGCCATGACAGTGACAGCATTCATGAGAAGGGGTCCCAAAACCCCATGTTGAAAATTTGGTGCAAAAATTCCAAAATTCCCAAGATATGCAGCAAAGTTGAAAATCCCTATCTATTACATTATACAGCTTACCTGCATTTCGTCATTTCAGGGTCGGCTTTGAAGAGTGCAGACATGTTCCCGGTCCACGAAGATCATCGCGCGGACTCTGGAGGTAAGTATGGGGTGAGGGGGTGTGGGGAGGCAGGGTCCACAGTGGGTGGGTGCGGGTTGGGGCAGGGAGACTGCAGGGACCGTTTTCAATTTACAGGGTTTTTTTATTACTAAGACGGCGGGACATTTGCCATGCTGGGGTGGGCTCCCAGCATGGCAGCTGAAAAAACTGTTTGGGGTCTGGAGCCGGCGGGGGATTAGGCACCCGTCAGCCATATGGGCTTCAATAACCATGCTGGGGTGGGCTCCCAGGCGTGGCAGCTGTAAACTGTTTGGGGGTTGGGCCGACAGGGATTGGGCACCCCCTTCAGCTATACGGACATGTGCCACGCTGGGGTGGGCTCCCAGCATGGCAGCAGGAAAGCTTTTTTTTGGTGGGCGTGGAGCCGACAGGGCATTGGGCACCCCACCGCTATACAGTATGTGCGTAAGCACAGCACGCAATATGCATGCATGAGTGTTGGGGAGCTCTGCTCACTGAAGCGGAACTATCCCTTTCAACTGTATGCCACTGCATTTTCAGCTGTCATAGACAGCTGGAGCAGGATTGCATCATGCACCACGCCTGCAAACACACTGACTGAATTGGAAGAGGCTGACACACCTCTGGAAAACTCAGATGATGGCACTATGTTTCTTGCACATGCGTACAAGCAAACATAAAAGTGAACCCATAAGCACAAAGGAAACTAAGTGATGGTAAAAGTTCATCATCATCGAATTCATTTACGGTGCAGTTTTTCAAGATGATGAGGTGGTAGGTGGTTCCTGCTCGAGTTTATGAACAGGTACTGGGAACTGTAAAGGCAGAAAGAGGGTAAAGGGTGGAAAGCAAACAACAGTATCAGTGTTACTGGTAGATGTTTGTACCATATAAGTAGTTTTTCAGGACAACGAGACAATAGCTGACTCCTGCTCCGCTCAAGGTCTTGAACAGGTATTGGGTCTGTAACAAGCTAAAAGTGGCAAAAGATTAAACAGTAAAGATTACACTAATTACATTTAGCCATCTCACCAGGGACTTGTTGCAGCTTAGCTGAAAGCAAAACACTGGCATAACAGAGCTACAACTGACCACTGTACTTGACTATGACAACTGTAAGTTATCATCAGAGGTCAGTCAGTAGCAAAGCGTGATGATAGTTTTGCCGAGTTAGAAAACTGAAAGTCAGATCGCGATGAAAAGTTTACACGGTACTAAATAGTTCTACAGTATACAGTAGTTAATTACATTTATATTTTCAGCACATCAATGACATATCTGTGCCAGCCCACTGGCGCTGAGGGTTGAGATGCTGGATGCCACACCTCGCACCAAGTTGGTGACCCGGGTTCAGGAATGGATCTGGGCTGCCAGGGTCAGCAGGAGGGAGAGGATTGAGGTCCGGCGACTGCTCTCCTCTCCGGGTGGGTTGACGGGATTCCCGTGTAGTAGTGGCCTCTAGTGGAAACCGGGTGGCACTAGTGTCAGGACGTAGAGGGCAGGACAATGGTAGGCTCCAGTGGCAAGAGGTACCAAGGTGTGGCCACACATGAAGCCATTGTACACCATGTCCCAAGGGGAAACTAAAAGTAGAAAAGCCACCACCTTGTCAGTAGGAGAAGGCAGGATCAGTGGTCGGCCCCATGTCCAGTGCTGAGCTCCCGGCCCCTGCTTCTGGTCTCGCTCCTCCTCCTCTCGGTTGGTCCACTAGATTATAGATAGAGTGCCAGAGGGTTGGCGGCCCGCCCTGTGGAGTTCAGAGCCAGGGGTCATGTGGCTGGGTATGGCTGGAGTGGAGAAGGACCACCCAGAGAGCCGGTGGTCGGAGGCTTCAGGGCGGACAGCAGAGCCACATTGTGAATCCACGCTGGAGAGAGCCTGGTAAGAGTGGGAGATAAAGAAAGTTGAAAAAAAAGACATATCTGTTTTTCCCATTACACTGATGGATGAATACATTATCAAACAAGAAATTTAAAGTGGGATGGGCCAAGTGGAATACAGGTTCAGTTGTTCAACACACATCTATGGTTTCTGTCAAATTGCTCAAAGTGCTGTGTAGTGGCAGTGTTCATTTTTAAAGATAAATTTACACAGACAATGAAAATGAGGTTGAGAGGAATACTAGATGGAACTGGAATAAGTGGCTACTGTCTTGCTAGGCAGCATGAGAGGTAGGAACAGTGTTCCTGAGTTTTTATACCCTGTGCACATGTGTGTGCCAGTGACTGGGCATATCTGGCACACAGCAGCCCCAAGAGAGCAAGGTGACTCCCACATGATCACATAGCACCCCTTGCAATATAGTTTTACTATCATTATTCCTTCATGTGATAGGCTCCATGGTCAGACTCAGACACACTGTTAAGGCTCTAGTCTTGCCTCTAAAATTATCTATTTCCTCTTTAGTAAAGAAGTTCAGCTGTTCACCAGGTGCATTATTAATTATTGTTTTTACCCGATAAAGTCAAGAAGAAGGAAATAGGCACTGGTGGTGTCTGAGCATAATAAACATAATAGATCATGGTTATTATACCAGAAAGGTCATAGTTCAACAACCTCTAACAGTGTAGACTTGAGAATTAACCAGATTGGCTCAATTTGTGTTATAATATCTGAAGAAATGATGGCACTTGTTAAAATGGGGATGCCACTATTTAGATTACCTTTATTATTTATTGAACTAGAATTATAATGTGAATATTTGCCCAGTGTTTACTGTTATGGAATCTTGGGATGAAAACTGTGGATGTTAGTCTGTTTTAGACCCCGATCCTCTCATACTACCCCACGATTAGGGGATGGCGTAAAACAGGTGGTTTTCTGGTAAATCCTGATAAGAAAGTAAATACACAGAGCTGAAGCAACAAGAAACAGATAGCCTGTTTTTTGTGAACACTCAACTGCCCTTTCAGTGCAGTAGTGTTGGTTAACAACAACAGAGGAATTTCTTGCTTGTCTGTGATCTGCTGTGGAGTGACATCAAGGCTTTTCGTCTCACCGCTGGAGTACACAAAATGGGCAAGAGGAATCAGGAAGTAGCTACAAGTAAAATCGTTGGGTCACACTGTTTATATGCAGAGGATTTGAATCAGGAAAGAAATAATTGAGCAGCAAGGAGCGAGGGTAAGCAGTGAATTTAAAAGAAACCTTAAACTCAAAAGTTTTCATAAAATACAAAAAACGAAGTAAAAAGAGACTAATATGGGAAAACTCGACTGTATTTTCACAGATCACAATAAAAGAAAAGACCCACTCCAAGAAGCTCACAGTCTCTTTTCAAGGTATTTTGCTAACAATAATAAACAAAATTTAAGCCCCATTTGGCAATATTTAAATGAAGTTTACTGTGTTAACAATAGGGAGCAACAACAATTCTGTGTATGTCATTACAGGCCCTGAACCATCCTTAAAAACTAGAAGTTTCAAGTTTACTATAAGGTATGCTACAAACCAGTTAAATTGGAGACAAGCCTTTTGGCATTAGTTAAAATTGGTTTCAAGTTGTGAGCAGCTCTGTGTAACTAATGTTCTATGCATGTCATTACAGGATGAAATTGAATTTTAAAATAAATGCAAGCAAATAACCCTGTGGATAAAAATAAGAAATACAAACAAGGGTTTACATGCAATAATCTTTATTGAATGTTATGTCATACACCAAAGAATTCATTAAATGAAATATAAGAAACAAATTGTATTACTTTAGAAAGTATGGATTACTAACATGAAATAAATGTATTTGCAGATAATTAAAAGAATAAGCAAAACCTAAACCTCGTGAACAAGCTCCAAGCAGAGCAAACGTAGGGAAAAGATGATCAAAGAAAAATTGAAGAAAATATTGAATTGAAGAGTGTTTACTTTAAAGGGACCCCATCATTATGTATATGCATTTTATGAGGCACTGGTGGTGGTTTGGGCAGGGATTTGATTTGAAACCATCACTATCATTTACAATTTTTTTAAAATAACAAACATAAAAATATTCAGTTGTTCACCACGCATTATTTTTTTTTTTACCTGATAAAATCAAGAAGAAGGCAAATAGGCACTGGTGGTGGTGTCTGGGCACAGGATGGATTTGATTTTGGTCCACTCTGCTCTGCTGACTGCTTATGCTCCTCGCTGGTGGCTCCTACTCGATGACCTCTCTCAGTCTCTCCGACTCTGACACAAGGCAGCGGGCCTCCCGCATTCTGCACTGCTGTCTTTGCTTATTGAAATTCAGCTGCTGGAAGTGAAATTGCTGCTGTTTGTGTTTTTTGTTTTGTTTGTTTAAATACAAAATTTTCCGGTCAAGAGTCAAGACCTGACTAGACCGAGTTGACAGCCAGACAGTAGGCCTAGTGGCAGGCCACAGGTGCAAGTGATGCAGATGGTCTCTCTCATCGATGATGACAACAGGATTTGATGACTTCGCTCGATAGGGAATGAGTCTGGTGGTGCCTGGCTCTGTTTTCTATCATCCGGGTGGGACTGTTACTTCACGTGATGTGACAGGACCACCACATACGGTGCATGACACATGGACCTAAGGGTAAGGGGGTCAGAAAGTTCAGGTCTGGGTGGGCAGGGTTGCAAATCATCAATGGACCACAATGGACCCATTTAATTGGCTACTAATCATGTTGTGCTTCACCTGCAGAGAACGTCCATGGGAAACAAAATGCAGATGAAACAGTGACCTGTTTGGAAAGTGGCAGCACTGGCAGGGCAAGCGATCTGTGGTGGCCACGGACGATGGACCACCCCACCCACCCCCACCCTGAAATTTAGTCACACAATGGGAAAGTACAGGGGTCAGGAATGAATTAAAAATAGAAAAAAATCCAAAAAGAAACTAGGTGACCCTCAAACCAGGGGCCCAGGGCAACTGCCCCTTCTGCCCTGTGGATAATCTGGCCCTGATTACTCGGACCCAGTCCAGACTCATTTTCTCACACAGAATACAGATCTCTTAAAGAGACAGGCATGGAGGCTTACTGGAGCACTCTCATTCAGACACACACACTGCTACTGTAGACACAGGACACCATCTTGACAGTGTGCATTAGGCAGCCCAGGAAGACATCTTAGTAAACCCCAATTTGTATGGGGGTTACACACTTCCTTACCTAGAAAAACTTGGCATCCACGTCAAGTCTATACTTACTATAACATTTCATATGAACACATTATATGAAAAGATACATACATGTTTCATTTGGTATATCTCAGTAGTTTAGAATTCACATTTTCATATTTGACTGTATCACAGTTATTACAGTTGTCATTTACCACATTTTGTCATTGCATTGCACCTTATTCCCACCTTTATATCTCTTATTACACTGAAAGGGCATTTTAACTTGGGTGGAGGCTTTGAACACTATTTTGGGCAAAGACTTGGGTGTGACATAGACTCCTTTGTGCACAACATTCATGGCCAGTTAATAGGCTGCCCTGGGGTGTCATATGTCAGTTTAAGATTGGCTTCACCGATTTTCTGAGCTGACGTTGCAACATTGGCATCGGCACTTCTTGTTGAAGCTCACTGTCATTTGTCAGAGGTATTTCCACAAAGTCGGAATCATCCAGGACACACCTCTCTGGCTCTTGAACAATACTTTCATTAGCATGAAACAGGTCACTTAGCCCACTTAGTTCATTAGCACTTGCATGGTCACTTGTAGGTTCACTACTTGCCTCACTGGGTTTGGGTTCAATGATTGCCATCAATTCCACCATGCAAAGGATTCTGCCTCTTCAAGATCCACGCTGTGAGCATCACTTCCTGGAGGTTCAGGCACAATGGATGAATTGAGATCTGTTAACACAGCTGGAGGTTCAGATTCATCACCATAGTTAATGGAGGAATTCCTGGAATACTCTCAAGTTCAAAAGATGGGTAATAGGCAATACAGAACTCACTTTCATCATCACTCTCAGCATTTTCAATATCTGCAATGTCTGCAGGATTGGAGACATTATTAGGAGCAACAGGCTGGGAAGCAGGAGTTTGCTGATTTTGTTGCTTGGCCCGAGCAGCAGACCTAGTAACAGGGTGCTGAGGAGCTTCAGCCTCTTGCACATTATTGATTATTATTTGACCGATAATAATAATAATAATAATATTTTTATTTATATATAAGCGTAATTCCAGTATCAAAGCACTGCACATAAAAACATGTCACAAGTAATTTAAAAGGTCTTACACAAATTCAGCTTCAATTTAAAACTTTCACCATTTATAAATATCAATCATTAAGAAGTCTGTTGGAAAAGATGCGCTTGCTGGTTTTAAAGTTTCCATGGTCCTGCACTTCTAATCTGACGAGCCAGAGAGTTCCACAGGGATGGTTCTGCAAACATAAATGCCCGGTCCCAGATGTTTTTAAATGCACCCTGGGAACCTCTGACAACCACTCATCAGACGAGCAGAGAGGACGGCCGAGGCTGTAGGGAACCAGAAGCTTCTTGCAAATAACTCAGTCCCTGTCCATGTAGGACTTTATAGGTCAGCAGACTGACCTTAAAGGTGATCCACCACTGTATAGGCAGCCAGTGCAGAACCGCAGCACAGGAGTAATATGACTAGGCGCAATGCCCAGTCAACAACCGAGCACTGCGTTCTGCACCAGCTGCAAGCGGCAGATATCAACCCTGAAGCCCCAGGTAAAGGGAGTTACAGTAATCAAGGCATGAGGTCACAAAGGCATGGATCATCGTGGGCAAATCATCAAACAGAACAAGGCGATAATTCTGGTGATGTTCCTAAGATGGTAAAGGAGGACTTGATGACTGCCGACACCTACGCGTGCAGCATTAGCCCGTCGTAAGAACCACTCCCAGATCACGCACCTCTTCAGAGGCAGGCAGTTGTACACCATCAAGCCAAAGCCCAGATGGTAAACTGACCACTTTCCTCTCTATCCGTGCCCCTGATCCACTACCAACACCTCAGTCTTCCCGAATTCAATTTCAACTAGCTAGCCTTCATCCAGTCATGGATCTCTGCCAGATGGCTGTTAAACATCGAGACCGCATTATCCTGGTTGGGTGCAAAAGACAGACAGAGATGGGTGTCAACAGCATAGCAGTGAAACCTCAGCCCATATCATCTTACAATGTCTCCGAGGGTAGTAAATACACTGCAAACAACATGGGGACAGCACCAAGCCCTAAGGGGCCACACACACAGCAGAGAGAATGGTTCAGAGGAAAAATCTCAGATACCACCCTCTGAGACCTGCCAGCAATGAAAGAGTGAAACCATCTGAGAACTGGACCAGCAGGCCACAATAACCCTCAGGTGCTCAAGCAGCACCCCATGGTCCACAGTGTCAAACGCTGAAGAAAGATTTAGAAGTACCAAGATGGAACAGTGTTTCTGGTCCTCGCCATCAGAAGATTATTGAGCACCTGAACCAGAGTGGTCTCGGTACTATGCCTCTTCTGGAAACCCGACTGGAGGATCGGAGATATCATGGATGGTAAGATGGTTCTCCAGTTGCATTGCAACCACTTTCTCAATCACCTTCCCAACAAAGGGAAGGTTAGAGATAGGTCTGTAGTTAGCAAAGTTGTTCGGGTCCAAAGAAGCTTTCTTAAGAAGCAGTGTCACCACCGCCTCCTTCAGGGAGCTAGGAAATTCTCCGAGTCTAAGGAGCACCAAACAATCTGTGCAAGGATCGGACAATAAACTCAATACACCCAGTAATAGGCGTGTAGGGCCCGGATCTAAACTACAGCATGTTGGCCACAAATTCTGGACAATCCGCATGATATCCACCATCTCCAGCCAGTCAAAAGAACTCCAGGGTGACTGAGAAGAAGTGACCAAATACCACCACCATCAACTCCCACAGAAGACGCTGAGCAGATTTCAGCCCTGATGCCAGCCACCTTATCCACAAAAATCAAGCAAACTCCACACACTTAACTTGTGAAAATGCTCTTCAACCTGCAGACAGGATGGTTGCACAACCTGTCTACGGTTCAAAAGAGCTGAGCTGGTCGGTTTTGAGCAGCAGCAATCTAACCGGACAGGAACTCTGCCTTCTTACATGATTGCTGATTGATAGCATTGATAATGATCTATCAATCTAAGGTGGTTGGCCTCAAGGGCCAATTTCCGCCAGTGACGTTCTAACCTTTGTCCAGCTCGTCTCAACTCCCTCAAAGTTCCATCAAACCAAGGGAACCGAGGGCAGAGAGAGTGGCGAACATGGACTAGGGCGATAGAATCCAGGGCCTCAGTGATAGCCTTATTGTAGGCCAAACTAGACTTTCTGGGTCCTTGGCTGCCCACGAAACTCCCGATAGGTCTAATACCACCGAAGGCCTTCAGGGATTATTCCCCTCAATGGAAGGTATCTGACCATCTCACAGGGGCAGGCCTATAAGGGGCTGGAATTGAATGTCACTGCGTGAGTGATTGGACCATATGACTGGTTCCACCACCAAGTCAAGGACTCGATCCCAGGAGGAAGACCAGATCAAGAGAGTCACCTTGCTTTTGAGTAGCAAAGGTAACTACCTATGTGAACCCTGACAAACACATAAGTTGGATGAAGTCTTGACCAAACTGCAAGAGTTCATCATTGACTGAGCATTGAAGTCACCCAGGACCATCAGCCTGGGTGACTCCAACGTCATGTCGATGATGAAGTCTGTGACTTCCTGCAGGAACATTTTCTCACCCCTGGGTGGACGGTAGATGAGAATAATCCTGCAGCCCACACCTGCTACTGCGGTAAACAAAATGATCTGCCCCTCAACTGGTACATCAGTAAGGCCCAATTCCGATCTAAAGCAGATAGCCACCACCCCGCCCCTGCAGTCCGATCTCGGCGGTGTATCACCGAAAAACTGGCCGGACAGCTGCCTCAAAATGGGGCCTGCATTGTCATCAAGCCAGGTTCAGTGATGCAAGCCAGGTTCGTTGTCCCAACAAGATCAGCAATAATTGCTGTCTTGTTCTTAATAGACCTGGCATTGCATAACACCACTTGAGTCGGAGGATTCCTAGGGCCGACCGAGTTGTCTTCCCAGAAACACTGGAGCCCTTGAGTATGGTAACTAGACATGGAGGACCATGTTCCAGTGACCATTTCACCCAGGGCATCTCCTGGACCGCACAACCCTGATCCACAGCCCACGCTCCCCCGAGTCCAGGACCCCCAGCCCTCCCATCCTCCTACTAACAATACCAATGCCCTACAGCGGTTATAGACCACTGCAGGCAGAGGAGGAGGAGGAAAAAGCTGGAGGCCCCAGAGTTCAGAGGGGATTAGTGCCTGACTGGGAGAGCCACAGCCCAACTCATCCTCCAACAACACAAACCTGTACTTCCACTCCCCGTAAAGCTACGTTCACTCCCCAAATTTGTAGTCTAAATCAATCCTAAATAGAAATAAACACCTCTCAAAATAAAATAAACAATCCAAGTGAATACAAAAGATAATGTAGATATGAGATACTGAAGTCCTCTCACTACTCCAGTTTTTATTGTCCAAAGTCAGTCACCCCTCTACTTCTCACGTAGTGGAGAATGCAATTAATAAAACTGGAGTCCTCTCACCACTCCAGTTTTTAGAGTCTAGGTTAGATCTTTTCATGTTGTGGGGATTTAAAAAATAAAATACAGCAACCAATCATAAAATCCTCAATAAAATCCAGGAAGAAGTCAGACTTGATCCAATATTAGGAGACAAGTCCAGGTTATTCACTTTTCAATGCCCAAGCACTCCTCAGTAATCTTCAGTAACCCAAACCACACCATTAAATCGTGCAACCGTTTTATAGGGTTCTTCAACATTTTACTGGCAGGTGGTTTTCTGTGAATGGTTTTAACAGCACAAGGGTCCCCACTGGACGTACTTTATACACTGGCAGATCATGTAGCTATCGACTACTAGTATGGAACGTGACTCCAACGGCCTGCTATTTTGTGTTTACCTGAAAGTCCAAAGTTTCTCTGTCACCTGGTTGGAATTAATAAAACTGGAGTCCTCTCACCACTCCAGTTTTTAAAGTCTAGGTGAGATCTTTTTCATGTTGTGGGGAGACTAATAAAATAAAATACAGCAACCAATCATAAAATTCTTAATAAAATCCAGGAAGAAGTCAGATTCGATCAATATTAGGGAGACAAGTCCAGGCTATTCCTTTCAATGCCCAAGCACTCCTCAGTAATCTTCAGTAACCAAACCACAGCATTAAATCATGCAACCGTTTTATAGAGTTCTTCAACATAATCCAAAACAGTCCAAGGCATCGGCCATACCACGGCAATCTAAGGCATGTAACTAAGTCTCAGTGGGGAACCTCCTGAATAACCTAGGACCTCACGGGCTATCCACTCCACTTCCCATGGCCTGCAGCTACAATCCCCAGGGAACAAACCCTAGAAAATGCTCTGTAAGGGATTTTGGGAGACCCACTAAGATCTGCCCCAAGCCCAGGAGGGCAACTCCCGCTCGCTGCAGAAAGTAAGGTCGCCACCAGCCCCAGATACATGGAGGAGGCCCCCGCACAGCACTCAGACACACCGCTGCTCTGGCCTAACTCAGTGTTCCACGTTCTTCAACATTTTCTACTCACGACACTGATGGTACAAGGTCACAATAGTCCTCTCAAATTCAACAGCGCTCAAATCAATCCATTGAAGAGTTAGCCACCCAAGGGTTTCCAAGATATTCTTCTGTGCCTCCCAAAACACAGCACTCCTGGGCGTCCTGAGTAGACTAAATCAAAACCAGTAGGATCCAAATGAATCTTCCTTCAGACTCACCGATTCGTTATCCACCGCAAGAAGTTAAAAACTCAACCAGGAAAATTCATAAATAGCAAACTGTTGCGTATCAACAGTGAGCCAAAACTAAACGAATAAAGTGAAAGAAAATATAACAAAATAATGAAGCAAGCTTCAGGAAAAGAAATAAAAGCTAAACAGCACGTGAACTCGGGCACACAAACTCAGAGCTCTTACTGGCAGGTGGTTTCTGTGAATGGTTTTAACAGCATTAGGGTCCCCACTGGATATATTTTATATATTGGCAGATCATGTAGCTTCGACTACTATGTATGGAACATGACTCCAATGACCTGCTATTTTGTGTTTACCTGGAAGTCCAAAATTTCTCATTAGTACTCTGTCACCTGGTTGGAGCTCTTGGGCCTTAACCGTTTGTCATAACGAGTTTTATTGGCAGAGTTTCTATTTGCTGCCATGGTATTTACAGGCTGATAGGCATGGTCTAGTTGGGCTTTAGATTTTAACATACTGCAGGTAGCTTTCTGACCAACACCATCAGGAGACACTCCAAAGCATACATCAACTGGAAGGCGAGCCTCTGCTAAACATGAGGTCATACTGCGAAAACCAGTAGCATCATTCTTAGTGCAATTATAGGCATGTACAAGTGTGCTTATTTGTTGGCTCCACTTTGGCTTATCTTTAGGTTGCAGGGGTGCCCAGCATATCAAGTAGGGTTCTGTTAAACCTTTCTGGTTGCAGAACTCCTTGTGGATGATAAAGGGTTGTTCTGGATTTCCTTATACCCCATAGGGACAACAGTCTTTGATAAGTCTGCTTTCCAAACCCTGGCATTGATCCGAATGAATACGCTGGGGTGGGGGGCACCGTAATGTACAAAAACTTCTCAACAAGTACTTTGGCTACAGTGAGGCCTTTTGGTCCTTAGTTGGGTAGGCCTGCATGTATCTCATGAAGTGATCCGTGACTACCAGCACATTCACAATGCCTTTGAATATGGCTCCAGACTAAGAAATTTGATACAGACAAGTTCCATTGGTGCACTTGTGATAATATTGACCAGAGGGGCTGCCTCTGTGGTGGAACTTTGCACTGAAGACACCTACGCAAGGTTTTAACATGTTGCTCAATATCTAGGCCCATTTTAGGCCAGAAAAGTGTAAACGGGCTAGCTCCAGGGTTCTTTCACTACCCAGATGTCCCGCTTTGGTCATGCAAGGCTTTTAAGACAATATTTTGAACTTAGCTGGCAGTACTAGCAGTTTTCACAATTTCACCTTGGCTGTCAGTAAGCTCTCTGTACAATAACTGTTCTCAAAGCTTGAGCTTGGGCCCTCTCGAAGAAGTAAAGCAGTCTTGGGGTCTCTGGACCACATCTTGGAGATACCTTCCCTTTTCTTAAAGCATCAACTACTGGTCTGATCATTGGATCATAGTACTGGTCTTTGTGAAGGTCAGTTGGAGTTAGCTGTAGTAAAGAACTCAAGTCCAAAGCTGCAAATCTACAGTAGGCAACTGGTATACAAGTCTCTGGAGGTTCCAAGCAATCTGTCAGACAGTTTACAGTTTCAGAGGATAAAGTTTCTTCCCTGTCAAACTTGTGGCATATTGCTTTTACAGATTGCTCAGGATATGAACCCACTGTTGGTCAGAAGCAGGTCTTCGTGAAAAGCATTGGCATCTACGTGGTTTAGGCTGGTCGGTAGTCCACTGCATAATCATAGGTTGCTAGAGCAGAAAGCCATATGTGTCCAGTAGCATCTAGTTTAGCTGTGGTTAGGACATATGTTAATGGATTGTTATCAGTTTTGACCAAAATTTTAGCACCATACAAGTATTCATGAAATTGGTCAACTATGGCCAACTTGAGAGCGTAGAAATTCTAATTTATGCACCAGGTAGTTTTCTCTGAAAATGTCAGACTTCTGCTAGCAAAGGCTATGGGATGCAGTCCTTCCAGATATTCTTGATAGAGTACTGGTCCGAGACCACTCAAGCTGGCATCTGTATGTAATACATAGGGCTTTGATGGATCAGCATAAGCAAGTATGGGGGCATGAGTCAGTCTGTATATTATTTCTTCGAAAGCAGTGTCACAATCAAGAGACCATCTCTGTCCAAACAGCTCATTGGGTCTGAAATAGGTTTTCTCAGTGTCTCTGTTAGATCCCTTTTAAACTTTTTGTATGTAGGTGGATACCCTTGCGTTAAGTTTAGTAGGGGCCAGATCACCTTGGTATAGTCCTTGACAAATCGGTGATAATAGCTGCAGAATCCAGAAACAGTTGGAGTTCTTTCAAGTTGTTAGGCTTTGGCCATCTGTTTAATGCAACCAGTTTACTGGGGTCTGTTTGTATGCCCTCTGACGACACAATGTGACCCACGTATTTGACAGAACTCTGGAAAAATTGGCATTTGTCAATGGATAACTTAAGACCAAACTCTTCAAGTCTGCACACTCCGTTAGACATTGAAATGTAGGCGGGTACACCCGATATGCCTTGAGGCATACGTGAATTCATAGAAACCCAAGGGACAGATGAATGCAGTTTTTTCCTGTCCTCAGGAACCATTGGGATCTGATAGTATCCACTTTGGAGGTTGAAGACGGAAAACCATTTACTTCCATTTAGACAGTCCAGGGCATCCTGTATGCATGGCATTGTGTACTGATCAGGCACAGTTCTTTTGTTAAGGGTCCTGTAATCAACACACATGCGGACGGGCCATTCTTTTTCCATACCACAACAACTGGAGACGGTATGGGCTGCATGACTTTGCATGATGTCAGCCGCTAACATCTCTTGCAGGTGACGTCTGACATCATCTATGTTGGCATGAGTTAGGTGTCTAGACCTTTCCCTGAAGGGTCTTTCATTGTGCAGCCGAATGTAATGTTCAGCACCTAGACACAACCAACATCCCATTCCTTGAGGGAGAATACCTTGGTTCTCTGAGCCAGCTTGTTACTGATCCTGGTTCTCCAGCTGTTGGGAGAGGTGAATCCCCAAAGTCAAACATGTCAGGTGATACCGCACATCCTTCTTCAGTTCTGCACTGGGATGGGAGCACAGCAGTGTCAGCACAATAGACTTTAGCAAGGCTGCATCCTCTAGGTACTGTGATGTCTCGTTCTGTAACATTCTGTATTTGTACCACCACTCACTGGGCATAATCATGAGCCCGAGCAAGTAAGCACACTGGGTTTAATCAGCAGTCCTTGGGTAATTTTCCCTCGTCTGGGGCATCCAGCATCAAAATTTTGTTAGTCACATCTTTCGCAGCCGCACTCACCACTGACACTTTATTCTGCATTTGGAGGTAACGTGATAGCAGCAGGATCCTTCTTCCAAACCATCCCAAGAGGCTCATCTGGGTCACTCTCCTCGGGGTGCATGTGTTTCTTGTAGGCCTTTTGGATCAGGGTGTGAACATACAGGGCTTATCCTGTCTTTTCTTCTGCCTTTCTTAGCATAGCTGGGACAGGTGCCCAAATATGTGTCATTGGTGCCAATAAGTACAGGGATACCATCATAGAGTCTGGTAGAAGGCAGACTAGGGCTAGCATCTATACAGAATCTCCTATACCAGCCACAGTGGATGGAAAGAAAGCCATACCTTTAAATAGCCAAGATATGACTAGGACATTTCACTTAACCCCACACATGCAGTCTATCAAGTGGTTGTAATGGGTGGTCAGACAAATGCTGTTCATACCAGTCTTGGAAAAATATTGTGACTTGAGACCCGCTGTCTAAAACTGCTTGGGCTGGGATCCGTCTATGTGTACAGCAGTGTCCATGGAAGGCCTACCAATTTGGACCAGTCTGGAGGGACTGTAGTAGGAACCTGGACAGACAATTTAGCCACAAAGAAATTTGATCTTGGGTCTCCTAAACCTCCACTGTGATTGTTTTCTGCACCACTCTGCCATTGGTTTGTCTTTAAGAGCTCCTTGGAGTCTGTTCACCCTCGCTCTAGGTCCTTTTGAGACCAGCATTCTTTCTTCATATACCCATCCTTTCCACAGTTGTGACAGATTATAGGTTCTTGGGTCCATCTTGGCTGAAACATTGCATTAGGTGCTGGTCTCCATTTAAAAGTAGAGGTTGAGCAGCGTACACATTTGGTGTTGGAGCAGGAGCACTAACAACAGAAAATCATGGTTCAACCTCTGTCTGCGGCATGGAAGGTGATGCAATATGTCTTAATAATTCCCTTATTGCAGCAGTCAATTCACTAGTTTCAGTTTTCAAGCTGCCCTCAGCAGGAGACACCAGAGCATGTACCCCCACCCCATAGCAGACACGCTCTGAGAGGGACCAGGATCTTTATCCACAGGAGGAGCCTTTGTAGAGGCACCAGCTTTCATTTCTCTGACTTCTCTCAACAGCTTGGCCTCGGTGGGGCATCCGTAGCAGATCTCAGGTTCAGAAGGAGCTTTCCTGTCGCCAAGGCTACTTGGACTGCACCTGCACAAGAATCCAAGCTCCTTCCTTGCCTTCAGTCTCCCGGAGTTCTTTTATCAGGTCGCAATAATCAGGAGATTATTCCTCCTATCCTGGAGCTTTAGCTGGATAATTTGCTATTTAGAATATCTGGACTATTGTAGCATGTGATCCAGTCTTACACGGTTCAGTTTGCTGGCCGATACCCCAACCTTCCGGTAAGCTCTCTGTAGGACCCTCTCCAAGCAGGTAACATACATGGACAAACACTCCCTTTCCACTGTTTGGTGCCTTTGAATTGCCACATCAAAGTCTCTCCAGATTCAATGTTACCAAAACGCCTTCTAGTGCAGACAGGTACTTTTGGGCTGACGATCAGGGTTTGTGGACCTCTGGAACCTAATCGCTTCCAAAGCGAGACCCCCAAACTTTCCATGATCCTTTTTCATTTCTCTGTCTCCGCACACTGCCACTCAGGTACCAAGGGGCAACATAGTCTATCCAGGTCTCCCAATCATCCTCCCGGGTGGGGAAAGTGCTGAAAACATCCTCAGCCTGCGGTAAGAGTCATGACTAACTGCAGGCACAGGAGCTGGTGAAGGAGCAGGTACTTGAACTGGCATGGGCATTGGAGAAGGAACACCCAGGTGTCATGAACAACTTTTTAAAGTCCTCAACTGTTTTACCCTCCTCCAATAGCAATTTGACAATCTTTTCCTCAAAAGTCTCTGATAAAGGTGGGAGCTCATTTCATGAGGAGTCCTCACTATCCTTACTTATTACCCTCAGGCGGCTGGGTACCTATCAACAGCAATAGTTCTGGGCACCTTAGTACTGTCCACGGGGTTGCCACCCACACTAACGCCATTAGAGTTTGGGCAGTCAAGTCAGCATGTTGGCCTACTACTACAGCTTTTTCCAGGCATTCAGTTTTGGACAGTGCCCTTCTATAGTGTCTTTACTAGTGCCCAGGGTATATCTAGTATTAGCAAGGCATTCTGGTGGTCTGGATAAACTAGCAAAATGGTCAGAAGAGTGGCAACTGGGGTTTAATGCAAAGAAGGCAAGATCATGCACATTAGGAAGAGAAACCCAGAAGCCACCTATAGGCTGGGAGGAGCTGCTGGCAGTCACAAGGGAAGAAAGAGACTTGGGCATCATCACCACCACTGATGATCTGAAATCATCCAAGCAGGCTACTAAAGCAGTAGGTAAGGCTAGGGATGTTAGGGTGTATTAGCAGGGTATCACAAGTCGGAAGAGGGAGGTAATAATCCTCTTTACAAGACACTGGTTAGGCCCCATCTGGAATACTGCATGCAGTACTGGAGGCCACACCTTCACAAGGACATTAACCAAATTGATGCAGTCCAGAGAATAGCAACCAAAATGGTGCAGGGACTGCATCAGAAAACATATGAGGACAGATTAACAGAGCTCAATATGTATACCCTACAGCAAAAAGAGGGAGAGAGGTGATATGATCGAAACATTCAAACACCTTAAGGGTATTAACAAGGTGAAAGAGTCTAACATGTTTCAATATAAGAAAAATAGCAGGACAAGACACAATATGAAATTAGAGGGAGGCCGATTAAGGGGTAATGGAGGAAGTTATTTTTCACAGAAAGGGTGGTGGATGCATGGAACGCCTACCTCAGGAAGTGGTGGATATGAATACAGTGCAGGGTTTCAAACAGGCATGGGATAGGCATAAGGGAGTAATACAGATGAGTATGAATAGATAGGACTATACAGACAAAGGCCGAGGCACATTTATAAGGTAGAAAAGAAATGGGCAGACTGGATGGGCCCTGAAGTCCTTATCTGCCATCAACTTCTATGTTTCTATGTCAGTCTCATGCCCGTACACCATCCGACCAACTGATACACAGCCATTTCTTCAGGGGTACCCATTAAATTTTTAGTTGTAATTCTTGATTTTGGCCACTGGGGAGTGCTAATCCCAGCAGTGCCTCCAAGATGTAATCCCTAGGTGCTGCTATCCTATGGGCTACTACCCCTGCCTGCATGACTAGGCACAGGTTGAGGGGCCTGAGCTAGGTAAACAGGTGCCTCCACCCAGAGGAATGGTTTTGGGGTAGCATAACTGCTGTGGTATAGCCTCTGGGATACTGTAACCCCCACCAACCCCTCTTGTGGCCTAGACAGATCAGCAGATAAACAATCACATATACCATATGATAGCAATACTGAACCCACACACTGTGCACTTACCACCATGGCTGGATCAGCTGCAAAGCCCTGAGACCCCTGTAAAATAAGACCTGTAATACAACAGTTCAATGGCAGTATAATATTTTTATTTATTTGTTTAGTTTTTGTTAACCGGTAAGTGCACTAGCCATAAAATGTCTATTTCAGGCACGACCCGGGAGAGTACAGACATGCAGAAACTTAACAGGATAACAAATTATAAGTACTTTACATACAATGAGTTAGAGAGGATACAATATATCTGAACATACAAAGTAAAGCGCTTTACATACAATGAGTTAAAGTGGATACAATATATCAGAGACATACAGAGTAGACCAGTCATAAGTTCATAGATGCCTATCTATGCAATGAGTAGAGAGGACCTTGGACAATAAATTTTCAGGTGGCATATCATATGAACAGAACAAGGTACACAAAACAAAAACAGGTAATACAAAAGGAAGAAATAACCATTGAGATCAGGGGGGCATTAAGGAAAAGGTCGGTAAGTGAGGAAGAGGGGAGCAAGCCATGAAATTAGATTATATGTGTGTATATAAGTGTAAGGGAGATGCCTGCAGTGCAAGATTATATATAGGCAGGGAAAGGAGCCAGGACAGGCTGAGGCAGTAAGAGGGTTATATAGAGGTGAGGAAATACTATTGTATGGCCAGAGACATCCGTCATTAGGTTGGGTGAAAGCAGGAACAGGTATCAGCAATCAGCAGATTTGAGCGCAGTTTTCTTAAAGCATGTGTGGAGCTAGAAAGTCTAATGTCAAGGGAAGGGAATTCCACAGCTGTGGAGCTGCATGTTCAAATGCAACAGTTCCTTTCCTCGTGTGGCCCTCGGCAAATTCAGAAAGGATTTATCAGCTGATCAGAGACTATGGAGTGTGTTCTGAGAACAAGCATAGCTGCAAGACACCTAGGGGTTTGATTTAATTATCGAATCAATAAAGAGAGCCAAGTGTAGTATTTCCTACTAGCTAACGGATACAGCCAACCAAGATCATTATAAAGCTGACAGTGGTGTTTAAGCCGTGGAACAGAAGAGGCATAGCAACATATGTTGTTATCGTAATATCCCTCCAAGAAGGTGCACACTAGCCAGGTTAAATGCAAAAGAACATGTGATTTATTCGGGGATTTGAACAAGGGTGGAGCAGCAATCTAGCAAGTGATTATTAGATCTAATTGATCCAGGCTGAACATGGATGTACAAGGAGTCCCTTTGACACAGTCACACACTCTGAGTACCCAGCTGTTAAGCAGTCTAGCCTGAAACATTGCCTAGGTAGGTCGGCATTGTAGCTGTTGTTGGGGCCCTTAGAGAGAAAACAATTAGCATGCACATCAACCCAGAATTTGTAATCTGGAGCCAGATGGCTCAGTTCATTGTAATAAACCCAAACAAATAAATCAGATGACACACAATGATTGCAGCTTTGTTGCAGGAGCTACCCTGTTTGGTACTCACATTACCCAACCAGGAGGCAGGACTGATGAGATGAAGACCTCTGGATGGTGTTCTGGCTTGCCAGAGGATATAGGAGCCCACCACGACTCACCGTGGTGGTCACTACCTTTCGATGGTGTTGAGCAGGAAGTAGAATCCCGAGCAGGTCTTTTGTCGAAAAAGTCTCTGCGGTGGGAGTGGCAGTCTAGGCCAAGATGGCAGGGCCCAGACCAGAGTCGACAGTTCAGATTTAGTCCATACGAGTGCTGGAGCAGCTTCCAGCTAGCATAACACACTTGAAAGTGGGGAACCAAATTCACCCACACAGCACATTCAGCACACTTATAAGTAATACTGCTATCAGCCACAGATCGGATAAAGTCCATTTGCAATTCAGCAGGGTTTCTGTGCAAACCTTTCATTCCTAGGCTCTTTGTACCTGGCAGACCGACGCTTCTGGAGCAAGTCTTCAGTCCACACACAGGTAACAAGATCACTCTTTTGCTTCAGGTTTCAGGTCTCAATCAATAATTAGGATGAAGTACAACTTTCTCATTCACAGGAATTCTTCACAAATGGAAGATGGTGGCAGGCAGGCCAAACTCAGCCTTCCCACCAATTCCTTGTGCTAGCTGCCACGCAGGAGCAGCTGCTTGAATGGCTCGAGATTTGCACTCTCCAAATTCAAGCTCACAACTGACACACTGTTGCAGGCAGTTCTGGGGATTTCTCTGAGATCCAAAAGGTTTGGTTGGCTGAGGGAACTGTCTGTCACAGCAAGGCCCTCCAGGCCCATTTAGGTGCCAACCCTAAAAACTGCAATTCCTACAGACTCGATCCCACAAGACCTCTGGGACAGCCTCCATTTTAGGTCCCTGAGGTTCTTTTGATGCAACACTAGCAGTCCAGAATCAAAATAGTAGCTCTAATTCAAAAGGTCCCAGCTGCAATTGAAAGCAGATTAGACAAACTCCTATATTATTATTATTAAGCAAATAAATAATCACTTTTCTTAACAGAGCTCCCTCACGCAAATAGCGACTGAGGAATGGAGCAGAAATACGGACATTCGGGCTGGTCGCGAGCATTAATTACTCGGACCCAGTCCAGACTGATTTCTCACACAGAATACAGCTGTCTTAAAGAGACAAGCATGGAGACTTACTGGAGCACTCATGCAGACACATACAGCTACTGCAGACACAGAACACCATCCTGACAGTGGGCATTAGGCAGCCCAGGAAGACATCTTAGTAAACCCCAATTTATAGGGGTTACACTTGTGTACCTGACAATGACATCCAGAGTCATCTTGGTTGCCCACAGCAGCTTCTTCAGAGCCTGACGCTGACCCAGGGAGGTTCCCAGTCCATCCTCCATCTGCAGCTGAACTGTCTCCAGTGACGTCCAACCTGTCTCAAAGTTCTGCCACAGTGTTCCAGCATCAGTACTGCAATGGTAAGTGGAGAGCCGCTAGTGAGGTATTCGAAGTAAGTCAGCTTAGAGTCGCCCTGGCTCAAGCATGAGGGACTGCAGTTCACGTCGTCGCATGACCTGTTTCTAATTTTGCTTGCCATCCGTAGTGTGTGCGTGCCATGTCATTCTGCAGAAGCTGCCTGAGGTCACAATGCCAGCAGTCCTCTTGTTGGGAGGTAGTCTGGGTGCTGGGGATCTGCCAGTGGTCATTACTACAGACCATCCAGAAAACTATCTGCCTGACCAGGAGCCCTCCGCTTTGCCAAGGGTCTAGAGGTTCACCAAGTTCTTCATAATCCAACCAGCAGCATTCTTCTTCTTTGATTTCTGTTCATCAGGTGGACGCCTGTATGGCCTGTTTATAAAAAAAAAAAGCACTTTGTGGGGTCAATGATCACCTGCTGATCAACTAACTCATCCCAAAGCCCAAGCTTGGTTTGCCTGCTGTTTGTCATCTCAGCAAAGTGCACCGAGGATTTGGACTAAAAGGAGTTAACCCCTGTTCTTGGTCCGACCAAATGTTGGTCCTAATGTTATGGTTTTGTTGCTTAGTCTGTTATCCTATAGTGTTGTAGAAAACAGTTATTTTGTTGTTCTTCTTGTCCTTGTGTAGCCCTCTCTGGCACCGTCCAGGAGAGGACCACTACCCTGTCTTGCCATCCGCTACAAGGTTAAGGGCCTGGGTTCCCATAGCTGTAACATAGGGTCCTTTCCTCAAAAGCTAAAATGAAATGGCGGTGCCTCCACCCAGAGTACATACTAGTGGGCCTGATTACCTGCAGTACAACCCCTTGGATGTCATACCAACCCACCTCCCTAACAGTTACCCCACACATGGACTTACCAGGTTCGAACCTTCCCACATTTAGATAAAACATTTACCTTTCCCATTTCAGCCACATACATAATCACTAAAATTAGGATCTGGAGTCATCTCTGCTGCAAAACAATAAATATCACGGTTTATTTACATGGGAGGGCTAGGATGGGGTAAGAGGAAATAGAGTTATGCAAGCATTTTAAAGACTGGCATTTCCCAAAATCACATTTCCCTTTTGATTTCAGCAACCACTTTTTAACAAATGCAGCCACCAATATCTTCCTAGCTAGCTATATGCTGCAGGTGTAACCAACCCAAAACCACAGTTCCCAGTCCAATTGAAACCCCTAAGTCCTGTCACTGGGTACCCATAATTTAGTTGCAGGCCTGAAGTGCAGCTGATAGCTGGCACTGGCATGCTTAAGAAATTTAACTTTAACTTTTACAACCCTTTCTCTTATTTACACCTTGGTTTCATCTGCTGCCCTTGTGGGCATTTCTGAACTATTTACAGTCCCCAGGTGCAGGGCAATTCTGTTTTTACTCACAGTTCTGCAGAATCAGTGTTTGGATGGCACAGTTCACTGAAGTCCTGGGGATTGATGGAAACACAGGCAGAACCAGGCTCGATGCTTAAACAGGGGCACAGAGGCTGCAGCTTGCTCTCTCTTTCTCTTGCTAGCAGATCTTGTAGCTTATCCCTTTCAGCCCATTACAGGTCTGTTGCAGGGCACGTGCACAAGGCCTGCCAACTACAGAGGATCCAGACTCGGAGTGGCCCTACGGCCTGGCTTCCTCCAATCTGAGCGCCCTAGCACTCAGATACAAGACTCATGATCTCCTGCTGTGGTAGACCCCACTTGACAGTGGTTAGCGAGTTCCCCACCTGGCTCTGGGTGTCAGCAGAAACATTCAGCACATTCTCTTCTGTTTTCTTCTCTGTCTTTCCTGCCATGGTATGTAGCCAAAGCAATCTGTTTCTTTCCTGAACATCAGGCTCTGGGGAGCTGTGCAGAGTCTGAGAATCCAGTATTTACTACAATAGTCTCTTTTTCTCACTGTATCTCAGGAGCAGACAACAGGTACCCAAGCCCCTGAAAAGCACCTGTCCATCCTTCTGCTTTCACAGTCTCTCAACTTTAACAGAGCCACTTTACGCTCTGGCTTACACTTAACTCCTGCATTCAAAGTCCCTTTTCTCACCGTGCAAGTGCATAGCAATTTCAGAATCGAAGAGGCTCACTCTTCCTTTTCTTCTCTCAGCACATTTTTTCTTGTTTCTCATTATTACTTTGTATTCTGTCTTTTCCCAGGCTTAGATGCAACCTCTGTCCTTTTACCAGGCTCAGGAAACAACCTTTGTCTTTTCCAGGATCAAGACACAAACCTTGTCCTTTTCCAGGATCAGGACACCACCTCTTTTCTCCTCTTCCCACCGCTCTGGTGCATTTTCAATTCAATGCAGATTTGTGTAACTTGCAGCTTTTCCTTTGTCATCCGAGCTGCCTCTATCTCACCACTGTGGTGAAACTTTAAACAACGCAGATTCCTTCATCCTACAGCTTTTCTTCTTTCTCTTTAAAGCTGCTTCTCAATGAACCCTTTTCTTCCTTGCTTCTTCTCTCCCTTTTCCTGATGATGCAGGCACTACCTGACCTGGGGACAAACTGCTGGCAGCCCCAGGCAGGCCCATCCTACAGCCCCATTCTCTCCAGGGGCAAGAGCCCATCCCTCTGGAGGGGCTCCCACCAAACTGACTCAATGTCCAATAGTTCTGCCTTTGGGAGCTCTCTCTGCAGCTCCCTATTGGCTGGAGCCACTGTCCTCAAGAAAATGAATATGTACGAGGTTCCCGATGCCCTCATTCTTGCAGAAAAGGCACCTAAACTTTCCCGGTATTTTCCCCAGCAGTCCTTTTACAAGCCCCAGAATCCTCTCTACTAGTTCTGGCTGGGTGCTTGGTGTCACATGGCTGCTGAAACATGGTGGCTGGATAAAGTGTCCCTGCAGTTGATACAGTGTCCCGGGATCAAAGTATCCTTGCAGCCAAACCCTGTACCTTTATTTATTCATTTCCCCACAGTTCTAGCCACCCCTGTGCCCTGTTTAGCAACTGTACTGTTTATTACTTTTCTTTAGCCCTCTGACAGTCGCTGCCACCAATATGCACTGGCCCCAGGCAGCACACACAGTCCCATTTGCAGCCCAACAGTGTTCCATTTATTTCTCTACTGCACTCCTCCTAAACCTTTATTTATTCAGTTTCCCAGAAGAGTAGCCACTCCTTTCCTCCGGTGGCTCATTACACTTTTTAACTTCTTTATTTATTTTTATTCCTGTTGCTAGCACCATTTCACTATGCCCTAGGCTGGACAGAACTCCTGAACCTTAAAGGATACAGCCTCATTAATATTCATGAGGTGGCTCCCATTCTCTGCTGCCCAATTGGGGCACACCAAACCCTGCTCCTGCACCTTTCCAGCTGCCTCTCAGTTCTGCCAATGATCCTAGTCCCTTTCTTCGCCTACTATGAGACAGGGACCACCAGAGAACAGCCCAGAAGCCGCTGAAATGGCTGGAATGAAATGCACTGGTGCATATGCGTGGAGCTCGCCAGCACCGAAGTGCCATTTCCCAAACTGGTGGCTCCATGAACTTGCTCCTCTGGACCCACTCTCTCAAAAAAAACATGTGGGGCTGACAGGAGATACAGGGGACACAGGGGTAGCAGCCAGGAAACTGGACCTGGCCAAAAAAAGAATGGGCTGAACCAAAACCACATGGAAAATGCAGCCTTTTCAGGGGCTCACAGGTAAGCCCCTGACAGGGGTTACACTTGTAATAAGCCTTTTGCATGTTGGTTCCTGAGTACACTTCCTGCCTCTCCTTCCAGATTCATCTGGTCTGTCCTGGAATTGTTAGGGAATCATGAACCCCATTCCACCAGGCACATTCAGGCCCCCTACTACAACTTGGCATAGTCGGCATGATAAGAAACATCAAGGTGTCCAAAGCTTGAAGCTACCTACACCAAGATGCCCACAAGAAGAGAAATGAAGTGGATCCCTGCCGATCATGCAAGAGGAGATGGTCCGTGTGACATGTCAAGTGTGGCAGCTGGCAGAGTCATCGTGAGAAATGAAGCAAGGGGCCAGCCCCAGGTTGTGCAGCATTTCCACTGGCCCTGGAAAAGAAGGAACTGAGGTCAAAGACACACAGATCAATGGGTGGAGCAGGGCAGGATGATGCGCCCAGGCCAATAAACCATGGGGCTTGTTCAGCAACTATGTAAGTGGAGTGATGCCAGGAACAGTGAAGTCAAGAGAGCTCAGCGCCATCTGTATGAGGACACCAAGGGGAGATGGAGAGAATCAACAGTGCAACCAAGCTGTCGTGGCCTCTTCAGGAGGTCCATCCACAGTTCCAGATGCCCAGGTGAAGGAGCCTATGTATATGGTGAGTGCTGTCACCTGTGATGTGAGCTGGCAGGCTCCAGACAGGAATGCCCAAAGGGAAGCCCAGTATCAGAAGCTTATACAGAGGGTTGTAAAATACGTCATGCAGAATATTGAGCTGTGGAAAGAATGCAAAGACCTCAGAAGAAGTCTCCAACAGCAAGATCAGAAGATTAAGGAGCAGGCCGAGCAAGCCCTTTGCCAAGAAGAGGCAGCAGCCCAGTGCACAAAAGTCATCCGAGACTCACGACTTTATGACCAAAGACCTGAGCCAGGCACTGCTCATCGAGATGCAGGAGAAGGATGAGCTCAGCTGATGCTTGGTAGAACTACAGAAATCCTTGCAGAAGGAGCAGTGCATCCAGATAAATTTTGCATGCCCCCAGGTATTGCCTGGATCCCCAGGGCCCAACTCCCTGGTAGTGTTGGATGAGCCAACAAGCCAGCATCTGCATCCAGAGGTTCCTGAATTTTGCCCAACACCCAAGACCAAACCAGAAAAAAGGACTAGTTTGGGCCACTGTGACCGCCAACAGTTTGCAGAGCACAGAGCCGCAACCTCATTCAGGAGTCAGCCCTGGCAGTGAAACCACTCCGATGAAAGAGGAAGAGGATCTCTCCTCCAGCAGAACCTAAGTCACCAGCCAGGCAAAATGTGTGTACAGACCAAGAAACAAGAGGGTCTCAGACAATCCAGAAAAGCCCTTCCTCGTGGGAGAGTCAGTGAGGGTAAGGTCACGGTTCAGGAAAAGCCAGATCTTCTAAGTGGGAGCCCAAACCATATTGTCATCTTGGGCCTCCCACACCCAGACTTGCTTGTCTACCAGATCCAAGCATTGGAGGGAACACAAAAGTTAGTACAGCAATGAAATCTGAAATCCTGCCCTCTGTTGAGACGGATGGATGGAGAGGCAGGAACCACTCTTGCAAGGCATCTTGAGGCGTCCATCCCTCTTCTTGTCTCATTTTTATTTATTTATTGAACTGTTTCACCAGGAAGGCACACTGAGTGACAAGTCACTTGTCTCCTGGTGTGACCTGGTGGGAAGAGGTACATTAGGAATGAGACATTAAACATTCAAGTTACAAGATCAACATTAACATACGAGTTTGTAAGGCAGGTGTTACCAAACTGTTACAACAGTGTTGCACAATAATAAGTGCTGGGTTAATAAGTAAACAAGTGCTTACATGAAAGAAAAAGGGAAAGGAGAGGGAGGGGTGAGGTGGGGGAGGGGAAGAGTTATCTTCCTGGAGACCCCTTCAGGATGTGAGGAACCTTGCAAGGGACTGGGGGGACCAGAGAGAAGGGATAAGGCAGTGTCCCAGAGAGACCTTCAGGATGTGGGGAACTCTGCAAGGGAGCTGTGGGGCTAAATAGAAAGGAAGATAAGGCTGTAGGGATTTAGAGAGGGAGGAGAGAGAGAGGAGAAGGTGTGACTTAATGCTAGGAGGGGAATAGGACCTAACCTAAGAGAGGACCCTTCAGGATGCGGGGTACCCTGCAAAGGGGCTGGGGAAGATCAGTAGATGGAGATTAAGAGAGTGATAGGAGAGGGAGGAGTGAGAATAGAACCCTTGTGGGAAGAGAATTTGCACCTTGGAGGATGAGGCCTAATCAACAGTCCATTAGGTGCATTGGACCCTGCTTGTAGTCATGGAAAGCCAAGATAGTGGCTAGATAGAAGAGGGAGATATGCTTAGCTCAGTTGGATTTTGTTTGATAGGTTAAGAATGTAACAGCAGACCAGGTAGAAATTAATGTTTTCAAGTAGACTAGGTAAACAGCGTTATAGTACTAGAGTATTTGCTTGTGTTTTGAAACTCAAAGCAGTAACTAAACCCCATACATGGGGACATGTATGTTGAGGGTGGGGCAGTGAATGTAGTGCCCGAGAAGCGGGGCACCACAAAGCACAAACAGGTACCTTCCTCCAAGTTAAAAATCTTTTTGTGTGAGGCTCCATCTCAACCCCTTTCCTTGCTTGCTTGATCCACAGCCCCACTCCATCCTTTGTTCTTTTCATGCTGTTTGGTGCCAGGAAAAGGGCCAAGGGCTGGAGACCCTCCTTCTCAAGTGACAGAGCCTCAATCCCTGGGGCTGCCTGAAGTCCTCCCCTGCCCTACAAAGGGCTGGGGAGTGGCTAAAGGAGGCAGTCGGTTGCTCAGCAAGGAGGGTGGAGGATACAGGAAGCACAGCCGAAAGACATGCCTTTGTGTGGTCATGGCTCCTCCAACATCACTCCCCTCCAAACCAGGTCAGGCAGGCTCTTGGGCAGCAGCAGCGGTCAGATAGGAGAGGTGGCTCCCGGCGTAGGGGTGATCCTCCGGCGCTCAACTGACAGTGGCAGCTGGGACCTTCCTGCCAGGTGGACCAAGAGGTGCAGCCAGAAATTTGTCTGGGTGGAAACCGCACCCTGGACCCTTTAGTTCCACCACGAGCAGCTGCAATGTAAAGAAAACAGGGTGGGAGCACAGCTCCCGGCGGTTTTCCTGACCCCCACCAGCAGTGCCAGAGACCGAGCCATGGTGGTGGTGAGGGGTCGGGCATGATTTTACATTTTACTCGTGTCACAGGTGCCGGGAGGGGAAGGGGAAGCTAAGGAAAATTAAAGGCCAGCGCCCTAGTGCTGAAAAGGCGAGAGGGGCACACAGTGAGCTCCTGGGTGAGCTGCCAGCCCTGGAGGAGGAGGGAATTAGGAAGTGGTGGATGAGGGCCCAGCGAGGAAAAGAGAAGGCCCAAGTGTGGCCAGAGCTCCCAAGTTACCTTTGTTTGGTTGGAGTGTCACCAGGGACGGTGAGTCTGAGTTGGAAAGCTGCTTGTCCCCAGACTAAGGGAGAGGATGCCGTGACTGAAAAGCCCTGAGCGGAGTAAGAAAGGACAGAAAGGGGTGGTCTTCCCTTTGTCTCCTTTGTGCCACTCTGTGCCATGAGTGGAGGCCCATATGCATATTAGTAAGAGGGCAGGGCTGAGCAAGGCCCTTCACACAGCGGGCCTTCACTAATGTTCATGAGAAAGGTGGGACCAGGCCTAAAAGTCCCATAGACCCAGGCATAGGTGTAGTAATTAATATTAATGGAAGGTGTTTGGCCTCGCAGGGACAGTACAACATGAAAAATCCTTAAAGGCACAGCACCCTTTGGGGAAGGGGAGGAAATGGTCCTATGGACCAAGGTTGCCCAAAGTCATGTGAGTGTGTCCTGCACCTCACCCATACCGAACCATGCTGTAGCCTGCCTAGTGCCCCCTAGAGACTGCAGCCTTGTCAAAACTGCACTGTTTTGCCAAGATCTAAACTGTTTGCTTGCAACAGAAACTGTGTTATCAGATTGCATCCTTATGTACCTGACAATGACATCCAGCATCATCTTGGTTGCCCACAGCAGCTTCTTCAGAGCCTGACACTGACCCAGGAGGTTCCCAGCCCATCCTCCATCTGCAGCTGAACTGTCTCCAGTGAAGTCAACCTGCCTCAGCTCTGCCACAGTGTTCCGCAACAGTCCTGCGATGGTAAGTGGTAGAGAGCCGCTAGTGAGGTATCCAGAAATAAGTCAGCTTAGGAGCCTCCCTAGCTCAAGCACAGGGACCACAGTTAACGTCATGCATGCCCTTTTCTAATTTTGCTGGCCATTCATAAGTGTGTGCGTATTCATGTCACTCCATAAAGGCCATCTGAGGGTCACATTGCCAGAAGTCGGAGGTGGTCTGGGTGCTGCTGACCATCCAGAAAACCACTGGCCAGACCGGGAGCCCTCAGCTTTTGCCAAAGGACACAGAGGTTTGTCAAGTTCTTCATCATATGGCCAGCAGCATTCTTCTTCTTTGTTTTCTGTTCATCAGGAGGACACCCTGTATGGCCTGTTTATAAAAAAAGCACTTTGTGGGGTCAATGCCTTCCTGCTGACCAGCCAGCTCATCGCAAAGCCCAAGCTTGGCTTGTCTGCTGTTGTCATCTCAACCAAGTGCACAGGATTTGGACTAAAAGGGTTAACCCCTGTTCTTTGTTCAACCAATTGTTGGTCCTGATTTTATGGTTTTGTTGCTTATTCTGTTATACGTAGTGTAGTGTTGTAGAAAACATTTATTTTGTTGTTCTTCTTGTCCCTTGCAAATAAACTCTTTGCATCTTGGTACCTGAGTATGCTTATTGCCTCTCCTTCCAGATTCATTTGGCCTGCTCTGGAATTACATATGAACATACAAAAGCCAGCAGAAGAAGGCCATTTGGTCTATCAAGTCTGTTTGTGTTGCAAGGTCCACAGCTTGCTAATGTCCCTGCCTCTCCCTCCCCACCTCGGCCCATCCTCCCTACCCCGATCCTTACCTCCCCATGCCTATCCCAGCCTCCTCTAAAGCTGTCCAACATCTTTAATGAGTTGACCTCTTCCGCAGCGCATTCCAAGTGTCCACCACCCTCTCTGTGAAGAAGTGCTTCCTGATCTCCTCCTAAACCTCCCATCCTCCAGCTTAAGACTGTGCCCCTCATGTTATGGTTCCCACCAGCTTAAAGAGACTCTCCTTATCAACCTTATTTATCCTTTCAAGTACCTGAAGGTCCCAGTCATGTCCCCTGTCTCTCACCTGTCTTCAGGGAGTACATGTTCCGTGCCCTCAACCTCTCCTCATATGCCTTACCCTGCTGACCCGCTATCATCTTGTAGCCCTCCTCTGGACCTTCTCCAGCAGGTAATGTCCTTTTTGAGGTGTGGGCACCAGTACTGAACTCCATACTCTAGATGTGGCTTTACCAGTGACCTGCACAAGGGCAGTATAACCTCCTCTCTTCTATTGATCCCCCTAGATATGCATCCCAGCATCTTTTTTGCCTTTGCTACTGCTTTCTTGCACTGTGTGGGAGTGCTTCAGGTCACTAGTGATCATCATTCCCAGGTCCTTCTCCTCCTCCTCTGATGCAAATACTCAGACTCCACCCAGGTAGTACTCTGTCCTGAGATTCTTGGCTCAATATGCATAACTTTGCATTTCTTTGACATTGAAGCAGTTACCAGATCCTGGTCCACCTCTGTCCACTCTCTCCGCAGAGCTTGGTGTCATCTGCTAATAGGACATTTTGCCCCAATGCCATCCCCAATGTCATTGATGAAGACACTGAACAACATCGACCCCAGCACCGAGCCCTTGCAGAACCTCACTGGTTACCTCTCTGGTACCAGATAACTCCCCCACAACCACCCTCTGGGTTCTGTCCCTCAGCCAGTTTTCCACCCATCTGGCCATCTTTTCTCCAATCTCAAGATCCAACAACTTCATTGATCAACCTTTGTGGGGCACAGAGTCAAAGGCCTTGCTGAATTCAAGACAGAGGATGTCTACCACTTTTCCGTCTACTGTCTTAGTGACACAGTCAAAGAAGTCAATCAGATTTGTTTGACACAATTTCCACCCACCCTCCATGAACCCCATGCTTCCTCGCATCCTGGAGACCATGCTCCTCTAAATATTTCACCAACCTTTCCATTAGTATGGTCTCCATGAGCTTGCCCACAATGGGGGTAGACTGACTGGTCTGTAATTCCCTGGGTCATCCTTGGGACTGCTTTTGTGGAAGGGCATTACATGTGCTGTTCTCCAGTCCTGTAGTACTACGCCTGTCTCTAGTGAACTATTAAATAGGTCTCCCAGTGGCCCTACCAGCTCCTCAGCCAGTTTCTTTAGTACCCTTGGATGTACTGTGTCCAGGCCTGATGATTTCTCCATCTTCAATGCCAGCAGCCCTCACTTACTTTATCCTCCTCTATCACTACATCTGTGTTCCCTCCCCTCGCCTCTTTTCCCTCCTGAAGGCACTAGTCCATCCTTCTCCCTGGTGAAGATGGAACAAAAGTATTCATTAAGTATCTCTGCTTTTCCCCATTACCCTCCACCCACTCCACCCTTTCTTAAGCCTAACCATCCCTTCCTTCTTGTCCCTTTTCTCACTTATATAGTGAAATAAAGTCTTCTCCCCTTCTTAATTCCTTCAGCTATCTGCAGCTCCTTCTGTGCCTTTGCTCACTGGACTCCCTTTACTTGCCTCATAGCCAACCTTAGGTAATTTTCCCTATCCACCCTCTCTTGGACTTCCTGAATTTTCTATAGGCCAGTCTCTTTTCCCTTACTGCCTGGGCAACCCCAGAACGGAACCAGCTGGGCGCTTTGGCCCTTGTGTTCTTCCTCCTGAGCCTAACGCAATCATCTGTGGCAACCAGTATTCCTTCCTTAATGATGGACCACCTTTGTTCCACACCCATATGTACCTGATGCCAGCCAGATGGCTCCTTAGCACTTCGCCCATTTTCCTGAAGTCCGCCCTCCTGAAATCCAAGGTTTTGGTCTTAGTCGGGATGTTTTCCTGCTTATATCCAACTGGAAGCACACTGTGCAATGTTTACTTCCACCCAGTGGCTCCTTGACCTTTATTTCCAGTACATGCCCCTTTGTGAGCACCAGATCAAGAGTTGCTCCGGTCTTGTTGGTTCAGTGACACCCTGAGTCAGGAACCCACTCTGCAGTCCTTCCAGGATCACCTGACTCAACACAGGTTGTGGATGGTATGCTCCAGTCCACCTTGGGCAGGTTGAAGTCCCCACATTACCACTTCTCCTTTCCCCACAGGTTATGATATTTGTGAGCTCAATTCCTGTCCATCTCCTCATTCTGACTGGGTGGTCTGTAAACCACCCTCAACCTCACCTTTCTCCCTCCCTCTGTTGGACCTTAATTGAATCTATAATGCCTCCACCTACCCTTCCTCCAACTACACCCTCATGCAAGTTATTCCTCCCTGATATAACTTGCTACCCTCCCTGCCAACTACCCTGTCCCTCCTGTATAGTTTATATCCAGGGACTCACAAGGTCCCAGTCATGGTTTGATATGCCCAAGTCTCGATTACTGCAGCTGTGTTTTTGTTTTTTTAACCAGGAGAGACACACTAAGCTGGAAGCTTGTTTACAGGTGTGACCTGGGAGCAAAGGAAGTTAAGTGACTTGCTCAGGGTCACACAGTAAGCAAGTGGGGCTATGGGATTCAAGCCCAGGTCTCCAGGTTTGCAGCTCAGAGCCTAAACCACTGCACTATACTGCCTTCTGCCTATGTCCACCCTCCTGTCTGCTAATAGTGCCTGCAGGTCATCCATTTTGCCTCCAAGATTGTGCATTCAGAGACACTACCTTCCACCTAGAATCTAACCTTCCTTCGTCCCTCTATTCTACTAGTCACATTTATCCCCTCAGTGTGACCCTCCACGCACCCTTGTTATGTGTAAACCTCGAGAGCGTGGCTAGAGAGGTTTACTGTTGTCAAGGAAACTGCAAGATGCAATTTTAGCATATTTGTTGTCTGTCCCCATCCATTATTCTTTACAGTGTATGGGAAATCCTTGGTAAAATAATTACAGTGATAGAATCCTTCTGTTACATATTGTAACACAGTCCGCTGAATAAATCTGGTTGGCTGTTTTGAAATACGTGTTGTCATGCCGATGTGACCTAACAGCTATGGCTTCACGGTTGTTTGGACATCCATTGAGGCGATGTAGATGGAACAAAGGTAATCAGGCACTATCAAAGAAAAAAAACACATTTTGAGGATCCATTGCTGCCGTCTGCTTGCACCAACTTACAGGTTTTAACTGAATTTGAAAATGCACGCAGATGGTAGCAGCAATCACTGTTCTGAACACAGAACTGTGCTGGAGATATCATTCTAAGTTGTTATGGTATTGATGTGATGTACTGAGGCACGGTTAACAAGCTGCTGATGTCACAACAATACCATAAACAACAGGATAAACTTGGTGATTTCTATCCATAATAAGGACTCCCCATACGTTATTATAAAATAACTACACAATTCAAAAATATATAAATTTCTATCTCACTTTACCAACAAAATGTAACAAAAACCTCAATAATCTAGAACTCAGTAGGTTGCTACTTCCAGTGTTCTATCAAAACTAGAACACTATGCCAAGGAAACTGTTTCTTAGCAACCACCTGATTCAAGCTTAAAAAATATTTTTAATAAATGCCTTTAAATCATCAGCCCAGAAATCCCATGATTGACAAACAAAGTCACAATACCACCTAAACAACGTGCCACCCCCAGCAACAAGCCTGCCAATCATGGTGGCAAGGCAACACCAACAATCTTAAACAAACTGCCTATCTACTGTGTATAAACAAAATGAAACCTACACAAGATATGATTCACCACAGAACAAACATGCTGACAATACTGTTCTAACTAACATGAAACACACACATCCCATACCTTCCTCTAGGCTGCAGTACCCTCCCTTCTCAGTCTACAAACTGTACACAAAAATATTTAAAAACTAGAAATGTATTTATTTTAAAATTTATTTAGGAATTGTTAGGGAATCATGAACCCCATTCCACCGGAACCTGCTGGTCCCCTACTACAACTTGGCATAGTCATCATGATAAGAAACATCAAGCGAGTCCAAAGCTTGAAGCTACCCACACCAAGATTCCTCAAGAAGAGAAATGGAGTCAGATCCCCACCGTGGCATACAACAGGAGCTGGCCCATGTGACATGTCAGTAAGGGAGCTGGCAGCGATCATCAGGAAATGAAGCAAGGGCTAGCCCCAGGTTGTGCAGCATTCACGCCGGCCCTGAAAAGAAGGAACCAAGGTCGAAGATGCACAGATCAATGGGTGGAGCAGGGCAGGACCATACACCCAGGCCAAGAAACTGTGGAGCTTGCTCAGTGACTGTGGAGCGGAGTGATGCCATGAGCAGTGAAGTCAAGAGAGCTTAGCGCCAACTGTATGAGGACACCAAGAGGGAGATGGAGAGAATCAAGCAGTGGAGCCAAGCTGTCATGGCACCTTCAGGAGGTCTATCTAAAGTTCTAGATGCCCAAGTGGAGGAGTCTGTGCATGGCGAGTGCTGTCACCTGTGATGTGAGCCAGCAGGTTCGAACTGGAATGCCAAAAGGAGGCCCAGTATATGAGTTTTTACAACGGGTTGTAAAACACATCAAGCAGAATACCAAGCTACGGAAAGAATGTAACACATCAGAAGAAGTCTCTGACAGTGAGATCAGAAAACTAAGGAACAAGCCAAGCAAGCCCTCTGCCATGAAGAGGCAGCAGCCCGGTGCACCAAAGTCATCCGAGACTACGACATTATGAACGAAGACCTGAGCCAGGCACTGCTCATCGAGATGCAAGAGAAGGATGAGCTCAACTGATGCTTGTAGAGCTACAGGTATCCTTGCAGAAGGGCAGCATGCCCAGATAAATGCTGCATGCCCTCAAGTATTGCCAAGACCACAGGGCCTGACTTCCTGGTAGTGTTGGATGAGCCAACTAGCCAGCATCTGCATCCAGAGGTGCCTGAATTTTGCCCAGCACCCAAGACCAAACCAGAAAAGAACCGAAACAGTTTGGGCCACCATGACGGCCATCAGTTGGCAGAGCACACAGGATGCACCCCCATTCAGGAGTCAACCCTGGCAGTAAAACCGCACCCACCAAAAGAGGAAGAGGACCCCTCCTCCAGCAGAGCCTAAGTCACCAGCCAGGCAAAATGTGTGTACAGACCAAGAAAACAAGAGGGTGTCAGACAGTCCAGAAAATCCCTTTTCATGGGGAGAGTGAGTGAGGGTAAGGTCACAGTTCAGGGAAAAGTCATCTCCCAAGTGGGAGCCTAAATCATATGTCATCTTGGGCCTCCCACACCCAGACTTGCTTCATCTACCAGATCCAGGCATTGGACAGAATGCAAATGTTAGTACACCAACAAAATCTTAAGTCCTGCCGGGTTCTGTCGAGACAGGTGGATGGATTGACAAGGAGAGACAGGAACCACTCTCACAAGGCACCTTGAGGCCATCCGTCCCTTTCTTGGCTCATTTTTGCTTGATAGGTTAAAATGTTACAGTAGACCAGGTAGAAATTTTTTTTTCTTGTCTGTTTCTGCCCCAGGCCCCCCAGTTGGCTCATATCACCAGTCACCCATCCAGCCTCGCACTCCCAACATCAGGCAGCATCCCTTCTTCCCCAAGGATTACCCCTTGGAGGGCAGTGAGCAGCCCCTAAGCTCACTCACCTTGAATCGGATCCAGTTCAGGAGTGCCATTCAGGGTTGGGGACTGCGGCGGAAGGCTACTTCACTCTGCATGACCAACAGGACCATTTTCCACTTTACTCCCTTACATGGGAGGGGCATGCATAACGCCAGTGGGGAGCACATACGCATCCACACACACTCCTCCAGCGCCTGCCCCATCTCAACCCCCTTTGCACAGCATGACGCACTGCCCCCAGCCTCCACTAGGGGCCAGAAATGCACCAACCACTGGAGCCCCTCACCAGAGAGGGACAGCAGTCCCTCAGATGCTCAATCCTCTCCTCCCTGCCGACACCCAGTGGATAATGATCGCTCCCAAACACGGGTCGCCAGTGTAGCATGAGGTAAGGCATCCAGCACCTCAGCAGCACCACCGGGCCGGTGAGACCAGGTAGAAATTAATGTTTTCAAACAGACTAGGTAAATAGCGTTATAGTACCAGTGCATTTGCTTGTGTTTTGAAACTCAAAGCGGTAACTAAACTCCATACATGGGGACATGTATGTTTAAGGAGGGTGAATGTAGTGCCCCGAGCAAAGGGACACCATAAAACACAAACAGGGACCCTTCCTCCAAGCCAAAAGTTAAAAATCTTTTTTTTTTTTTTTTTGGCCCGCTTCGACCCCATGCCTGCTTGATCCCCCACCCCATCCTTTTGTTCTTTTCATGTTATTTGGTGCTGGGAAAGGGGCCATGGGCTGGAGACCCTCCCTCTTGAGTGATGTAGCCCCACCCCCAGGTCTACCAGTAAGACCTCCTCTGCCCTATAACTGGGCTGGGAGTGGCTAAAGGGGACAGTCTATGACTCAGCAAGGAGGGTGGAGGACGCAGGAACATGGCCAAAGACATACCCTTTGTGTGGTCGTGGCTCTTCTGGCATTGCCTCTCCTCCTCCAAACTGGGCCCTTGGCAGCAGCAGCAGTGATCAGGTAGGAGCAGTGGCTCCCCGATGTATGTGGTGATCTTCCAGTGCTCAAATGGCAGTGGCAGCAGGGATCTTTCTACCAGGTGGACCAAAAGATGCAGCCAGAAATTGGTCCGGTTGGAAACAGTGCCCTGGACCCTTTAGTTCTGCCACCCAGCAGCTACATAGATACATAGACAGTGTCGGCAGATAAGGGCCTATGGCCCACCTAGTCTGCCCATTTGAGTTTGTAACTTCAGTTTATGTTTTCCTAGAACTCTGTTGCTCCTTACCCCTGACCTCCAGAATTCTTTTATGTCTATCCCATGCATTCTTAAATCCTGTGATTGTTTCAGTCCCCACCACTTCATCAGGCAGGGTGTTCCACTTGTCCACCACCCGCTCTGTGAAAAATTCTTCCTCACATTTCTTCTGAATTGTCCTCCCTCCAACTTCATCCCATGCCCTCTAGTCCTGGAACATCTTTTTCACTCAAAAATAGTGTATTCTTGCACCCTGTTCCTCCATGTAAGATACTTGTAAGTCTCTATCATGTCCCTCTCTCCCTCCTCTCCTCCAGGGAGTACATATTCAATTCCTTCAACCTGTCCTCATAGGACTTATGATGCAATCCATGTACCATCATTGTTGCCTCCTCTGAACCTTCTCTACCCTGTCTATGTCCTTACATAGGTAGGTCTCCAGAACTGTACACTGTACTCCATGTGGGGTCTCACTAGTGTCTTGTATAGTGGAATCATGACCTCCATTTTCCTGCTGGTGATGCCCTGCCTATGCATCCTGGCATCCTATTTGCTTTACCTGCTGCCTTGTCACACTGTTTCCTACCTTGAGGTCATCAGAGATGATAACCCCAAGATCCCTTTCCTGCTTGGTGCATGCTATAGCCTCACCCCCAACTGATATATTGTGCCAGGGTTTTGTGCCCCATATGTATTATCTTGCACTTCTTGCATTGAATTTCAACTGCCAAACCCCTGACCATTCTTCAAGTTTCTGCAGGTCCCTTCTCATTCTGTCTACACCCTCTGGTGTGTCTACTCTGCGACAGAGCTTTGTGTCATCAGCGAACAGTGAAATTCTGCCTTCTAGGTCCCAATAATGTCACTGATGAAGATGTTGAATAGGACCAGTCCCAGCACTGATCCCTGTGGTACCCCACTGGTCACTGTTCCTCTGTGGAGTGATAGCCATTACCACCACCCTCTGTGTCCTGCTGCCCAGCCAGTTACCTACCCACCACACTACTGTCCTACCCACACCCATATTCCCTAGTTTGTGTAATAGTCTTCTCACATGGCACAGTGTCAAGGCCTTGCTGAAGTCCAGATAGGCCAGGTCCACTGCCCTCCCCGATCCTCCCTAGTCACCCAGTCAAAAATTCAACGAGGTTGGTCTAACATGACCTCCCCTGGTGAAACCATGCTGCCTTGGATCCTGCAGTCCATTGACAACCAGATGTTCCACCAATCTTTCCTTCAGTAGTGCTTCCATGATCTTCCCACTACCGAGGTGAGGCTGACTGGTCTGTAGTTCCCTGCTTCCTCTTTGTTCCCACTTTTGTATAAGGGACTACATCTGCTGTTCTACAGTCTTTGGATACCTCCCTGTTTCCAGTGATTGGCTAAACAGGATAGCCAGAGGTTCAGCCACCACCTCTCTGAGTTCTTTAAGCTGCAGTGTAAAGAAAAAAAGCAAGGTGGTTATGTTTTCAGATAAATAAAAGCCCTTTGAAAAAGCACTTTGAAACAGTGTGAAACGTTAGGGTGTGTTATCAAGCAAAATAAAAATAATTTGGTTTTGAAAACCCAGTGTGAAGTCACCGTCTCCTAGCAGACACCTGTAGTCATCAGTAAAATACACTGGTGTGTCCTGAGGATGCCTACAGAAGTCAGCTACTGACTTCCTGTGTGCTCTTGCAATGCCTGGAGATGTCACATATATTTTAATATATAATATAAATATAATATAATATATATTTGATTTCATAGCACTGTTGGAAAGGTAATTTTGTGCTGAACAACTTTGCCACTGATATTTTGTGTATATCATGTATACTTCAGGAGTTATTCGCATTTGTTTATAATATGTTGGAAAGGTAATTTTGTGGTGAATAACTTTGCCACTCATACTTTGTGTCTAGCACTTACGGTTCTTTGGCTATTAGGATTTGTTTGTCACATGCTGACTATAGCTTGATTTTGCTTAGAAAGGCCCAGGAATCACTGTTAACAATATACAGGAGACAAGTGGTGCAACTTCAGAGAGCTCCTGTGGAGGCAATGAGTTAAAGATTTCTTTGCATCCTTCAACATTATATTTTCTTCAATTTGTGGATACCTCAGGTTGCACACCTACCAGAACTATCACCATTTCCGTGGATACCTATCTACATAGGTTATTTTTTGGTTGTGCAGCTCCCGGCCATTTCCTGACCCCCTCCCCAGCTGTACCAGAGACCTGGTCCATGGTGGTGAGTGGGCTGTAGGCATTATTTTGTGTTTTACTCATGCCACAGGCACCAGGATGAGAGGGGGAAGAAATGGAAAATTAAAGAGCCAGCTCCTAGTAAGAAAAGGGGGTTCAGTGGGCTCCTGGTTGAGCTGCCAGCCCTGAGGAAGAGGGGAATTAGGAAGCAGTGGCTGAGGGCTCAGCAAGGAAAAGAGAAGGCACCAGGTGTGGCCAGAGCCCCAAAGTTACTTTTTTTGTTGAAGTGTCTCCAGAGGATGATCGGTCTGAGCTGGGAAGCAGCTTGTCCCCAGACTACGGGAGAGGGTGCCCTGACTGAAAAGCCCTGAGGGGAAGTAAGAGAGGACAGAAAGGGTGGGCCTAAAGACCCTTTTTTCCTTTTGGTGCCATTCTGCATCAGGGGTGGAGGCCCATATGCATATTAGTAAGAGGACAGGGCTCAGAAAGGCCCTCCATAGCTGGCCTTCACTAATATGCATGAGAAAAGTGGGACCAGGCCCAAAGTCCCACAGACCCAGGCATAGGGAAGTAATTAATATTAATGGCAGGGTTTGACCCCACAGAGACAATCCAACAAGAAAAATCTTTAAAGGCACAGCACCCTTCCTGGAAGGGAGGAAATGGTCCTATGGACCAATGTTGCCCATGAAGTCATGTGAGTGTGTCCTGAGCCTCACCTGTACTGAATCATGCTGTAGCCTGCCTAGTGCCCCTAGAGACTGCACTCTTGTAAAAACTGCACTGTTTTGCCAAGACTTAAACTGTTTGCTTGCAACAGAAACTGCGTTATCAGATTGCATCTTTGTGTAACTGACATCCAGCATCATCTTAGTTGCCCAGGCCAGCTTCTTCAGAGCCTGACGATGACCCAGGGAGGTCCCCAGCCCATCCTCCATCCGCAGCTAAACTGGCTCCAGTGACATCAACCTGCCTTGAAGGTCCACCATAGTGTTTCTGCATCAGTCCTGTGATGGTAAGTTGTAGAGAGCCATCAGTTAGGTATCCAGAAGTAAGTCAGCTTAGGAGCCACCCTGGCTCTAACGTGAGAGATCACAGTTAATGTTGTGCATGCCCTTTTTCTAATTTTGCTGGCCATCTATAGTGTGCACGTACCCGTCACTCTGTAGATGCTGCCTGAGATCACATTACCAGCAGTCTTCTTGTTGGGAGGTGGTCTGGGTGCTGAGGACCTGCCAGTGGTCATTGCTGCAGACCGTCCAGAAAACCATTGGCTGACCAGGAGCCCTCAGCTTTTGCCAAGAGTCACAGTGGTTTGTCAAATTCTTCATCAATGGGCCAGCAGCATTCTTCTTTATTTGTTTATGGCTTAATGAGTAAACACACTGGAAGAAAAGTTCTATCTGCAGGTCTGACTCATAGAAATTTACAAATACAATGTAACAATTCAGGACAATATACATTCACATTTAAATAAGCCAATAATATAAGAAAACAATTTTCCATTAAAAGTGGTGACAGTGATTTGAGTCCTTAAATCAAGGGAAGGCTATTCCATATACTTGGCCCAGTGTAGGCAAATGACCTCTGACCATTAACACTTCTCATAAAATGCACTTTTAAGGCTCTATTATTAACTCTATTTCTATGGAAAAATCCTGAATCATGATATTGGAAATAACTATATAATCATAAAGGAACACTGTATTCATAATCCTAAAAGAAAACCTAGCCACTGTTAGCCTAAAATACATAGAAACTGGTAACCAACCCATTTGCTGTAAAATCAAACAATGGTGTATGGTATGTGGCATTGATAAAGGCAAATTTACTGATAAGTTGCAGCACAGCTTTTTGCTAGTACCCTTGAAGATGTGTTATCAGTAATTAAGGTAGCATAATTCACCACAGGGCAAGACATTGCTTGCAATAGCCATCCTTGTATCAGAGGTTAAAAAGCAGTACAATCTATAAAGCATATTGATTTTGAATGAATCACAGAAGTAACTTTAACAAAATGTGGCTCAAAACGTAACACAGGTACAAAGTAGCTCAAGATAACAGAAACTAGTGACCTGCTCAAAACAAGACCCATCAAGAATTGTAATACTAAGACATTGATCATGGTCCTGGACCTGAGCCCTGGTGCCAAATAACATCATGTTTGTTTTAGCCCTATCCAGAACTAATCTACTGGTTTCAAGCCAAGGTTGCACAGCATGCATCTCTTCATTTAATACAGCATTGATCTTGGTAATAGATCTATTTTGAACATAAATAACAGCATCATCTGTGCATAATGTATATTTTGAACTAGTAATAACCCCACCCATTCTATCAAAAAATACAGAGAATAATAATGGTCCCAATATGGAGCCCTGTGGGACTCCACACTTTACCAATGCCAAAAAGATGTGACCCCACCAAATTTTACCTTTTGAAACCTATCAGTGAGATAATCCTGAAACCACCTAACTGCTGATCCCTCTACCCCAAAGATTGTAATGAGAAATCAAAGTTTATGATTCACTAAATCAAAACCCTTGGTCAAGTCCACAAACATGGCCCAGTCATACAACCTCCCTCCATACCTTCCAGGACCATACTTCTGTGAACTCAACCAAAGCCGTGTAGTATCTCTCCCTTCCTAAAGCCATGTTGTGCCTGTGATAAGAGATTGTTTTGTTCTATGAAAGCTGATTAAACATTAATCGTTCCTGAACTTTCGCTAAAGCTGCCAGAATTGAGATTGGCCTATAATTTGTAAACTGAAATTAACCCGCTTTATGTACAGGCACTACAATGGAGTGTTTCCAAATACCTGGAATAATTCCAGGAAAAAAGACAAATTATAAATAATGGTAAGTGGGTAGCTATTTCCTTGGCTGTATCCTTTTTTTATACTTTCTTTATTGATAAATTGCTTCTTATATAAACAGTCAGTATTCTTACATTTCTTTCTTTACATACAGTAATTTCCATTCTGTCCATAAATATCAACAGCATTTTCATATGACTTGTACAATTAAGTATTTTATAACTGTATTGTGAAACAAAACTGTTGGCTCTCAAAATTAATTGGGAACTCCTGAGTGGGGGATAGGGGCACTTAATCAACTAGTGTCTATGTGCTCTAGCATCTATATAAACATACAATACTTATTTTATCATCAGTCTCTCTCTTCCTCTTACCTGTCTACAACTGATTATTCCATCCCCCCAGGTCCTCGTTTTCTCCAACTATTTCATTATTATCTCTTAGCTCTCCGTTCTCCCCATTCCCAATAATTACCATTCATCTTGACCATCTCTCCATATATTTTTCCATTTTTGTTGCACCTGATGTGTTAGGGCTTCCATCTCTCTTATATTGAAAATCAATGCTTTCCATTCTACCACTGTTGGGGTGTCGGTTTCAGCCATCTTCTGGTGATAGCCTTACTATATACCACCAGTATATACCATAGATACAGTGAGTGGGGACCTTTGATTTCCATAGGTGGGAGCCCCAAGATCAGATGCTGTAAGCTCAGGGGTGCTGGAGACCAAAATGGAATTTATTTCTCTGTCTATTCCCAGTCTAATAGGATCTAGTATGGGGCACTGAAAAAAATATGACAGTGTGTAGCATTTTGTGCCCCCAGTTTCTCCAGCACCTCCCACTGTGCCTCCTCCCCCATTTGCCTGTAGGTGTGGGGTTATAAGTATCTAACTTGTACCTTCCACAGATATTCTCTCCATAGTGGAGATGATGTAACTCTTGCAGTGCCAGGCCAAATCCTTAGCCATTCTTTATCTGTCAGATGGAAGCTTGCCTCAGTTTCCCATCTTGCAATGACCGTGGAGGCTCCATCTGATTGATGATTGTTTAAAAATACATAAATAAGAATATTGCTTTCTGGGGTGCTGTGAGGTTTAATAGATCCCTAGTCATGGTCCGGGGGGCTGGGTCAGCTGTTCTTCCTGGCGTTATTTTGTATGCATGCTTACATCTGAAAAAGTATATCCTGTCTCCCTCTGTCCAACCAAAGGTCTCCTTACATTCCTCAAATGATTTTAAACTGGTGCCCCTTATTAGGTGGGCTGGACACTGAACTCCTCTTCTAGCCTGTCTACTATACCACTGATCCAGAGTTCGGTTCAAAGTCACAGATGTTAATAAACCACCTATATCTCCATATCTCATCCTTTACCCTTGGATATTGACAAAAGCTGTCCCAGGCATAAAGTGAAGTCTGCATTGCCTGGTAGAGTAGCTGTCTGTCCTGTGGGTGTTTGAATAGCAGTGATCTGGCAGTATGGCCTGGGAGGCTCCCCTCATAATCCTGCCAATGGGCCTGCACTCCCAGAGCATCCCACAGCAAGGCCCATCTCACCTGTGCTGCCAGCCAATATTACCTAAGATCTGGGAGGCCGAACTCCCCAAATCGCTTTCCAGCCAAAGGTATTGCTCGCCTACCCTCGTTTTATTGGCCCATAATAAATTTGAAAATCTTTCTTTGGGTTTCATTCACCCACTTCCTTGTAACCCTAGCCAGGGCACATTGAAATACATATAAAAATCTAGGCAAGACATTCATCTTTATGGCCTATATCCAGGCATACAGTGGTAGGGAAATATGCAAGCGTTTACGTCTCCACCACTTACTTTAAAATAGGGGCATAATTAACATTAAACAGCTCTTTATTTTTAGTTCAGAAACTATTAAAAGATATCTGAGGGCTGTCATCTCCTATCTTATTGGAAATCTCAATTTATGCCCAGGAGAGGGTCAAAATGGAATCTCAAAATTTCAGTTTTAACAGTGTTCAGTGTGTAATCCAACAGGGAAGAATTGTTCAATAACCTTCATTACTTTGGAAATTAAGTCTCTGGGTCAGTCAGATACAATAAACTATCATCTGCATATAATGCAATTTTGTGTTCTGTTCCCTGTATTTTAACTCTTGAATATCTGTATCCAATCAAATCACCTGGGCTAAATGTTCGATATAGAGAGCAAATAACAAAGGTGATAATGGGCACCCTGTCTAGTGCCTCTGCCTAGTCGGATTACCTTTGACAAAGTACCGTTTGTACAGATATAGGCTTGGGGGTCTGTATATAAATGACTAATCAGCCTGACAAACCATGTGGAAAACCCAAACCCAGCAAGGACCCACTGCAAAAACTCCCAATCAACTTTATCAAAAGCTTTTTCTGCATCTAAGTTCATCACTAGTGTGGAAGTCTTAGCATCATTGAGATGGTCTATTATAATATAAAGTTCAAATCTAACATTATCTGCTGCTTGTCTGCCTTTTACAAAACCTGTTTGATCTCTATGTACCACTTCTGGGATATTTTCCAATCTTTTAGCAATGATTGTTGTCAAAATTTAGTCTTTAATTTAGAGATTGGCCTATAAGAGTTGCACAGGTTAGGGTCCCTGCCAGGCTTGGTATCACTGAAATCACAGCCTGCTTCCAGGATGGGGGAGAGAGGCACCTCTGTGAGAACCTCTCTAGGTTGAAAGAGTAGAGGCTGCACATCCTCCAAACATTTGTAGAACTCCGTCGGTAGGCCGGGCCAGAGCCAGGTGTTTCCCTGTTTTGCTCGAGCCAATCACCACCTGTACTTCCATTAGCAAGATTGGTGACATAAGGGCCTGATTTTGGGCCTCTGAAATGAGTGGGAGATACAACCTAGCCAAAAACTGCTGTATGTGGTCTCCCCTGGCTCTGAGCGCTTAGCATAGGGAATAGTAATTTGCAAAGGCAGAGGATATTCCTTGTAGGTCACTTTTCTTGCTGCAAGTGAGTGGGTCTATTATATGCTGTATGTGAGCCCTTGCCCTTCTAGCTCTAAGCCTGAGGGTGAGTAGTTTCTGGGCTCATGGGCCTCATCATAATACCGCTGCTTAAAGGAACTGTAAATTCTGTTCTACTTTAAAATCTAGGTATTTATTCAGGTCCCTGCTAAGGCCTTTCAATTCCTATCCCTTCTTCCTATCTAGTTTTTTTGTTGTTGGGTCTCCAATTCCTGTATCTTTGTTTCCAACAGCTTTTGTTTTTCCTGTCTCGATTTCTTCTTTGCTGAATTTCTGATGCTCTACTTCTGACAAGTGAGTCTCCTGTAGGAGAGTGAAATCTGCCTTCATATGTTTAATATATGTAAGCACCTTTTTTCTTTTTATGGGATTCATCAGGCTATTGATGTTATACGTCATTACTTGGACATCCATATTTGATGCTGAGAGTCTCCACCTTGGTGTCTAGAGCACCCCACTCTGTCATATCTTCTTGGTCTCTCCCTCCCTTCCCCAGGTTCCCAAGAGCCTCTAACAATAACTTAAGAAAAACAGTAACTGGCAAACTTTTCCATGTCAAACTAATTTACATGTCCTCCAAGGCAGGGAACTCCATTATGAGTTCTTTTCTCCTGTGCGAACCACCTTGAGTTCACCCTAGGAACTCTAGGGGTGTGTGTGCTCGGCCCCTACTATGGGGGTCACTATAGTAGCTACTATTGCTGTATAAAGATGTAAACAGACAGCAACTCTTAGTCCTTGTTTAAGCTTGTAACTGTGCCACTCTCAGCATCTGAAAATACATGTTAATACCATCCCTCAGGTCTGCCATACACAGAATCTTGGCCATATACAATTTAGTGTCAACTCCCTTGATGTTAAGGCCCATTTGTAGCATAACCCTTAACATTGTACCGGTGGCCACAGTGTATTCAATCAACTCTCAGACTAATAATAATTACCGCTAAATATTTAGCGTGTCAAACTGTTCAAGCCACAGCAAGGTTCCCAGTATCTGTCCCTTTAAATGAAAAGAAAACTGTTATGCAAAACCTCCTGGATACTTTCCCAGTTAAGTCTATCTTTTAGTCATTTTAACCGAAACATAATTAAGAATAATATCCCTAGAGCTGTGCTTCAAAAGCATCTCAAAAGAAAGGGCTAGTAATTAAAGACTCTTTAAGAAGCCCCTAGTGTTGTCAATCCTCAGCGTCTCAGTCCACTCTCTAGTCTGTCTTCCTCACCTGTGAGCAACCCAAGATATCGCTCAACCTACCAAAATATCGTAGGTTTTGATGCCATTCTTACCCTGTCAAAGTCTGTGTCCGGGAATTTCATTAGGGCTTCCTGTTGTCCTCCAGTATTATTCTGGGCTGCTTGCTATCTGCTGCAGTTGTTCTTGGATCTCTTCCAGTGAAGCTTGCCTTGTGCCACATCTGTTTCTCCTTTTAAAGCCTCCTGGAGCTGACTTAGCCCTTGCGGCAGATGTAAAGGTTGGTCTCCGTTCCAGTGGGACCCTCTCACCTTCAGTGCTTCCTCTGCCTCTAGTGGTGTTGCATATAATTTCACTCCATCCTCCCAGAAGATGCTCATTCAGGCAGGGTAGGGTGTTTGAAATTTTATTTTCTTCTCTTCAACACCCACATTATAGGTCTATACTGCACCCATACACTCTGTATTTCTGGTGGATAGTCTTGATCAAGGTACAGTCTGGACCCATTATAATACAATTACCCTTGCCTCTCATCTGGGAACTAGTGACCATCGAACAGTATGGTTCACAATAAACACAGCAATAGAGTCAAGCCATACAAAGGCAAAAGTACTGGACTTTAGGAGGGCTGACTTTAGCTAAAATGGTGAGTGCCTAAGGAATGCACTAGCAAATGGGCAGGAAGGAGGGTGGAAGAACAATGGGAATAATAAAACTGCCATCACAGAGGTAACAAGCCTTTGTGTGAAGCAAATAAACAAAATGAAATGATGTAAGAAACCACTATGGTTCTCAAAGGAAGTGGCAGTGAAGGTTCAAGAGAAAAGAAAGCATTCAGGAAGTACAAGGAATCACAGAAGGAGCAGGACAGAGAACTGTATCAGTTAAAGCAAAGGAAGCTGGGAAGGCAGTCAGAACAGCAAAGGCCCAAACTGAGGAAAAGATAGCCAACTCAGTTAAGAGGATAAAAACCTTTTATAGGTACATCAGGGGCGAAGGAAGACCAAGGGTGGGATAGTGAGGCTTAATAAAGGGAGGGAGGGTGGGTAGAGGGTGACTGTGAAAAGGCAGAGATACTAAGCAAATATTTTTGTCCAGTATTTACAAAGGAAGAGGGGAGGTACCTAAAACAAACAGTAGAAACACTCTGGATGCAGAAGTTGATACCAGCCCATTTACAGAAGAAAGGGTTCTGAAAGAACTCTAAAACTGAAGGTGGACAAAGCAATGGGGCCTGATGGGATTCATCCCAGAATTCTAAAAGAACTAAGGGTAGAACTAGGTGACACCACTGACTACCCTCTTTAACAAATCATGGGAGGATGAGGTGGTACCAGAGGACTGGAGGAGGGCAGATGTGATTCCCTTCACAAAAGTGGGAGCAAGGCAGAAGCAGGAAACTACAGACCTGTTAGTTTAACCTCAGTGGTAGGGAAATGATGGAATCACTTCTGAAGGAAAGAATTGTTGAGTATCTAGAGGCCAGAGGGCACAGGACCCAAGGCAGCATGGATTCACAGCGGAAGGTCATGCCAGACAAATCTGATAGATTTCTTTGACTGGGTGACCAAAGTGGTAGATCAGGGAAGGGCTGTGGACATGGCCTACCTAGACTTTAGCAAGGCATTTGACACAGTCCCACACAAAGATTAATATACAAGTTAGCCAGCCTGGGAGTGGGTCCCAAGATGACAGCCTGGGTAAAGAATTGGCTGGAGAATAGGACACAGAAAGTAATAGTAAATGGGTCCACTCTGAAGAAAGGGGTTACTAGTGGGGTACCGCGGGGTTTCAGTATTAGAGCAGTCCTCTTCAATGTCTTTATAGCGACATTGCAGAGGGACTGAAGGAAAAGTATGTCTCTTTGCAGATGACACAAAGATCTGCAACAGAGTTGATGCACAAGGTGGGTGGAAAGGATGAGAAGAGACTTGGCAAGGTTAGAGGAATGGTCAAATGTATGGCAGCTTAGATTCAATGCTAAGAATGTATATAATGCACTGGGAAACAAAACCCAGGGAAGATTACATAATGGGGTGAGATACTAACAACAACAAAATGGAAAGGGACCTGGGGGTAGTCATATCAGATGACTTAAAGGTGGGCAAGCAATGTGAGAAGGCAGCAAGAAGAGGCTAGGGGTACTGGATGCATAGGGAGAGGCATCACCAGTAGAAAACAGGAAGTTATTGCCCCTCTGTACAGACAGCTGGTGAGACCCCATCTGGAGTACTGCGTGCAGTTCTGGAGACCCAATCTCCATAAAGACATAGACAGGATGGAAGCTGTCCAGAGGAGGGCAACTAAAATGGTGCAGAGGTTCTGCACGGAAGTCATATGAAGAGAGACTTAGGAGCTTAATATGATAGCCTTGAGGAAAGGAGGGAGAGACATGATAGAAACTTTCCAGTACCTCAAGGGAATCAACAAGAATCCAGAGGGTAGCATCTTTCAAAAAGTGTGCAAGAACAAGGGGCACAATTGGAAGATGGGGTGACTCAGAGGTAATTTAAGAGTATTTTTTCACAGAGGGTTGTGGATGCATGGAGCGGCCTTCTGGAGGAGGTTGTGGAGTCAAAAACTGGTGGAATTCAAGCATGCATGGGACAGTCATAAGGCAATTCTAGGGTGGGGGTAGGAAGAAGTAGGCTGCTGGTTAACTAGGATCTGCAGCTTATCCATTAGGTAGGGAAATGGGCAGACTGGTGTGCCAAGCGGTCCTTATCTGCCATCAAATTCTATGTTTCTATGTTTCTCCTAGCTTGCCTCAGTACCTCTTCTTTAGCCACATAGCTGGCAAATTTCATGATTATCTGATGAGGGTTTGCATAGGGGTCTTGCAGTTTCAGGAGGATGGGCGATGGTCTCTCTCTTTTTAATATCCAGTGTGGCAAGAACATCAAGAATTTCTAAACAAGTCCCAGAGAAAGACAGCCACGTTGTTTGTCTCATCCCCTTCAGGCAGTCCGAAAGTCTCAAATTATCCCATCTGGAGCAGGCTTCAAGTCTGTACACTTGTGTTGTAGTGACTCAGTAAGGTCTAGCAGAGAAGTTAAGGCTGCTCCCAAGTTAGTCGTATGCACTTCCATCTGGTTAACCGGGCCTCTCTGTCTGCTGTAGGCAGGAGTAGTCCACAAAGTTGTTGTGTATTTTTGTACTCCACTTCGATTTTCCTGTCTCATAGTCTTAAGTTCTGTTAGTATCAGGTCTATTTTTAAGCCTGACTGCATCTCTGCTGCGTGGGTGGGTAGAGTCGCCTTGTGTTCTGGTGCTGGTCAGAGATGGGCGCGTCTCCCTCGTGTGGTAGCATTCTATATTGGGACCCATCCAGTGTTGTCTGGACCTTCTCCGTCCCTAGTTTGGTTCCTTACTGCTTCCTTTTCTTTTGGTGGCATTATCGCTATTTTGGCCGTCCCAAAGTGTGATTTTGAGAGTTTTGATGACCCCAGTGGAGACCGCTCCTTCTCTAAACTGCTTGGAGATCCGTGCAGAACTGAAGTCCCTCGGCTGTATCCTTAAGTAAATTTGGAATTGGACCATCTGCACCCCCAATTATCCATTTTTATCTTTTTCAACAGTGTTTTACTTCCTTAACAGTAATAAGTTTAAGGCCAAATTTTGGACCATCAGAAGAAGTCTTAGTATAATCATGTATAAGCTGGTCATTCCTAGTAGTCCTATACATATCAAAATTTGTAAATTGCTTATTGAATACATTTGCTATTATTTCAGGACATGATATATGTTCATCCTCTGTCCATAGATAATCCAGTTACAGAATCAGGCTTAATAATATATTTTACTGTTTTCCAAAATGCATGATTATTAAGAAGGCCCTCCTTTGTTTTTGTTTAAGCAAGCTGGACTTTGCATTTTAATTTGGGCTTTACATCTATTTCAAGACATCTGTACTCTTGAATGTTTTTCTCAGAGCCATATGATTTGTACCTCCTCCACAATTTATCACAAACTTAAATGTTGTATCAAACTAGGGTAATCCAGGAGAATTTTTTCCACTTATTCTACATGTTTGATAAGTGCAAAATTATCCAAAACTGTGTTAAATTCATTAATGAAAAAATCTAAAGCAAAATTAGGATCTAGAATACAGTACTATGTAAAAAGACTAATCAATATTCTTAAGACATTCCCAACCGACATGTCAAACCTAAAAAACTTCTAGCAGTTTGAATCACAGGCCTAGGCTTAATTGTGCCTTTATGCTTCCAAATACAAAAACAGGGTGATGATCACTAATTGAGTCTGCAATAATACCACACTTTAATATGTGATTCAGATTATCAGATAAACCCAGTCTAGCGTGTGTGTCTACTGGTTTTAATATTCAGTCTTGTGGGTAATGTTATTAATTAGTGTAATCTAGTAGGAGTTAGTATGGAGTGCAATTAATTTTCTCCTGGCCAGTCCAATTAGAGTTGAAATCCCTATTACTAGTAGCTCTCCAAAATAATTTATATTAAGATGATCCACAAATTCCAGTAAACACTTTTGTTTGTTTTGTGGGGAATATAAACACAGCAAATGGTCAGTTTTTGTGTCCACTAAACTCCAGTTATATAGATAAATGTTCAAACAAAATTACACCTTCAGTAAAAATATTTCTCACTGCCACCACTAAGTTAGATTTAATATAAAACATTACCCCCCTTCCCACCAGGCAGTCATTTTGATAAACTGTAAAGTCAGAGATAAATATCTCACGATTTCAGTTCTGTCTGTTAGCCAGGTTTCGCTTAATGCTAAAATATGTGGGTCATACAATTTACCCATCAATAAAACTGGCTGTTAAAACTGAACTATGATCTCACCTGACTAGTCAAATGAAATGCACCTGCTTCCCATGAACTGCTCTCCTTGAGGCTGTACTCATTTGCCCTCCTAATTAGCACTTTTTACTCCCATCCAGCAACTTAATACTACTATCCCAGTCTCCTGTCCCTCCCTCCTTCCCTCCAGTACCCTGCTCTCCCTCACTACATCACCTGCCTATCCTCTCCATTCTCTTCCCAATCCTGTCCCTCCTCCTCTCTCCTGTACCATGTTCTCCTTGCTGCTCTCACCTGCCTATCTCTCTCCCAATTCTCTTCCCAATCTATGCAACTTCCCTACCCCCACTGTCTCCTTTCTTGACAAGGTAATCCAGATCCAATGGTTACTGCAACTTTTCTCTCCCCCACTACTACTTTATTGGCAATGTCCCGACTACTACATGTCTTTTTGCTTATCTTGTTTCTCAAACGTATGTAGGCACTGTACTTATGTAAATGTTCACTGACTGTTTGAAAATCTGTTACTGTAATATCTGCTTCTGTATTGCCTTTACTGTTTGTACCGCTGTTTAACTGTATGTTTCCCACCTGACGTAAACCTTTGTAAATGATCTTATAGCTCAAAGGTTGTAATCCGAGACTTCTATAAAATAAAATAAAATAAAAATAAAAATAAAATATAATTTTACCCAGGCCTCTACCACATGAAATTTACATGGTAAACTATGAACATTACAAAGTCCATTTTGTTCTGATACAAAAATCAATATCAGCCAGTTCAACAGTAAGTGGCCCTCGTTACTCTTAATTTCTTCTGAGCATAACAATAGTAACCATACCATATAGTACAACCCATGGTATATATTTGTTAAAAATGTACCTGCAATTTTCTAATACTAAAGCCCACATTATATCCTCACATACTTGCTGTTCAGCACAACATAAGAACAATAATATTGATCATAATGGTACAGTATCCTCCTCTGAACAGCATACCTGTTGTTTCTTATTGTATTTCTGATATGTGCAAATGCATCTGCCCACCAAACACCAACAATAAACACCAACCCCACACATATGCCTCTGATTAAATATTTTAAACACAGGTATGTGCATAGCAGTGAGTCAAACTCTAATGCCCTGGTCTCTTTTCGGTCTGACTCTGGTCAGACTCTGATTGTAGCACTTTTCCCTACAGTTCTCTGCTGCCACTGAAACGCTGCCACATCCTGAAGTGGAGTACAATTTAAAGTTATTTACTCCGCTTTCTCCTTGCCACCAATGGGAATTTGGCAGGGCAACTCACACAGGTGGTCACAATCAGGAACGGCAGATGAGATGTTCTTTACAACAGCTCATCTACCATCATCTTGGTTGCCCGACCAGCTTCTTCAGAGCCTGACGCTGACCTGGGGGTCCCCAGCCCATCCTCCATCTGCAGCTGAACTGTGTCCAGTGACGCCAACCTGCCTCAAGGTTCACCACAGTGTTCCAGCATCAGACCTGCTATGGTAAGTTGTAGAGAGCCACCAATTAGGTATCCAGAAGTAAGTCAGCTTAGGAGCCACCCTGGCTCTAGAGTGAGGGACCACAGTTAATGTTGTGCATGCCCTTTTTCTAATTTTGCTGGCCATCCATAAGTGTGCGATACTTGTGTCACCTGTAGATGCTGCCTGAGGATCGCACTGCCAGCAGTCTTCTTGTTGGGAGGTGGTCTGGTGCTGGGAAACTGCCAGTGGTCACTGCTGCAGACTGTCCAGAAAACCACTGGCCTGACCAAGAGCCCTCAGCTTTGCCAAGAGTCGAGGTTTGCCAAGTTCTTCATCTTCGGTCAGCAGCATTCTTCTGTGATTTCTGTTCATCTGTTGGATGCCCGTATGGCCTGTTGATGAACAAAAGCACTTTTGGGTGAATGCCCACCTGCTGAGCAGCCAACTCACTGCAAGACCTAAGCTTGGTTTGCCCACCATTTGTCATCTCAGCCAAGTGCACGTGGGTCTTGGACTAAAAGGGGTTAACCCCTGTTCTTGGTTTGACCAATTGTTGGTCCTGATCGTATGGTGTAGTTGCTTATTCTATTATCCTGTAGTGTTGTAGAAAACAGTTATTTTGTTGTTCTTGTCCCTTGTAAAGAATCCTTATGCATCTTGCCCCTGAGTATACTTCCTGCCTCTCCTTCCAGATTCATCTGGCCTGTCCTAGAATTGTTACAAAGTCATGAACCCATTCCATCAGGAACTTTCTGGCTCCCTACTACACAAGTAACTGATTTAATCAGCTGAACAATTCAAAGTGCCAGTACATAACTTCCTGCCAAGCTTGCTAATGTACTAGAGCCTTTGATTACTGCATCGAGTGAATGGTGCCCTTCTTCCATAGACTGCTTTAATAGCCATGGTGCCCTCATCATTTGCATATGCTCACTAATTAGATAATATATATATGGATGTTTCCAAACCTTGTGCCTGAACAACTGTAGGCCCAGTGCAAGGTGACTTCATGTAAATAGTTGTACCAACAATATTTGCCACTAATCTCTGCTCAAGAGCAACAGTAACTGTTCCTAGGAATCCATAGTATGTTCTTGATGTACTTTAAATTGCATGGCCTACTAACAGTTTACATGATTCAGAGCACTGACAGAAACTTACAAACATAGACTTTGATGGTAGATAAGGACTGCTTGGCCCACCTTATTACAAGCTACAAAGACACTGTCATTCCTTGCATGATCCAAGCACCAAGCTGAAACTGTATGTCTGAACTGTTCCACCACTAACTGCATTCTACAGAGACATTGTCATTCCTTGCATGATCCAAGCACCAAGCTGAACTTGCATGTCTGAACTGTTCCATCACTAACTGCATGCTGAGAGAACAAATAGGGGCTGGTTGTTAGACAGGGTGAAGTGATAGTTAAGGCTTTCCTTCATCACATTCTGCTTTTCCACTAACCAGGATGACTCATCGCTACTCATCCTGCCTACCACCCCTTTCCCAAAAGTGAGTTAGGTAGCTCAGGGAAATACACTGTCTACAGGCAGGATTCCATCATCCACTGGGGTGGGGTTTTCCTTCCACAGGTTTTTCTGCTTCTCGCTTCCTGGGGTCTTGCATCAGCCCGGAGGTTCTACAGGTTCTTCTGCATCTCATTTCCTAGTCCTGCATCAGCCCAGAGGTTTTACAGTCATCTACTGTTTCTGCAACTAATGTCTCAGAGTCCTGTGTCAGCACAGAGGTTCTACAGGTTCTTTGCTTCTCATTTTCCCCACATCCTGCATCAGCCCAGAGGTTCCACAGGTTCTTCTGTATCTCATTTCCTGGAGTCCTGCATAATCCCAGAGGTTCTACAGGTTTTCTGCATGTCATTTCCTGAGTCCTGCATCAGCCTGGAGGTTCTACAGTCATCTACAGCTTCTGCATTTTGTTTCCTGGCATCCTGTATTGGCCCAGAGGCCCTACTGCTATTTGAAAGTCTCTTGGCCTTTCTTTTCCTGGAAGCCTAGCATTGGCCCAGAGGCTTTCCAGGCATCTTGGATCTCTTTGCATTTGAGTTTTCCCTCCTCCTCCATCCCTTCAAGTTCAGCTAAGCTGCCAATGCAGTGCACTTATGATCACAATTTGATCACTTGTGAACAAAATGCTCTGTCTTTTAATTAGATTCTGATCATGCTGTTGTAGAGTCATATAGCTATAGAGTTATAGAGTCATAGAGACACAGAGCCACAGAACCGTAGAGTTATAGAAATATAGAGTCATAGAACTATGGAGTACAGAAATACAGAGTAATAGACTATAGAGACTTAGAGTTATGAAGTAATAGAGTTGTAGAGCTATAGTATTTCTCCATTATAGAGCTTATAACAGATGGTCCTGGAAATTCCTTCAAAGTCTGGAGTCTGTGTAATTGCCTACCTGTTTTAGTGCTTTGAACATATTAAATCTTTTCTTCATCCACTGAGTTTGTCTCCTGCCTCTCCTTAAAGCACAGCTACAACATCAGCAGAAAGAACCAGTGCTTTACATGCTCATGAGCAGTCAAAGAGCCTCTTTGCCTGAAACAAAAGCCTTTTTACCCTGTGCCATTTTGAACTTCAGCTCCCCACTTTTCCCATGTTCCAGCACCCATGATGCTGCATCTCCCCGACACATCTGTAAATGAACTGATAGCAGCTGGGTATGTCTTTCCTGGCAAAACTTTTAAATCAACTGATCAATTGCTTGATCAATCAATAAATATGTACATAAATACATAGAAATGAATTTAATGTTCATTTCAAGAACACAAGCTTTTCTTAATCCGAAAGGATATACAAATGGCACTATATTTATCCAACAGTTTATGGTGATCATTACAGGCTGCTGAAAATAATACAAGATTTTTGCAAGGCACTGGGATGTACAGTGAACCCTGCAATTTCACCACCTTTTGTGAAAAATCTCCATAATTCTGGTTAACTTTTCATACAATTTTTGAAAAGACCTTACATGATTAGTTCACTATGGCTGAGACTATATTACTGTAAACAAGTGTCAGTAATGATAATGAATGTCTGCAGCAAGTTTGACATATTACTGTAAGTGATTCTCAGGATACAGCTAAAAATATAACAATGAATGATAGAACTTGTGCATTAGTTTATATGTGAGACTGCAGTACCCTTAAGTAAAAAAGTTTGTATAATATTTCAATTAATTTTCAATAATTCAGTAACAGCTGTTATCTCTGTCAGACAATAACTATGCTTTTCACACAGTTATATAAAATACATAACACGTCACAGTGCATAAGTCTTAATACAGCTATCCATTAAGACGACAGTTTACAACCCAAAGCGCCTGCAGGGCTAAAACACAGAACAAAGAAAAAGGTAAAAATACAGAATTTTTTTACTAATAAACAGTTCATTCTGCTATTTCATGCTATTATCAAATATGCCAGAACTTTATACTTTTACTATTCTAGAATAAATTACTGCTTGTTTCCTAACAAATCCCCAGACCAAGGGATATATTTCACTGAATGTGGCAATTTCATCTCCTAGAGTATGCCCTTTCCACACCACACTGGTCTTATTCCCCATCATCATCTCTTAACATCTGCACCTCCATCAGGGATAGAGAGTCCAGGAATCTCCCCATTCTAGCACAAACCTTTCTTCCTTACCCTTCAACACATATGTGAGCGGTCTACTGCTAGCACTTGTATGACCAGCCTTTCCACTGTTTGACTGTGGATGCTAGGCCTAACACCCAAGTATTTTGGATTTCTTGCCATGCCACTGCCAGCACAATACATATCCTGTATGGGTGCAGATCCCAACTCTCTTCCCACTACTCTCAACCCCAAATAACAGTGAGAGAGAGAGAGAGTCAGCAATTGGGCTCCCCTACTGCTGTAATTTCTTATGCTACTGACCTCCAATAAGGTGTCAAATTGGGGCACCCTAAAAATAATGGAAGTATGTACCAAGTGCAGTCTTGCACCTCCCACAGGTCAGTGAGATTCCTGGGTGGAATTTATGTACCATGCTTTGGGGTACAGTCTGTGAATAAACTTGTATTGAGATTCCTTACATTTATTACATACTAATAGTCCCATGTGCAAACTCAGTATTAAGCAGCAACTTTCCTCATTTATTGGTATTCCCAGGCTGCTTCCACTGTTGTCTAACTTTCACAGATATATCAGTGGAAAAGATCTGTCCTGTCAAGCCGCCTCCTGATCAGGCCTTTCTCCTGTTTTCGTGCTCTGTATACTTCCTTCTCAATACTTGCCAAAACTGACCCCTCCATGAGTCTTTGGTTAGCCCCTACTAAAATTCTGTATCTGAAGGAATCTGTAGTGATGAGAGTGGCAAGTAGAATTATTACTGGATGTTCCTTCCAAGTTTGCTCACAATTGGATAAGTGGTTTAGAATGTATAGAACAAATCTATCAATGCATCACACAGCAACTCGCATTATTAGGCAACCTTGACTGAAACTGTAATGTGAACACGCAGTGCAATTTGCAAATATGTCTTCCTGTCTGACCACAGTTGGATATATGGGTCTCAAGATACAGGTAAAAACATAAAATACAAATGATCTTTGGACAGAAAGCAGACCTATCCTCCACTGAGTTATTTTACTCACTTGCTCAGTGGGAATACCCTCACCCCTTTCTCTTCACAGTACCTATCTAAGTTTAAAGAGGGGAGTTATTTATTTTATTTTGGGGAGTTAGTTCTGTTTTTAATAAATATCATGTAACACCACAATAGGCTCAACATAGATATAAAACATATTCACTTAACTCAAAAACTTCATGCACAAAAACTACATGCATAAAATAAAGATCCAGTTTTAGAAAAGAATCACATCATAAATATTTGATATATTAACCAACTTCCATCTCATCTATTTTAAATTATTAGCAGCAATAAAGAATTTAGTAACTGTAAACAATGCATGAACATTATAAGGGTTCAACAAGGTCTTTACCTTCTCATCATTTGAACTTGTAAGTAATATTAAAATTCCAGCAAATCAGTTCTTTCTGAACATGTCTAAATTTGACATTTCTAAGGTAGACGTATTGTAGTTCCTTTCCTGAGCATCCACTTCACAGTCTATCCCTTTGAGAACTGTCTCCAATACAAAAAGCATGCAGAGGTGCCAGCACTAACTCCAAATCAGGCCCTTGCTATTATTTTAACATGTAAATTATTTTGACAAACAGCAATATATCTTTCTCTATTATGTGATAGCTTAACAGTTTATAATGGATAACATACTGTATATTATTTATTCTTTCCATGTATTTTTGTTCAGTTACATCAGTTATCCTCTGTTTAGCTTCTGGCTTAAAACTCTGGGCATCCACTGGGTTCCAACATCTCAGTATAGATTTTAAGCCATATTGTTTAGTCTTCTTATTTAATTCCTCAACCACTTCCAATGTTTAAGAGCTAATATTTGCCCATTTCCTGTTATTTCCATTATCCCATACCAACATTTTAACAAGATAGTATTATTTTAGGAACAAATTAATAAGTCTTATTTCCACCAAGGACTTAATTGACAAAATGTCACATTCTGCCCTTGGAAATGCTGCTAGGATAAATTGTGGAAGACCAAAATTAATCATAAATACAAGTTCAGAATAGGTTCTAATGTTCATAGAACCTTTGTGAAACTCTTGCTCTCTCCCCGTATAACAGGTAGGCATTAACTTTCATCTCATAAGTTTTCAATAAAGCTTCAGCTGAATTCAGGTATTGTTGGGAAACTGAATTTATTGCAAGGACAGCTTGTCTACCTCTTTTTTGGCAATCTCCATATGACAGTTATGTGGATGAGTTACATCAGTATTTACCCTAAGGTACTTATGAAACTTGATATCTCCTTTCACATTCCATTTAAATTGTAAGTTCATTGGTCTATTGATCACTAAAACTTTTATTTTCAGTATTTAACTGTAACGTCAACTGGTCTTTTCATTTAATTTAATTTTTATTGATTATACTAGAAGGCATGTGAGCAAAACTGCCTGTTTTCACAAGGGTCCAGTCTACATACTACATAGACATGCTATTTACATGGACTACATATTTACAGAATATGTGTAAAATAAAATAAAGGCACATGAGGAAATAAAAAACAATGTAATTGTTTTCAGAGATATATGTTTACAGAGGATATATACAGCAAAATAAAAAGAAGTAAAGATTACATCAATGACCATGAAAACCCAGTTCTGAGAGAGAGAGAGAAGAATGAGAAGGCACATTAACAAGGAGGCCAGTGTTGTGTGCAGAAGCAGATAGAGTTCTGAAGTAGGTACTGTTTGATATTATATTTGAAGGATCCAAAGGATGGACATTTCACAAGAGGTTGAGGGAGGCTGTTAAAGAGTCAAATGCCCCAGAGGAGAGACAGTGGAGTCCAAGGGTAGCATGGAAGAAAGGGACTAGGAAGGAGTGATTGAGGAGAATCTAGTGGTGTGAACCCTGGGAGGCCTCTAGAAGCAGGAAGGGATGCTTTTAGGGAGAAGTCCCTGTTGGACTTTAAAGAAAAGGTCAGGATTTTGAGGTTGATTCTGTTTTGAAGAGAGAGCCAATTAGCAGCCTTGTAGAGGAGGCAGTGGTGGGTGGTTCTTGGGAGTCCTGTGATGAATCTTAAGATGCTATAGTACATGGTTTGGATCTTACTGAGAGTCTTGAGAGGGGTGGAAGAATAGATAAGGGACCTGTAGTCAAGGAGGAAGCAGGAAACTATCAGCTATAACTGTCTGAGTTTCAGGGATGACAAATTGTTCTAATCTGAAAAGCATTCTGAGCCTCTAGTGAATTGTCTTGATGAGTTGGGAGATGTGAAATTTGTAGGAGAGTGACAGTCTAGACAGACGCCTAAATACCTACATTCAGTTACTCTCTCAATGTAGTTTCTATTGTTGTCTGTCAGTGTGAAGTCAAAGTGTAAGTTTTTTCTGAGGCTGGAGAAAACCATTGATTTTTTTTTTTGGCGTTTTAAGACTAGACCATGAGTGGAGAACCATGTGTCAGCTTACTGAAATCCTTCTGTAGTTTGTTGAGAAGAGTAGTGTGGCATCTGTCTTTATAGAGCAGAGCTGTGTCATCAGCATATAGTATTAATTTGGTGTGTGTACAGATAGATGGGAAGGGATTTAATGCTAGGAAAACAACAGGGGCCCAGAATGGAGCCCTGAGGGATGCCATATTTAATGAGATGGACATCAGAGTGTTGACCTTTATAGCAGTGTGTGTTCTGTCACTGAGGTAGTTTTGAGACCAGTCTAGAACTTCATTAGAGAAGTTGAGTTGGGATAGAATTGTGAGGAGTATGTGGTGGTTGACCAAGTCAAAGGCCTTGGTAAGGTCCACAAAACAGCCACAGTAGAGACCTTTGTTGTTGGCCTTGTTGATGCAGTGGGTAAGCTTTACTAGGGCAGTTTCTGAAGCCATGCTGTGAGTCAGAGAGAGATTATATGTTTCGAGGTTGTCAATGGTTTGGTCAAGAACAATTTTTTCTAGGATTTTGAGAGGGGGCAAGCAGAAAACTGGGTCTATAGTTGTTTACTTTGGTCCTAGAGCCTGATTTATGGAGGGTGTGATGGTGGCATATTTCGATTTATGGGGAAAGGTCCTGTGTAGAGTGAGTAGTTGAGAATGTTTGTGAGGGTATAGCTATGTGATTGCATGCAAGTTTCAGAATACGGTAGTTGATGTCATCTGCACTGAGGGAAGGCGTTGGTCATTCTTTATGTAGGCAATTACTTGAGAGGGACAGGAAAGTGGAAGTGGAAATTAGAGTGGGGGCTGGGTGTAGAGGGGTTTGGGGAAGGATCAGGGCTTTGTGTGTTGCATTGATAGATTGAGGGCTTATATTAGTCGAGGTCACCACAATGGAGGTTGAAAAGGTTGGCAACCTGTTTGGCTCTTTAATTAAAGTGCCATCCTTGGTGATAGTGAATTGCTCAACCTTTTGGTTCTCCCAAGCAGTTCATTAACTGTGTTCCAGGTTAGTTTAGGGTTGCGCCAATCATTGATTTTTTATCTTTGAAATTTGATCTTGGCTGCACAGACAGCCGCTTTACAGCTGTTATGGGTGTCATTGTAGAATTGCAGGAGGTTAGGTAGTCTGTTTTTCCTGTAAGTGGACCAAGCCTTGTCTCTCTTCTACATGAGCTGTAGGAGGTCTGGGGTGACCCAATCAGATTTTTTGCTTTTAACCCTGGGTGTTTTGATGAGAAAAAGGAGTCACAGATGGAGAGGAATGTTTTATTTAAGATCAAGTGCATCATCAATATTTGTAAAGTTGTTGGAGAAGGACCAGTCAGTGGAGGAGATGGCTATTCCAAAGTCCTCTTTGTTAAGTTTATTGAGGTGTCTGGAAAGAATATATCTGGTTTCACTTTTTAGACCTTTTGCTCACCAGTAGCAGAACACTGCACAGTGGTCACTAACTGTCAGGAGGACACCTGATTGGATAACCCTATTCAGATTAGAAACAATGATCCAATCCAGGGTGGATTCATACCTAGTGCTGTAATTGTATGAGTAGTGGAGGTGATGATTTGGTTAAGACTGAGCTCAGCAATGGAGTCTCTAATGTCATCTGCTTGGCCTGAAAGCCAGTTCTGATTAAAATCTCCAGGATTATCCATTCCCTATTATGGGGAGGGTGTGTCTAAGGTCCAGGAGTGACTGCAATTCACTGGTTGGGGCGCTAGGTGGTGAGTAAGCAACAGTAAGTGTGAGGATTTTGTTGTTCCCAAGGATAAGGTTTATGGAGAGTGATTTGAGTGTGGGAGTGTCAGTATGGGTTCTAAATTCCAAAAAGGAAATGTGATTGGTTATAAAGAAGAGGTAACCTCTCCTCTTTTACCAATCCTGTCTTTTCTGGCCAAAAGTATCCGTCAAGTTCAGTTTCACATGAGGGATTTTAGGAGAGCCAGCTCTCAGTGAGGGCAACAATGTCAAATTTATTGGTGGAGAAGATGAATCGAACAAGGTGAGTCTTGCTGTGAGACTCTAGATGTTAAGCTGTGTAATTTTAATTGCATTGTCATTAAGGGTATTATTTTTGTGGAGAGGAAGGTGACTGACTGAGTTAGGGGCCTAATGTATCAATGATCTGGTTAGGGCCTTTTGCTACCCTTTTAACAAATTATGGGAGGATGGTGGTATCTGAGAACTGGAGGAAGGCAGATGTGATCCCTTCACAAAAATGGGAGCAAGACAGAGGCAGGAAACTACAGTCCTGTCAGTTTGACCTCTGTGGTAGGGAAAGTGATGGAATCACTTCTGAAGGAAAGAACTGTTGAGTACCTAGAGGAAAGTGGGGCACAGGACCCAAGGCAGCATGGGTTCACAGCGGAAGGTCATGTCAGATGAATCTAATTGATTTCTTTGACTGGGTGACCAAAGTAGTAGACCAGGGAGGGCTGTGGACATGGCCTACCTAGACTTTAGCAAGGCATTTGACACAGTCCCACACAAAGATTAATAGTCAAATTAACCAGCCTGGGAGGGGTCCCAGGGTGGTAGCCTGGGTAAACATTGGCTGGACAACAGGACACAGAAGGTTATTGTAAATGGAGTCCACTCTGAAGAAAGAGGGGTTACTAGTGGGTACCGCAGGATTCAGTACTGGGTCCACTCTTTTTAATGTCTTTATAAGTGACATTGCAGAGGGACTGGAAGAAAAGTATGCCTCTTTGCAGATGATACAAAGATTTGCAACAGGGTTGATACATAAGGAGACATAGAAAGGATGAGAAGGAACTTGGCAAGGATGGAGGAATGGTCAAGAGTATGGCAGCTTGATTCAATTCAAAGAAGTGAAATAATACACCTGGGAAACAAAAACCCAGGGAAGATTACACAATGGGGGGTAGTAAGAACAACAAAAATAGGAAGGACCTGGGGTAATCATATCAAATGACCTTAAGATTAGCAAGCAATGCGAGAAGGCAGTAGGGAAGGCTGGAGGATACTGGGATGTATAGGGAGAGGCATCACCAGCAGAAAACAGGAAGTTGTTATCCCTCTGTATAGACAGTTGGTGAGACCCCATCTGGAGTACTGCATCCAGTTCTGGAGACCCAATCTGCAAGGACATAAACAGGATGGAGGCAGTCCAGAGGAGGGCAACTAAAATGGTGCAGGGTCTGCAAGAGAAGCCATGACGAGGAGAGACTAAAGGAGCTTAATATGTATACCCTTGAGGAAAGGAGAGAGGGGGAACATGATAGAAATTTTTAGCACCTCAGTGGAATCAACAAAGTCCAAGAAGGTAGCATCTTTCGGAAAAGAGATGTGCAAGAACAAGGGACACAATTTGAAGATAGAGGGCAGACTGCTAAGGAGCAATGTGAGGAAGTATTTTTTCACAGAGAGGTGGTGGACGATGGAACAGCCTTCCTGAGGAGGTTGTGGGGTCTAAAACTGTGGGAGAATTCAAGAATGCATGGGACCTGACATAAGGCAATTCTTGTGGGGGTAGGAAGAAATAGGCTGTTGGTTAACTAGGATCTGCAACTTATCCTGTAGGTAAGGAAATGGGCAGACTAGGTAGGCCATGCAGTCCTTATCTGCCATCAAAGTTTATGTTTCACCTGCAGTTTTGGAAATCAAGACCACATTTTCTGCATATAATAAAACATTCACACTTTTCCATTTATTTTAGGGGGATTTGTATCCACCATATTCAAGTTATATACTATTTGATCCATATAAATATTGAAAATAGTAGAGTAAGGAGTCATCCTTGCTTCACTACTTTAACTGATGGGATCTTGAGTGAGATTACTCTGCTACTATATCTGACTTGGATACTTGTAGTAGTATAGAGGCATTGTATAAAAGAAAGGAGACTATCATCGATGTTTCAATTTTTGTATACACCACAAAATATTCCAGTCCACATTATCAAAAGCTGCCTGCATGTCTATAAATGCAAGATATAAACCTGTGTCTCCATGTGCTTTAGTTTTCCTTCCAAGGTGACCCAAAATAAAAATATTGTCAAGAGTAGAGTACTGTTTTCTGAAACCAAACTGACGGTCATTCAGGATATTATTTTTCTGCCCAAGATGATCATTTTCAACTAGAATATGGTAAAATTGTAGAGAAATGAATTATAAAGAGATTGGTCTATAACTGACTGGCTTGTCTCTATTTTTCTTTTAAATACGAATATAAACTCTGCAGTTAACCATTCCTCATGAACCCTTAAATTATTACCTACAGTTATAGACCTTCAGGAAAACATGGCCCACCAGTCGATATTTGTTTGAAATCGCTCAGCTGGATGGCTGCCAGTGTCTGGTGCCTTATTTCTTTTTTGTGCATTAATATGTCTGATTACTTGATTAAGTGTTAATTCTTCCCAAGGTGAAAGTACTTACTGATTTAAAGTGACCTCATGCTCTCCATTATTTGACAATGTTAGGACAGTATACAGCCAAAACATTTTGTAAAATGTTCACTCCATCTACTTGCAGGAATCACAGCATCAGTATTCAGTGTCTTTACATTCTCCTCTATCTCCCACAGCCCAGAAATATGCATACATAGATACTTAGATGTGGTCAATAGATAAGGACCACTAGGCCCATCAAGTCTGCCCATTTAAGCTGCCTAACAAAGTGTCCAGTGACTATCTGGTCATTGGCTTTAGCTTTTCTTCCTATCGCTGTTATTCCTTTGTTTCTGTCCCATGCATGTTTGAAATGCGCCACTGTATAGGCTGCCACCACCTCCTGGGACAGGCTATTCCATGCATCCACCACCCTTTCTGTAAAAAAAGAACTTCCTGACATTTCCCTTATGCAGCCACTCCTCGTCTCATGTTGTTTCCTCTTGTAATGGCACTACTATTAATCTGGAATATGTTGTTCCCTTCCATCTTGTTCATGCCCTTGAGGAATTGAATGTTTCTACCATGTCACCTCTCTCCCTCCTTTGTTCCAGCGTGTACAAATTGAGGCTCCTCACTCTCTTCTTGTAAGGCTTGTGATGTAATCCCTTCACCATTTTGGTTGCCCTCCTCTGTACCGTCTCTTATTTTGTCAATGTCCTTTTGAAGGTGTGGTCTCCAGAACTGTACATCGCATTCAAGGTGAGGTCTCACCAGGGTCTTGTACAGTGGAACTATTACCTCCTTTCTTCAGCTTGTGATTCCCTTCCAATACACCTCAACATCCCAATGGCCTTTCCTAACACCTTTGCCATCTGTCTAGCAGCCTTCAGGTCATCTGCAATTATGACCCCAAGTCTCTCTCCTTAGTTACTGTCAGCAGCTCCCCCAACCTGTAGCTAACCCCAGGGTTCCTGCTCCCCAAGTGCATGATTTTCCATTTATTCTTTCCTTAAGAGTGCATCCATTATCTTTCCAACTACAGAGGTTAGACTAACTGGCCTGTAGTTCCCCACTTCTTCTTTGCTACCGCTGTTGTTAATAGGACGTTTGCCCTTCTCCAGTCCTCTGGGACCACTGTAGTGTCTAAGGCCTCACTGAACAGGGCTGCCAGAGGAGCTACCAGTTCAGTCCTCCATTCCTTAGGACCCTGGGATGTATGCCATCTGAACCCATGGATCGTTCCTTTAGTTTTGACATTTCTTCTAGGACCCTCTCCTCTATGAATGGACTGGTGTTTACCTCCTTATCCTTAGCTCCTCTGAAGTCCAGCTGCAGGCCCTGCCTCCCCTTCCACAGGGAAGACTGAACAGAAATATTCATTCAGGATCACTGCTTTTCCTGCCTCTCTCCACTATCTCCCCTGGCCCTCTAAGTCTTTACTCCCCTTTTGCCTTCCTTCTCTCACTAATGTACCTGAAGAATGTCTTATCCTCCGTTTTTAACTGATTGAGCTATTCTCTTCTCTGTTTGTACTTTAGCGCTCCACTGCCTTTCCCACCTCTCTCAGACACTTCTGGTACATGTCCTTGTCCTCATCTCTTTGTGTCTCCTTATACTTCCTGAAGGCTAGCCTCTTGGCCATTACTTTTCTGACAGCTCCTGAGAACCAAAGTGGTTTCTTTTCCTTGTACTCTTGTCTCTGACCTAACGCATTGTTTGTTACCTCCACTATAGCCTCCTTGATGTGTGCCCATTTCTCCTCAACAACCCCACCTATTCCCTCTTTTCCAGGGTTTCTTTTAGCTGTAGTCACATACTAGTAAAGTCCGCCCTTCTAGTATCTTTTTGCTTAATAGGTTCTTGAAGTTCACCTCTTAAGTATTCAGCATATCCATTTATCTTTCTTTGTATCAGGCCTTTATAGTCCCTTCTAATAGCAACCAAAGCTTCCATATATTCTGTTATTAGATTTTCTGCTACTTCCGCTATTTTGTTAAGTGCTGCTTTTAGTTTTAAATAGTTATTATCATACCAAGGAGCTTTAGTTATCATAACCCTAACTCTTGTTTGTTTTCTAGCCCCTGAGTTCAAATTTAGTTTAAAATATTTCATCAATTCCTCATAGCATCTTAGAGTTTGCTGATCTGGGCACCAAATTAAATTCTCTGCGGATATTACCTCCAAGTGAGTTGTGTAATTCACTGATTTTATTGGGCATTAGAGGGTTCCATTTATCTTTTTATTAGCCCATAGTATAAGGTGCCTATCTGTTTATCATCATACTTAGTTCTTTTAATTAAAGGTTCTGATATATTCAGAGTTAAATTAAACATAACTGGTGCAAGAAAGTGCATAAAAGATGTCAAGAAAGGTTAAGGCTAAAAAAAGTAGCATTCAGAAGGTATAAGGAGACCCAGATAGAGAAGGATAAGGAAGTGTATCAGGAAAACAGAGGAAGACAGGGAAAGCAGTAAGGAGCGCAAAGGCAAACTGAAGAAAGATTAACTCAGGCAGGATCAAAAGGACAAAACATTTTTAGGTATGTTAGTGAAGAAAGGAAGACTAAGGAGGGACTGTAAGGTTAAGGTGAGGACTGCAGGAGGGGACCAAGAAAAGGCAGACATCTTGAACAAATACTTCTGTTCAGTGTTTGTGGTGGAGGGGTATTTGAGGACTAAGAAAAGCATCAGGAGCTTTGATGGGAGGGAAGTGGACAATAGTCCTTTCTTTGAGGAAAGAGTCTGAAACCACTTGCTAACCTGAAGGTGTGACAAGCTATGGGGCCAGATGGGGTGATCCATGAGTGCTTAGGAGCTCAGGAGGTACTTACTGCAACTCTGATAGAAATATTTAATAGATCACTGGAGACCAGAGAGAACCCAAAGGACTGGAGAAGGGCAGATGCAGTTCCACTTCACAAATGTGGTAGCAGGGAAGAGGTGTCTAATTATTGGCCAGTCAGCCAGACATCAGTGGTGATAAGTTAATGGAAACACTACTGAAGCAAAGGACTGTGGAATATCTGGGATTCACTCTGTTACAGGATCCAAGGCAGCATGGATTCACAGGAGAGAGTCATGCCAAACAAATCTGATAGAGTTCTTTGACTGGGTGAGCAAGGAGTTAGATCTGGGTAGAGCAGTGGGTGTAGCCTACCTGGATTTTAGCAAGGCTTTCAACACCGTTCCACATAGAAGACTGATAAGCAGGCAAGGTAGCTTGGGGCTGGCAACAAGGTGGTAACCTGGGTAAGAAACTGGTTAGAGGATAGGTGACAGGGGTGGTGGTAAACGGAGTTCACTCTGAGGAAGGGAGGGTGACCTACGGGTACCTCAGAGTTCAGTGTTGGATTGGTCCTCTTTAAAGTCTTTATCAGTGACATAGCAGAGGAGCCAGAAGGGTAGGTCTGCCTCTTTGCTGATGACACCAAAGTCTGCAAGATGGTGGACACTTCAGGGGTGTGTGGAAAGGATGGGTGGGGTCTGAAAAGACTGGAAGAGTGGTCAAGGGTATGGCAACTGGGTTTTAATGCAAAAAGTGCAAATAATGCACTTAGGCCATAGAAACCAAGAGGCAGAGAATAAAATGAGGGAGTGACACTGACAACGATCAACAGAAAAAATACCTGAGGGCAATCATATCAGATGACCTAAAGGTGGCCAGACAGCGGACAATGCAGTTGAGAGATTAGTGGGATGCTGGGGTGCATAGGAAGAAATATCACCAGTAGGAAAAGGGAGATGGTTTTGCCTATATAGATCATTAGTAAGACCTACCTTAGTATTTATGTCCAGTTCTGGAGATAGCATCTCAGAACGGACATAGATAGACTGGTGGCAGTCCAAAGGAGGGCTACTAAAATGATTCAGGGTCTGCATCAAAAGACCTACAAGGCAAGGCTAAATGAGCTCTATATTTACACCCTGGAGGAGAAGAGGAGAGAGGAGATATGATGCAGACCTTTAAATATCTCACAGAGGTTAATTACTGGAGGGAGTATTTTCAAAAGAAGAGGTGCTCTAGAAATAAGGGGACATGCAATGAAGCTGAAAGGGGTAGGTTAAGGAGAGATGTGATGAAATATTTCTTCACAGAAAAGTGGTGGATTCCTAGAACAGCCTTCCAGCAGAGGTAGTAGGGCAAAAACAATGGTGGGGTCCAAAATGCCTGGGATAGGCATAAGGGAATTACAGGGTAAGGAAGGTGGAAGAGACAGCACCATAGATCAAGTAGATCTACAGCAAAATTAAAGGTAGAAAATAAATAAATTGGGCAGACTGGTGGGCCAAATGGCCCTTATCTGCCATCAGATTCCATGTTTCTAGGTTTCATAAGATGAATTGGGTAGTGGTCTGAGACCACCTTCTTCACCACTTTAAAATGCCCAACATTTTACAAGTGTTTACTTCCACCACAGCAAAATCTAAAGTTGAACTGCCCAACATAGTGGGAAATGCGATTTTCCCTGGTCTATCTGAGTCACGGGTCAATGACAATTCGCTCCCGACAATACAGCACTTGTGACAACTGCGCTCCGACAATTCATATCCCGTCAATTAACTCCTGTACTTTCGCCTGCGTATTTTCACTCCAGTGCTACATAAACAGGTCTGACATACTGCAGCATTTTCAAATGTCGTAATAAAATTAATAATCGAAGGTTTAGGTATATCCTTATTTCTTACCTTCTCCATCCCTGGAACCTCGTCTATTGCTGTACCCTCTTTTGTTGCCCAATCATTATCCTTCTCCATAAAAATTATTTTGTTTGCTTAACCTTTTGATCTCTACATCAAGCCTGGCAATTGAGTCCTTTAACTGCTTACTAAGGTGATCAAAATCAGCCAATCAGTTAAAATAGTTTCCCATTCCTGCATAAAAGATGTGTTGAACAATGAATTAGGTACTAGAATGTCATTACCTGGTTCTGCTTTCCAGCACTAATGGATTAGCTGCTCCAGTGACAAGTGCAGGAGGAGCCCAGCCACCAATCGGCTGCCAGTATACAGCCCGAGATGCTTCTTTAAAACTATCTTCAGTTAAAATAGTTTCCCATTCCTGCATAAAGATGTGTTTTCCATACCAAGGTAGAGCCCTTCAATGCCAACTTTTCTAAACTTTTAAAACATCGAACAATGAATTAGGTACTGGAATGTCATTACCTGGTTCTCGCTTTCCAACATGAATAGATTAGCTGCTCCTGCAATTTAGATATATTCTCCAGGGACTGATAAAGGCCAAAATGGCATACCAGAGGAGTACGCACAAGGGTGATGGTGATGGTGCTCAGGTCAGTAGTCAGAAAAAAAACACAAAGGAACTGGCACTTCATCAGCATTTCCAAGGCTAGAAACTTTATAAATACTTTATTTCTCTTAGGAGTGCTCAAATGCTTCCTCTGTCTACGATTCTTAATCGGCTTGTGAGGAACAACGAGGAGAATTGACATCGGAGTGAGTTGACAGGAGTGTATTATCGGGAAGCGAGTTGTCGTGGACAGATATCGGAGCGAATTGATTACCCCTGAGTCACAACAACCACTTAAATGGTTAAATTATTTTCTTGAACACAATTTAGCAACTTTTGAGCCAGGTACCAATATTCCTATCAAATGAGATCCTATCACAAATGTTTAATGCCCAAATTAGAGCACTGAAAGCTATGGTGCTGTTATTTTCATACTACCTGCCCTTGCATTCCAGTCACCCAAATGATCAACTGGTACAATTTATCCATCCCCATTACCTTCATCAATTGTTCAAATGTTCTAACATGGAGTCATACTCAGCTTGGGTCAATGATGGAGGATATAACATTCATGAACAACATTTCGACCAGCTCCAAATGTAATGGAAAAATCATCCAATGGTCTTGGTTGAGGTTCCATACCTCAACCTTACACTCTAATTTTGTAGAAATGAAGGTCATTAGATCTCATCTGCATCTGCCCTTATTACATGATTTTCCTACTGGAACGTCAAAGTTTTAGAACCCTGCAGAGTAAGATCAATTGCTTTAGCAAACTTTCCTGCAAGGACATTTTATCAAAGCTTCTAAGGTAATTTATCCAGACACCATCAGAGTTATGAGAAGTACCCCAGTATTCCAGCTTATTATATTTAATCTGCAGTTGCAAAGAGATATAATGTCCCTTTCCAAAATTTAGCCTGAATCAATAGCTCAGAATATTTCATACCTGAGCTTAAAAGTAACTCTTCATGTTCTAATACAGCAAAACAATTTTTCTGACAGAGACCCAAACAGTAAGAGATACTTGAAACATCAATTTCCTTTCTCAAACCTTGATCAGAGTCCAGGACTATACCATTATTTGCCCTTTTCCCTTCTGTGTTCTCCCCAATAATATCTTCTTCAATAAGTGAGCCTTGCAGAACACGTTCTGTTTCATTTGGTCTCATAGGAATTTTGTTATGGGTAGTTGATTTTGGTTTTAGTGCTCTTCAGATCCACATTTATATACGAACATACAAACATATGAATCTGCCAGCAGAAATAGGCCTCATGGTCTATCAAGTCTGCTCAAATGTGCAGCTAGCCCTTACATTGCAGCTGCCCCCTCCCTTCCCCCTCACATTTACCCTCCTCCTCTGTCCCTTTTTAAAACTGCCCACCGTCCTACAGGATACACCTCCTCGGGCAGGCGTTCCACTTAGCCACCACCCTCTCAGTGAAAAAATGTCTTCTCATGTCTCTCCTATATCTTCCCCTCCAGCCTGAGACTATGCCCTCCTGTCCCTCCCCTCTTCAACTTAAATACCCCTTCTGGACCCATCTTGTTTATCCCTGTCAAGCATTTAAAGGTCTCAATCATATCCCCCTGATCCTCCTTTCCTCCAGGGAGTACATATTTAACTCACCCAGCCTGTCCTTGTAGGGTTTGTCCTCTAGTCCCTGGATTATCTTTGTTGCCCTGCGCTGTACCCCTCCAGTAATCTGACATCCTCTTTCAGAAATGGGTGCCAGAACTGCATGCAGTACTCCAGGTGTGGTCTGACCAGTGACCTGTACAGAGGCAGGATCACCTCCTCCTTCTGGAGGAGATTCCTCTCACAATACACCCAACATCCTGTTGGCTTTGTGCTGCCTTCCTGCACTGAGTTGAGTTGTTCATGGTCCCCATTATAACCACCCCTAGATCATTTCTTCTTCAGTGGTACCCTAACTGAACCCCTCCCAACTGGTAGCTCCTCCCAGGTTCCTTGCTCCAAAGTGCAGTACCTTACACTTCTTAGCATTGGACCCCGCTGCCACGTTTCAACCATTCTTCCAGTTTAGTTAGGTCATCTTGTAGCTCTTGCCACCCTACTATGTTGTCCAACATATACCCCATCTTGGTATCATCAGCAAACAAACTTATCTTACTCCTGATGCCATGTAGATATCCAATATAAAATCCCAAACTGCACCAGGCCCAGTACTGAGCCCTGCAGACCTCACTCATCACAGCCTTTGGCGATAGAGAGTCCCCCACCACCACCACCCTTTGCTGCTCTCTCTTCAGCCAGTTCACAATCCAGTTCACCATCTTGTCCTCCCCACATACTCCAACCTTCCCCAACCACCTTACGAGGCACCCAATCAAAGGCCCTTGTTGAAGTCTAAATACAGGACATCCACTGCATGGCCCTTGTCCAGATTCCTCATCACCCAGTCATAATATTCAACTAGGTGGTCTGGCAGAATCTCCCTGAGATGAACCCATGTTGCCAACTGTCCTGGAGTCCATTGTCTTCCAAAGGTCACCAACCTCTCTTTCAGAATTGTCTCCATTAGTTTCCCACAATGGATAAGGAGGCTTACTGGTCTATAATTGCCTGGTTCATCCTTTGGGCCACTCTTTGTGGAGGCACCACGTGAGCCATCCTCCAGCCCTGTGGTGCATCCTGTGTCCAGGGAGGTACTGAACAGGTCTGCCAGTAGCCTGACCAGGACCTCTGCCAGTTCTTTCAGCACCCTAGGGTGAATGCCGTCCAGTCCTGGTGCCTTATCCACCCTCAGAACCTCCAGCACCCTGCTGTTTGTAATTACCTCATCCGTCACCCCCTTCCCACCTTTACCCACCTTCCCCATTCCCTGATGTAGCTGTCTGCCTTCTCTTTTGTGAATACAGAACAGCAGTACTCATATGGTGCTTCTTCCTGCTCCACCTTTCTCCACCTGCCCCCCATCCTTCCTAATCCTCACTATCTGGTCCTTGCAGCTCCTTCTCTCCCTTAGGCACCAGTTCTTTTCACCATCCTTGATGCCCTTTGCCAGCCTCAGCTCTCTGGAAGCATTGGCTGCCCTAACTAGTCTGGTTACCTATTTGGACTTCTTCCATATACTTCCTGTCCTCCCCTCCTGAACCTCTCAAATGCTGCTTTTTTTGCCCTCACTCCTTCCAAGACCTCCCGATTCAACCTGATTGGTTTCTTTGACCTATCCTTCTTGCAATGTAGCTTGGTACATGACCCAGTAGTCTGCAATGGCCCCAGCTTGATGATTTCCCATTTTTGGCATGCATCCAAGTATGGATGAATTCCTTCCAGGTTCCTCTCCAAGATTTCCCCATCTTAAGAAAGTGGCCTTTCTGAAGTCAACCACCCTGGTTCCTGTACTACTGCATCCTTGCCCATGTTGAGCGTGAACCACACCAAGTTATGGTCACTCCCAGCCAGTGGGTCTTCCACCCCAGCTCCTTTTCAGCCTCCCCATTAGACAGTAATAGATCTAGGTTTTTACCCAACCGAGTCATGCGTTAACCATCTGTGCCAGGAAGTTGTCCTATAAATACAGGTTACTCACCTGTAACAGGAGTTCTAGGAATGGTATATGTTGTTCATCCACACTCATTGGCAGGTATCCTTGCCGCTTTAAATCTTGCTGGAAGGTCTTCAAGCTTGCTCCTCCCACCCACCGGTGGTATAACTCTCAGCTCCGCCGCATGGCGCCAGATCTGGCCGGCTGGAAGCTCAGGTTTGTGCGTGAGCCGGGAGAGGAGGTCGGGTGGGTCGTGTGGATGAACAACATATACCATTCCTAGAACTCCTGTTACAGGTGAGTAACCTGTATTTCTAGGGACATGGATATGTTGTTCATCCACACTCATTGGCAGACTCTCAGCAGTTCTCCGGAGGAGGGAGGCAAGACGCACACCCAATACTTACTTGGGAAAGAGAGACTGGAGAACCGAGGCCCCAAAACCAGCATCCCGGGCGTGACTCAAGGGTCGATGTGGTAATGGGTAATAAAGGTGTTTGCTGACTTCCAGGTAGCAGCCCTGCAGATTTCCTGGATAGGGACGTCCCTGGAAGCAGCCACCGTTGCAGCAGTATGGCGGGTAGAATGAGCTCTTATCCTCTGGGAGGCTCCATGCCGCCAACTTATAGCAGAGATCTATGCAGGAGGTTGCCCACCTGCTTATCGTCCGCTTGGCTGCAGGTCTGTGCCAGATGCGGCTTCAGCGAGGGTGATAAACAGCTGTAGAACCTCTCCCAATTTCAGCCGGCGCTCCTTATAATAAGCGGCGCCCTTCTAGGGTCCAGAGTATGGAGCCTATATTCGGCCTCCGGTGTGATTGGGGTAGAACACCGGCAGAGTCAACACCTGGTTAAGGTGAAACTCGACACCACCTTCGGAAGGAATTTCAGGTGGGGCGAGGACAACCTTGTCCCTGTGGAAGACCAGGTAGGGAGACTCGATGGAAAGCGCCTGGAGCTCTCCCATCCTTCTGGCTGGACGTGATATGGCCACCAAGAAGGCGGTCTTCCACCGACAGGTGAGGAGAGAGCACACCTGTGCATAGGTTGAATAAGCTTGCCCATGGCTTTGCCAGTACCAGCAGTAGATCCCACAGAGGTGGGGTTCCCGCACTGGAGGGAAATGTGATCAAGGCCTTTGAAAAAGCCAAACCACCTTCTCCTGCATACCGACTGCTTCGGCCAGCGCCCGGTAAGCAGAATGGCTACCAAGTGCACCCTTAAGATGCGTCGACCCTAAGCCCTTGACTAGAAAGGACCATAAGTAGTCCAAGATGCTTGCCAAGGAACAGGAGGAAGGGTCCAAGCCCTTGTTCTGACACCAAATGGAAAACCTTTTCCATTTGAAGGCATAGCATTTTCTGGTCGACTCCTCGGGACGCCTCAACTACATTGAGGACCTTGTCGGAAAGACCCAAGGCCTGGAACTCTAGCCAGCCCAGGAACCAGGCCGTCAGGTGCAGGGATTGAAGGTCCGGATGGAACACCTTCCCTGATTGACTGAGAGCAGGTCCGGGCGAGCTGGAAGCTGCCGCGAGTCCTGGAGCTGAGACTGAGGAGATCTGGGTACCAGAACTGGCGAGGCTGTCTGGGGCTATCAGAATCGCCCGCGCCTTGTCCCTCCTCGCCTTGAAAGCACCTTGTGGATCAAGGAAATGGGGAAAGGCGTAAAGAGGCCGGGTCCACTGCCTCGAGAAGGCATCCCCTGCAGCGAGCCCTGCTGAGGGCGGGCATGGAACAGACTAGCCGGCTCTCCTGGAGGCAAACAGGTCCACCTGAGGTGTGCCCCAATGGGAGAACAGATGCTGTACTACCTCCGCAGGAGAGACCACTGTGGATGCAGCCCCTATCCGGCTCAGGGCATCGGCCAGGGTGTTGGCCTGCCACGTGAATGGCTAGGAGATCCGCCTCCAGGCTGCGCACGAGTGACCAAATGCGGAGAGCTTCCTTGCATAGAAGCATGGAGCGGCCCCGCCTCTGGCGGTTTAGATAGTACATGGTCGTGGGTATTGTCCATCTGGACTCGGACCACTTGACCCCGGAGGAACGGAGCAAAGGCGGTGAGAGCTAGGCGGACCTCGGAGCTCCAGCAGGTTGATGTGGCATCGACTCCCGCGGGACCAGAGGCCATAGCCGGTGTTCCCCAGATGGGCACCCCAACCCATCAAGAGGCATCGGTCGATAGAGAGACCGTCGGCTCGGGCGACGAACGGGATGCCCTCCTGCAAATGATCTGGAACGGTCCACCACTGGAGAGCGCTCACATCCCTGTGTCACCGCACAAGCTGGTCCAAAGGATCGCAGCTGCCGTGACCACTGGCTGGCCAGTCCCCACTGAAGGGGACGCATGTTCCAGCGGCCCAACGGACCACGCTGGTGCAGGCCGCCATGAGACCCAGGAGGCGCAGGAAGTCCCGGCAGGGCGCATTGCCCAACCAGAAATGATCGGGCAAAGGAGGAAAGAACCTCGGCCCTGTCCGCCGGGAGCCGCGCCTGGCTCGAAGAGAGTCGAAGCTGCGCCCGATGAATAGAATCACCTGCTTCGCTCGGTTCCGACTTGGCCTCGTTGATAAGGAGGCCCAGTTGAGAGCAGACCTGGAGGCCAGATCTCTGACCACTCTGCCTCCTTCCTGGAGGGAGCTGCTATCAGCCAGTCATCCAGGTAGTGCACCGACCCCCGCGCGCACAAGAATGCTGTCACCACTGCCATGCATTTGGTGAAGACCCTGGGAGCTGGAGACAGCCGAAGGGCATGGCTTGAACTCGAAGAGGGATCCTTCCGCCGGAAGCGAGCGAACTCTGTGAGACGGACGGATAGGGACGTGAAAACGCGCCCTGCAAGTCCAGAGAGCAGAACCACTGCTGCCCAGGATGGTATTATCTGAGCCAGAGTGACCATCCTGAAGGTTCGAGACCTTAGGAACTTGTTTAGGTCGTAGGTCGAGAATGGGGCGCCAGCCCCGTCCGCTCGGAACCAGGAGTACCTGGACACAAACCCTGGGTCTGAAGGAGGTCCACCACCTTCTTATCACCTCCTTCTGGAGTGAGAGAGCGATGTCTCGACGAGCTGCCAGTGAGGCTGGGATCCAAGCCCCGAGGGGCGACGGCTCTGAAGGGTGGTGCCTGCTCAATTCCAGAGGCAGGCCTCTTCCACCACCTGCAAGACCCACCTGTCCGTGGAAACAGTGACCAGGTGGAACGGAAGTCGAGCCGCCTTTCACGGGGACCTAGGATAAGGTGACGGGAATGGGCGACACCCCTCAGCCTGTCACTGGGCAGGCTTGGAGGAGGGACCGCCGAGGGACCTCCTGGGCCTTTTCCTCCCTGCCTCCTGTTAGAGGAAGCCGGCGGCTTGGGTTTGGGATGCCAAGGCCGAGCCTGCTGGCCCGGAGTGCTGGACCGGGCCTGGGGCACAGAAGGACGAAGGGCTTAGGCTGTGGTTTGCGCCTTTGTCCTTTGAGCGAAGAGACCCGAGTCCAAGTAGCATTGGACTCTCGATCCTCTGCAGGTGACCTTCCACCCCAGGGCGAAGAGGTCAGTCCCAAAAGGGACATCCGCCAACTTGTGCTGGGTATCCAAGTAAAGGTGGATATCCTCAGCCAAGCCCACCGACGATCAGCCACTACGGCCGCCACCGATCTGGCACATGAGTCCCCTATATCCAAAGCAGTCTGAGCTGCTGTTTGGCCACTGCCTCTACCTGGTCCCGCACCTGCTTAACCGTAGTCTGCAGATCGGGCGGGAAGATGAGGATGACCTCATCCAGGAGCCCAACAGGGCATGAGAAAATGTGCCATGAGGACGGCCGAACTGGCCTGACGAAGGCCGAGAGGAGGACGAAGCGAGACTTTTCGCCCGACATAGTCCAATTTCTGGACTCCTGTCAGGAGGTTTGTCCACATCCCTGGCGCTCGCAGGCGCTACTTGAAAACGCTAAGTCGGTAACCAACCCTCAGCAGAGGGTGTTCAAAACCGGACAAGGAACCAGTAGGGACCGATAACTTTCTGGCCATCCTGGCCAAGGCGCAGGGCAGGAAGCAGGGCGCCACAAAGCTCCAGTGCCGACTCCACTATGGCCTCGGCCAACGGAAAGGCCTCGTCGGAGAATCCCTCGGTCCAGAACTCGTGAGGATACCTGGCCCGCTTGGAACGGGTTCGAGCTCCATCCCGGTGGACTCGAGATGAGCCAAGGTAGTCTCTAGGAAGGACGACGCTATCATCCATTGACTGACCTCCTGAAGACCCAAGTCCAGTCGCTTGGAGAAAAGGAGAATCATCTTCGGACCTCGGAAGAGTCCTCGAAGAGCTGCCTCTGGCCTGAGCCACCCTTCACCTGCCGAGGTCGATCGGAGTGAGGGTAACTGACAGCCGATGGGAGACCCTTAGCCGACCGAGAATCCTTGGTCGGGCCCCATTGGTGGCTGTGGAGCGGAGGTTCCACCGAATCGGTGGAGCAGCTGGTTTTGCCGAACAACCGGCCTGGGTATAGCTCTCGGATAGTCGAGGGGTTGTGTCGGCCGCTCCGGTGACAGTTATTTAATGGCCGGGAAGGCGACGGGTCGGCTTATTCCCGCCAGGAGGAGCTGTTGCAACATAAGGTCCTCGCACTGCCGACGCACTTACGCGAGCCTCCCTCATCCGGGAGGAGGAGGGCGAGGGCGAGCGACGCCGCTTACGCGGGTGCCGAGACCGAGACCGCCTATGACGGTGGGATCGGCTGGACCGCCAAGAGTCCAGACCGAGACCGAGAGTCCCGGAATTTCCGGAGGTCGGTGCGGGAGGTGTCGGCCGGAACCGCACTCCCTTCGCTCGGATGGTGCATCCGAGGGCTCCGGAACCGGAGGCACAGGCGAGCCACGGGATCCTCAACTCCTCCCGGGGAACCGGGAGGGGAATCTCGGCTGCTAAAGGCGACAGCCCGTCCAATGGGTCGAGAAAAATCTCGACTTCATCGGTGAGTCTCGGTCAACTGACCTGGCGGGGACACCGTGAGGCCAGTGGCGAAGCCATGCTGCCGACCGAAGCCGACAGTCGACGGCCCGGGAGAGGGACCTTTCCGCTCCCAGGCGTCGAGCGGAGGGACTACCCTGTCCCTGTTTTGGACCGAGAATAAGGTCCAGAAGGCGCGAGCCCTTCTCCCTTAGTGGAGAGACAGACAAAGCTCATAAAAGAGCCGTGTAGGAAGAACCCAGAGAGAGCGGATAAATGCGCAGCCGAGGAAGATACGGCCCGCTCGGCCTCCTCTTCAAGGCGACCATCCGCGAAGCTGATCCGCCGAAAGCCCGCCGCCGCTGACACCGCCAACCGGGCCTCCTTGACTTCACCGAGGGAACGCCGGGACGGCCCAGTTGTAATCGGGCAGCACGGTCTCGAGGACGAGGCCGAGAAAGATGAGCACAGGTCGCAAGCCTGCGGGTCGTGCTCAAGGCCTAAGCAGTAGACACACGTGGAGTGTGGATCCGTCGGACATCTTCTGCCCGCATGGGCATCTCCGAAATCCGAGTCGATTTGTCCATCCGCGGCGCGGGATAGAAGACTGAAGTCTTTGCAAAATTTTATTTTTAAAGTCATAAGCGAGAAATAAGACCAGTCTCAAACGCAGAGCGTTAAGGAGGAACCTGAGCTTCAAGCGGTAAGGAAGATCTGGCGTCATAGGGCGGAGCCGAGTTATACCACCGGGTGGGTGGGAGGAGCAAGCTTGAAGACCTTCCGGCAAGATTTAAAGTGGCAAGGATACCTGCCAATGAGTGTGGATGAACAACATATCCATGTCCCTAGAATGCATCCAGTAGGACCTGTTCCCTGCACTCGAGGTGGCTGGGGTGCTCCAGTCCACTCCTGGTAGATTGCAGTCCCCCACAATCACTGTGTTCCCCTTCCACAGACCCTCCTGATCTGCTCCGCTATTTCCTGTCCAAGTCCTTATATGCACAGTATCTGTTTTCTATTTTTTTTATAACTTGTTTGTTCTCTGCCACTGGCCCTCTAAAGGGTGAATCTTTTCAGAGTTTCATCAGTTCAAGTCCCACCTTGTACATTTCCTTGGTCATGTTTAGGATTAAATGATTAACCCCATGATCCTTTGCTACTAGACTGTTCCATTCGGTCGCACCTGGAAATGAGCTTGAGCTCAGTGTACCTTTCCCAGTTACCAAATTTTAAATAAATAAATAGACAAATCCTTATGTGAACTTACTTTGTACCTATTCACGGTCTTAAGATACTCCCAATTCATATCCTTTTCAGAATTGATTTTAAAATATTGTAGACTGAGATTTTAAGCGTGAAAGGGGTTCATTTGTTGTTTTGGGGATTCAATTAAAATAGATAGTTATAAGTTCAACAGTACTCAAATCTCTTTTCCTTTTAGGCCTCTTTCTATGTTTTATGAAATTATATTCAGTGATATCCAGGTCTGAACCGGCTGTGGAGTGAATCTGATGCTCTGTTAAAGCTATCTTTCGTGCATTTTGGGGAGCCGTTTGAATTCCTTTGTGCTTCTTTTTTTTTCTTGCTTTTTTTTTCTTCCTTCTTGACCTCGGCCTCATTATTTATTTGGTTATTCTATTTTTGATTTTACCTCTTCTGTTTTAACAGTTCAAGTAACTCTTCCTGTTCTTTTCTAATAATATCTTCTGCAATCTATTTTATTGATTTTGTGTTTGTTACTGTTTCCACATGTTTTTAACTGTGTTGATTTCATTGGGCTGAGTTTTATTGCTTAATAACTCATTTTGCTTCTCCAAGGTTAACAAAATTTTCCCAAGATAATATGATTTTCACTTAAGGAAGTTTTGATTTCTCCCAACAGCTTACCAATTAATACATTTATTTTGATGGCATAACACTCAGTACTTGTTTTGCTGACTTATCAGCCTCTAAATTCAATCCTCTTGATTCTGAGTAGCATCTTCTGTTGGCCAAAGTGAAGGGATATCTATTTTATTCAGTGGTGGATCGAATCTGCCTTTTGCTACACATGGCGAATGAAGTTCTCAAACTCCACCAGAAACTGCTTGGAAATGTTTCTGGAATTACTTTCAATTAGCTCTGCTAGGTCCATATCAATTAAGTTTTTGTTATGAGATCCCTCCGTTATCTCATTAGGATTTATTGAATTACTTGCTACATCTTCCTCAATTAGTTTAATAGCTGAACTGTTGAGGCCTTCTGAGATACTACTTTTTGAGATTCTCACTGCCTAATTCAGTTAATCATATATTATCATCCTGTGATTTGCTCTGCACAAGGTTTCTTTGAGGGGATGAAGTTCTGGGCTCAGATAAAACTATGAGTCTGACAGTTTCTTTTGGTTTAACAAATTCTGTTATCTTTTGTTATTTTTACTATCAAACTTCCCCCCCTTCACAATTTTATCATTTCTTAATTTCATTTCATGTTCTGAAGTGCTTGGTCTTCCCTCATTTTGTTATATTACCAAGAATGTGTCGATAAAGTAAAGACAACTAGGTAATATTAAAAGGCACTGTATGGAGCATAACACTTACACAAGTTCTAAATGAATGTTATGAGTGTGCAGGTACTTAGATATTAACAAATCAGTCCAGATATAAGAACCATATTAAAAGTGTGTGGTACCCTAATATATTTGCTTAAAGATGATGGCAAATAGTCCTTTGTTCAAGAAAAATTGACTTTCAGTGATTTAAGTTCTTTAACATCTTCATGAGTTTTTCTAAGGTAGTAAAAATAGCTTTGAGGCTTGATGTCTTGTTTGCGGTTCCTTCAAATGCTCTGATGGAGAATCAGCATATGTGCAAAGTTTCTTATAGAACAAGAAATGGCCAGACATCTCTTTTTGTATTTGATGCGCATACAACAAACATTTTGGGATGAGTACAGGGGATTTGGGAGGCGTGTCACTGCCGAACCCATTGCAGTTCACAATACCAGGGGCTCAGTAGTCTAGACTAATGACCACTGCACTGTGGTCTGACACAGCTCTCTGCTTTGTGGGCTGAAACCGTGTACTTCCAAGGACCGAAGCCATTCCAGTCGAGAGGGCTTGGTCCTTTGATCAACATGAAGTCGTGTCGACAAACAGCTGAGCGGCTTTCAACATCAGGAGCCTGTGTTTGGAACCGTAGCTCCAGCATACGATCAGCATCACCACGCGCATGCCCGGAGTCACAGAAATTCCTCACATTCCCTAGCCACAACACTATTTTTCATTGGTGCTCAGTGGCACTTTCGCCTGATCCTCCCTCTCCCACTCCACCACCCCATGCTCCCCACATTGCCCCCCACAAAGATAACACCGACATTTGAGGTGCCCAACCCCCAGTGTTGCCAATGCCATCTCCTGGTTTGTTTGTTTTGTTTTGCCTGCAACAAAGAAAACTGCCCATCGATGTCTGTTGCTGGTGCCCTGTAACTGTTCCTTCCCACCAGATCCTCCTCTCAGCACTCACCACCCCATATGCCCCCAACAAACATAACACTGACACTGTGGGTGCCCAGACCCCAAGTATCTTTTCAAATATATGGCCTGTAATAAAGAAACCATCCAACGATGTCTGTTGCTGGCACCCTTCCACTGTAGTTCAGCGTAGTACTGCACAGTACAGCTTATGTAAATGCCCCAATGAACCGTATAGATTGCAACTGCCCAATGAACTGCCATATAGATTGCATAGTGTTTCATTTCATGACTAACTGGGAGAGGGATGGGTATAAGTGGCACTGACTCACCCCTTCCTACTGGCACTTTTTGGACGATATGGGGGCAGCGACCCCAGTGACTCGTGACCACAACTACCCATCATTACAGGGATATCCCAACAGGAAAGGGAATAAATGAAAGACCAAGGACCCCATAATTGTTCTTCCTCACCCGACCCTCCCTCTCAGCACCACCACCTCACCCACCAAAAACATAACACTGACAGTGGGGTGTCCAAACCACCAATGTCATCACATGAAATATTCTGTAAAACAAAAAACATCCATCATTGTCTGTTGCACCTGTAGACTCCCCCATCCAACCCTCCCACTCAGCACCTCCCAAAGTCCTTACTTACCCAATGGGGATCCAATGCCGGCTCTTCTCCAGACCACAGAGATGTCTTCACTCTTCAAAGCCAGACTGCAAACAGGAAATCAGGTATGCAGTTCAATTTATTTCAACAGGGTTTGAACTTAGTGGCATAACTTGACCATTTTCAAATATTTTTGCCCCAAATTTCAGCATACTTTTTGGGACCCCACCTCATAAACAATTGCAGTGACATTAGGCAAATCTGTCCCAAAAGGTGATTTTGTGGTCACTGCTTTCAATATTACCTTTTGAGCAGGAGCTGAAACATTTTCAGCCGTTATTCATGAGGTGGGTCATAGGAGGTTATGCTGAAAATCTCAGCACAATATAAAAACAACAAAGTTATGAGCCCATGTTGAAATTTGCAAATGCAGGCTCGTAACCTGGCAATTTTCAATATTTTGACTCCAGATATTCAGCATAGCCTGTTCTTTACAGCACCTCATGAATGTGACAGCTGTCATTTTATGTTAGCTTGCACGTGCACATGCAACATCTTGGTAGTAGCACATTTCAGAGGTGTGTCAGTGTTGTAGCCAATGTAGGGGATGCTTTAGTGGTGTGTCCCCAGCCGCCAATCAGTAAGCAGCTAGCAATGACAGCAGTTTCAAAGAAAGCCAAAACCTTGAAAGAAATCTGCCACTCCAATGAGGTGCAGTTTTCATTGCAGTGGCAGATGACAAGACTTCGACCATGTGCATTACAGTGCACAGTAATGCGCATGGCTGGAGTTACCAGTGGAGTTTCAATGTGCCTTTCCTGGTGAAACATTTCAATAAATAAAATAGCCATGCTGCGATCTTTCCACAATGATGACCTCGCCATCCAACACACATTCCTCAGAAAGTCACATCGGGGTGCCCCATCCCCGTGTCGGCATGTCCCCCACCCATTATGTGGCACACTGGGAGCCCACCCCAGTGTGCCAAATATAGTAGCTCCTGCGACCCGCCACAGTCAGGCAAAGCCAACACTGGGGATGCCCAATCCCATTTCCGCATGCCATTAATGTGGCACAAGGGATCACCCAGTGTGTCACAATAATTGTTTCTGACACTGGGATGCCCACTCCCAGTGTCAGATGCACTGCCCCCAACACATCTATGTTCTTTGCTGACAACAGGGTGCCCAATACCCGTGTCGGCAATGGCATGAGCCCCCCACTATTATGGCACACTGGGAGCCCACCCAGTGTGTCTGAATGTTTTTTAATTGTTTTCCTCTGTAAAATAGAAAACCATCCCCATAGTCTTTTTATTTTATTTACCCTGTAAAACAGAAAATGGCCCTCGTGATCCCCCTCCCTCCCCAACCCGCACCCTCTTTCACGCACCCACCCTCATGCCATACTCACCTCCAGAGATCAGGAGCAGTGATCTTCTGTAGTGGGACACATCTGCACTCTTCAAAGGCCAACCGCAAACTGAATAAATGACAGTAAGCTTTATAATGGGAGTCAATGGAGGGTTCTACTTAGGTTGATATCTCAGCCATTTTTTTTGAATTGTGGTCCAAATTTTCACCATGGTTTTGGACCCCACCTCATTAACATGTCACTGTCATTTTGTTACTCTTATCCCGAAAGGTGATTTTGTGGTTGCTGTGCGAATCACCTTTGGGACTGATTAATGAAATGACATTGCCACTGTTCATGAGGGAGGTCCAAAAGCCCATGTTGCAAATTTGTTGAAAAAATTCCAAACAATGACTGCATTACGAGCATGCATTGCGCAGTTTCAAAGTACACTTGTAACTTCACCAATTATTTATATTTTCACTCCAGATTTTCAACATTGCCATTTTTCACACCTCCTTTTGAACAGTATAGCTGTCAGTTTTCACATCCTGCCCAAAACGTGTTTTTAAACCTGTGGTGCAGAATGGCGCGTTGCTGTGGTAAATCAATTTTTGGGACAGATTAACCAACTCACAGTGCCACTGTTCATGAAAGGTCCAAAATGCACATGTTGAAAATTTGGTGAAAAATTCCAAAAATGACTGCATTACAGGCTCACGCCAGCAGTTCTAAGCATGCTCATAACCTCGCCAATTGTTCATATTTTCACTCCAGATTTTCAACACTGCTGTATTTTCACACCACCTCATGAACAGTACAGCTGTCATTTTCATATCCTGTCCAAAATGTATTATCACACCTGTGGTGTCAAATGGTGCAGTCACTGTGCAAAATCACCTTCGAGTAACGAACTGATAGTGCCACTGTTCATGAGGTGCAGTCACAAAAAGCCCATGTTGAAAATTTGGAGTGAAAATACCAACAAACGCCTAGGCATTAGGGTTTCCAACTGTAACTCCTCACCCTGTAGAGACTGACAGACGTTGGGGTGTGACTAGGGATCATCGGCTGTAATGCTCACGCCATTCCACCCCTACCCTGCAGCCAGTGACAGGCATCGAGGTGTGCCTTGGAGTCTTCATCCCCAAAGATCACCCCATTCTCCTATACTGCACCCATCTCAGCAGATTTCCTTATGGAATGGGGTGAGTGTAGGCCCAAAGACCCCAAGACACACCATGACACCTGCCGTGTGTGCAGGTAGTAGAGTGAAATGGCATGAGCGCTATGCGCCGACATCAAAGGCACACCCCAATGCCTTGTCAGTCTCTGCAGGGTGGGGTGCGCCAGTTCAATACTTCACTGCCATTCTTATTAAGCATCTCTAACTCCTGCACTACCAATGCCAATACCAGCAAGCCAACATTTGGCATTGACAAATGCTTGTTTAAATCCTGGTCAAAATGTTTTTCTCAGATCCCAAAAGGTGATTTGCGTCACTGTATGAAATCACCTTTTGGGCAGGAGTTGAACACTTTCTCTGCACTAGTTTATGAGTTGGGTTATAAGAAGGTTATGTTGAACATCTGGAGTCAAAATATGTAAAAATGGCAAAGTTTTGACCATTCATTGGAATTTCACTATGCACATGCGTAACTTTAGACATTTTTAATATTTTTACTCTAGATTTTCAACATATCCTTCTTATTTCCTTCCTCACGTATTTTACAGCAGTCATTTTTCAAATCCTGGCCAAAATGTGTTTTCGCACCTGTAAGTAGGAATGGCATTGCAGTTGCCCAGAATTACGCTTTGGTGGAGATTCTAAAATTTTCTATACAGGTTACATGAGGTGAGGTAATATGATAGCTATGCTGATAATTTGGACACTGTTGTCCTATAAATGGAAGCACACAGTCCTCCAGGCCTTGTGCTCCCACAGGCAAATAAGGATACGATTATACTATCTTAAAAGTAAAGAAATAAATTGCAAAAACTATGTTAATGATCTTGTTAGGGTTACAGCCACAAAGGTAGGGAAATGTGGCATTGGGGTTTCCAAACCTAACACCCCACCCCATTCTGCACACACCAACAGGTAACAGTTGGTGTCCTAGTTGTCTGCCCAACACTCACCCCATTCTCCCATACTATACCCATCTCAGCTTATTTACTTATGGACTGGGGCGAGTGTTAGGCAGATGACCCCAAGGCACACCTCAGATGACTACTGGTATGTGTAGCATGAGGGTGGGGTGTTAGGTTTAGAAACCCTACACCACATTTCTACTTTTGTGGCTGTAATCCTAACTACAGCATCACACAATTTTTGCAAATTTATATATACTAATAATAAAACCTGTAACAAAGGAAACTGTCCATCGATGTCTGTTGCTAGCACCCCTGGGCCCCTGTAACTGTTCCCCTCGACCTCCCTCTCAGCACCCACCACCCCACACACCTCAACCATAACACTGACATTGGGTCCTTAATCCTCCAGTCTCATCTCATTTTTTTTGTTTTATTTTATTTATATGCCTGTAAATAAATAAAACTGTCCTTCTCGATGTCTGCTGCTGGCACCCCGTAACTGTTTCCCTCACCTGACCCTCCCTCTCAGCACCCATCACCCCACCCCACATTATAACACTGACACTGGGGTGCCTAATCCCCAGTGTCATCACCGAACACAGAAATGCATCCTTGTTATTTTTTTATTACCCTGTAAAATAATTCCATCAATGTCTTTGCAATGTGAGTTCTCCCACCCAACCTTCCACTCCAGCACCAACCACCCCATACCCCCAAGCCCTTACCTGGTGGGGTCCAACACTGTAATACTCTCTGGAATGCAGACATGTCTTCACTCTTCAAAGCTAGACCACGAACTGAGGAAATCAGGTATGCGGTTCAATGTATTTCAATGGGAGGTTGAACTCAGTGGCATGAAATAACATGTAACAAAGGAGACCATCCATCGATGTCTGTTGCTGGCACCCTGGGCCCCTATAACTGTTCCTCTGCACCCAACCTGCACTCACCACCCCACCCCAAATATAACACTGACACTGGGTGACCCAATCCCCAGTGTCGCCACCATGTATTTTATACACGATATATATATATATATATATATATATATAAATAAATAATGTATATAGTATGTATATATTATTTAAAAAACTGTAGCAAAGGAAACAGTCCATCGATGTCTGTTGCTGATGCCCCAGGCCCTTGCAACTGTTCCCCACCGACCCTCCCTCTCAGCACCCACCCCCAAACATAACACTGACACTGGGCTGCCTCAGTCCCCAGTGTCATCACCCGAGATACAGAAATCCTTCCTTGCTGTTTTTTTTTATTATCCTGTAAAAACAAAAGAAATCTAGTTCATCGGTCTGTTGCTCGTGAATTCCTCCCACCCAACCCTCCCACTCAGCACCCACCATCCTACAACCCCCACAAGCCCTTACTTAGCTGTCAGGGTCAGACGCTGTAATCTTTTCTGGATTGTAGACACGCCTTCAAGCTTTAAAACGGACCACAAACTGAGGAAATCAGGTATGTGGTTCAATGTATTTTAATGGGGTTTTGAATTAGTGGCATAATTTAGCCATTTTTTGGATATTTTGCCCAAAATGTTCAACATGCTTTTTGGGACCCCACCTCATGAACAGTTGCAGTGAATTTAGAAAATCTGTTCTGAAAGGTGATTTCATGGTCACTAAGCAAAATCACCTTTGAAAATTTTCTCTGGTCTTGTTCATGAGGTGGGGTCATAAGAAGTTAGTTGAAAATTTGGTGTAAAATATTAAAAACAACAAAGTTATGAGCCCTACGTTGAAATTCACAAACACAAGCTTTTAACTTTGGTAATTTTCAATATTTTGACCCCAGATTTTCAACATAACCATTTTTGACAGCACCTCATGAATGTGACAGCTGAAAAATTACTCACCTTAGTAATGTTGTTTCTTCTATTGGAGTGTTGCTATATTATGACATATGCAGTGAGTCCCAACCTTCGAACTGCTCCGGAGGTGAAAGAGTTAACTTTCCATGCCAGGCATGGAACGCTGAGCTCGAGCTCGTTGAAAACTCTGTCTGTTGTTCTTCAAACTCAAACCGTCAGATCTTTACGAGCTAAACTCACTGAGGTCCTGTGTGGAAGCTGTAAACCTACACTAGCCAACTGGCTACTAAAATAATAACACTTTTTGGTCCCAAAACAAAGACTCAAGTCAGGAGACCCAAAAATGAAAACACAACACCAAGCCACCCCAAAAAAGGAGGGTAAAACAACAAGGTGGGCACCTACTAAGTGCCAACACTGCACTGCCTACCCACATCCCAAAAACAGAGGTTCTGAGAGGGCAGGCGGGGAGGTCATAATATAGCAAGACTAATAGAAGAAACATTACTAAGGTGAGTAATGTTTCTTCAAACAACATGAAGTCTTGCTATATTATGACATATGCAGACTACAAAGCAATACCTCCATGGAGGAGGGACAGAACTCACTTGGGAAATAGGCTCTGAAGCACAGCCATGCCAAACCAGCATCAATCCTAGCCTGGATATCCAGGAGTAATGCTTGGTAAAAGTATGAACTGTTTTCAGGTAGCTGCTTGACATATCTCAGAATAGGGATGTCCTGGCAGCAGCCAGGAAGCAGCTGTACCTTCTGTAGAGTGAGCCCTCAGGCCTGAGGGAGGAACCTACCCAGTTTTTCATAACAAAATTGGATACAAGAGACAATCCACCTGGCAATGGATCTCTTAGTGGCAGGTTTCCCACCAACCTCGCCATAAGTGAGGAATAGTTGGAGGGAGTCAAACCTGTGACCCCTGTACGCCATGTAGTAGCTAATTTTTTGACATCTAAATGTGCAGCCTCCTCGCCAGAGGAGGAATGGTCAGTGAAGCACAGGAAGAGACATAGATTGATTAAGGTGGAAATCTGAAACCACCTTAGGCAAGAACTTCCTGTTAGTCCTGAGGACCACCTTATCTCTATGAAAGGAGATTAAATCAGGCTCCACTGGCAAAGCTTGTAATTCACTTATACGTCTGGCAGAAGTGATGGCTACCAGAAACACAGTTTTCCAAGTCAAGTACTTAAGCTCTGCTGAAGACAAAGGCTCAAAAGGGGTTGCATAAGCTGAGCAATGCAAACATTAAGGTCCCAAGCAGGGCAGGGTCCCTGAATGGAGGGCTGGTGTGAAGCAATCCTTGAAAAACTTGGAGAATACAGGTGGGCTGAAAGAGAAGAGGGCTTACCTGTTGAAATAAAGGCAGACACAGCTGCCAGATGCACTTTTAGGATAGCTGGTCTCAGCCCCAAGGTATTTAGATGGACCATGTAATCCAGGACTGTGGGTAAATCAGCAGATTCTGGGGAAATATGCTTTCAGAGCACCATATGGAAAATCTCTTCCACTTGGAATTATAAATGAGCCCTGGTAGAAGGTTTTCTAGAAGCCTTCAGGATATCCATTACACCTTGGGAGAGGTGTAAATCAGCAAACTCTAACTCTTCAAGAGCCAGGCCTTGAGATTGAGAGATTTGAGGTTCGGTACCAAACCGTCCCCTGAGCACAGGTTAACAGGTTGTGATTCCTGGGAAGACAGAGGGAAGATGGACTGCTAAGGACAGCAGGAGTGGATACCAGGGTTGTCTGGGCCAATCTGGAGCAATCAGGATCATCTTGCAGGGTTGAGATCTGATTTGACTAGCACTTTGAACAGCAGAGGAAGGAGGGAAGCATAGAGAAACTTCCCTTCCCAATTGAGGACTAAGACATCCAGAGGGACTGAGCCCAACACTGGGGGTCTGCAGCAAAAAGGAAGTTGGTGATTGTCTGGGGCTGCAAAAGATCTATCTGTGGGTGCCCCATCTGGCAAATACCACCTCCAGGACCAGGGGGTCCAGTGACCATTCGTGATGGCCCTGGGAAATCCTGCTAAGAGCATCTGCCAGGACATTGTCCTTGCCTGGGAGGTGAACTGCCATAAGGGAGGTGTTCAGGAGTAAGCCAGAGACCACAACTTCATTGCTCGGTGCACAAAGCCGTAGATCGAAGTGCCCCTTGTTGTTGATGTACCACATTGTGGTGGTGTTGTCTGTTCTGACCTGTACAACTTTGTTCTGAACAGATTTGGAAAGCTTGAAGTGCTAGAAAAACTGCTCTGAGTTCCAACAGATTGATGTGGAGCAGAGATTCCTGAGGGACCACAACCCTGGGTAGTGTGGTCACCATGTGAGCTCCCCATCCCAAGAGGGATGCATCTGTAGTAAGGATTAAGGAGTGAGACTGAGTGATAAAAGGAACCCTTGTCTGAGATTGCTCTGATCCTGCCACCATTGTAGTGCCTGGATCAGGGTTCGAGTCACTGGGATCAATTTGGTTAGAGGGTCTTTCCTTTGAGACCAAAAGGCTTTGAAATGGAACTGAATGTCCCTCATCTGAAATCTTGCTCCTGCACCACTGCTGTAGAAGCAGCCATATGCCCCAGGAGCTGTAGAAAATGCCTTGCTGGTCGAGACACCTGCAGGGTGAATGAGGAGGCCAGAGAGACCAGGGTCCTTGCCCTGTCCAAAGGGAGAAAGGCTCTGGCTTTCTCTGTGTTCAGTTCTGCCCCTATGAAGGTGAGGAGCTGAACAGGCTCTAGAACTGACTTTGAAAGATTCAGAAGGAAACCTAGAGAGGTGAGCAGTTGCTGAGTTATCTGTAGGTGTAACTTGACTTTGTCTGGGGACTGGCCTACTATGAGCCAGTCATCCAGGTAAGGGAAGATGGCAATTTTTGCCTTCTTAGGGAAGCAACTGCTACTGCCAGGCATTTTGTGAATACCCTTAGAGCAGAGGTGAGGCCAAAGGCATTGCTCTGAACTGGTAATGGCCTGAGGGCAGCTCGAACCTGAGGTACTTTCGATGGGAGCTTCTGATGAGAATATGAAGTAGGCATCCTTGAGGTCCAGGGACGCTAGCCAGTCCCCTGGCCTTAAAGAGGGTAGAATGATTCCCAGAGTCACCATTTTGAATTTTGGTTTTAAATGTGCTTGTTTAAGTATCTGAGATCCAGGATGGGCCACCATTCTCCAGTCTTTTTGGGGTAAGGAAGTACCTGGATTACAACCATTTGCCCTGGTGTAGGGGTGGAACCCTTTCCACAGCTCTGAGAGCCAGGAGGGAAGAGACCTCTGCCTCTAGGGCAAGTGCCTCTGGAGGATTTGCAGGTGGAAAGGATCTGGTTCTCATCTTTAGAAACTTTTGAAGCTGAGAACCAGTCCCTGGCTTACTACTTCCAGGACCCACTTGTCTGATTTCAGAGACTCCAGTCCTGGACAAAGTAAGCCAGCCTGCCCCTCACAGGTAGTTGAGAATCGGCCCCTGGCAACCCCATCAGGGTGCCTGCTTGGCAGGGGCTTTGGGCTGAGGGGTGGAAGCAGGTCTGCTTGCACCCCATCTGCCTCTCCCTCTAAAGAACCCCTCTGGGCAAAAGCAGAAGAGGAGGCCTGGGCTTGGTAAAAGGCTCATGAAAAGGCCTGCCCTGCCCCTGGGAAGCTGCCTTTGAGGAGTGGCCTGCCTTGGCCTGTGCACTCCTATAGGTGGTCCTATAGACATCCATTTTCTTTCATTTAATTCTCTGTCTGCTCCCCAAACAGAGAATTACCCACAACAGGAAAATCCATGGCCTTAGTCTGGGTATCCTGTGACAGGCTAGTACATCTGAGCCAAGCCATCCTGCGAAGAGCCACAGATGTAGCCATGACTCTTGATGACACATCATTTGAGTCCACTGCAGCATGGAATTGCACCTTGGATGCCTCAATACCATCAGCAGCCACCTGCTCCAGCTCCTTGGCAAGTTGGCCAGGAACCTGTTTGCAAGAGCCATAACAGTATCCCATCTGGATTTCTGATATCTAGCAACATAAGCCATATAATTTGCCTGTCTGAGTCCCAAGGATGCTGCCATGTACTGTTTCTTTGCCATGGCATCAATCTTCCTGGAGTCCTTGTCCGGGGGTGTGAGGCCAAGGGATATTTGCCTTGTCACAGGCTGCAGCCTGCACTACCCCAACATGGCTGCATTGTTGTGTAAGGAACTCCGTATCAGATCCTGACAATGTGTACCTCTTGTCCATTCTCTTATCCACAGGAGGTATAGTGTGAGGAGTTTTAGAATTTTAAAGTCTGTTTCCCAAAAGATTTATGCAGGAATAGACAGTCTCCTAGACTCTGGGATATCCATCATTTCCACACAGTCAGGCTCTCTTGATCATCCACAGCTTCCTCCATAGGGAGCTGGAGGGTTTCAGCCACTTTTGATAGAAAATAAAATGAGAAGGGACTCAGAAAGCCTAGGAGGGACACTCATGAAGGTCTGTCTGGGGAGATGTCCGGTCGATAGGACATCCAGACTTTCAAATCTACATTCACTCTCCCCATACTCCTTCCCTCCTCCGGTTCATAATATTCCTCTAAATCATAGTCTTGAACCGATGGAAACGGGCAACTGGCTTACACTGATGGCACCGATTCGGTCAGAACCGGAGAAAGCGACTGGACAATTTGAATCGCTTTGGCTATCTCTTCAGCGGTTGGAGAGGAAAGTTTTGCCCACACCAGCTGATTTTCTAGTCCTTTTGCTGGAACCGACCCTCAGAGTCGGCTCTCCTTTGCCCGAGGAAGTCTCACCCTGGTCAGAAGGCATCTCTGGTTCGGTTGAACCGAACCGGCTGGCCATCTGGGTCAGCGGACTTCTTGGCCTCCCTTTCCTGAGCCTACCAACTCTCTTTTCCAAGGCAGCTGCAGGAAAATTTTACAAATCTGGCAGTCTGCATTGAGGTGGTCAAACCCCAGACAATAAACACAGATGGTGTGGGGTCAGCCTTGGCAAAGGCTTCCCACACACACCGCAGTGTTGAAACCCAGTGGGCCCGTATTTTCTTTTGGGTTTCTCAGACATAGTGCCAGTCCTAACCAAACTTGACCGCTTATGGCAATCCGCCAAGCAAGACCCTCTTATCGGTTCCCAACTGTGTCACAGGTCGTGGAAAAACCGTGAAATTCCGCTTTTAGAACCGATAAGAACCGGTAACTACACTCTAAATGAAAGAATAAAATATTTCAACAACCTGATCGGTTCAAAGCTGAACCGATAAACAGTTTACAAGTTCCACACAGAACAGAAATAATGTAAACCTATCTAGTACTCACAAATACCACAGATAGAGCTTGAACCAACCGGTTGTGGTTTAAATTGTCCAAAAACGAAAATAATACTTTAACCGACAAAATGAACCGAGCAGAAGAAGAAATCTCGGAGCGACTGTTCAGTGAGGCGGAGTAAAGAATCTGACGGTTTGAGTCTGAAGAACAACAGACAGAGTTTTCAACTGAGCTCGAGCTCAGCATTCCATGCCTGGCATGGAAAGTTAACTCTTTCACCTCTGGAGCAGTTTGAAGGTTGGGACTCACTGCATATGTCATAATATAGCAAGACTTCATGTTGTTTGAAGTCATTTTTCAAATCCTGGCCAAATATGTTTTCATGCCCTGAAAGATGATTTTGCAGTCGCTGCACGAAATCACCTTTTGGGCAAGATTGAACATTTTCTACACTTGTTCAAGAGGTGGGGTCATAAGAAAGCTATCTTAAAATTTGGGGCAAAATATAAAAAACAACAAAGTTATGAACATATGTTGAAATTTGTAAACGCAGGCTCATAACTTTGGTAATTTTTATTATTTTGACCCTAAATTTTGAACATAGCCATTTCTTTACAGAATCCATGAATGTGATGAATTTGACAATTGTCATTTTTCAAATCATGGCCAAAATGTGTTTTCACAGCCCTAAAAGTGATTTTGCAGTTGCTGCACAAAATCACCTTAGTGGGAGTTGAAAATTTTCTCTGCAATTTGTTCATGATTCATGAGATGGGGTCATAAGAAAGTTAAGTTGAAAATTTGGGGCACAAATATTAATAAACAACAAAGTTATGAGCCTACATTGAAAATTATGAACACAGGGCTTCTAACTTTGGTGAGTTTCAAAATTTTACCCCAAATTTTCAACATAACCATTTCTTCATAGCATCTCATGAATGTGACAGCTGTCATTTTTCAAATCTTGGCCAAATGTGTTTTCACACCTATGGCGAGAATGATGCTTTGGTGGTGCAGAATGATGTTTTGGTGGGAATTTTAACATTTTCACCTACCAGGTTCATTAGGTGGGTAATAAGAAGGCTGTGCTGAAAATTTGGTGTACAAATATGGCAAAAGCCCAGGTTATGACGTGAACATTACACTATTTCAGTGTTCACCATAACTCGCAAATTTTCAATATTTTGACTCAACCTTTCAACATAGCTATTTTTCCACACCACCTCATAAACGTGATGTGTCATTTTAAAATCCTGGATGAGATGGTGCTAAATGACATTTTGGCCAATATACTATAAATGGTACATGTCATGTCAATAAGGCGAATCCTAAAACAAGTATCTTCAAAATTTGGGCTCAGAAATACAAAAACTAATTCTTTACCAAGCATCAAACGTTCAGAATTGACAAATGTTTGTTCTTTATAGAGTCTTGCTTGTTTTCACGGCCTTAATTTATTTATTTATTTAAGAGATTTACCAGATAAGCATACTGAGCGGGACCACTCTGCTTCCAGATGCGACCTGGGGTTACATAGGTCAAGAATAGGTACAGAATGCACAGTACAACAGTGAAATAGACAGCAGGTTCAGTAGACAACTCAAATAGAAGTGGTATATAAATCAGCTGAAAGTGGATACAAAACAGGGAGAGAAATTGCCAGTGGTATTGCAACAGATGAGGGATTCATACAGGGCAAGATTTGTAGGTACAGCAGGTGCAGCTAGGTTGACAGTACAATTACGAGGTCTGGTGCACAGGACAGAGTGCATAGTTTGTTGTGGCATGGTTAGGCGTACACTACTGGGTGATAGCAGTAGAGCAGTAAGATATATTGGCACAGTGGAAACTAGGCTTGTTGCTTTGGTTATTATTTATGAGCCATTTGGATGCCCCTGGTGATAGGTCTAGTCTGTGGGTAGCAATTACATACATCTGAGAAGTGGGTAAGTAGACGAGGTTTGAGAAGCCAGTGGGAGGTGGAGAGCCTGATATCTGCAGGTAGCTCATTCCATAGTTTGGGAACCGATGTTTGAAGGCCATTTGGCCTTTGAGGTGCACATGAAAGGGACTTGGAGTTGTTTTGAATCCAAACCTCTGAGGGGATGCGGGGGTTGGGCTAGTACAGCTGAGATGGGGAGGGCATTTGACCAGTATTTGGAAATGAGATTTGTGCAATGCAGTTTACGCCAAGACTCCAGCGATGGAAGGCAAGGGCGCTGTACAGGTCGCAGTGATGGGTGGAAGGTGGGCAGTCAAGGACGTACCGGCAGAAAGAATGAAAGAGGGGTCCAGGCTGGCAAGGTAGATGGGGGCTGCACTGTAGACCACGTCACCATAGTCAAAAATGGGGAGGATCATTTGAGGACTAGCCCTCCTGACTGAGGTAGAAGGTTGCCTTTATTGCGGTAAAGTGCGCCTAATTTAGGGGTGTAGTTTTTTCTGTAGTGAGTCAATGTGGGCATAGAAATCAAGGTGTTGATCGAGCCAAACCCCAGGTACCTGAAGGAGGTGCAGGATTCTAGGATGGATCCATCCAGAGTGTGAAGACGGGGAGTTTAGGCGGGATAGTTTAAGATGGGTGCAGAAAGTTATGGAGACGGTTTTCTTAGCATTTAGGACAAGTTGGTTGGACCTAAACCAAGCTTGAACGGCATCAAAATCACGTTGAAGAGAAGACTTTGTGTCACCGATAGAGGGGCCGAGGTGTACAGTACGCCATCATCTGCGCACATTTGTATGGCTCAGTTGGACCAGACTTGAGGTAGATCATTTAAAAATATGGAGAAAAGCAGGGGCCCAGGACCAAACCCTGGGGACCCCATGTTAACTGGGAGTGAGGTGGAGACATGAGGGCCAGTTTTTGCCTGCTTCCTGCCTGTCAGGTAGGCCTGGAACCAGCTGGTGGCGGGATGAGAGACGCCTGTGTGTTGCAATTTTATGAGGAGTTTTGAGTGGGACACAGTATCAAAGGCTTTGGCCAAGTCAATGAAAATAGTGGAGGTGATGTGGCTTTGTCCATTCTCAAGGAAATATCGCCAGAGCTTTTAGCAGTGCTGTGATGGCGGAGTGTGTTTACAAAAGCCCGACTGAAACGGGGTGAAGAAAGAGATGGAGTCGAGGAACTGTGTGAGTTGGGAGAGGCTAGCTGTTCTTGAAGCTTGGCCAGAACCGGTAGGAGAGAGATCGGGCGGTAGTTGCCAGGCTCAGATGGATCACCTTCTGGTAGAGGATGATTACTGCTTCCTTTCGGGCTGCTGGAATTTTGCCATGGAAAAAGAGCGGTTCAAGAGGTCAGCTAGGGGGTGGCTATTGCAGGGGCTGATAGGAAGAGGAGTTTGACGTCCAGTCCTAGAGGGCACTTGCCTTTGCTTGGGTCTAGGTAGCATAGGGCGGCTAGAACTTCAGCTGAGGAGATAGATCGAAAGGAGAAAGACGGCACATGTGGGGTGGCCGGGGTATTGCGAAAAGGTTGTATGTGGTGTGTGGAGCTGTTGGCTGTCTAGAAGAGATTTGCGCTAGTGAAGAAAGGAGTTGAAAGCTGAGGCAACTTCTGCTGGGGGCTGATATATGTTGCCCTGTATGTTTAGGGTAGGGAGTGGCTGGGCATGGGAGAGAACAGGTTTTAATGGTTTTCCAGAATTTGGAGGGTGACTTAGATTAGTGGTGAGAGCATCTCGGAAATAGTTGTTTTTGCCTGTCTTATGGCTTTAGTACAGTTATTTCAGAGGATACGGTAATGTTGTAGAGATGCAGGGAGTCTAATAGACTATGTTTTTTCCAGGCCTGGTCTCTAACCAGACATCTGCCGATAATGTCAGCAGAGACCCAAGGAGATGGTATTCCTGACTATTTTCTTTCTTGGGGGTGTGATAGTCCCATAAGGCAAGGAGCTGCTTCTAAACATTTCGAAAGCTTGGTCAATTGAGCCAGCTTAATAAAAGACCAGTCAGCAAGTGAGAGGTCATTTAAAAGGGAGTGGAGACAGAGGGATTTGTATGCTCATAAGGATTATCCTTGGTGGGTGGTGGTTGTAGATCTGTGCACCTTCCTGGTCATGTAGACCACATGGTGATCACTCAAGGAATCAGGTAGGATGCCAGCCTTAATTATTCTGTGTGGGTGTGTAGTGAGAGCCCAATCCAGGAGGGAGTGGTTGCGTGTTGTAGGGTTTAGGCGTGTGGGTTGTTCTATGAGTTGGGAGAGGTTTAGGTATTTGATGCTACTCTACGTGGTTTTGAGCAGTCGGTGCTAACCAGTTATGATTTAGGTCACCGAGGATGTAAAGTTCACCTGTGGCAGCCGTAGCTTTCAGGGAGGCTAGATGGTTGATGATGGAATTCCCAGGTGTAGTCGGGTGCAATAAATCCTGGCCACGATACCGGGAGGTGTGTGGCAGAAGAAGTTTAATCAATTTAGTTTCTATCTGGGGAGACAGACCTGTGATTTGGACAGGGGTGTGTGAAGCCTATTTGATATATACATGGCTATGCCACCGCCTTCTTAGTTCCTTGGCGGTCCTGCCTGATTGCAGTATACCCAGGGATGGCCATTTCTGCATCTGCATGATGAGGTTTGAGCCATGTCTCGATATGATGCAAATGTCAGGTTGGAGGCTTTGGGCAGTGACTTGCAGCTCGGGATTTTATTTAGTAAGCTGCGGATGTTCAGGTGGAGTAGGCTTAGTCCCTTTGGAAGAGTTACGAGGTTGGGGTCAGACAACGGGCCCGGTTTGTTTCAATATCACCTGCCAAGAGAAGCAGCAGGTGAGATACCTTATAGCATTACGCCATGTAATTCTTGGCTTAGGTCTGGAGCAGGAGAAATGTGGGCTCTGGGAGGGCATCAGCCCCTAGATTACTTAGGGAGATACGCCATGGGGAAAAAGAAGGTATGACTGAGGGCTTATGAACCACAAACAGGTGGTTGTGTGGAACTGCCACCCTTGGGAGTACGAGGGGTGGAGGAGGGTGAGGTGAGATATTATGGTAGAGGTCTGGGTTGTTTAAGGGCTTATTTGAGGGGTAGAGGTGGGAGGCATGGCAGTGGTAAGCACTGCTAGTAGGTAGAGGATCATGTTTGTGTAAGTGGAGAATACAAGAACAAGCTGTAATTTGTAGTAGCAGCCACTACTGGTGGGAATTGATAACCTGCAAACCTGAAAGTGGGCTGATAGGTTTGGCACAGTCACCTGACCTTGCAGCTGCCTATAAATTTGAGTGCCGACCAAGGGTGGTGGTGGGGGCAGTGGGGAGCCGGCACAGTGCCGGGCGGGCAGAATCACGGCAGAGCAGTGTAGCGTGGAGCTGCAGAGTCAAGCTTGTGGAAGGCACCAAAACAAATTTAAACAAAGGAGCCCTGTCCTGGCTCACAGCGACGATCGTCAGTTCTTCTGGCTTGGGGGTTCCCGGCAGTCAGTATCCAGGGAGAGCACAGCAGGGCTCTCACGACCATGAGGGCTTCCGGGAGGGTAACTGTCCCATTACCCCTCGGCCACCTGCTTCTGGCTTCGGGGCTCTGGCAGTCGGTATCCAGGGAGAGCACAGCAGGGCTCTCACGACTACTTAGGGGCTTCAGGGAGGGTAACTGTCCCATTACCCTCACGACCTGCTTCTGGCTTCTGGGGCAGTTCCAGCAGTCGGAATTGGGAGAGCACAGCAGGGCTCTCAGACCACGAGGGGCTTCAGGGAGGGTAACTGTCCCATTACCCTCACGACCTGCTTCTGGCTTCGGGGCAGTTCCAGCAGTCGGAACTGGGAGAGCACAGCAGGGCTCTCATGACCACGAGGGGCTTCAGGGAGGGTAACTGTCCCATTACCCTCGCGACCCGCTCTGGTTTCGGGGTACCGCAGTTGGTATCCAGGGAGAGCACAGCAGGGCTCACGACCACGAGGGGTTCAGGGGAGGGTAACTGTCCCATTACCTCGCGACCCACTTCTGGCTTCGGAGGGGGTTCCAGCAGTCAGTATCCAGGGAGAGCACAGCAGGGCTCTCATGATCACGAGGGGCTTCAGGGGAGGGTAACTCTCCCATTACCCTCATGACCCACTAATTCACTGCCAGTAACCTTCAGAAAGGCAAGAAAATGTTATGTGGAACAGCTGTTGCAAAGGAAAAGAATAAATAATATAAAAACAACTGTCTAAATGTTCAACAGAACTACAGGCCAAACACTAAGTCTTTAAAGCAGTTCTGATTTAGAACAAATTACTTATACTAAGTAAGATCAAGGAAGTTGCTTTCTTTACTATAGTAATTTAAAAAGATTCAACAATAAAAAATAGTTAAAAATAAACACTTACATCCATCACAAAATATAAAAATTATATCAGCTGTGGAGTTTTCCCACAGTGTATTAACAACAGGGATCAACCATGATCGCTAAAAACTCTCCAACTTTATAAAAGCAACCGAGCAGAGCAAAATAATACTTTTTTAGAGAAAATTGCAGGTGTTCAAGGCAGACAGGCTGAAGAACTGTATATTAAAAACAATGAACAACAAAGGCTATCAGATTTTCTACTAAAGCCTTTAGCACATCTGGTCACCGAGAAGCTGCTGTGTTCTGAGCATATAGTAGCAGTGACATCACTTATAAACAGGGCCCCCTAGTGTTCTGCGGCAGAATTTTCTGATTTCTGGCAGGGCTCCTAGACTTCTGCGGCAGCATTTTCCAATTTCTGTGGCATGATTTATTCATTTCTGTGGTGGAATGCAGTCCTACCATTGGCTAAACTATGACGTGATGACATCACCTGCCAAGCACAGAGGAGGGGCTTCAGGATAAACAAGATGGATACGGGAGCCTGGCACTATGGAAAGACTGTATATTTGAATGAAAATTCACCCAAAACAATGAATTCTGTGGCACTATATGAATTCTGCAGCATGATGCAAATTCTGTGGAAAATTCCACAACATGAATTGCAGAATTCCAGGGCCTTGCTTATAAAGCAGGACACAGCTGTTAAAGAAGTGTAGCCTGTGGACTGGCTAAAAGACTTAGTCTGAAAAATGTAAACATTAGTATAAAAATCCACTGACTAATACAAAAAATTGTATTATACAAAACGTGTCCAATCCACCTCTAGACTTAGCATTCAACTTTGCTTAAAAGCTGCAGAAATTCTAATAGGGAAAGAATATGTTTTGCAGTCACACAACTAAGACCAATATGCCCCAAAGTGATTATATTCTCACAGAACAAACTGCTGCTCCTGTGACCCTCCTGGCTGCACTCGGTTGATCGTTGATTCTTTGTTTCTCTGTCTTCTTCCCACTGCATTCTGGACTCTGCACTTCACTCACCAGATCCAAGGCTCCACAGCTCACCTCCAACTGTCTGCCACCCAAACACTGAAAGGAGTAGAGGACAAATAAGAGAAAAAGAAAACTCTCAAGTGTGGCTCAAAACAGTTCAATGGGAATCGGCCCTAACAACAATGAGCAAGTAGGTGGATGACCAGACAGCCAGAAGCAGAATTTTGGCAAAACTACTTGCCACTAGGTTATACAGAGGAATCACAGCACTTTTATTCCACCACCACTCTCAGACTCCATCAGATGCCAGTCAGGCTCCAGTCCCACTGAGAAATGCTACAGGTAAAGACTGTCACAGGTCAGGCAGTCCAGGCAAATCTGTGGGATGAAAAGAACACATACCTCTGGAGAAACCCTCAAGAAATCTTGTAGAGTTGATTTAAGCATTAGCTAAACAAATAAGGCAATGATAATATATCTATTCCAAAGTTAAACAGCATTAAAACACATGAAACTGAGAGTTGCTCCATAGCTTGCAGCAACTAAGCTGCCATCTTGCACCTATCTTGGACCTGTCTTCTGAATCTCCTTTGTTTAAAGAGGTGCCCAGCTGCAAAGGCAATCCCAGGTGGCACAGCCTAGACCTGTAGCTTGCATTGTGCAGGACCCTGAGGGCCCTATGCATAACAGCAGACCTGTGGGTCCTGGTCTGTACCAGCAGCTTGTTTCATAGAGGGCCTTGTAGGCCTTATGTGAAGCAGCACATGGCACACAGCTTTGAACCTGTACCTTGGTTTTTGCAAAGCAGCAGACCTGTGAGGCACTGCCCTGTACCAGTAGCTTGCTTTCACACAGGGCCTTGTGGGCCCTACATGAAGCAGCCCATGGCACACAGCTTTGGACATGTAGCTTGTTTTCTGCAATGCAGCAGACCTGTGGGCTCTGCCCTGTGCCTGTAGCTTGCTTCACACAGGGTCTTATGGGCCTACATGAAGCAGAAGATAGTGCACTGCCTTGGACTTGTAGCTTGCTTCTCTGACAAAGCAGCTGACCTGTATGACACAGTCCCAGATCTTTAGTTTTCTTCTCACAGGGCACTGCAGACCATACATGACACACCAGATGCTTAGGCTATGGCCCACACCTGTGACTTGAAACAGAAGATCTATGGGACATGACCATAGATCTGTAGATTAGTCTTAGGCCATAAGGTTATGGCATTGGTGGAGGTGGGCATTTGGGTTGAAAACCCTTATGCCACATTTCCTAGCTTTTGTGGCTTTATTTCTCTAACAAATGCAGCAACAATTTATTTCTTACTTTTTGAAAAGATACTGTATCCAACAACTGACAAATGGTCACAGCACCAGTCATTTAGTTTTCTTGGTTCAGGGCCCTGCAGGCCGTATACATTGCAGCAGACCCACAGGGCATGGTACTGGACCTGTAGCTTGCTTTGTGGGTCCTGTAGGTCCAACATGAAGCAGCAGACCTCTAGAGCAGGACTCTGGATCTGTAGTTTCTACTGGCCCATCAGGCAGCAGCAGACCCACTAGATACAGTGTTGGGCCTGTAGTCTGCTTTGTGAAACAGCAGGCTTGTCAGGCATAGTGCCACATGTGTAGGACACTTATGCAGGGTCCTGTGGGCCCTGGGAAGCAAAAGACCTGTCAGGTATGTCTGAAAGTTGCCACTTGTAAGGTTGTGAGGGTGGTGGTGGTGGTAAGAACCCCATCCTCAACATTTGAGCTTAAATATTAAAAATGTGAAAGATGATAGAGAAAAAACAGTGAGTCTGCTCACGTACAGTTCATGTTTTTGGGACTTAGAATTTTCTTCTATGGTGGTTCAATCACCCATAACTTTATTATTTGTTATTTTTTATCCATATTTGAGAGCCAGGGTGCTCACAGCCACTTAAGTGTGGTTAGTAAATGTGGCCCTTAGAGTTCATTTTGGGGCAAGTCCCCAGGTACTGATGGCTACCCTATTGAATTCTACCATACTTTCATAGATACTGAAGCTCGAAAAGGGTGAAGTCACCTCTTTTCACAGGTTATTATAACCCTTATACCCAGGAAGGGAGGGTTAGCATTATTTGTTCCCAATTCCATCCAACATTTCAGATTAACACTGATGCAAAGATGTTTGCAAAAGTGTTGGCCAAGAGAATGGAGCCCATCATGCCATCCTTAATACATTCTGACCAGGTCAGCTTCGCCCCTGGCAGGTTAGGATCTGACAATGTTTGCCAAACCGTGGACTTTATTTGGGATGCCCATACCCTATCTCAGCTTACAGCCACCCTGTCACTTGACACCAAAAGGCCTTTGACAGAATGGAGTGGGGTTATCTGTTTGATGCACTGCCAAGATCTGGCTTCCCGCAATCCTTCTTTTGTACGGCTTCTGCATACCTCTCCATCAGTAGCTGTTCTTACCAATACTATGTTCTCCCCATCCATCCCTCCCTCTACATAGAGTAACTAGACAGGGTTATCTCCTGTGTCCCCATTCCCTTTCTATTAGCCATAGAACCTCTGGTATGCAAGATAAGAGCAGATCCAGAGTTTGTAGGTCTTGTGGTGGAGGAGTTCCCCACAAGAGCTCACCTTTTGCGGATGACATCACTTTGTTTCTGTCAAATTTTTCAACATTTTCAAATTTAAAGCGGGTAAGCAATCTCACGGGTGGTGGTGCAGCTATGAACTGATGCAATACTTTTTGGTTAAACAAGCCACACTCGCTATCCTTTCAGGAAAACAACAGGCACTCAAAATTCCTTAGGTGCTTTTGTTCAGCCATAGTGTGAAACGTAAGGCAGTGCTCAGGGAGCACCACATTTCTGCTATTGTTACCTGGAAACTATGACTGAACAAAAAGCACTTAAGGAATTTTGAGTGCTTATTGTTTTCTTCCTGAAAGGAGGGTGAGTGCAGCTTATTTAACCAAAAACAAAGAACATTTCAACATCTTCGCCAGCTCTCCAGGGCTATTTGTGCACTAATTCCACCCTGTACAAGTTCTGTTGATTTCTAATATATGTATGTCTAAATTTAATGAGCATTAAGACTGGTATCTAATCATGCATGACCAAAATGGTCAGCACACCTAATTCTGTATGTGAAATGTTTGTACTATGTAACTAAATCTGGGTCACCCTTGAAAAAGGGACCTTCGGGGCTCAGCAGGCCTACCCAGTTATCAAAATTGAATAAATAAATAAATAAATAAATAATCTCAATACTCAGCCTTGTCCGGATATAGGTTGAAAGGCTCTAAGTCACAGATTTTGCCATTACATGGGGCCTGTACAGCTGATATGCTAACACATTTCCCATACCAATGGTCTCCAGAAGGTGTGGTTTGCCTATGAATAAAATTAAAGCCCACTATAGCAGAAATAGCTACCTCAAATGCACAACTTATGCTGGACACTTTAGACTCTGATCTAGTGTGGTGGAAGGACCATGCCTTTTTGCATGGGGCAAGGTTCATGCACCGAGCTAATAGCACTGCCTAACCTCATACATATATTAAATCACACATACCCCCATAATGCAAAGCATCATGGGCTGTACATGCAAATCACCACAGAATATTATGCTGGTTCACCTTAAGCAGAAATGCATGGTGCCGAAAGGCCTCTAACACATTTTGCAAAGGGTGCCAACAGAAGACACAGACATGTGTTTTGTCCTACCACAAATCATCACTGTGTCTCATCTGTATGACACCCCAGTGGAATTAACCAGCTACCCTAAGATGGTCTATCTGGGTTATGTTGTTGAACCCAATAAAACAAAAAAAGAAACAAGTTAAAGATAAAGAACCTTAGTGTGCAAGCACTGAGGCAATGGTTACCCAAGTGGCACTGGCCGGGAAGCCAAGTTTCAAAGAAATACAAAATCACACATACCCTATAATGCAAAGTATTATGTGCTGTATATGCAAATCACCACATAATATTATGCTGGTTCAACCTTAAACAGAAATGCATGGTGCCGAAAGGCTCTCACACAGTTTGCAAAGGGTGCCAACAGAAGACACAGACACGTGTTTTGTCCTACCAGGACTCATCAGTGTGCCTCGCCTGTATGACACCCCACTGGAATGAACCAGCTACCCTAATCTGGTCTATCTGGGTTTGTTGTAGTGAACCCAATAATAACAAAACGTTAAAAGACAAAGAACCTTAGTGAGCAAGCACTGAGGCAATGGTTACCCTAAAGGGCACTGGCCGAAGCTGTTTGAAAGAAATATAAAATCACATATACCCCACAATGCAAAGCAATCATGAGCTGTATATGCAAATCACCACAGAATATTATGCTGGCTCAACTTTAAGCAGAAATACATGGTGCCAAAAGGCCTCTCACACAGTTTGCAAAGGGTGCCAGCAGAAGACACAGACATGTGTTTCATCCTACCAGAACTCATCAGTGTATTTCATCTGTATGACACCCGTGGAATGAACCAGCTAACCTAAGATGGTCTATCTGGGTTCACCCACAACATAACCCAGATAAAACCCTTATGCCACATTTCCTAGGTTTTGTGGCTTTATTTCTCTAACAGATGCAGCAACATAGTTTTTTTCCAATTTATTTCCTTACTTTTGAAAAGATACTGTATCTAACCAGACAGACCATCTTAGGGTAGCTGGTTCATTCCACTGGGGTGTCATACAGATGAGGCACACTGATGAGCCCTGTAGGACGAAACATGCATCTGTGTCTTCTGTTGCACCCTTTGCAAACTGTGTGAGAGGCCTTTGCCACCATGCATTTCTGCTTAAAGTTGAACCAGCATAATATTTTGTGGTGATTTGTATATACAGCCCATGATGCTTTGCATTATGGGGTATATGTGAATTTGTATTTTTGAAACTTGGCTTCCTGGCCAGTGCCCTTGGGTAACCATTGCCTCAGTGCTTGCGCACTAAGGTTGTCTATTACATATTAGTCTATTTGCCGATTCTTCTCCCAGGTAACTTTTTCCAATGCCTCCTCACTAAATTAACTTATTTCATCTGGGTGGAAACCCCTAAAATAAAAATAAAATTTTATAGGACCATTGGAGGGCTAGAGGCGTTAGCTCCAGACTTGAAACTGTACCATGAACTCACAGTCCTGAGGCAGGCTATAGTCAGCTACACTCCACACCTGACCATATCTGTCCCTGGCTGGGTTCCTGAACTTGTCCAGGACATCTGCCTAAGCATTGATATCACTGGATTGGTCTCTTAGAATGGCCAGCTTGCCCTGTGAAAGGTACATCAAACATATCTGGGCAAACACAGTAAACAACTGGGATGGAACCCTAAACCACACCTACTTGATCCATTTGGCAGAACACCCAATTGACGGCCAACCCATTCACTAGAAAAGTGGGAGGATGGGGTATTACAGATCTGTAGGACTTATACCACCTTGACCTAGGTACCTTGTATTTATCTGAAGATCTTCAGACCTAATACCAGCTTCCTCATTCCCATTTTTGGAAATACTTTCACTAGGATTCACTAGGAAAGGAAAAAGCAAGAAGGCAAAAGTCCATATATTGCCTCTGTTGTTCACCCATAGTAATCTAGTCTATTTTGCAGAGGGAAGCTATCTAGTCTATTCTTAAAGGTCAGCTTGATTCACTTACAACTACCTCAAGGGGCAGTTTATTCCAAGGAGTGACAATTCTTTGGGAATAAAAGTATGTCAGTTTATTTGTCATGGATTGACTGGGTCAATTGTAGAGGATGCCCTCTTGTGTTTGCATTGGTTTGTTTGAACTCTAGACCTATCTCAGGCATAAGGTAAGTGTCATTAATGATCTCTAGCTAGCAACAGATTGCCACATAACCTCCTAGTTTTTAAGGACATCAGGTTAAACTTCTTCAGCCTTTCTTTGTATGAGAGGACATCAGCACCTTTCACCTGTTTGTTATTTTACGCTGATTTTTTCTAAACATGCAGTATCTTCTTATTATGAGGGTACCAGTGTTCTGAGGAATAGTCCAGAAGAGGGTGTACATATGCTCTATATAATGGCAAAATAACAGATTCATCACTGATTTGAAGTTGCACTTATTTGACCACCAGACCTTGTTGGCGAGGCTAATTTGTCTGTTATATTTTTAATCAAAAGAAAAATCATTGGAGATATATACACCCAAATCTTTTCACATACTGATTTATGCAGAATAAGACTGTTAAGAGTATAATTATATTCCCGATTTTTGGGGCCCAGGTGCATGATGTAGCATTTCTTTGCACTGAAGGAGAGACCCAGAGACTAGACCAGGCTGATAAATTGTCCGGCTCTTTGGAGACATACATTCTCTTCTAGGGTACTGCAGGGCCTACCAATTGTGAAGTCGCCAGCGACTTAGTAGACCAACTATTGATATTTTGGATTAGGTCATCAATAGAAATTTGAAAATGAAGTGGGTCCAGAACAGCGCCTCTGGGGTACACCACTTGTTGAAACATTGCATAGCCACAGCCCAATCCACTGGATAGCTGGTTTGCCTCCTTAAAAATGCACACCTCACAGCCAAATTCAAGAACTTTAGGATGCAAACTCCCCCACCCCGCTTGTGTTCAGTGGCCCAAGGGAGAAATGGGAAATAGAGCTAGATTTAATACCTATTCAGTTATGGGAGCAATTTTGAACCAATGCCTATACAGCTAACCGTGAATTGCAGGTGAAGATAAATACTCCATAGGGTGTATAAGTCCCCAGACTGGTTATACAGAGTAAGTCTGCTTGGACGAGTGACTGCTGTAGATGCTTCTCCCTAGCTACACTGACCCATATCCTGTGGACATGTCTGGCTCTTAAGCAACACTGGGCAGAAGTTTGATCTACTTATGTTAAGGTACTGTAGTCTTATGGATTCCCCTCAGAACAATATCTTGACCAGACCCCAACTCTGTGGGTAAACAGGGCTCCTATGGCCGCTAAAGAGTACTACTGCATCACTGGAGGGACCCCAACTCCGCATCCTCCCAGGAGTGGTCTAACCTTTGTCATTAACAGCTAGATATGAGAGAACCTCATTTAACTGTGGGTAAGCTATCTGACTGCCTGAAAATTTGGACTCCTTATCTGACAGTCTTCCAGAAAAAGGCACTACAAGCCAAACTCAGTGGGTGAACCTACTAATACCTAATGTGTCCACAGTGCTTTTTACGACTTAACTGTCCAGTGAGACACTTCCTACTGACTTCTCAAATGATTAATTTCTTCTGAACTGAGAAGATACCTCCCTGTTGACCTCTGTCCCCCCCAATCCAATAACTCATTGATTTTAGTGGACTATAGTGTTTACCTGTATTGTATTTCCTGTTCACATATCCAGATCCACTGTTTTGTTACTGGAGTCTTGCTTTTTCCAGTCTCCCAACAGAAGGTGATATTCTGGGCTATGTAGTATGCACTAATCATAACATCAACTCCTCTAAGCAGAACACCTAAGTAGTTATACCTGTTTTCATGTTGGAATGTTACTTGTTTGATGCTTTTAGTATATTAGTAAAAGTATGGACCCTTATCTAGTACTTTTAATAGAAGCATTAGATTACACACAGTTTAGTCTGTCATTATGAATATAGAAGATTTGTCTCCTTGACCTGCAGGGCTTGTTACTTACAGCTAGACAACTGTTGATCATGGACATGACCTCAATCTTCTTTACCTGTTTCTATATTTAAACAATATACCATGACAGGGTGTGGATTATGTACTGGGATTTACCCATGTCTGGTGTGGTTCGGTCACGAAGCTGCAGGCCGAGTGAGTAAACCATATCAGAAGTGAGTAAATCCCAGCATAACCTACACCCTGGAGTGGCATATTGTGATTATACAATGTCCCTTTTTTAAACATTTTTAAAAAGGTTAAAGTTATTTATTTGGGGAAAATGTTTTGATTTTTGGCTGTAGTATTCTTCCTCTGTGTGTAAAAAGTTCTAAGTTGCTAGGTAGAATAATCTTGTAGTAGATGGCAGTTTCACACACAGAGATCCCCACACACACAGGTATCCCTCATTTATGGGTGCTACAACTTTTCTTTGGGGCCAACATGTACAGAGAAAATGATGAGAGGAGCAGTTTGTTTAGTGAGCGAGGATACTGTACGGTGAGGGAGACCGACTGCACAGTGATGTTCGTGCAGCGTGACTGGGAGCTGCTTTTTTAATAAAATATTTTCAAGTTTGTTATTGTCTGGGGCACAACTGTATTGTATACTGTGCCAGGACAGGTAGCACCAGCACAACGAAGCAGGAGCAAGCTAGTGCTGCAGGATCTAGCACTGACTGCCATGGAAGCTGGAGGATGAAACATCACAGGAGTGGCAGTCGAAGATCTTTTGGGGAAAGTGGGTTGAATTACACTGAAACCCAAGGTGTGGGTTTAGCCTACTTTTTGTTTTTGAGGTACAGTGCATTTCATGATTAGAAATAACTAAATATTTATTTTAAAATGAAACAGTTTTGTGTTTTTTCGAGGTCAGTAAAGGGTCTGTTGCGGTTGGCCAGTAGTACTTAAAGATGCAGAGCATTTGGAAATTCTTACTGTAGTGTCATGGCTTTGGTGGTAAATATGGTGGTTTATGTCTTTGATGTACAGGAGTTAAACTGATATCAAAAGGGGATGGCAGATGTGACTGACTGGCTGCCGTTTCCCTTAGGTCATGCCAGGATTTACAACAGGAAAAGGTGACAGTTAATCAGAATACAGTATTTTCACAGCCACGTTTAATGTACAACTCCCATTTATACCTTGTGGGCTGGATATTCAACTGAGCCACACTATGCAAGAGCAGGAGTAAGACAAGTCCATTGCGCACATGCGCAACAGACGCGATATTCAAACATGGAGCAAGGCCAATTGCGATCCAGCCAATGTCTGAATATCACACAACCCGCGCCATAGTGCAACCAGGAAGGGGAAGCTGAGCAGATATGATGCGCCATAGCGCAACAAGGCCAGCCCAGCTAAGCAGTCCAGAGGTGCCATAGTGCAAGCAGAGAGACCCCCAGCAGCAGAGCAATGGAACTGCACAACCAGGGAGGTAGGCTAGGTCTCCTCCACCCGTGCACAGACAGCACACAGGAACACAATGCAGAACTAACAATATACCCCCACATCCTAAGCACAACATCACTGGGGAGGGATGGAATATCCACCGCCCATGGGGACAAGCCAACAAAGCACAGCTGGGCCATGTTGCCCAGCACACCCACTGGCAGGCTGAGACTGCCACACGTAGGGGGTCGACAACCACAGTGCACAGTAGCCCCCTGTGCATAGCACACCCTGCACTGTGACCCCAAGACACCACCCATGTGCAGTGACTGTCACTGCAGGAACTCTATGCATCCCCCGGCACACTGCAACCTTGTGTACCACAGAACCATATAAGCCAGACTCACCATAAGCACCCAGCAGTGGGCGGCAGCAGATGGCAAGACGACTGAAAGCCACTCCCACACCGGAGACACCTCCCCATGCACACACACACACACACCCAGGACAATACCACCCTTAGATGTCATGCACACCACTGCAACTGAGCACCCATAGCCAGCTGCAGATCACAGACCACCACAGTATTCACATCAAAATATGTATATATTCAAACCAATAAATGTACAACACCAAAAGGAACAAACAGAACTATTTACATATTTACAATACAAGGGGGGTAGGGGTACAAGGTGGGGTGGGCAAGGGTAGGGGTGAACAACTGGCAGAGGGAAGGTAGGTGAGGGATGGGTGAAGTGGCACGTGATGCCAGCTAGCGCCTGGCAGGCTGCCCTCCTGCTGCCCGTTGTTGGTCCCGAGCCTCACGGCGCCACGCCATGGCGCTGCATCTCCAAGAGAATGTCAAGCATGGCAATTGACACCGCCAGCCGCTCAGGGAACGCTCCATGTGTCGATGATTTGGATACCTAGGACAAGGGAACAGAGTCAATGGCTGTGACTGTCCATATCCCTGAACCCCACCCATCATGCAAGGCATATAGCCATGCCCTGCACCTGTGATGGTATGCACCCACCCACAGTGAACGGCACATTACACGCCCAACCAGGCAGCACCAGCTATGTGTACCAATGCACACACACACTGCCCATGTCCATCCACAGCACAACCAAGGCTGTCAAGGACGTGGCTACGGTGGGATGCTAGTTCCACAGCCATGTGCCCAGTGCATGCATGGACCACCAGTGACGCACACACAGACATGCAGTGACACTGGACAGCTGACGACTGTCACCTGTGTCGGCATGGATGTGTTGTCCATGGCTGGTAGTCATGCCCCCACCAGCATGCAATAGCATCCATGATGTAATGACACTCACCTCATCAAGCAGCTGTGGCTGCTGCTGTTGCTTCTGCTGCTGCCGCTGTGGCCCAACCATCATGCCACCTCTGGCTGCCTACCTGCGCCCGCCACGGCCCTCCTCAGCCCGGCCTGCCTCCGCCCTCCACGCCTGTGGGCTCAAATGTTGAGAAACACATCAGTGTGAACCAAAGCAGACAGCCCCTGCCCCAGTGAGTGTGCCTGCCCACACAGCCAGACCCATGCACTACACACCTGCACACACTGACACAGCCAACCATGGTAGAACCTCCCCATGCACCGCCACCAATACACAGTCACACCCTCACGGACAATACAGGTGCAGTGATGGGTCACCCACCTGGCCTAGGCACAATGCCCCTCCTGGCACGGGACCTGGAGGCGTTCCAGCAGTGCCTGCCCTCCGCGGAGGTTACTATAGCAGTGCCTGCACTGTTCTGCCGTCCTGCACCACCCTGTGACCTACTCCAGTGCAGTGGCCACCTGCTGCCACACATGGATGCGTGCTATGTTGAGGGATCTCCCAAACAGTGGCCCACAGTGAGGCTCCACCACAGCCACCAGGTTGGCCACCTCCAACGGACTCCACTGTGGAGCTCTCCCGCGTACATTACTGGAGTTGTATAGTAGGCAATATGGCGCCCTGCAGCACGGCAACCCCACGGAAATGTTGCGCAATAGAACACCATTAGTTCCTATCGCTGTTGTCATAGTGCTATCAGTTCACATCGCCGCTGTCACCGAACAGCGCGACAGAGCCGGACACATGCCAGAGAACAGCCAGGGTGCAAAGGTCAGGCACAAGGTCAGGGTCTGTGGCACAGGCCACGACAGCGCCATCGGATGTCTACACATCCTGCGCAATCGGTCACCCGCATGCCAGTGCCACAGTGTACTATTGGCGCATTTGTGCTACAGCGCCATGAGGTGACCAGTGCTGCAGCGCCACTGGCACAATGGTGGCTGTGTCCTGCACTGCTCATCGCACACAGCACATCATCAGCGCGCAGACGCCGCGTAAGCTACCCGGCATGTGCAATGTGGTGTACTATACAGTCACGGAAATGCGCCATTGGCTCAGCTGGCTCAACCAGATGGCGCAAAGCGCAACAGCGCGATATTCAGCCGACATGCAAATCATCTGATCAGCCATTCAAAGGCACAGTGGCGCGATTAGCATCTCATTACAGTTGCTCCACCCTAATTTGCATGCATTACGCTATAAATGTGCGACATTGGGCTGCGCTTGGCCAGATTTGTTACTGCAGGTGAGATGGGTTGCATGCTGTGATGTTCTGGACAATGGTCATGGGATAACGCTGTAGACTGCACAGTGACAGGTGTCCACTTCACCCATACAGACTGACATGACCGAGCAGAGCCAAGGTGAGGGTGAGGATGGTGGGCGGAGGAGAAGGCCCAACTTCACCACGGCGGGAGACAGAGGCCCTCTTCCAGGCCTACCTGGAGGAGGAGCACTACCGAGTGGACGTGGGCACCCTCAGGCCCGTGGTGGCTGCATGGGAGGGGTAGTCTCGTGAACCTGCACGAAGCCACAAGCGCCTCCGTGCAGGAATGCAAGAAGAAGATGGGGACAGACTGCAGGAGGGTGAAGGAGAAGGTGGCAGCCCTCAGGGCAGCACATGCTGGCACAGGCGGGGCCAGCCAGCGGTGGTGGAGCTGACCCCGCCGAGGACCGACTGGCTGCATCAATGCAGCGGAGTGCTATTGAGGGCGCACCAGAGGTGGATTCCAGACAGGTGGAAGCCCATCACTGCACGTATGACATGGTGGTGGTGTTGGGGGAAGGTTGTTCACATGCACTCACATGTCCTCACTTTCTGTTACAGATCCTGTTCGTCTTCAGGGGCGGTGGTGGTGGGTCCAGGCAGTGAGGAAGACCTGCCGGAGTTGGAGGAGGGTCCATCCACCTCTGTCGCCAGCCAGCATGCACTGCACCAGCATGCACGCCTGGCTGCCAACTCTGTTGTCAGTGAGTCAGGTGGAGGGTGCACAGCCTGTGTCTCAGCAGTCTGGCATGCAAGCATGCCAGCACGCGTGACTGTGGTCGAGCACGCACCTGCACCATTGATGATGCAGGACTGCAATGGGCAGTGACATGTGTGTGTCCCATGACAGACACACAGCAGGCCAGCACGTGCCCCTGGGCCTAGCTGGTTCCAACGTGCAGTGCCAGCATGTTGGCACAGTCCCAGGCTGTGCCTGTCAGCACCGGTGGCTGTGCAGGTGTCTGGCACTGTTGCGGCCACAGCAGTGAACGAGTGGTCCCTGGGGCACAGCGGTTGAGGGCAGCAGCAGCAGTCACCCACCAGGTCTGGGGGTACAGTGTCCAGCGATGGCACATGCCCACCGCCTTTGATATGCCCATTCCTGGTCCTGGTGAACAGCGCCCACCCTCAACGGGTGTTGAGCATCAGGACCTTCCATACCCTGGGAGACAGGATGCCGCTGTGGCACAGCACCCATTTGAAGAGCACATCCGCCTGCTGGGAATCAGTACAGCAGCAAAGGCAGGTTGCAACGTCCGCGGGAGGCACTGTGCGTGGCTGTGGAGCGCACAGCAGGGACTGTGCTCTGATCCTTGCAGAGATAGTCCATATGCGGATGGATGTGACCGCCGCCACTAACAGGCAGACCCAGGCATTGGTCGCTGTCGTGGCTGCATTAGGCACACAAGCAGGTGCCCCTGTACCGCGCACCCATACAGTCACGCCTCCACCCATGTTCCCCGTGCCGCCGACACCAGCCTGTCGACGCTGGGTTCTGCTGTAGGCATCCCGAGCACCCCTGATGCAGGTATGTTTGGCATACTACAGACCCCAGTGCGGACAAGGTCGCAATCGCGAAGTGGGACCCCTGGTGGTCCATCAGTGCCACCCATGTGGCCCCTGCTCAGCCTGCCAGTGCTGTTGGGTCACGCGGGCGCCCATGCATTCGCAGTGGCCGTGGAACAGTGCAACATGACTGACCTGTCTCCCAGTGCGGGCCCTGTCTGGTGCTGCCCTGTGTGCACAAAGCATGGTGGGCAGTGCACTGGTGGGTGCCCTGCCCATCACGCCAACACATGGACCTACCTGCACACCATCCCGACTGCTGTCCACAGGTGCGTGTGCATGATGATGCCTGCATTGTACTGTACACCAAGGTGCAAGGTGCCAGCATCTGGACACACGCATTTTGGACAGTACAGATGGTGGGTGTGGTCTGTGGATCTGTGTGTTTGCCATGTCTATTCCTGCTCTGCTGTGCACCTGCCCATGTATGCCTGTGTGTGTGTGTGTGTGTGTGTCCATATGACTGTTCACCCTCCCTGATGGTGTGTTTGTGTGCCTGGTCCCTTCCACTCCCTTGCCGTCATGCACCCCTGGTGTGTTCCTCTGTGCCTGTGGGTTGCGCCAGGACAGTGTTGGCTGCACATGGCCCTTGACTTACCTGTGTCGTGCATAATGCTCCTCCGTGATGGTGTCCTGGTGCAGCTGGGCCTGCCGGATCAGTCAGGGGTCCCACCGTCCAAGGGGGCTGCTCATCACCATCATCACTGGCGCCACTGGTGTCCCATCGCTGTCCCCTCCTCGACCTGAATGGCTATCCACGTTTTTGGCCATGTTGTGCAGGATACAACAGGCCAGGAATATCCCACAGGCCTTGAGGGGCTGTACTGTAGGGCACCGCCGGAGGTGTCTAGGCATCGGAAGCGTGCCTTGAGCATCCCAAACACCCGCTCGATGATGTTGCGGTGGCGGCATGCGCCCATTATAGTGTTGCTGTGATGGGGCCATGAGGCGCGCATGGTGTGAGCAGCCAGGGATGGAGTGGGTATCCGCTGTCACCTGTGTGGAGATGGTGGAGATAAGTATCATGTTCAGGTCCATATTGCCAATATCCCTGTGTGCCACTACCATAGCACCTGTGGCATTCCCACCCTTGCCCCACGTTTGCAATTCCTACATGAGTACTCACCACTAGATGGCCTGTGGGGATGTCCCCACTCGAATCGATGGCACAGTGTGGACTGATACCATATGAAGGCACTGAGCGTTCGCCAGGGTGTGTGGCACAGACATTGATTATGCGCCGAGTGGCATCACACACCACCTGGCAGTTGACACTGGAATAGCCCTTCCTGTTCCTATATGCAGCCCCATTGGGGCCAGATGGCATGCGAATGGCCACATGGGTGCAGTCTATGGCTCCTAGCATGCCAGACATACGTGCTACCCCTGTGGAACTCCTGCATGTTTGCTGTACTCTGTCAGCGGTGTTGGGAATTGGATGTGCTCCGCAGCATGTGGCAGCAGTGCGCTGAGGAATTGGGTGAGGATGCGGACGTGGCCGACTGTGTGATGCCTGTGGTGTCCCCTGTCAGCCTCTGGAAGGTGCCCGTGGTGAGCAGGCACATGCAGGCTGTCACCTTGGTCTCCACCGACAGAGCGTGACTGCCGTGAGAGTGCCTGCATCACATCACTGCACAGCTCACAGAGCCGCCTCAGTATTGCCCTGTTCAGGTGGTACCGCCCACGATCTCTACATCTGTGTACAGCTCAAAACTGATGCGGCACAGTACTGTTTATTAAGGTGATCACGTGGGGTCTTTCCACGGCCACGCCCCCTGCAGCATGCATTCTCACTCATTACAGCTTCCATGTGGAAGCTGGCACCGTCCATCTCCCTGGCTTGTGACCCCCGGCTGATGTTGCTCTGCTACCTCGCTGTCCTGACTGCTACCTCCACTGCACGGGTACCCCGCTGGCCTCTGCAGTCTATGGCCCAACAACTTCCTTGCCCGCCCTGTTCTGGACTGTCACTGTCTGTCTCTCTCTGTCTGTCTCGCTTGGCATCCTGTAGCGTTCTTGCGCCTCTTCTTGAGACTTTTATTTTGGCTCATTTCCGCTGTGGCGCAACTTCCGGCTGTTCCGCTATTGCGCATTGCGCAACCCTTTGAATATCGTGACGCTCTTTTATGCAGGATCCACCTCTTCGGGTTGCATGTTTCATTTGCATTGTGCTGTTGCTCAGCCTGTTTTCGTGGCGCAACTGCCTCCCGCTGAATATCTTGAGAATGGCGCACTTTTGGACTTATGATGAACCCTATTGCATGGCGCAACCCTTTGAATATCCGGCCTGTATGTCTATCAAGTGCCACTGATTGTCAGAAAAATGTTCAAACCATTAAAACCTTCATGGAAAAAAAAGTACATTTTGGGGACACCAAATTCAAGTCATTTTGTAGTGTGGCGTACCACAGTGTGGGAGGGCTTTGTCGGTCACCCACTGTAAGACCTAACAAACAGATGTACTAGGGTGGGCATGGAGGAGGAGGAGGGTTTTATGGGTGCTAGAGGGTAGGTAAGGTGGAGGAATTATTTCAGCATAGATGTGGGAGGAGAGGGTGGCATAGGTATTACAGGGGTGGATGTGGCTGGGGTTTGTTGTAATGTGGGTGAGAGGAGGAGAGTGGCATGGTATTAGAGGGTGGGTGGGGCTGTTGTAATGTGGGGTGACGGTGCTAGAGGGTGGGCAAAGGTGCATTTTTTTCTATTTGTTTTGTACAGGTTTGTGATCTGCAGGGACTGCAGACAAGACAGTAACTGGCTAAGGTGGAGGGAAGGCTGTGCCAGTCACACACCATGAGATCTACTGACTTATGCACTGTGGTGCCAGTGGAGAGGAAAACAGTGGAAAGAGAGACAGAGGGTGGGAGAGGTGGGGGTTGTTGTAATGTGGGAGGTGGCATAGGTGCTAGAGGGTGGGCAAAGGTGTGTTTTTTCTATTTGTTTTGTACAGGTTTGCGATCAGCAGGAACTGTAGACAAGACAACAACTGGCTGAGGAGGAGGAAGGCTGTGCCAGTTGCTCACCATGAGATCAACTGACTTATGCATTGTGGTGCCAGTGGGGAGGAGAGTGACAACACAGACAGAGGGTGGGTGAGGGTGGGAGGTTGTTTTTGTATATACCATATATCCTTTTTACAGCTTTCAGCAGAGGATGGCAAAGACCAAGATGGTGACCAGTTAAGGGGGCTTGCTGGCCTCCTCCAAGAGACCAATAATGAATACTGGGATGCAGTGTGGGATGAGGAGGGTGGATAAATACCAAGAGGTGCGTGGTTGCAATGAGCCACCAATGTTGGGCACCCACTGATCACAAATGCCTTATTTTGTTTTTCATAAAACATGTACCCAAAACAGGATTAGGCACCCAGTGGCAGGAAGGGGTTTTGTGGTGGGTATCCAACAGTGGGACTGGGCACCTGACCCAGTGCCAGAAATATAAAAAGGCTAGATATTTTCTCCATTTGTGATTGACTTAAAGGTCAATCAAGAACGAAAAAACATGTTCAGTGCACTTTTCCATTGACAGGAAGAGGAAAACATGATGGTTTCAGTTTTTTGTTCAAATTGACTTGAAAAGTCAGTCATGGATGAGAAAAACTGTTATGCTTTTACAGCTGTTTTTCACAGTGACTGCATGCATGGGATCTGCAGTTTTAAAAACACTTACAACTTTTAATTTGGATGTTTATCGTTGCAAAACTAATGGAAGGTTGTATTCTGGCTAATATCTATGAAAATTTCAGGTTTTAATTCAGCGTATTTTGTTGGTTATCTAAGTACAAAACAAAGCCTTATAGTAGGGAACCTACGTTAATTTGTACAGTCTGTAACTTAAAAACTACTTTTCAGTTTGCTGCAACCAGGAAGCATTTTAACAGTACTGTACTTATCAGAGCCTAAGTTGCCGGGAATGAGAAATGCAATGATGTAATCGCGATGACATTTTGTTTCTAGTACTGAATCCCTCATGGAACCTTATATATTGTGGGTAACATTAGCACTATATGTGTACATAATCATCTTTATCATTATTTATCCTGTACATTAGAGTATAATATTTCCTGGTTGAGGGAAACCGAAATAAATCACTGAAAGTATATGAAACTCTACATTTTAAGGTACTTTTTATATTACTCAGCACCTCTCCTTCCTGCTATACGTCTCACGGAGGGTTTCAGGAACAGTGCACTCCTAAAAGAGTGTTTAGGTGTCCTTTAAAATGGCTGAAGTGGCATCCCATCTTCACCATGGGTGGCAAGCAAAGAATGTCAGCCTCAGTGCAAGAGGTAAAATGTTTAGGTCTGCACATATAGAATAAAATCATTCAGACATACATACACCTCAGAGAAATTTTGAATTTAACATCAATAAACCGTGGCAAGTGCACATCCACTCTCTCCAGTGCTGAAACTAAAATATAAAGCGAGTCCAAAATAAATTAGGATCTCAAACACCAACTCTAAGCACATTCCTCACTCCCACTGTGGTGGGCTTGGCACCTTCATGCCAGATTAAGAATGTCTGACTGAGTTTTTAACATGTTTTGTTTGTTTAAGTTTCATGCATTTGCCACCTGGCAAAGCTATCCATGAAATGAGCTTCTCCAATAATAGCACAGAGTTCTCCAAAGCATATTCTGCTCCAATGACATATACATCTTCCTCACACATATTCTAAAGATTATTTTGTAATACAGCAAATGACTGACACGTTACCATAATAGCATTTCAGTGTCAGTAGAGACAGACTCAGGAGTCAGTAAGATGAGCCAGAACACATGGAAATTGTGGCAGCAAGCACACAGGAGCTCTGTTCTATCTTTCAGAGTCATCAAATTACCTCTAAAGTGCACCACAAGGCATCTACAACCCTGCATTGACCTGTTAGTGAGATTCAACGAACCATCAGACTGCTTATTTAGGAATGCTTATGAAGTGTAAGGGAATGACAGGTAAGGAGAAGGACTGGAATGATGACAGGCAGGTAGTATTAAGGATGGTTGTACAACACAGTCTGAAACTAGTATATGCTCTCTTGGGGTGCCATGATGAACTGGGAACCCTCTTGAGGAGGGTTCCACCCCTAGTAGTGCCACAGAGACAAGGTTTCTTAGCCTAAAGGCACCTTAATGAAGAAGACCCAATCCTAAGAAAGGAGATGTGCCACCATAGAAACATAGAAGTTGACGGCAGATAAGGACCGCAGGCCCATCCACTCTGTCCATTTCTTTTCTACCTTATAAATGTGCCATCGGCCTTTGCTCTGTCAGTGGCCTATCTATTCATAGTCATTTGTATTGCTCCCTATGCTGCATCTGTCCAGGAAGGAACAAGTCTTTGAGCAATCAGTTTAAATGCTTCATTGGCAAGCTTTTAAACTAGTCAAAGGGGGAGGCACTGACAAGCAGCAGAAAAATCCCAGCCCTCCCTACAAAATAGGGTACTAAATGAGAAAAGACCAAGGTAGAACGGTCAGTGGGGATGCTGCAACAGAAGGTAAAGCCATCAAAAAATGGAGAGCAATGAGTACCAAGTACCAATGCCTCGTAGTCTAGGAAACAAGCTTCCTGAATTAGTGGCCTTGATGGAGGAGGAACATCTGATATTGTGGCAGTCACAGAAACATGGTACACATTAAACCATGACTGGGATGTAAACATACCAGGATACACTATCTACAGGAGGGACAGGAGGGTAAAAGAGGAGGAGGAGGAGTTCTTTACATAAAGGAAGGAATAAAAGCAACAGAACAAAAGGGTAAACAGGGAGGAGAAGAAGCACTGTGGGTAAATTTGGAGACAGGCAATGGCACCACAATCCGCACAGGGTTAGAGCATAGACTTTCTCAGGGGAGGAAATGGACAAGGAAATGATAGAAAGTATACTTAGAATGGCAGAAAAGGGGAGATACTGCTGATGGGTGATCTGAATATGCCAGATGTTAACTAGAGTGCAGTTGCAGCTGCCACTCAAGAGTGGCAGTTATTCTAGATGCCCTACAGGGGCATGCCTTAGACAACTAGTACTGGAGCCCACTCAGAGGGAGCAATATTAGACTTGATACTCTCAAATGGAGATGGAGAGATCACAGATGTAGAAGTGGTAGCCATCTGGGAACTAGCAGCCATCGAACATTATGGTTCACAAAATACAGTAATAGAGTCAAGCCATCACAAAGACAAAGGTACTGGACTTAGGAGGGCTGACTTTGACATAATGGGTGAGTGCCTAAGGAATGCACTAGCAAATGGGCAGGAAGGAGGTGAAGAACAATGGGAATAATAAAACTGCCATCACAGAGGTAACAAGCCTTTGTGTGAAGCAAATAAACAAAAGACGATGTAAGAAACCACTGTGGTTCTCAAAGGAAGTGGCAGTGAAGGTTCAAGAGAAAAAGAAAGCATTCAGGAAGTACAAGGAATCGCAGAAGGAGCAGGACAAGAATTGTATCAGTTAAAGCAAAAGGAGGCTGGGAAGGCAGTCAGAACAGCAAAGGCCCAAACCGAGGAAAAGATAGCCAACTCAGTTAAGAAGGGGGATAAACCTTTATAGGTACATCAGGGAGCGAAGGAAGACCAAGGGAGGGATAGTGAGGCTTAATAAAGGGGAGGAGGTGGGCAGAGGGAGTCTGTGAAAGGCAGAGATACTAAACAAATATTTTGCTCAGTATTTACGAAGGAAGAGGGAGATACATAAAACAAACAGTAGTAACACTCTGGATACAGAGTTGATACCGCCCATTTACAGAAGAAAGGGTTCTGAAAGAACTTTTAAAACTGAAGGTGGACAAAGCAAGGGGCCTGATGGGATTCATCCCAGAATTTAAAGAACTAAGGGTAGAACTAGTGACACCACTGACTACCCTTTTAACAAATCATGGGAGGATGGGGTGGTACCCGAGGACTGGAGGAGGGCAGATGTGATTCCCTTCACAAAAGTGGGAACAAGGCAGAAGCAGGAAACTATAGACCTGTTAGTTTAACCTCAGTGATAGGGAAAATGATGGAATCACTTCTAAAGGAAAGAATTGTCGAGTATCTAGAGGCCAGAGGCACAGGACCCTAGGCAGCATGGATTCACAGTGGGAAGGTCATGCCAGACGAATCTGATAGATTTCTTTGACTGGGTGACCAAAGTAGTAGATCAGGGAGGGGCTGTGACATGGCCTACCTAGACTTTAGCAAGGCATTTGACACAGTCCCACACAAAGATTAATATACAAGTCAGCCAGCCTGGGAGTGGGTCCCAAGATGACAGCCTGGGTAAAGAATTGGCTGGAGAATAGGGACACAGAGAGTTATAGTAAATGGAGTCCACTCAGAAGAAAGGAGGGTTACTAGTGGGTACTGCAGGGTTCAGTATTAGGACCGGTCCTCTTCAATGTCTTTAAGTTACATTGCAGAAGGACTGAAGGAAAAGTATGTCTCTTTGCAGATGAAACTAAGATCTGCAACAGAGTTGATGCACAGGGTGGGGTGGAAAGGATGAGAAGGACTTGGCAAGGTTAGAGGAATGGTCAAATGTATGGCAGCTTAGATTCAATGCTAAGAAGTGCATGTAATGCACCTGGGAAACAAAACCCAGGGAAGAGTACACAATGGGGGTGAGATACTAACAACAACAAGAATGGAAAGGGACCTGGGGTAGTCATATCACATGACCTAAAGATGGGCAAGCAATGTGAGAGGGCAGCAAGGAGGGCTGGGGGATACTGGGATGCATAGGAGAGGCATCACCAGTAGAAAACAGGAAGTTATTATCCCTCTGTACAGACAGCTGGTGAGACCCCATCTGAGTACTGTGTGCAGTTCTGGAGACCCAATCTCAAGAAGACATAGACAGGATGGAAGCTGTCCAGAGGAGGGCAACTAAATGGTGCAGGGTCTGCACCGGAAGTCATATGAAGAGAGACTTAAGGAGCTTAATATGTATAGCCTCGAGGAAAGGAGGAGGGGACATGATAGAAACTTTCAAGTACCTCAAGGGAATCAACAAAGTCCAAGAGGGTAGCATCTTTCAAAAAAGAGGTGTGCAAGAACAAGAGGGCACAATTTGAAGATGGGGGTGGCTCAGAGGTAATTTAAGGAAGTATTTCTTCAGAGAGAGGTTGTGGATGCATGGAATGGCCTTCCGAGGAGGTTGTGGAGTCAAAACAGTGGGGAATTCAAGCATGCATGGGACAGTCATAAGGCAATTCTAGGGGTGGGGTAGGAAGAAGTAGGCTGCTGGTTAACAGGATCTGCAGCTTATCCAGTAGGTAGGAAATGGGCAGACTGGGTGGGCCAGCGGTCCTTATCTGCCATCAAATTCTATGTTTCTATGTTTATCCCATGCCTGTTTGAAGCCCTGCACTGTATTCATAGCCACCACTCTTGTGGTAAGCCATTCCATGCATCCACCACCCTTTCTGTGAAAAGAATTCCTCACATTCCCCTTAATTGGCCCCCTCTAATCTCATGCTGTGTCCTCTTGTCCTGCTATTTTCTTATATTTAAACATGTTAGACTCTTTCACCTTGTTAATGCCCTAAGGTGTTTGAATGCCTCCGATCATATCACCTCTCCCTCCTTTGCTCAAGGGTATACATATTGAGCTCTGTTAATCTGTCCTCATATGTCTTCTGATGCAGTCCCTGCACTATTTTGTTGCCCTCTCTGGACTGCCTCAATTTGGTTAATGTCCTTGTGAAGGTGTGGCTCCAATACTGCATGAGTACTCCAGATGGGGCTAACAGTGTCTTGTAAAGAGGGATTATTACCCTCTTACGACTTGTGATACCACTACTAATACACCCTAACACCCCTAGCCTTACTTACTGCTTTAGTGGTCTGCTTGATGATTTCAGGTCATCAGTGATGATGATGCCCAAGTCTCTTTCTTCCTTTGTGCCTGCTAGCAACTCCCCTTCCAGTCTATAGGTGGCTTCAGGTTTCTTTTCCTATGTGCATGATTTTGCACTTCTTTGCATTAAATCCCAGTTGCCACTCTTCTGACCATTTTGCTAGTTTATCCAGATCTCTTCTTATTCTGCCCATCCCCATCTGGATCATCTACTCTGTTGCAGATCTTGGTGTCATCTGCAAACAGACAAGCCTTACCTCTAGTCCATCTGCAAGGTCACTAATGAAGATGTTGAAGAGGACTGGCCTCAGGACTGATCCCTGAGGTACCACACTTGTGACTTGCATCTCTTCTGACTGTATACCATTTACCACCACTCTCTGTTTTCTGCCTGTCAACCAGTTTGCCACCCAGTTGACCAACTTCGACCCACCCGAGCCTACCCAGCTTATTTATCAATCTTCTATGTGGAACAGTGTCAAAAGCTTTGCTGAAGTCAAGGTAGGCGACATCAACTGCTCCCCTGGTCCACCACTCTGGTTACCCAGTCAAAGAAATCTATGAGATTAGTTTGACAGGACCTTCCTTTGTAAACCCATGCTGTCTTGGATCCTGTGTCTCCTATGGATTCCAGGTGTTGACTACTATCCTTCCTTAAGGAGTGCCTCCATAATCTTGCCCACTACTGAGGTAAGACTGACTGGTCTGTAGTTCCAGAGGTGGAGGGCTGCATGGTTCGAACAATGAAATGAGCATCCAAAGGAAGCTTGGGTATGCCTGTTAAGACCACTAGGTGGGAGCATGGCCAGTATCACTGGTTACACCACTCAAACCATGGGCAAAGCCCTTGAATTCAATGGACTATCACGCCCTTATTAAAGGATGCTTATGCAAAGTGGGGGAATGGTTGGTACGGTTAGAAGGATTTACACGACAGACAGTAGTATGTAGGATGCTTGTGCAACATAGATCAAAACTTTGGTGTTTGCTCTATCTGTCCCACAACAGGGACTACCATCCTTCTGGGGTGCCATGAGGACACACAAACAAAAATAAATCCACTGCTAACTGGGAATCCTATAAAAAAATAAAACAAAAGCAAATTAAGTATTAAGGAGGCCAAGTCTAGATGGGAATATAATCTTGCTTGTACTGCTAATAAAACAAATAGTAAAAGTTTTACTCTTATATTATTTAAAAACATAATTTCAGATTGATCCTTAATCATGAACAACGGTTTGATACATGAACCCAAAACTATGGCTGACCTAATTAATAAGGAATTGTGTAATATCTTTAAATCCACAAATCAAAATATAACTCCCCTTAATCAGTTTAAGGACCCTCTGATTACATTCACTGAAGAGACAGAAAATAGTTGTTGACACTGCTAGGGAAAATATTGCCCAGGTCCTGATAACTTGACGGACACCTATTATTCTTGTTCACTGACAATCTTGCTTTCCCTTAAAAATCTCTTTGAATGTTTTTGGCCGATAATTTTGCATCGTGACTGAAAAGAGAGCAAAGGTTGTCCCTAATCATAAAAAGATTCAAAACATAGCTGGGAGAATTATAGGCCTATTAGCTTGACCTCTTCTGTCTTTAAAATTTTGAGAGTCTCTTAAAAGATATCATATCCTCAACAGTTGATAACAATGACACAGAACAACACGGTTTTAAGAAGGGTAGAAGCCGCTTACTAACCTGCTTATGCTTCTATGAATACATTAGTACACTTCTGGATAGTCGGACATCCTGTGACATCATCTTTATCGATTTCAGTAAGGCATTTGATGTCATGCCTCATTGGCCCTTTATTAACAAACTTCAAAACTTAACATTAATATTTATATTACAACCTGGATTTGTAATTGGTTACAGGGTAGAACTCAAGGAGTAATTATAAATGGACCCTATCGGATGTGGGCAAAGTACTGATGGGGTTCTCCGGGGCTCTGTCCTGGGACCCTGCCTTTTCAAACATCCATAGCCAATCTAACAAAAACTGTACTTCTTTAACAACTAAATATGCGATGATGTGAAAATTGGGGCTCGTGTATCAATGTTGTTCAAGCTGCAATTATCCAACAAGACCTCGATAACATCTCAGATTGGGTATATACTGGGGATGGAACTAAACACATCCAAATGCAAGGTGATGCAATTGGGTACTAAGAATTTACATCATCCCTATATGTTAGCAGGCTCAATACTTTGTACCATTTCAGATGAGAAGGACCTTGGTAGTATTATTTCCACGATCTTTCTCAGAATAAACACCTGCAAGGTGTAATTAGTCAAGCAAATCGATTTGTGTGGTCCATTCTTCGTAATATCAAGTCTAGGGACCCTAAGGTTCTGACCCCTATCTATAGGGCATATGCCAGGCCACACCTGGAGTATGCATCCCAGGTATAGTGCCCATATAAGAAATCAGACAGCCACTCTTTGGAAAAATACAAAAGAAGTTAACAAAACACATTTCTGGCCTAAACTCAGTATCCCACAAAACAGACTGACATCTTTAAACCTTATGTCTTATCTACTCATCACTTAGAGGCAACCTCATGTTTCTTTTGATGTTCTTCAAGATCCCTACCTTATGTCAGAATTAGGTCTTGAGTTTAAAACTTATGCAATGACATTAGAAGCCACCCCTTGCAACTTGTACGGAAACCATTTAAACATACTAGCAGAAAATATTTCTTTATTTTCCGTACCATCGCCCTTTGAATAAGCTGCTCGGGATGTTGTTATCAGTGAAACTAAGAGTACTTTCAAATATCGGTTGATAGAGTAATCAATTATGGGTAATTTATCCTATTATTCTCTGCCTTAGTATAAGAGCGATATGGGCTTCGCCTCCATGCTCTTTTCTGAACCACAGTATAAACCTCTTGAAGCAGGCTCCAGCCCTAGACGTATACAAGGACAAGATCCCCTTAGAACAAAGGTGTTTAGATAAGTAGGTCCAAAAGCACAAAAGAATGAAACAATCACATACTGACTCCTGTAGGAAGAAAAGAGACCTAGCAATGGAAGGAATAGCTTAGCTTAATGTGAAACCGCTCAGCACTAACTCTTGGCAGAATAAGTAGCTATTAATATAAACTATTTTATGACTTTCAACAAGGAGGAGAGGAAAACCTCATGGAGGAAACCTGTGCAGAACCATGGCCTAAGTCGCCTCCCTGTTGGCTAGGCCTAGTGACAGTTCATCTCTGCTACTTTGGAAACCAGTGAAGGGGAAAATTTGAAGGAAGGCTCACTTGATCCTCTAGAGAGCTAACACTGTAAGGTACTATCAAGTTGATCTGCATGGCCAAAGGCACCTCCTCCTTTCAATAAGAAAATGCACTACTCTACAAGGTGTGAAGTGAGGAGACAGCATCTGCTGAATGGTCAATGCCCAATGCCCTTCCCTGACCTGCTGGGAGCCTAACCTTGACTGAGTGCCAGATGTTGATAATGGGGCCTCTAAAGGAAAAGGGAATGCATGGTGGCAACAGGCAAGCAATAGGCAAGCACTGAAGGATTGCATTGATTGGTGCTCATGGAGTTAAACTGTATGGTAAAGGGACTCTCAAGGTGAGGTCCATACCCTTAAGGCACAGATGACAACATTGACTTCACCAAAAATGCTGTAACATCAATCTACATGGCTTAAAGGAGTCCAAACTAATGAGAGTTCCACCCTTAATATGCAGAAGTCATAAATACTATGCCCACTGGTGCCACTCTAGTAGATCATCCAGCTAGGATGTGCCCTCTAGAGAAGAGGCCCCACCTTCACTGTGGATGTCATTGAGCAGACAAGCTCATCAAAACAAGGACTTATAGTAAGCTATTTAACCAGGAGATGATAATGGTTTCTTGAAGTTTGGCTGTCAAGGTGCTCTCATCAGAGGCAGGGCTCAAGGAGAGCATAGAGTCAAGCCCTAAGGGGCAATGCCCATGGAGATAGCTCTTGAAGATCAGAATGAATAAATGTACCCTTGGGAGCAGCAGTAGTAGTGTAAGGGATGAGGATAATGATGGGATTAAAGAGGAGGGCATGGACAACTATTTAGGTGGCAATAGGAGATACACAGAGGGCAAAGCAGCAGGCTGAGGATGAAATCCAGTGGAAGGACAAAACAAAACGAAGGTGAAGTATGGCCACAGCAGCAAAGGCCAACCAGAAGCAGGCAGAGGGCAAACATAGCCAGCAGGCAGGACCCTGCAAGGCAAAGACAGACCCCAGCAAACCCAAGAGCAGAAGCAGATTGTGGGGGCATGCACCAGGAGCTGAGGAAGCAGCAGGAAGACAGTAGGAGCTCCAAGAGTAGGAGCAATGAAGGCTGTAACAACTGACAGCAGCCAGAAGTAGGAGCTGCAAGGCAGGCCACAAGGCAGCCTTTAGACCAGAGCCAGAAGCTCAGGAGGAGCACCAGACATGGAGTGCCAACTGGGCCAGTGGCTGAGAGTGGGAGGCAGTGGGGACACGGAAATAGGAGGGTGGAGAGGGATCTACCAGAACAGTTAGGAGGTGGATGGATGCCCAAAGGAGCAGCAGCAATCTGAAGAGGAGGCAGAAAGCAAACTGGCAGTCATGCTGCTGCTGTAAAGAAATAAACGTCCAGAAGATGCTTAGGCATGCATGATGAAGGACTACTCAGTGGTGGGCATTATAAAAAGCCCTTTAATTTTGATCCTCTTTTATTAAAATTTTATGTTATCTATGTGTCTCCGCTGTTAGAGGAGGAAACAAACTTATACTGCGGGGGTGACAGAGGGACTCAATAGCACAGTAGTGATTGAAATAGTAGACAAGAATTGTCTGATGCCAAGATGGCCTTCCACTTTGTGGCCTTTGTGTGATGCAGTGTGTGTTAGCTGGACAGAGAAAACAAGCATTTCAGAAATAGCCAAACGGTTCTGAAGACTAACTGACAGAAGTTCAGCATCAAAACATGTAATGAGTGTACTTCTGTGTCATTTTGAATGAACAATCCCATGGTGACGATTAATAGAAATAAATGCTTCCAAGAAATCTTCTACCAGGGACCATGTATTCTTACACAGAGTAAATCATAGCTTAAACTGTCAACAAAGAGTCAGGAATTAATATTCTGCTACAGACATGTGTGCCACTTTAGGAGCAACTAAAATAACTTGATGTCAAATGTAATCAAACACAAATAACCAATCTGAAATCAACCATAACTCTTAACTCAACCACAGAAAACATGCATCACAGTTTTGTTTGAACTTTAAATAATTGCTTTATAAACCACTGTCAGACAGGCCTCTGACCCAGTAAAAGAAAATCAAAGGATTTTTGTCTTATTATTTTTGCTGGTTCCCCTCACTGGTCCTCAGGCACTGGTTCTCTGCTCTCCCTCCATGGTGACTCAGCTGCTAACCTCCCACAGGTGTGTCCAGGGTCACCATATCAAAAGGACAGCAAAATCCATGGCCAGGACTAACAGGTCATGGAGTGACATGCACAGTCAAGCAAAGAGAGGATGGCATGCATCATGATTCAAGAAGAGGCAAGAGGTACAATATTTTCATCCAAGGAAAGGAAGGGATGCATCATTATCCAAGAAGAGGGAAGAGATGCATCATTATCTAAGAAGAGGAAATGGCTGCAATATTATCATCCAAGGAGAGGAAAGGGATGCATCGCCATCCAAGGAGAGGGAAGGATGCACCATCATCCAAGGAGAGTGAAGGGATGCATCATCATCCAAGGAGAAGATTGACTTCTTTGATTGTGTCACTAAGACAGTAGACAGGGCCGAGCGGTAGACAACTCTATCTTGAGTTCAGCAAGGCCTTGACTCTGTACCCCACAAAGGTTGATCAGAAGTTCTGATCTCGGTTTGGGGAAAAGATGGCCAGATGGGTGGAAAACTTGCTTAAGAACAGAACCCAGAGGGCTGTTGTGGGGAGAGTTATCTGGCACAAGACAGGTAACCAGTGGAGTCCTGCAGGGCTGGTGCTGGGGCCAGTGTTGTTCAATGTCTTCATCAATGACACTGGAGATGGCATTAAGGGCAAAATGTGCCTATTTGTGGATGACACCAAGCTCTGTGGGAAAGTGGATACAACTGAACGGATACAGGACCTACAAGAAGATCTGGAAAGTTAGGAGGTGGTCCAGGATCTGACAGCTTAGTTTCAATGTCAAGAAATGCAAAGTTATGCATATTGGAGCCAAAAATCCTAGGACAGAGTACTACCTGGGTGGAGTCCGAGTATCTGCATCAGAGGAGGAGGAGGAGAAGGACCTGGGAGTGATGATCACTAGTGACCTGAAGCACTCCATGCAGTGCAAGAAAGCAGCAGCAAAGGCAAACAAGATGATGGGATGCATATCTAGGGGGATCAGTAGTAGAGAGAGGAGGTTATACTGCCCTTGTACAGGTCACTGGTAAGGCAGCATCTAGAGTATGGAGTTCAGTACTGGTGCCCATACCTCAAAAAGGACATTAACCTGCTGGAGAAGGTCCAGAGGAGGGCTACAAAGATGATAGCTGGTCAGAAGGTAAAGGTATATGAGGAGAGGTTGAGGGCACTGAACATGTACTCCTTGGAAGACAGGAGAGAGAGAGAGAGAGAGAGAGAGGACATGATTGGGATCGTCAAGTACTTGAAATGGATAAATAAGGTTGATATGGGAAAGTCTCTTTAAGCTGAGTGGCAACCATAATATGAGGGGGCATGTCTTAAGCCAGAGGTGGAGGTTTAGGAAGGAGGTCAGGAAGCACTTCTTCACAGAGAGGGTGGTGGACACTTGAAATGCACTGCCAGAAGAGATAATCTCATTGAAGACAGTGGGGAACTTTAAGAGAGGCTGGGACAGGTATGGGGAGGATAAGGGTCATGGGTAGGAGGATGGGAGGAGTGGGGGCAGCAACAGTAGCTTAAGCTGTGGACCCTGCAACACGAGCAGACTTGACAGAGCAAATGGCCTTCCTCTGCTGACTTCTTCATGTGTTCATATCATTATCCAGGGAGAGGGAAGGATGCATCATTATCCAAGGAGAGGGAAGGATGCATCATTATCCAAAAAGAGGAAAGGGTGCAATATTATCATCCAAGGAAAGGAAGGGATGCATCATCATCCAAGGAGAGGGAAGAGGTGCAAAATTATCATCCAAGGAGAGGGAAGGGATGCATCAGTATCCAAGAAGAGGAAAGGTGCATCATCATCCAAGGAGAGGGAAGGGATGCATCATTATCCAAGAAGAGGAAAGGTGCTCATCATCCAAGGAGAGGAAGGGATGCATCAGTATCCAAGAAGAAAAGGGTGCATCATTATCCAAGGAGGGAAGGGATGCTCATTATTCAAGGGAGGGCATGCATCGACATCCAAGGAGGGGTGGGCTATGTATAACAATCTATGGAGAGGAAGGATGCATTGTCATCCAAAGGAGGGAGGAGGGAGGGACATGTATCACTGACCAAGGAAAATGGGGGCTTGGATCATTATCTAAGGAGAGGGAGGGACCTTTGTCACTGTCCAATGAGAGGAAGGGCCACATGTCACTATCCAAAGAAAGGTCAGGCATACATCATTTTCCAAGGAAAAAGAAGGCACATACACCACCATCCAAGTGAAGTGAGGACATTTATTGTCATTGTTACCAAAGAGAGGTAGGGCATGCATTATGATCCAAAGAGAGGACAGCATCCAAGGAGAGAGGGCCTTGTCTTACCATCCAAAGAGGAGGAAGGAATGCCTCATCATTCAATAGGGTGAGACAGCATGTTTTATAATCTAAGCAGAGGAAGGATCTTGCCATCCACGTGCAGGAAGGGCCATGCATCATCATTCGAGGAGAGGAGGGATATGTATCATCATCTAAGAGGGAGGGCCATGCAACATCATCTAAGGGAGGAGGGCCATGCATCATCATCCAAGAGAGGGACTGCCACACATCACCATCCAAGGGAGAGTTGGCATGCATTGCATCCCAGGGATGAGAGGACCATGTACCACTATCCAAAGAGAGGGAAAGCCATGTGTCACAAACCAAGCAGAGAGAGATGGCATGTATCATTATCCAAACAGAGAGAGGGCCACACATCATCATGCAAGGAGAGGAAGACCATGTGTAACCATTCAAGGAAAATAAAGCATGTGTAACCATTCAAGGAGAGAAGTCCATGGGTAACTATCCAGTGTGAAGGAGGGCCATGAGTTACCATCTAAGGGAAGCTAGGGCATGCATCATCCAAAGACAAGGTTCTACTTTATCCCAATCGTCACCTACCCTGAGATTCTCCAGCTCAGTCAGCAACAACCTGCTGACTGGGAAGACCTATGTGCTTTTGTAATTGATCCCAAAGGACTCTAAAGTCAGCCACAAGGTGGTGTTGATGCAGCAAGCAATTGCCCCCCTCACACACATAGTTTGTAGTGCCATTGTCATGTGACACACCCGGAGCTTCATCAGCCTGGGATGGAGGCTGGTCCACAAGACATTAACATAGGTTTTCCTCAAACTGCTGCCTGCCACACCACTGAACCAGCTACAAAGCATTTTTGGAACACCTTTTGTTTTAAATGTATTCTTTATGAGCCATCCCAGTGGCATGGAGAGCTGAGGCAGCGATGCCTTACCTCCTGCCACACCGTGACCCGTGTTCACGGTGCGAGCAGGTCATTGGGGGCCGGGCGGGGTGGGATAGGATTGAGCATCCAGTGGACAGCTCTCCTCTCCCAGGGAAGGTGGACAGCAGAGGCCGGTGATTGCCTGACACCTAGCAGGGGCTAGGTATCGGAACACCTGGCCCTGTAGAGTGGGGCACAGAGGCGAAGCAGCTTATGGGTGTGCTGCGTGTGGATGCACATGTGGTACTCACCATCAGCACTGCATGCTTCACTGCTGACAGAAAAAGATGAAAATGGTGGCACTGGACGAGCAGCTTAATGGCCATCTGTCGGGAATGGTGTGTTGACACAAGGTTGACACCAACACCCGCGAACACCAGCAGAGCAACAGAATTCACCCATCAGTGGTGAGTCGCTGTGCTGGTACCAAAGGAGAACACCCAGTGATGTGGCTCCCAGTGTTGCACCCTCCCGGTCCAACTCTGACTCGGAGTTAGATATCTAGAGACCGGGTGTGGGGGCAGAGCCTCCCAAATTGGGGTTCAGCGGTCACAGCCCCCAACAGAAACACACATGGCATCCCTAACGGCACAATGCCAACACTCAGCATTGTGTCTGTTGATATGGGGATGTCGGTGTGAGCGCTGTCGCAGCACTATGGTAAAACTGTCGGAATGCACCACCTCCAGAGGACATTACCAGTACTGGACCTGGTCCTGGTGGGAGTTTGAGGGCTCCCTACCATAGGGGTAAGCCATGGGGGTAGTACATGGTGATGGCCTAAAGTGTAGAGGATAGTGCAGGATGGACAGCGCTGAAGGAATAGGATGCCAGGTAAGAGGAGCCAACTGGGGGCCAGGAGAAGAAATTGAAAAAAAATGTATTCTTTATGATCCTCCCACCAGCACAGTCCCCATCCACCAGCGACCTCTCAGCCCCCACCTCAACTTCTCTAAACTTACATCCTGTTCACCACACTTACCCTCCTGTTGGGGACCACTACTTTTGAGGGAGTCCCATTGGGGAAGCAGTCAGTCAATGGGCTGGAACTGTTTGTGTGTTCTGTGCCATCTAACACCTCTGGGATGCCAAGGAATCATGGCCAAGCATGTGCACATCAAGTGCATCTTGAAACACCTGCCAGTGTCCTCCCTCCCTGATGACATGTGGTTTTGAAGGTGACAGTAACAAAGTGACACCAGCAACCCTCCTTCCCAAGAGGAGGGAGAGAATCCATTGAGGTACTCACCCTTCCAACCTCAGCCAGCATCAGACCAACACCCCAGGCTCAGGATGCAAACCTGAGTCATCAGTATCATGAATGATAGCGCAACCATTGCACCAGTGAGCCGCCATTTTGGAACAGCCTGACAAGAACGTCTCAGCAATAAAGTAGCTACAAACTTAGTAGCCTTTCTACAGACATTCATGCTAATGCTGCTTATACATAAACAGGGCAAATGCAGCAAGTTTGATCCAAAGTAATCGCTTAGTTAGCTAGAGCTTTTGTAACTGTAGCCATAACTTTACAGTGGCAAGCACACACAATGGTGAAAGGAAGCTGCTACTTTCAACTAGCTGTTCAGGAGGTTAACATATCTCAGTAAACAGTTAGCTTGCCTTTCTCTTTAACTTTTGTGCTCTTTAGAGACTTTGATTTCAGTCTAGATTGATGGTGACTGTTTTGTTTCAAACATTATAGTTAAAAGGAAAGGTCTGTGCTCAAGTCTTTTATATCCTTGCTGATGTCTTCAGTCACACTTAGACTCCTTTGACTTACAAAACAACAGCGTGACTATTATAGTTTGAAATAAGCAGATCAGTCTTGCAATCTGAAAGCAACTTAATGGAATGCTGACAAGATTCACATTCAGATTAGTATTCCTTTTGTACAAAGAAGCACTTGCAAGGTATAGAATAACCAGTGTCCAAACTGAGGAAACACCATTTTGTCTGAATCATCCTGAAATGTATTTATTTATATAGGTATTTATTCATGTTAGTGACTGGGAAAGGCACACTGAGCAAAGGCTTGTTTCCACTGCATAACCCTGGGAATGGGTACATGGAGAATACATCATATAGGTAAAACAACATAACTCTGTGCATGCACTGGAAACATCACAATTATTCTGAGGTAATTTAGGAAGTGAAGGAAAGGAACTGAGTTTGCATAATGGCTTTTTTTCATACTGTATCTCAAAGCACTTTACAATCAAGGAACAGTTGGTAGAAGTCAGTAGGTGAGCCAGGGAGTAAGTGAGAAGGAGGGTGGTTAAAGAGGAACAGTCAGCAGCAAGGGCCACACCCTCAAGCATGGGGCTGGCCTCAATATGTACTTTGTGTGCAAAAGATTTTGGTTTACTTACCTTTTGCTGTAGTTTAGTAGATTGCATCAGACTAATTTCGTTTCCTTCTAGGCTATCTTCTGTTACTACGAAACACAGAATCCTGAAGCTGACATCACAGCAGTAGGAAGCAATGGGAGATTCAATACCTTGCAGTGAATATTGAGTTTACAGTATATTCAGAAAATGACAACAATCAATTCTTAAACCCGATTGGCTGAGACAGGCTCCAAGCTAGGCATTTATTTTCAATAGATGCCCAGATAAAATAAGAGCCAGTCCAAGTGCCTCTTCACATAGTAATATTCTCCGATGGGCCATTTTCTTACGCAATAATACCCTCAGGGTGGGCATTATTAGAAATACCGGACCTTCCAGGGGCTATAAGGCCCTCCGCCTGTGCGCGTCGGGCCTCATTATGCCCTGGGCAGTCCCGGTATTTCCCAATAATGCCCACCTGGAGGGTATTATTGCTACATATAGCGTATGGTGGAATGTTGTATGCATGGCATTCCATGCCTGAATATGCTTGTTCCGCTGCAGTAGTGACATCATATTCTGCTGCAGTAGTGATGTCACTACAACAGCAGAACAACTTGGAATACTGCCACCTAATCCTCTATCCAATTAAGCTGAAAGTTGCTGTTTTCTTAAACTTGAACTTACAGAAACATCTGCAGCACACTGTGTAAGTTAAAAAAAAAAAAAAGTTAAAATTTCTGTTTTCCGTTGTAATCACTAGCTGTTTTTGTGTGATTTTCTGATGCTGTGATCCACCACACACTATGAAAGACTGTGCATGAGCAGTCAAACACAAACAAGGATATTCTTGTATCTCGAGGTTCCCTTGGTAGCAGAGCACCTCTCCTGCTGCGCTCTCAGGGTCATCTGTTACCAAGGAAACCTCTCGATACAAGAATAGCCTTTTATTTAACATATGAACATACAAAATTTGCCAGCAGATAAAGGCCTAGAGGTCTGTCAGGTCTGCTCGAATTTGCAGCTAGTACCCTTATTCTGCAGCTGCCCTCCCTTCCACCCTTCCCTTGTCCTGTCCCATCCCTTTTGAAGCAGTCCACTGTTCTACTGGATACCAGTTCTGCAGGTAACACATTCCACCTAGCTACCACCTCTCTGTAAAAAGTGTCTCCTCATCTCCCTCCTGAACCTTCCTCCTCCAGTCTCATATCATGGCCCCTGGTGTCCCTCCTCCTTTACTTTGAACAGCCCCTCTATATCTATCTTGTTTATTCCTTTCATGTACTTAAAGGTTTCAATCATGTCTCCCCGTCCTCCTCTCCTCCAGCGGTACATGTTCAACTCCCTCAGCCTCCTCTCATATGATAAGTCCCCAGCCTCTTAATCATCTTTTGTCGCCTTGCGCTGCACCCCCAGTAACTTAATGTCCCTCTCAGATACGGGTGCCAGTACTGGCACGCAGTACTCCAGGTGTGGTCTAACTAATGACCTATACAGTGACAGAATCACCTCCTCCCTCCTCGAGGATATACCCCTTGCAATACAACCCAGCATTTTGTTGACCTTGCAGCTGCCTTCCTACATTGTGCCGAGTTGTTCATTCACCTGTAATGAGCACCCCAGATCCTTCTCCTCCTCTGTCTGGGCTAGCTGCACTCCCCAGCTGTTAACTCCTCCTTAGGTTCTTCACCCCAAAAGCAGCACCTTGCACTTTCTGGCATTAAACCCCAGTTGCAGATGTCTGTCCAGGTTTCAAGCTTTGACAGATCATCCTGCAACCCCTGCCATCCCCTAGGTCATCCACCACGCTCCCATCTTGGTATCATCAGCAAACAGATTGATCTTGGTCTTGATGTCCAATGATATGTATGCAATGAATATCCTAAACAACACTGGTCCCTACACTGAGCCCTGTGGAACAACGCTTGTCACTACCCTTCAGTGTGAGAGCTCCCCACCACCACCACCCTCTGCTGCCTTCCCACAGCCAGTTCCCTAACCATCTCACCAGCTTTGCACCCACCCTGTGCCTTCTAACTTACTTCCCAGCCTCTCATGCAGCACCAGTCCGAATACCTTACTGAAGTCCAGATACAAGACATCCACTGCATGGCCTCGTCCAGTTGCCTCAGTTACCCAGTCATAGAACCCACTAAGGTTGGTTTGGCAGGATCTGCCACATATGAGCTATGCTGTCTGCTGTCCTGTAGTCCTTTGGCCTCTAGGAGGGCCACCAGCCTCTCATTCAGGACAGTCTCTATCAGTTTACCCACGGTGTATGTGAGGCTCACCAGTCTGTAGTTCCCTGTTCATCCTTGGGCCACTCTTGTGGGCGCACTACATGAGCCATCCTCCAATTCTGAGGTACACACCCTGAGTGCAGTGAGGCATTAAATAGGTCTGCCAAAGGTCCTGCAAGGACTTCTGCCAGCTCCTTCAGTACCCTGGGTGGATGCTATTTGGGCCTGGCACCTTGTCCACCCTCAATGCCTTCAAACCCTCCCGAACTCTGCCTCCACGATTTCCCCATCTGTCACTCCTCCCCCTTTCTGCTGTTCCTCTCCCTTGGGTATCATCCCCTCTCTTCTGCTTAGTAATACCGAGCAGAAGTAATCATTTAGTGCTTCTGCCTAACGCACCCTGCTTCCACCCAACCCCTCCTTCCTAATCCTTACTATGCGGTCCATACAGCTCCTTTCTCCTTGATGTAACCTAAAGAAGTCCTTCTCCCCTTCTTAATGCCTTGTGTCAGCCTGAGCTCCTTAGATGCCTTGGCTCCTTACTGCCCGTGTCACTTCCTTCGATTCTGTCAGGTACCTCCCTGTCCTCCCCACTCCCTGTTTTCTTGTACTATACCTCCTAAAGGCAGCTCTTTTCCTCATTACCTTTTCCATGACCTCCTTGCTCAACCAGCTCAGATTCTTAGCCCTAGCCTTCTTGCTCTGGGCCTTGCAGCAGGTTTTGTTTGCCTCCACTATTCCCAGCTTTATGAGCTCTTCCTCTGGTTAGTGCCCATACTAGGTTGAATTCCAGCCAGGTACCTTTTTACCACTTCCACCATCCTCCCAAAGTAGGCCCTCCTGAAGTCCAGCACTCTTGTTCCAGATTCCACTCCTTCCTTGCCCATATCCAATGTGAGCCATACTGAGTGGTGGTCACTCCCCGACAATGGTTCTTCCACTGTAAGTTCTCTCACAAACTTCCCATTTGCCAGCACAAGGTCATGGTATTCCCTAACCTGGTTGGTTCACTGACCATTTGCAGCAGGAAGCTGTCCTGAAGGCATCCAGCAGTACCTGCCCTTCTATTCCTGGTTGTTGGGCTACTCCAGTCCACTCCTGGCATGCTGAAGTCCCCACAATCACCACACTACCCTCCTCACAGGTCCTCCTGATCAGTCTCGCTAGTTCCCTGTCTAACTCCTCTGTCTGAGAGGGCGGCCTGTACACCACTCCCATTCTGAGAATCCTATTCTTGGAATCCTGGATTTGCATCCAAAGTGACTCAGTACTACCCTCCCCTTCCTCCCTTACACACTTCAGTCCTTCCTTCACATATAGTGCCACCCCTCCCTCCTTCTCAATCACCCTGTCCTTACAAAATAACCTGTACCCTGGTACAGACAGGTCCCAGTCATTGTATTGGGTGTCCCATGTTTCTGTGATGGCTGCAATGTCCACCTCTCCTCTGCCATGAGCACCTGTAACTCTGCAGTTGTCCTCCCAAGGCTCCTAGCATTAAGGGTAACCACCTTCCACCCTTGCCCCCCATCCTGCCCTTTGTTTACTAGCATCACCAATAGTACTTGCCATTTGTCCTTTGTCACTGTTATGCAGGGTAAGCTCATATGGTTTCCCAACCTGTGGTCTCTGCATGTCTCTTGCCCACTTGCCACCCCCCGCTCCTAGTTTAAATTCCCAACTTCCTCTATGTACTCCTCCATCCTCTGTCTCAACACTGTCTTTCCCTCCTCACTCAAGTGTAGTCTGTCCTTGGCATAGAGACTACTGTCCTCCCAGGTCCCTCCCAACCCTCCAACAGCCCATGCCTTTTAGCATGACACCAAGTTCTTAGCCATCCATTAAATTCCTCTATTCTCAGCTTTCTTGTTGTGCTTGCCTTGGGCACTGGAAGTATCTCTGAAAAAGTTACTGATCTTCCTGCCCTCTCACATAATTGTCCTAGTTCCTCAAACCTCCTCTGGACTATATCTACTGTCTTGTCAGCCAGGTCATTCGTCCACAAATGTATAATTAAATGAGGCTTGTCCCTCACCCTTCTAGCACATTTTAGAACAGATTGTCCCACCCTTTCCACTGTTATTCCTGGCATGGCCTCCACCCAAATGTGACTATGCCTCTCCCCTTGCTACCCCACCTGACTCCTCTTAGTATTGAGTCCCCAGCACTAGCATTCCACCTCTCTACTCCCTGCTTGCTTCCATTCATCTCCATCTCTCATTCCTGCCCTCTTCTTCCTCCTGCACATTATTTCCCTGCTGCAATTCTCCCAGCAGAACTCCCCCGCTCCAGTTTGGTCCAGGCATTTATCAATTACTCCTCCAATTGCATCACCTCCTCCTCTTTCCTCCCCTCTAGCAGTGCAAAACTATTTTCTGAAGACCCTTCACAAATGCCCGCTTCCTCTCTCTTCATAGTAACCTGTTCCTCCTTTGCACTCCATGACTGTTGCCACTCTTCTCCTCCCTCACAAGTCCCTGTCTCCTCTTCCATTTGTCTTTGTCTCCTGAACTGGTTTGTCCAGCAATCGTTCTTCCTGGCCTGGGCCCTTGTCTCTGCTTCCCTCTTCTGACCTCTCCTCACCACTGTTGGCTCAAATTGCCCTCCCTCATCTCCCTCCTCCCTCCCTCCAGTATTGGGCAAACCCGCCTCCTGTCTCAGTTCCTCCTGCAGACCCTCGATCTCCTTTCTAAGTTTCTCTATGTGGTTGCACACTAAACATCCCCCACCCTCCAGGCAATTTTTAGAAAGATTGGTGCACCGCAGTTGTTGCAGCCTACCACCCTACCCATTGCTCTTGTTGCCCACCAGTGACCCCCACCCTTCCAGATAAAGATACCAAACACTCCCCAGTCTCCTCTCCCCCATATCAGTGCAAAACATTCTTCTCCTTTTCTTAATTTCCTTAACCCATTTGTCGTATATGTCTAGATAGATTGAGCAACTGCTTTTACATTCCTATCCTTCCTGTCCACACCCAAAAAGAGACTTTAAGTAACTACTGCACAACCTTCTTCAAACTCCTACTCCTCCTTTCCACAATGCAAATAAGAATGCAAAGAAGTAACAATGAAAGCCCTTGTTTTGCAGTTACTTCCCTTCCACTGAGATAGCACCCCTTTTCACTCACTGCTGTTCCTTTCCTGGATGTCTGCTTCTGCTATGACAGGTGCATGTCCTTTGCCCTTTTGGGGAAGTGATGTCAGAACCCCTAGTATAAAGGAAATCATGGACCTGAGGCAGGTGGGGCGAGGGGCAGAGAGGGTGGGACCAGCCCATGCCTTCCAGAAACAAACAATCAAGTAGCTGAGGCCCTGGTCAGACCATTAGCACCCTTCCCCACTAAGCACTAAACTTTGCAGCTAGTGAAGCCAGCAAAAGCAATCACAATTCCACCAAAGCACAAAAATAGGTTTGCTACCAAAAGAAACAGGTCTCCAATTCAAACAGCCTCACCAATACAACACATCAAAATAGGCTTGGAATTAGAAGATATAGGTCTCCAATTCAAAGAAACAGCCCCAATAAAATCACACCAAATATGTTTTAAATCAGAAGAAATAGGCCTCCATAAACACAGCCTGCTACACAGTGAAACATCAACAAATGAGCCCACTTATAGCCACCAAAATAGGTTTCAATATTCCAACAGCCCCCAAAACAATACCCTGCTAGCCACTTAGAAGTAGGAAGAAAGAAAAGAAATAACCTTCTACCAAGTAAAATCCACAAGAAACAATGTAAAAGTGGCAAGAAGAAGCTAATGTACTGGAACTGATCTGATCCCATCCCTTCTGGTTATTTCTGAGAAGCCAAAAGCAACTGACACCACAAACCTGATTCAGCTCCACCTCCAGTTAGTTAGCTCAGTGAGACCTGGCTAGACCATTAGCACCCATCCCCACTATGCACTAAACTTTGCAGCTAGTGAAGCCAGCAAAATCAATCATAATTCCACTCAAAGCACAAAAATAGGTTTGCTACCAAAAGAAACAGGTCTCCAATTCAAACAGCCTCACCAATAACACATGAAAATAGGCTTGAAATTAGAAGATATAGGTCTCCAATTCAAAGAACAGCCCCAATAAAATCACACCAAATAGGTTTTAAATCAGATGATGTTGTGTGACTGCTCATACACAATCCTCTATAAGCTCTGATCTGTTGTTTGCCAGTCCTGCTGTCTTCCTGGGCTAGAATACAGTCACAGAGGACTGCGTTCAGCTATAGATTACAACAATGTGCATATTGCACTCCATTGCCAATCCACACCCAAATCATTTCTTGGTATGGGATAGAAGTGTGTCCCCATTTTTAATGAAGAATATTATCCCGACAATATTAGGCCTATTTCCATCCTCCTCACCTGGGTAAATTCTGAAAAATTGTCCACCACCAGCTCACTGAGCACATAGGAAAATACAGCTTGTTTTGCCCACGGCAACACGGGTTCTGGAAACACCACAGCACCATATCAGCCTTGACTCACTTCACTAATCATGTCCTCCGGAACATGGACACGGGACTGCCACTGGTGCTGTGTTTGTGGACCTGACAAAGGCCTTCGACCTTGTCGACCATGCCCTTCTCCACATTAAACTCCTGCACACTGGGTGCTCAACTAAGACATCATTGTGGTTCAAGAATTATCTCCTGGTAGATCCCAATCTGTAAGTATCGGTATAGCCACCTCACCAGCCATGGCAGTTTCCACTGGAGTTCCCCAGGGCTCCATCCTGGGACCTCTGTTGTTTCCCTCTTTATAAATTATCTTCCTGCTGATAGCCTTTCATGCAAAGCCTTACTGTACATGGATGATCTTGTACTATATCACAGTGACAAATCCCTAGCTAATCTATCCACCACCCTTACCCAGAAATATGGGGCAGCCCATAAATGGTTTCTTTCCAACAGGCTTCTAGTCAATGAGAAAAAAAAAAAGCCATGCTCCTAGGGTCCAAACCTCACCTCTCAAATCTCACCAAGTCCAATTACTCCCTCACAGTACTTACACCAGAAGCCCTCCCCCCAAAATGTTCCTATTTTAAATATCTAGAGTCATCCTTGACCCATCCCTTTCAACAATACAGTGCAATGGGTCAACCAGAAACTATGGGGCCGTTTTAGACTTAAACACTATCTGACCCCGGAGGTGCACCTCTCCATTGTCCAAAGCAACCTTCTCTCCCTACTGGATTACTGTGCCCCATTTACTCCTCACTGCCTCCTTGCTGCGCCTCCAAACTTGTCACTGTCTACAACAGTATTTGTAGGTTTGCACTCTTGTCACCCTACTCCACTCATCACTGCACCTTATACCAGTCCCTAGGGGACTCCTACTACAAGGGCATCATGATTTTCGTCTCTTGGCTGCATTTCACTGATAATGCCATTAGAGATGGCCAACTGTCACCTTACTCATCCCTGCTCAAACACAAAGCCACTCCAAGGTGCCTCCAGGAATCCTCTGCCCCACTGCTGAAAGTTCCCAGGATTTCCACTGTACTGGGAAGCAAAGCCCTGTCCATCGTGGTTTCCTCCGTAGAACAAACTCCCAGCTTCTCTCCACTCACTTGACACTCACCTCACTTTTAACTCATCTCAAAGCCTGGCTGCTGTCTGAAGTAAAATGTTCCTGCTTATCCAGTAACCCTCGGATGAGATCCTCTCCCCTACTCTGGGGCCAGTTCCACTATGCCACGGCGACAAGAAATTTGTCGACAGGCGGCACAGTGACAGCACAACACCACCAACTGGTGTTGTGCCATCGCCGGGGGACCAAGTGTTTTCAGGGGGCTTGCCTCACACACCCCCAGAACTTTAGATTCTAACTCAAGTCAGAGTTAGTTCGGGATGGGGGCAAACACCACCGCAACAGTGTCGGAAACGTGGAGACCATCAGCGAACTGCCAAAAAGTCTCTGGGATGGTCTTCGCAATACCCTGATGCTGCACAGTCAGTTTACCCTCTGGGCCCTACCCATCCCTTCCTCTGATTAGGGGCGCACCACAGATTGTTCCAGAAGCACCTTGTTCAACATGCACTTGCTCTTACTTACTAGGTAGTTATTCTCATGTTATGTAATGGCAATCATGTACATTCCTGCATTTTCCACTGTTTTCTGTACCTTTTTCTTTTGCCTTGTGTTCTGAGCATTGTCAATGTATTTTCTAGTTTGTGCATTTACCTGCACCATTTTTATGTTATGTAATCTATATTTGTCTGCATCACATGTGCCATCTTCATGGCCTGGTTGTGCCTGAAAACGGTATATTGGATCAGTGCACCTACCGGTCAATAAATAAATAAATGACATACTTGTTATCTGTGTGTAAGGCCCCTTTAGGGTGGATACCCTCCCAATTGGCTCAAGGGGTTAAGGAGCCTATACCTTATCACATTTTCAATCACATGGGTGCAGTGTGCATATTTATAGAACACATACAAACAGCGGAGAGAAAGAAGAAAGTGCCTATACCTTACCCCACCACTGGGCTGCTGTAGATGTTTATGGTGGCTTCTGTTTTTTTTTCCTCACTCAACAGTTAGCATGGTTTATATCCAAGAGAAAATAAATGCATGCTGCCTCCATCTAGAAAAAGATTAAATAAGCTGGGTGACATGTCAGTAAAACCTCCTGGGATGCTGTATCTGACCACCTCCCCACTGTGGTCACACCTTCTGCAGACCCCATACAGTACAAACACAACATTTTCATCCACTTAGTATACACAGTATTATGGCAGCAAAGACAAGACATGGCTTAGCAGTAAACAACTTTATTTCCAAGATGAACTGCCTGAAAACAGGACGAGATTAGTGCAACAGCTTTTTAAAGTGGCTCTTCTCAGGTGCCTTTGTAGGTGGGCCTGATCAGTGAAACCCTTGATTGCCCTGCTAGGCAAGGTGAAACCACCTCTTCCACATGTCCTTCTTGAACTAGCCTGACAGGATCAGTCAAACAGCAGTTGCTATGGCTGCTTTTAGTCTAGCCCAGTCATGCACAGCCTTCTACCCAGCCTGGCACCACACAGCAACACAGCACATATGTTGATGGTCCTCTTGCAGTAGGAGCTGCTCCCTCTTCCCTTCTTGTACCTGGATATTTCCACACTTACTGGGAGCTCCCTCAGCATCAGTCCCTTTGTACCTCAGATATTAAATCAGTGCAGGCCCAATGCAGCTGCCAAAGGATGGCTGGAGTTGGTGCACTTTAACTTAGGAATAAGTAGATTGCCCAGTCATTACCCCAAACTCCCAAGGCCATGCAATTACTTAGAAATGTCTAAGAAAGATCCCTCAAAATGATGTATTTGCAATCTGGCCCAATGGCCAACTTGCAAACAGGTTCAATCAATCAATCAAAATCTTTATTTATTCAGGCGAACATCACTGAGCATAGCTCATTTACAAGATGGACCTGATTGGTCATAAACAACAAAATGGTTTAAACTCACAAATATACAAATATAGAATAAGTACAGTAACAAAGACTTATTAAGAATAAACAACAAAGAATGAACAAATGTGATAATGTACACCTATATACAAGGCAAGTAAACAGTGGTATTGGGCACCAGATCAAATGTGGGAAAAAAGTAATGGTTAGGGGTTATGAGGTAGATAATATAAAGTTAATGGGTGAATGCATGGACAGATAAGGGAGGGGAATCTAATGGGGCAAGGGTGAAAAGGGACTGAAGAGGCTAGGAATTGTGGAAGCAATTGCATATCTCTGGGAAAAGGTTTAGGTATAGCTTTTTGAAGGAGACTACAGGAATGAAAGTGTTCAACTTCAGGGTCTTTTGTAGAGAGTTCCAGATGTGTGCTAGAAAGTAGTTGATTGCAGCCCTTCCATGATGGGTACATGCCTTAGGTAGATTCAGCAAAATGAGGTTATTGCTTCTTAGGGCATATGGCCTTGGAGTAACAAGAGAGAAGCAATCAGAAATGTAGGATGGTAGTTTATTTGTCAGAGCTTTGTATATCCAAAGAGCAGCATTTTGTTCCTTCTGTGATGTAGGGATGTCCAGCCAACTGCAGCATAGAGAGAACAGTGGTGGGTACTGAAAGGAAGGTCAGTGATGAACCTTAGAGCTCTATGGTACAGGGTATCCAGTTTATTTAGGTAGGACAGGAGCAGTGGCCATATAGGAAGTTCTACGTAATCAAGGAGGGATATAAATGAAGCCTGGATTAATCTCTGCTTAGATTCTCTGTTTAGAAAATGTTTGATCCTGAAGAATAGGCCAAGCCTTTGCCTTAGTTTTTCAGGAGCTCTTCAATGTGCTGGGTGAAATCAAGCCTGTTGTCAATCCAAACCCCAGATATTTAAATTTATCTACATAATCAAGGCTCTCACCAAGGACGGTAGAAAGTTGGGGAAGAATGTTTGGTGAGTAGGTACTGGTGGAGATGAACATAGCTTTAGTCTTCTTGGCATTTAATAGAAGCTTCTTTTCAAGTAATTTGTATTGCAGTAAGGAGAAGTCAGCTTGTAGTAGATCATAGGTCTTTTGGTGATGGATTGCTTACATAAAGGACAGTGTCATCTGCAAAAGGTGAACATTAGAATTGGTGAGGCCTGAGTCAATGTTATTGATGTAGATGGCAAAGAGGATAGGGCCCAAGATGGAGCCTTGAGGAACTCCTCTTAAGAGTGGTTTTGAGGAAGAAAGGTTGTCTTCACTTTTACCTGCTGCACCCTACCAGAGGTAGCATTTGAACCATTTAAGAGAGGTAGGGTCTAGGCCTAGGGAGTGCAGTGAGGAGATTAGAAGATCATGATCCACAGTATCGAATGCTTTACTTAAATCCAGAAATACAGCACAGATGTTATTTTTTCTATCTAGTTCAGTCTGCCAGTCATTTGTAACTTTTGCTAAGGCAGAAATGGTGCTGTGCATGGCTCTGAACCCAGATTGAGCAGGGTTGAGGAGGTTATTAGCATTGAGGTAGTCATTTAGTTGGAAGCTTACCAGTTTCTCTAACATCTTGGACAGCACTGGAAGGATGGAAATAGGCCTGTAGTTGTTGAGATCCATGGGGTCCCCTGCTTTAAGGAGGGAAACACTTGTGCTGTCTTCCACAAAGAAGGAATAGAGCCAGAAGATAAGGACATGTTGAAGAGGTGAGTTAGGGGGCTGCAATGGCATGCAGTGCAATTTTAAAAAGAAAGGGTCCAGAGAGTCAGCACCAGTGCTTTTAGTTGTATCCAGGCGGGCAGTAGGTCTTCTACTTGTTTTAATAAAATTGGCTTGAGAGAAAATGTAGAGGTAGTCTTCTGAGCTTCAGTGGAATGGAGAGCAAATTGAGAGCGCAAGTTTGCTGGAGATGAGTCAAAAGCTAGGTCTGCTGTAGTAAAATGATTATTGAAAGCATCTAAAATTTCACACTTGTCAGTAATGATCACATTGTTGAGGTTCACTTGAGATGGTAAAGCGGTGCTAAGAGTCTTGCCCTAGGATTCCCTTGATAGTGCCCCAGAATTTGGCTGGGTTGTGGTAGGTGGCATCCAGCTCTGCTGTGTAGAAGGCAGCCTTAGCATCTCTCACTTTTTAGTGCAGCTGTTCCTGGCTTGTCTGAATTGTACCCAGTTGTTTGGATCTTTGGTTTTCCTTGCCTTTTCCAGAGCTTGTCTCTAGCAAGCAGTGCAGATTTAAGTTCAGCAGAGAACCAGGGACAAGATTTTGCTTTAATTCTGACACTGGTGACTGGTGCATGTATATTGAGGGCCTCTAAGATTATGTCATTTAGCACCTGCAGTGCTGACTCCACAGAAGCTGAGAGGTAGAAATCTTGCCAGTGTTTGGAATGACACAGATTTTGAAGATACTCTGCAATGTTAAAGTTCTTTTAGACCTTCTTGGGAGGAATTTTGCAGGGTTAGCAGGCTTGATTGAAGATCTTATACCAGCTATGAGGCAGTGATCACTTATATCACTGAATAGCACTCCAGCATGAGAGTATAGATGGGGCTTATTAACTAACATAACATCAAGTAAGGTGCTGTTACTTTTGTTTTTAGGTTAATCCTTGTTGGTTCATTTATTAGTTGAGTAAAGCCATGGGAGTCACAGAAATATACTAGGGTGCAGAAACATTGGATAGCCAGTTGAAATTCAAGTCGCCTAGAATAATGGTATCCTCAGGACCCAGTTTAGCTATAGTCCCAGGTGGGTAAGGAGTTTAAGTCCGCAGAGGGGTCTGTAGCAGCCAACCAGTTGAAAGGCTGACATGTTGGGAGGGGATATTTAAGGATATGCATTTGAATTCTTTAGGCTGAGATGAAATATTGAGACAGGAAGCAGAGAAATTTGAGTTAACGTAAATGGCCACACCACCACCCCTGGATGGATGGTCTGCTCTGAAGAGCTGGTAATTAGGTATACTTATTTCACTGTCATTTGTTGCTGGTTTAAGCCACGTTTCAGAGAACACAAGAAAGTCTGGCAGGGTATGGGCAACCCAGGCTTGTATTAGTGAGAACTTTTTAAAGAGGCTGCATACATTGATGTGGAGGAAGCTTAGGTTCCAACAAACAATGTTTTCCCAGAGGCAAAGTGTCATTAATTTTGCTCATGGGTTTCTACCTTTGATGTACAGTTGAGGCAGTTTTAATGCAGAAACTGCATGATTCAGGAGATTCTGACAAATAATGGCTCTTGCCAAGACTTCCACCTCCACTTTGTTCCTGACTATGAAAGTCAGGTTCTGGAGGTTGGAAGAGTCACCAAAGGACGGCAGCTTTTGGATCCTGTGCCAAGGGTCCACAGGTAAGCCCTGGCATTAGAGGAGGGCTACATGTCTGTACCAGTAATGCCTGTCCTTGCATCTGTGGAGCCACTACCTACAACCAGCACAAAACTGCCATCTCCAGTACACTGATATGAAGGGTGCATTCCACCAGAGTCCAGACTGCCTGCATTAGGTGCTAACCAAGATTGACACCCTTCAAAGCTTGGATGCATCCAAGGTCAGAGTGACCTGAGAAGGGTCTCTGAGAAAAGAAACAAGCAGATGCTGCCACTACTAGAGTTCCCTCCACAGAGGAGTACAAACCTTGACTGCGTGCTCAAGAGACTGGTGCACTAGAACACAAATCTTGTAGAATCCATTAAGGAATCCACATGTACAGGTAATTCAAGGAAACTATGAATATGGATGCAGCCTTGAGGCCCAATAACTAGACCATGGTTCTGTTGAGATCACGTTGCTTCTGGCAGCTAGACCTGCTTGAGCTACAGAAGCAACGCATGATTCTCTGGCAGAAATGTTTTTGCTTTAGACATACAGTATCTAGAACAGCTCCCATGTACCCCAATGCCTCTTGCAGCAATCTTTTATAAGTCAGTCTGTACAGGTATGGCAATAGAGGACTGGAAAATGGCCAAACTGGTACGGTCTCAAGAACAGGGCAAAAGGTCAGACTAGGGCAACTGCAGGCTAGTCAGCCTGACATCAGTGCTGGACAAGGTCCTGAATCTATTAGCAAGGACTGAATCATGAATCAATTTATTAAAACCAAGGTGCCCCAGTATGGCTTTATTTGGCAAAGAGTGTGCCAAACCAACATGATCACATTCTTCAGAGTGTTAACAGTAAAGAGGCTGGACTATAGACATAGTCTCTTTCACTGTTAAACAAGGGGAATAGAGGCTGGCACAGATCACGCCAAAACCAACAGAAATACAATCTTGGACACTGTTGGAATTTATTGCCTTTTGGAGGATGTGCTCCAAGTGGGTTGTCCTTACTGGTGGCAAGAGTCTCACTGGACTGCTGGCTTTCACCTTTGGATCTTCCAGTCCTGATAATATTGTGCAGGAGGCAACGGTCAATGGGGATGGAGCCAAGGAACAGCCCTCCCACCTCTCTGAAATTTTGGTTCTAGCTGCCATTCCCGATCCCTTAACAATGTGTAACTTTTTCAAATCGGAAAGTACTGTAGTTCCTTCCCATTACTCTTTTCAACTGAAAATATGGTCTATTTAAGTTAAAGTACTCACTGTTACTGACTCTCGAGTTACATATATCAATGACATATTTATCAAAATTTGCAAAACTGAATTAAAGTAATTTACAATTTCTGACAAATGCATCAAAGTTCTTTCATCCACAATGATTTTATCTAAATTCAGTTGCTCTATGTGGTTCACTACTTGTTTGTTAGTCAAAATCTTTTTGAATCTTTACTATTATATTGCTATAGCTTTTGCATATTATGAATTTTGCAAACTTAATAGCTGTTTTACAGAAACTTTTACTATGATATTTATTCCAAGACTGTCCTGCTTTTACCTGTTTATAACTTTCAATAATCTCTGCTTCATAAGATATACACAAGGGTCTATTCAACAGTTTGATGCTCCCTGAGTCTCTGTTTAATTACAGGTGCATGTGTCTTAATAACTGCTGTATATTCTTCTATAAAAACTGCAACGGAAGACTTGCATCTGGTATGCAGTTAATAAAGGTCAAGCCTACTGCCAGCACATTAGTTAAGAAGTTCTTCTCATTAAATTTTGAATTACATCTGCATTCCATTAGTGTAAATGATATGTTTTGTGCTTTGTTAGACCAAATACTAAACACTGGATCATGACTGCAAAGAGAATCTGACAGCTGGCCAACAACTGTCTCAGCACCCGTTGCCTGGTGTTGTGAGTTAAGCAGCCCTACCAGGCAGAGAACATCAAGCTTCTGGTGGGCTCCAAAATGATCTTGTTAATGTGGTCAGTGAAATTCAGAATAGTTAATGGAGCTTGGTTAATGTTAGATTGGTTAATGGAGTCAGAGTTCCAAGTGTGGGCCTGAGTCCTCCAAAATCCCTTTTCAGGGTTGGTAACTTTGCCCCAGCCTCAAGTACTGTACATAAACCTTTCCCTCTTTTTCTTCAATGGGGCTTTGGGGGTGGTGTAGCCATACACTACATCAGTAGTCTCCCAGAGTGTGTGGAGCACTCCTGTATTCAATTATATGCCGATGACACGGTGTTGGTGGCTGAGAGGGCAGTGCCAACAAAGCTGAAACTAAACTGCAGTTAGACTTCCTGGCAATACATGGCGCTTCACCTCTCTGGTTTTGGTTATAAATAGTAAAACAACACAAACAATACTATTTGGATCAAAACAATCCAGGTCAAAAGCTCACATTTGCATATAAAGACAATGGAGGAAAAGTTTAGTCAAACAGTAACCTATAAATATCTGGGGTTCATTTTGACCAGTATCTAAATTTTGACTATCATATTTTAGATCTTGTAAAAAAAGTAAATGGACATATTAGGGCAGCAAGAAGGTTTACAGCATGTACAGTAAAATCTGTATGTTTAACTACAGCAAATCAATTGATGTTGCTGATAATTGATTATGGGAATCATATTTACAGATACACAAGTAAACAACAGTTAGAAAAACTTGATCATCTTTACAATAGACTGGCAAGATTTGTCCTGAAGTGTAGTTACAATACTCATCATTGTACAATGTATAATAAATTGGGATGTAGATCACTTGATCTAAGGCAAAAAGTATCTGGATAAATTTAGTTTGGGGTATGCTTTGAAGTAAAACACCTCAACATCTAACAGAGAAATTACAAAAACCTAGTCACAGTTTAAACCTAAGAAAAACAGGGCCAGGGATCTGATGCAGCCTAGGATTACAAATAATTTTAGCAAATGACTTTTGAGTTTAATGTTGCTGCTAGCACCTGGAATGCACTACCTCCAGATCTGAGAAACTTGGATCTTACAGAATATAGTTTTAAAACAAAGGTTAGTCAGTTGCTTAGCTTTAGATGTGAGTGCAATAGATAAAGTGCAATAGGCACTTAAACATGTTATTGAACTTGCATCTGTAAATGTTTAGTGTATTCATTGGAATATATTGATGTACATATTTGTCAATAATTTATAAAATATGTACTAGTTAAGTATTTGTGCTTTTTATTTTTGAAGGGACATATAGCCTATTGTATGTAAATTTTATTTTAATATGTAAACCCATATGGTTTGTTATGTGATGTATATGAATTTTATATGTTTACTGCACAGGTACACCTTGTAAACAGGGTGTAAATTGTCCTAATGGTGTTATACTATATAAATACATTTTACTACTACTACACACTTGGTAGGGTGTCACTATTGCCATAGTTACTGCTATTTTACTACTGTACACGTATTAAATTGTTTATTGCACTGCTGTTTATTGCCAATTTGATTAATTGCAGTATTTATTGCAGTTTATTAACTGAATTATAATCTGCCCTTCCTGCTTCCCTCCCTGTTATTCTCTGTTTACAATCATGTAACAAACAGCTACTGCATTTGCTGTTTGTATCTTTTTATTGCAGAGTAATGCCTAATCTTATTTGGAACATCTTACATCTGCTAGGTGCATGTTAAGGATTGCTACTATTGCCAATGATACATCCAGATTTAATTTGGTGAAACTTTTGGGACCTCAATTAGCCACTGTGGCTAACACCTGATGTCTGCAGGGTCCCTTTTAAGAAGAACTACTCTGGGCCTGTGCACTGTTATAGCAGTAGTGCTACCACTTGTGGCACCAAGGAATCGGGTTTGGGAATGAGCCCAGAGTGTTCAGAGAGTCAGCCAAGGGAGGTGGATTGAGCATCCTATGAGGATCTCCTCCTCTCCTCCTCTGGGGAGGAAGGGTTATGGCACCACAGCTAGAGCTGGACTGTTGGAGTGGCAGACTTTGGCATATCGGGTGCAGGACCACACCAAATGCTGCCTAATCATTGCATATCCACTCCACCTGGGAAAACAAAGCTGAAAATCAGTGCTACATGATGCCAGACTTTCCTCAGACTAGCTCCTGCAGACTCATGGCAGGTCAGAGACAGCAACCCAGATTAGCCTATTCCTTCTTCCCTCTATCCTCCTGGAGAGGAGTCCACCATAATGGGTCACTCATGGTCTGCTGGGGAGCAGCTGCCAATGAAGTCCACTGGGCGGCTGGGAGTGGGGGTTCCATACAGGCTGATTATGGGTATGCCCTGCTAACCATAGGGAGCAGAAACAGAGTAAAAAAAAAAAGCTACTTTGTTCCTTTAAAAAAAAAAAATCAGTGTGGTCTTCTATGACTCCAGGCTTCCACCTCCGGGCTTGTTCTGGCTGCTCTCTCCCCACTCTCTTCTCATCATGCTAACACAGAAGCCAACATGGAGCCAAAAAGGCTTGAAGATGCCAATTTGAGAGCATATTAGAAATGGGGATGGTGGATGTAGTGCTACAACACACAGTCAGATACATAACTCTGCAGCTCATGGCATTGTGGTGCAAGGAGGAAAAACTACAATGCGAGTGGAATAGTCCGACTGTCAACCCACACAGAGAACACATTCCAGCAAGTTGTTCCTGACAAAAAGTAAGTACATTATCACACTCAGGCAGATAATTTATTCTGAAATCTATAGCCCTGCTCTACTACTTTTTGTTGAGGTTAACTGACCTTAGACACGCTTCCTGTGTGACTGAAAAATTTTAGTACACCACGCTACTGAGAAGTGAGATGGGCTGTTGTGCAGCTAGGCAGATCCAGCCAGCATTTTACATTGTTTTGGCAAACGTGTTCATGCAAGCACAGAAGATGATTCTGAACTGCCGAGACAGAGCAGGAGGAAAATTCTGAAAAGAAATCCAAGTATAAAAGAGATAATACAATAAATAAATAAATACAATAAATAAATAAGGTGGTTTACAACTTTTAATTGGTTTGTGTATGATCCAGAAAAGCATGTTTTCACAGTTAAACTTTGCTGTGTAGGTTAAAGAGAACAGGAAATAAAAATGATACTTGTCCTACAAAATGTGTCCTGGCATTATTACTTATGTTGGTGGTTTGAATTTTAACTGAAAGGAATTTTACTTTTCATTTTATTTGTATACTAAAAATTCATTGATTTTTACAAAATGCGTTACTAGAGCCGGCTTCCTAGCCTTTCAATTTTAACTTGGGAGGAAATTGGCGTGCCAGGTTTGTCATGATATTACCTGTTCATGCTTTGTGTTTGCCACCTGTCTCTTAGCCAAGCACTCACTATTCTTACAGTGCTGTCAAACAGACTAAATAAAAAGCCTTGTAGTTTTATAGTACTGTAATGGTTAGAAACATAGAAGTTGACAGATAAGGACCATAAGGCCCATCTAGTCTGCCTATTTTTCTGCTTTATGACGTCATAGGCCTGTACTCTGTCAATGGCCTATCTATTCATCTCATCTATAGTCCTCCTTACACCTATCCCATGCCTGTTTGAAGCCCTGCACTGTACTCATAAACCACCACTTCCTGAGGTAGGCTGTTCCATGCATCTACCACTCTTTCTGTGAAAGGAATTTCCTCACATTACTCCTTAATTGGCCTCCCTTTAATCTCATGCTGTGTCCTCTTGTCCTGCTCTTTTCTTATATTGAAACGTTAGACTCTTTCACCTTGTTAATGCCCTTAAGATGTTTGAATGTTTCAATCATCTATCACTCTCTCCCCTCCTTTGGTCTAGGGTATACATCTTGAGCTCCGTTAATCTGTCCTCATATGTTTTCTGATGCAGTCCCTGCACCATTTTGGTTGCCCTTTCTGGACTGCCTCCATTTTGTTAATGTCTTTGTGCAGGTGCAGCCTCCAGTACTGCATGCAGTACTCCAGATGGGCCTAACCAGTGTCTTGTAAAGAGGATTATTCCCTCCCTCTACGACTTGTGTAACCCTACTAATACACAACATCCTCTAGCCTTACATACTGCTTTAGTGGCCTGCTGATGATTTCAGGTCATCTGTGATGATAATGCTAAGTCTCTCTCTTCCCTTGTGATTGCCAGGAACTTCCTCCCAACCTATAGGGTGGCTTCAGGGTTTTCTTCCCTATGTGCATGATCTTGAACTTCTTCACATTAAACCCCAGATGCCACTCTTCTGATCATTTTGCCAGTTTACAGATCTCTTCTCATTCTGTCCACCCCATCTGGATCTATCTACTCTGTTGCAGATCTTGGTGTCATCTGCAAATAGGCAAACCTTACCCTCCCATTCATCTGCAATGTCACTGATGAAGATATTGAAGAGGACTGGCCCCAGGACTGATCCCTGAGGTACCTCACTTGTGACTTGCATCTCATCTGACTGTATACTGTTTACCACCACTCTCTGTTTCTGCCCACCAACCAGTTTGCCACCCAGTTGACCAACTTCTGACCCACCTAGGAGCCTACCCAGCTTATTAATCTATCTTCTATGTGGAACAGATTTAAAAGCTTTGCTGAAGCCGTTGCAGGTGACATCAACTGCACCCCTTGGTCCACCACTGTGGTTACCAGTCAAAGAAATCTATGAGATTAGTTTGACGGGACCTTCCAGTTGTAAACCCATGCTGTCTTGGATCCTGTGCTCCTATGGATTCCAGGTGTTGCACTATCCTTTCCTTAAGGAGTGCCTCCATAATCTTGCCCACTACGAGGCAAGACTGACTGGTCTGTAGTTCCCTGCTTCCTCCTGCAACCACTCTCATGGAGCAGCACAGTACAACAGCAGCAGCAGCACTATACAACAGAGATAGGCAGCAGTGGACCTCCTGAGCTATACAGCAGTGCCCATCTCAAGTCAGTGTAAGCCGTCTTTAAATAAATAAAATAAATAGCCCCGAGACTACCCAATTAAAGGGCTTGTTTTCATGCTTGTGACATATAGAGACATTACTAACAGTGTGTACAAGTATATTCACAATTTTAATTAATAACAATTCAAATTCTGTAATGTTTTGGTTGTTGCTATTTCTTGGTATCATATTTAAATAAAATAACTAATTCGCATTATTTTTAATAACACTTAGGGATTACAGTAGGCTAGGGTCACATATAAGTGGCCTTAACTGAACAGTAAATCTGTGTTTTTACTATTTATACAATTTTAAAGTGGCTAGTGAATCTCCGTGACCCCAAGGAGACTTCGAGGTCACCTGCAGCACAAAAGGAAGCTCTGTGGTGAGCCAGCATTTAGATCATTTTTGTGCAACTAGGGCAGGCTATACTCTTGAATACTGGGCTGATTCAGGCTGTAATTTTAACACATATATTTGGCAAAAGTATGCGATTGCATGGAGCCTGATCTGCTAGACCTGAACCAGAAGAGGAGCCTATAGTTTGTGGAAGTACAGAAATGAACTAGAGGTTTAAACTAAATAACTAAATCACTTATTTTTAATAACACTTGGGGATTGCAGTAGGCAAAGATCATGTATGAGTGGCCTTGATGAACAGCAAATGTGTTTTCACTATTTACACAATTTTAAAGTGGCTAGTGAATCTTCATGACCCTGAGGAGACTTCCGAGTCACCAGGCAGCACAAAGGAAGCTCTGTGGTGAGCAGGATGAGGCCGAGTGGGGCATGTGGTGGCGTGCATGGAGACATGCACTGTCTGCAGGGATGCTGGTGACTAGGGCAGAAAGAGCTGTAGTATAGCAACATACATCAAGTAAGGTAATAAAACCTCTTGAAATAAAACAACTGTGCAAACAAAACAGCATACAGAAATGGCACAGGGAAGGGAAAAAATTATAAAACATGAAAACATGTATGCAATGTAGAAGTTTATTGAGGGTGTTAGAAGTGAAACCTTAATATACAGTATTGGATGTCTCCCTCGGTTCCCTTCTTGTTATGTTAAAGTAACAGAAAGAATAGGGAGGTCTCACATATGGAATCATGAACTAAAATAATTAAAGAGAAATGTGGCCTTCTACCTCCAAGTCCAGGAAAATCACCTTATGCAGGAATATTTTTTATATACAAAATTTATTTATATTTTTCTTCATTGATAATTCAGTTCATACTTGTAATCCCACAAAGTAGGCTACGTATTTCACCGATAATTCAATTCACCGTCATTTCACAAATATAAGTAGAGCTCATCTATCATCATGAAGTTGAAACCAGCTTTGAAAAATCTTTTAAAGCTCTCTTTCATAGTTTTCAATTGGTTACGCTTTCAGGACTATTATGTCCCTTCCTCAGACCAGCTCAATATATACATTAGAAAATTAAATTAAAATAATATGTTAATTCTCCTGTTCCCAGTTTTCTTTCTATTGTGTAAATATGATGAATTTTAAATTTTATAAAATATTTAAAGTATAAGCTAAGGTGGAACAAACTCTCATCAAACCTCCTATGTTAATTCAGCTCAGTGGATACACGAAAAAAAAACTTCCTTCATTCAATCCCTGAAATCAAATGTTACATCATGAAATTTGTCTGTATTTAAATATTTCATCAACTGTAGGAGCTAAACAAATCCATTTCTTAACTTTCAATTATATTTACTTTAATGTCACAATGCTCAGTTTACCCATAAAACTCTTTATCTCCCTGTAGAGTCATTTCAATGTCTATTTAAAATTTACAATGTGGACATTGTGTCTTTCTCATTCTCTATGTTTCTGTAAAATGTGATTTGCGCCAAGATTAACTTACTTTTGCTCCATCAGAGTCAGTTTTGCAGCAGATCCCACTTCATATTTCTTTTATCAAATGAGCCACGCCATTACACAGAATGCGCTGTATCCATTCAGGCTAGCATCTTCAAAAGTCATGGAGAGGGGCTGGGCTATCTATGGAAGTATGTCTAAGAATGCGATGAAATCATGCTCACGTGTCCCTTTCCTGCCTGGTCAAATAACGAACCACCATCTGGCTCTGTAAAGAGTCAATTCAAGGTCCCCTTCTTCCATTTTAATTCTTTAAAATTCAAACCTAATAATATTGAGGAGTTTATTTTTGAAATGCGGTTGAAAAAATGTGATCAAATCAACAACACTATAGGAATACATTACCTTTTAAGTATGCAGGCACTTTGAAATCGCATTAAAATAGGGTCAATATAATTTATATTAAGTCATATAAGTATAGTTAATGGTCAAATTATCTATTAGAGATAGTATGGCATTATATTCCCCTGATTTGACCTTTTGCATGTGATGGTGACCTCCGAGGAGAATCCTCATTTTAGAATATCTAAGTGACATACTTTTTGAATTGAGATGAAATAATCCTTATATATACAAACAAAGATATACCTGGTACTTGTAATGTCATTTTAACATCCAGTGAGGTAGTATAAATTAAATTTACCCTATTTTAATGTGATTTCCAAAGTGTCTGCATACTTAAAGGTAATGTATTCCTATAGTGCTGTTGACTTGGATCACATTTTCAAATCCGACTTCCCAAAAATAAACTCCTCAATATTATTGGGTTTGAATTTTAAAGAATTAAAAATGGAAGAAGGGACCCCGAATTGACTCTTTACAGAGCCAGATGGTGGTTCATTATTTGAACAGATACGAAAGGGTGCACGCCTGAACATGATTTCATCGCGCTCTAGAGCGTACTCCACAGATAGCTCGGCCCCTCTCCATGCCTTTTGGAAGAAGGCTAGCTTGAATGGATACAGCGGGCATTCTGTGTAATGGAGCCGCCTCTTTGATAAAGAAATATGAAGTGGGGATCCGCCAAGTAAAACTGACTCCTGATGGAGCAAAGTAAGTTAAACTTGGCACAGATAACATTTACAGAAACATAGAGAATGAAAAAGACATAATGTCCACATTGTAAATTTTAAATAGACATTGAAATGACCCACAGAGATAAAGACTTTTATGGAGTAAACCGAAGCATTGTGGCATTAAAGTAAATATGATTGAAAGTTAAGAAATGGATTTGTTTAGATCCTACAGTTGATGTGAAATATTTAAACACAGACAAATTTCATGATGTAAACATTTGATTTCAGGGATTGCATGAAGGAAGTTTTTTTCTCCATGTATCCACTAGAGCTGAATTAACATAGGAGGTTTGAGAAGAGTTTGTTCCACCTTAGCTTATACTTTCAATATTTTATAAAATGCAAAATTCATCATATTTACACAATAGAAGAAAACTGGGAAGAGGAGAATTAACATATTATTTTAATTTACTTTTCTAATTTATATATTGAGCTACTCTGAGGTCTGAGGAAGAGACATAATAGTCCTGAAACGTAACCAATTGAAAACTATGAAAGAAGAGCTTTAAAAGATTATTCGAAACTGGTTTCAACTTCATGATAAGATGAGCTCTACTCTATATTTATGAAATGACATGTGTGGAATTGAATTATCAGTGAAATACGAGCTCTACTTTGTAGGCTTGCAAGTGTGAACTGAATTATCAATGAAGAAAAATATGATAAATAAATCTTGTATATAAAAAATATTCCTGCATAAAGTGATTTTCCTGGACTTGGAGGTCGAGGCCACATTTCTCTTTAATTATTTTAGTTCATGATTCCATATCGTAGGCCCTCCCAATTCTTTCTATTACTTTAAAGTAACAAAGGGAACTGAGAGACATCAATACTATATATTCATTTTTCTGATGGAAGAGAAAGTTTTTGTCTCCTAAATTATTTAAATTGATCCATTACTGAAGTAAATATGGCTAACTTCTCGAACTTGGGAAATGACAAGTGTTAGATGTACAGCAATAAGCATTAATCAGGAAGAAGCAGACCGCATTATGGGTCTGGTTAAAAGTAAAAGACAGATCGAGACAACTACTGAAGTCCCAAAAGCATCTATCAATCCCGAAAGAAGAGAGAGATACGTCTGGACTGGCATGCTGAGACTCAGAGTACTTTAAACAAAAAGAATTCCAAGAGGCTTAAGAGTATTGATAGAGTCTCATCTGGGTTTTAGTCCTGAAGGATTTCAGTTAAAATGGGACGGTATTAGAACCAAATGTTCTTTTGATTTCATGCTTTTATTAATTGAAACTTTAACCAGCAAACAGACCAAAGTCCTAGATGAAATTCAAGCATTAGAGACCCAACTAAAGAAACCTTGGAAATATCCCAATTAAAATTACTAATGGAGAGAATAGAAAAGTCTCTACAAGAATATGATAATCACATTAAAAATATTAAATTACAAAAATTTCGTCAGGACATTATAGACTATAAACAAGGTAAGATTTTTCATGGAAAAATCTGATATACACCTACCATTTACAACGTAGATAGAGAGAACACCTCAACACAATCATCAGAATCAGACACACAAGAATCAAGGTATAACAAGGAGGCAAGCCCAGAGGAAATTATTCTAGATACCAAAGGCGATACCAAGGTTATAGAACATATTCCAGACAATATACTCCATATAGAAACCGTTTCTATCAGGGATATCAGAGAAATGAGCAATATGAACCGTATCAACAAAATTGGGCTTCAAGAGATAGATACTATGAACAGGATTTTCCCCAACATTGGGATGAGACAGAACCATCTACATCAGACCTAAGGCAAAGAGGAAAAGAAAAGAAAGAGACACAGGAGACACAAACAGACAGGGAACAGCAAAGAATAACGACACGAGATCCAAGACAACTCAGAATTAATTGTGTACAATTTGTCCATACGTCCTTTAACAGAAATAGAGAAGGACATTTTAGGAAAAGGCTTGTCATACAGCCTCACAGAAAAGGTTAAACCATTTGAGTTACAATTAGACTTAGAAAAATTCTACAGAAAGTTACGAATTAAATACTTTTTCTTTAAATGAAAGTGGTTCACACAATATAGAGGGACAACAAGATAAAAATAAATTGAAACAAGGCCTAGGTACTACTTCAACCTTTGATCGTATGGATTTCTGTCCCCCAATATTACATCCTATATAGAAAAGATGAATAGAGAAGATAACATACTTAAAAAGAAAATGAAAAACAGATGTCATATAACCTCAAAAATTAGAAAGAAAAGCTCTGGAATCTGTAGCAAATGACAAAAAAAATTATCAAGCCAGCGGATAAAGGTGGGGCTACAGTGATACAAAATTATGAAGATTACAAGTTAGAATGTTTGAGACAATTGAATGATGAAACTACATACGAAAAGTAAGATTTATACCTTATGACACCTTGAAACAACAAATATGTGAAATTATTCCAGAAGCTACAGACAGAGGCTGGATAGAAGAATGGTTAAACCAGAATTAATGAACCAATATCCAAAAGTATCACTTTTATTGACTCCTAAAATACATAAAGACATGAATAAACCCCCAGGGAGACCTATTATCTCTGTTATTGTCTGCTTTACTGAACCACTTTCTATCTCTGTGGACCATTATTGCAAAGATTAAGTCCCCAATACTTTGTCCTATATTAGAGACAGTAAGCACTGTATACAGATATTGGAACAGTTGAATCAAGAAATAAATATGGATACTTGTACTCTGGTCACTATGAATGTTAAGAGTTTGTATACCTCTATTCCACATTTAGAAGGACTTTCAGCCCTGAGATCCACCTTAGAGAAAAAGAAGAAAAGAAACCTGAGACAGACTTATTAATAACTTTAACAGAATTTGTTTTGAAAAATAACTACTTTAAATTTGAGCGACTAGTAATAGACAGCTCACAGGAACAGCTATAGAACAACATTAGCACCAACTTATGCTAATCTGTTCATGTCTGAATTTGAAAATCAATTTGTTTACTCTGTTACCAATCAAAATAAAAGACATCTAAAACTGTATAAACGCTTTATAGATGACATTTTGATAATATGGGATGGAACCAAGAACAACTTAACGAGTTTTATGAATATTTAAATGGAGCTACATCATATCTTCCGTTCACTATGAACCACCAAGAGAAAGAGATTCTGTTTTGGATCTGTTATTAATCAAGGAAAACAAAAATTGATAACAGATCTGTACCGAAAAGACTCAGATAGAAACACCATTTTACACGCAAACAAGTTTTCATCCCCATGACTTAAAAACAGTATCCCTTATAGTCAAATGTTGCACGTAAAAGAAATACTGGAATGAAGATAAATACAAAGATAATATAGCAGAGATGCATATGCGGTTCAGGAATAGAGGCTATAAAGATGAAACATTACAAGAAGCTGAACAAAATGTAATATAACAACAAGACAAGAGCTTTACAAGATAAAGTAAAAGACACCAACATAAGTAATAAAATGACTATGGGCTGGATATTCAAACTCGCCATTCATAGCGCAAGCCCTTGAGCTGCACAAAATAGTTGCGTCAGGGTGTGTCTGCGATATTCAAGGTTACGCTATTAGGCAACTCCTTTGAATATCACCCAACCACAGCCACTGTGCATGGCACAGTGGAACTTGTGCCACCGCAAGTTGACAGAGTGGAGCATTCAACTTGTGGTGGTGCAGTACCATTCGCCATCGCAAAATCACGATATTCAAAAGGTGACATGCAAATGGGGCTATAATTCATGCAAGGTGCAGGGGTCATTTGCATGTGATTATCCCCATTTGCATGCCATTAGCATAGCAGAGTGCGCCCGATCCTGAGGACTTATGCCTGGCGCCCTGCCAGGCCAGCAGCCGTTGAGGACCGGCAGCCCCCTGCAGCAGCCGGTCGTGGGCACAGTGTACCCCCACCAGCCCGATCGCGGGCATCAATGTAGCTCCCCACCCTCCTCCCGTACATATCCCTGGTGGTCCAGTGGACGAAATCGTAATCGCCCAGGCGGTATGCATAATAATTCCCACCCCCTCGTACACATCCCTGGTGGTCCAGTGGACGAAATGCCCGATCGCAGGGCGGTATGTGTGATAAAACCACCCCGAACATAGCCCTGGTGGCTGAGTTCCCCCACCCTACCCACCCGAAGCCCACCACCCGCTCCCCGGCGGCAGGCAGCCCCACCGCCTGCCGCCCCACCGCCGCCAGAGAAGCATGGTGGATATTCACACTGAAACCGATATAAAAAATATAGACTAAATGAGGCATTAGTGTGGACTTCCTTGAAATGAGTTATGCATGTAAATAACACAAAACTGAAGTATAATAATGAAGAGTAGAAGTATGTTAATGATTGAACTGTCCACTAGAGGTAGTATGGTAACCTAATCACTTGACTTGACCTTTTGCATATGAACGTGACCTCCAAGGAGAAACTGTATTTAAAAACAATGTTGTGGTACACTATTTGGTCTGAGAAGAAATAATCCTATAAGTATGTTAATGGTCAAATTATCTGTTATAGATAGTATGGCGTTATATTCCCCAGGTTTGACCTTTTGCATATGATGGTGACCTCTGAGGAGAAGCCTCGTTTTAGAATATCTCAGTGACATATTTTTTGAATTAAGATGAAATAATCCTTATATATATGAACAAAAGATATACCTGGTACCTGTAATGTCATTTTGACAACCAGTGAGGTAGTATAAATTAAATTTACCCTATTTTAATGTGATTTCCAAAGTGTCTGCATACTTAAAAGGTAATGTATTCCTATAGTCTGTTGACTTGGATCACATTTTTCAAATCTGCACTTCCCAAAAAATAAACTCCTCAATGTTATTGGGTTTGAATTTTAAAGATTTAGAAATGGAAGAAGGGGAACCCCGAATTGACTCTTTACGGAGCCAGATGGTGGTTCATTATTTGACTGGGCAGCAAAGGGTGCACGCGTGAGCATGATTTCATCACACTCTAGACGTACTCCACAGATAGCCTGGCCCCTCTCCATGCCTTTTGGAAGAAGGCTAGCTTGAATGGATACAGCGGCATTCTGTGTAATGGTGCGGCTCCTTTGATAAAAGAAATATGAAGTGGGGATCCACTGCAAAACTGACTCCTGATGGAGCAAAGTAAGTTAAACTTGATGCAGATAACATTTACAGAAACACAGAGAATGAAAAAGACATAATGTTCACATTGTAAATTTTAAATAGACATTGAAATGACCCACAGGGAGATAGAGAGTTTTATGGGTAAACCGAGCATTGTGACATTAAAGTAAATATAATTGAAAGTTAAGAAATGGATTTGTTTGGATCCTACAGTTGATGTGAAATATTTAAACACAGACAAATTTCATGATGTAACGTTTGATTTCAGGGATTGAAGGAAGTTATTTTTCTCTGTGTATCCACTGAGCTGAATTAACATAGGAGGTTTGATAAGAGGTTTGTTCCCACCTTAGCTTCTACTTTAAATATTTAACAAAATGTGAAATTCATCATATTTACACAATAGAAAGAAAACTGGGAACAGGAGAATTAACATATTATTTTAATTCAATTTTCTAGTGTATATATTGAGCTACTCTGAGGTCTGAGGAAGGGACATAGTCCTGATACATAACCAATTGAAAACTATGAAAGAGAGCTTTAAAAGACTATTCTAAGCTGGTTTCAACTTCATGATAAGATGAGCTCTACTCTATATTTATGAAATGACATGTGTGAATTGAATTATCAGTGAAATACGAGCTCTACTTTGTGGGATTACAAGTGTGAACTGAATTATCAATATAGAAAAAATATGATAAATAAATCTTGTATATAAAAAAATATTCCCTGCATGAAGTGATTTTCCTGGATTTGAAGGTAGAGGGCCACATTTCTCTTTAATTATTTTAGAAGTGAAACCTTAACATGTGATAAATGCCTACTTATAGAAACCTTAAAAGGGGAAATTGACCATCTATTAAAAAGATTAGAGACACAAAGAGAAATAGGTGCGTTGGAAAACTTTATTGACTCTATATCAGAGGATTTGACTGTTAAGGAGGAAGGAGACATAAGAAACTCACAAAATGACAAACACACTATAGCACAGCCCATAGTTGAGGATTTTGAGGTGGAGGAATGGGCTGAAGTACAAATCAAACAAGTAAAAACATAGGGGTGGGCAGATGTACAAAAGTGCCTCTATGGAATTATATAAAAGATTTGACAAATTGGACCCAGATCTGAGTAATCTGGAGGTAGAATCAGATGAAAATCTGACAGATAAGGAGGGTTCCAAAGGTCAAATAAACAAGGGGATGATAGAAACAAAGATAGACAATGCTGACAATGAGGGAAAAAACATACAATGATCAGGAGTATGAAAACTGTCAGGCAGCTCAAAATAGAGGCATCCTCATAATCGGGGACTCAATTACAAGAGGTATTGACACACTGGTATGTAAAGGTAGGAAACTTAACACTACAGTGAGCACTTTATCTGGGGTCATGTTGGCAGATATAGATAGAATTCTGGATGGGCTGATGGAGAATACCGTAAACCCACTAGTTATATTCCATGTGGGAACCAATGATCTAGGCAGAAGAAATGAGGCTGACATAAAAAGAGATATAGAAAACACGGTAAACAGGGTCAAAGCAATAAATGGGGAAATTATTTCAGGCATTCTCCCAGTATATGGGCATTATGGCCCAGATATTCAAACTGCGCCAGGCTGTGGTGCAAGCCTGGGCGCAGTGCAACTTAGCTGCGAAGGGGCGTTGACTGGGTGATATTCAACAGAGCTGCGCCATGGCTCAGCATCGTTGAATATTGCACCCTGGCCACCCGCAGTGCACATGGCGCAGTGGCACTGCATCAGAGCAAGTGGCCAGAGTGGAGCAGGGGGATGCGCTAGCACAAGTTCCATTGAGCTAGATGCAACAACTGCGATATTCAAAAGTGCACATGCAAATGGAGCCATAATGCATGTAAGGTGCAAATGGGGCCATTTGCATGTCATTATGGCCCCATTTGCATGCAGGTGCGCCGATCCCCGGCGACTTGCACCTGGTGTCCTGCTAGGCAGCAGCCGTCCGGGACCAACGCCCTCTGCAGCACGGCAATGTGCCCCACAGCACAATCCCGGGCATTTGAAAAATAGTAAAGTATCCAATATCCCTGGTGGTCCAGTGGACTGCTGTCAGCCCGATCGCAGGCTTCAGTAGAATAATACAGTTTCCTATATCCCTGGTGGTCCAGTGGAACGCTGTCAGCCTGGTCGCGGGCTTAAGTAAAATAAGACAGATTCCTTTTTCCCTGGTGGTCCAGTGGACCGCTGTCAGCCCGCTCGCAGGCTTAAGTAAATTTATAAAGATCCCTATATCCCTGGTGGTCCAGCGGACCCCACTGATCCCCCTGCCGCTCCCCTGGTCAGCGACAGCACCCACCTGCCTGCCGCCCGTAGCCTGACCTCCACCGGTAGGGCTGTATGCCCATTGGTCCATGCCATACTACATTTCCAGATATGTGAATGGATCCCATTCACATATCTGGAATGTAATCTGTATGGCTGCATGCCCGATGGCTCACGCTGTGGACCAATGGGCGTACAGCCCTACTGACGGTGTCAGTCGGTGGGGCGGCAGGCAGGTGGGGTGCTGCCGCCCGCCGCTGACCGGGGGAGTGGGGCGGTGAGGATAAGTGGACGGGTGGGGAGGGGGGTCCACTGGACCACCAGGGATATAGGGATCTTTATAATTTTACTTAAGCCTGTGGTTGGACTGACAGCGGTCCACTGGACCACCAGGAAAACGGGAATCCTTCTTATTTTACTTAAGGCTGCGATCGGGCTGGCAGCAGTCCACTGGACCACCAGGGAAAAGGAAATCTTTCTTATTTTACTTAAGCCCACAATCAGGCAGACAGCGGTCCACTGGACCACCAGGGATATAGGATTCTATATTTTTAATACCAATGCCCGTGATCGGGCATGGGGGGGCACCACCATGGAGGTGCAGCCGGAGCTTGGGTGGCCACCCACAGGTGGCAGCTGCCGTGTTGCACCCTGCAACACAGCAGCTCACCTGTGGGTGGCCGGCCATTGCTTCTTTTTTTTTTTTGGATCAACTTTGTGCAGCGCAAGTAGAGGTTGTGCATGCATGGCTCAGCACATCCCGGGCTGTGCAGAGTATGCATGGGCACGCCCCCCCCACCTGCGCCTGCATACATTGCTGATGCGCTCCGGTGCATCTGGCTTTGTGCCAGGAGCAATTCTCATTTGAATATCACACCAAGGCACATCAGTGGGTTGCGCATGGCGCAACCCTTTTGAATATCTGGGCCTATGAGTATAAAAACTGGGCCATAAACAAAACAAATAACTGGGTGCTTTCCTTTTGCTTATTACACCATATTAGATTTATGGACAATTCTACAATGTTCTGAAACAGAGCACTGTTCAAACATGATGGACTTCACTTAAATAGGGCAGAAGCAAGAATATTGGGGGCAAAATTAACGAGGTGGTAAACTTTCATTTAAACTGGAAAATTGGGGGCTATTAAGAAATAGGATAGAGAAAACAAATGATACAAAGGTCAAACAGTGCAATAAAAGTTGGAATGAGGTTCTTATAAATGCTAGGTGCTTGGAAAACAAATTTGTAGAGTTTCAGCATCTCTTGGATACCCAAAACATTCAAGTAGCACTAATAACATAAACCTGGTGGGAAAAGGATGCTATATGGGACAAAAATATCCATGGGTACAACCTATTCTCCAAATCTAGAGTACACAGGAAAGGAGGGGGTATTGCCATATACATAGATGAATCACTTAAATGTGAAGAAATTCAGGTGGAGCAGGACAATCTGGAAATACTATGGCTGAAATTATTACCACAAGCTTCAACTAAAATAAACCTGGGACTATAGTATAGGCCCCCCTCAATATCACCCAATAATAATACCTCATTGCTCAATCATAAAGTAAATTTAGACCTAGCTGGGAGAATATTATTGATGGGAGATTTTAATATGCCTGGGATAAACCAGCAGGAATTAAAAGGGAGTTCCAAAGTTGAAAAAGATTATTTGGAGATCTTTGATCAAATTGGACTGGAGCAAAAAGTGCTGGAGCATACTAGAGGGAAGAACACCCTGGATATTATATTGACCAATATGGGGGAGACAGTTGGTGAAGTTGCAGTGGATACCCCACTGGGTAATAGTGATCATAATGCAGTTTACTTCAAAATACTAGAGGTGCAATATGAAGCAAATATAGGTAAAACAGATAAATTAAATTTTAGCCGGGCTGATTTCAGTACTATTAAACAAAGTATGCTACAATGGGATTCGGAAAAAGACTTTCATAATAAAACTGTAGACACAATATGAAATATTCTGCTGGATAAGATAAAAGAAGAGGTAAAACTGTATATACCCAGGAAAAAGGGGAACAGAAAAAGAATTACTCCAGGATGGTTAAATCCCAACATAAAAAAAAGATGAAGAAAAAAAAATAAAAAGTACAAAGAAATAAAAGGTAGTTTAAATCAGGAAAAACAGCATGATTTACAGAGATATGGTCAAGAAGGAGAAAAGGGAAATCAAAAGAGCAAAATCTCACTATGAAATCACATTAGCATCCAAAGTAAAATATAATTATACAGCATTTTATACCTATATAAACAGCAAAAAAAATCTTGCACAATAGGTCCCTTTAAAAATAAGGAATGACACACAGCAGATAGCAAGGAGATGGCTGATATTCAAAATAGCTATTTTTTGTTCAGTTTTTAATAATAACAGTTTGAGTAACCAAAAAAGCATTATTGAACCAATTCTGGGACAAATAAAAATCTGTCAAAATGAGGTATTGGAAAAACTTCAAAAATTAGATATAAATAAGTCAGCAGGGCCAGATAATATACATGTGAGGGTGCTCAAGGAAACTGTCAAATTATCTAGCCCCACCACTTACCTATATATTGCAAACATCATTGGATAGGGGTGGTGCTGCAAGGGTGGAGAGAAGCTATGGTAGTCCCCCTATTAAAACAAGGTCTGAAATCAAAACCTGAAAACTTTAGACCTATATGTTTAACATCTGTAATGGGTACAATTTTAGAAAGCATACTAAACAAATGACATATTGTCACATTTGGACATACACCATCTTACAGTTCCAGTACAGTGTGGATTTACCAAATCCAGGTCATGCCAAACAAACATGCTTGTCTTCTATAACAAGGTAAGCAGGGCATTGGATGAGGGCTGCTCAGTGGATGCAGTTTTTTTAGACTTTTCTAAAGCCTTCAATAAACTCCCCCATATTGAACTGGTAAACACCCTATGTGAGATCAAATTAAACAATAATATAATAAAATGGATAGAGGAATGGTTGGGAGGGAGGAGACAGAGGGTGACAGTTAATGGTACATTATCAGACTGGGCACAGGTGAAAAGTGGGGTTCCCCAGGGGTCGGTGCTGGGTTCTTGTCTTTTTAATATTTATGTTTCTTCTTTAAAAAATGAACACCCAAATATTTGGTTGTCTAAATTTGCAGATGATTGCAGAATAGGGGCAATAGTAAATAGCCTAAATGATATAATATAAACTTGCAACATGTTTTAGACAATATTCACAGTTGGACGATCACACATAAACTAGAATTGAATTTGGGGAAATGTATTATGATGGACACGGGGAAGCAGAATGTAAATTATGGGTATAATATAAAGGGCCATTGCTTAAAAAATTCAGGGGAAGAAAGATCTGGGAATCACAATTAGTGCAGATCTGCAGTTTAGTACACATTGCAAAAACATAGTTAAAAAGGCAAACCAGACCTTAAATTGCATCCTAAGCCATATCGAAAGTAGGGACTGTGATGTATTAATGCCACTATATGGGTCCTTGATGAAGCCACAACTTGAGTACTGTGCACATGTCTGCTCAACCTATAAAAAGGGTAAGATATGCAAGATACAGTGTATACAAAAAAGAGCCACCAAGTCAGTTAAGGGCCTTAAAGATGTCCCTTATGAGGAGAGGTTAATCAGGCTAGACCTTTACACACTCCACTACAGAAGGATCAGGGGGATATGTGTATGTTATATAGGGCCCTGTATGATAATTCATTAAGGGAAGAGTTAGGATTATCACTAAAAAAACTGTGTTCACAAACCTAGAGGGCACTGACTGCAACTCACTCTGGGGAGATGGAAACGGTTAAAAAGAAAGCAGTGGTTTAGCCAACGGGAGGTCCACCTGTGGAATAGTTTGCCAACAGAGACGGTAACAAGTGGGACAATGAATACCTTTAAAAAAAGACTAGATAATTTTTGTACAAACAAAACTGAGCTAATCTAAAACAAATTTTGTAGATGGCAAGCGATAAGGATGAAAGTCTATCTAAGCTTGTATTTACCTATGTTACCGATGAGATCTGTTTTAGTACCTGCCAGCCAAGAGAACTGGAAGTGATGATTCCAACGGTTCATGCTGATCCCAGATGCGATGTGCATGAATGTTTCAGCATAACTTGTTACTGTTTGCTTTTCGGCAAATAAAATATTTCTAACTGTTCATTTATTTAATTTAGATAATATTTGACATTTAAAAATGAGGAATCAATTGAAGTTTAAATAAATGAATACGTAAAGACAGATTATGATTTTTGTACTTTGTTAGCTTCCCAACAATATTGCGTGCTCAACTGATTCTGATTTTAGGCTGTCTTTCTGTTTGAGGATGTCTGTCCACACCTTGTAGATGCTAATTAGCATTTGGTAGTTTAAAAGAAAGACCATGTTTGAATTGAAATACACATGCGTCCCAGGACCAACCAAATAAGCAGCAGCAGTCACAGCCCTAAGTAGCATCTTCCATTCACCACTGATTACTCTTCTGCTGGCTCCCACACAGTGTGTATGTGTGTGTGTGTGTTGGGGGGGGGGGGGAGAATCGCTACAATATAAATGTATACGAGCACTTTCTGCAGTATTTTACCTGCTCACTCCATGTCACTGCAGTCACCCCCCCCCCGCCTGCCCCTTCATCAGCCAGCAGATCTTGCAGGCTGTCCTGCAAACAAGTATAAAAGGTGCTGCAGTAAAGGTTAGCAACTCAGGAGTCCTGATTACTACTTAATTCACCAAGCAGTACAGTGTTTGAATGAATCGTCCCTCTGCTGCAGCGCTCAGGACTGTTCTTTCGCCCTTCTGCTCAGTCACCAGTTTCCCACACACCTGGTTAATTTGAACCTGCCCTAGGTCTTCCAACTTCCTGATCATCCTCTTGTGGGGCACTGAGTCAAAGGCCTTGCTGAAATCAATATATAGAATGTCAATTACCTGATCTTTGTCTACTACCTTCATTACTTGTCAAAAAAGTTAATCAGGTTTGTTTGACAGGATCTCCCTGGCATGACCTCATGCTGTCTTTCATCTTGCAGCCTGTTTGCTTCTAGGAACCCAACTAGCATGTCCTTCAGAATGATCTTCATCAGTTTACCCACAATGGAGATCAGAATGATCGCCTTGTAGTTCCTAGGGTCATCCCTAGGCCCGAATTTGTGTAACAGTAACTGTGCAATTCTCCACTCCTGCAATACAACCTCTGCATCTAAAGAATTGTTGAACAGATCCACCAGTGGACCCACCAGTTCTCTCAACACTCTTAGGTGCATGCCATCTGGACCCAAGGACTAGTTCACCTTTATGGACATGAACCCCTTCTTTGCCATGTCTTTTTATCCTGTTCTCAGCCATGTTCTCCCCTCCCTCTCCATCCTCCCTTGTGGCACTAGTCCATCTTTTCATTAGTAAAGATAGAGCAGAATTATTCAATACCTCTGCCTTCTATTCACTCTCTTCCACGAACTCCTCCCCCCTTTTTAACTTTATTAGGCCTATCTTCTTAGTCCGCTTATCACTGACATACCTGAGGAAGGTTTTCTCTCCCTCCTTGATCCCCTCTGCAATCTGCTGCTACATCCAAACCTTTGCCTGCCCTACCAACCTACCTAGCTTTCTCCAAGTAGGCCTCATCTTCATCCTTCCAAGTTTTCCTGTAATTCCTGTACACTGCCTTCTTATCCCTCACTGCCTGGCACACCTCCCTATTAAAGCAAATTTTTCTCCTGGCTTTGGAGTTTTTCTCCTTCTGCTCTAGGTATGAGTTAGTGGCTGCAGCCATCCATTCCCTGATCATTGGTCAGCTTTGATCTACTTCCATGTCTTCTTTAAGGCTAGCTAGGTGTCCCCTCAATATCTCAACCATCTCATCATAGCCTTCCTGAAATCCAACACTCTCATGTTTGAGCTTGACATTTCCTTCCCCATATCAACTCCGAACCACACTGTTCAGTGGCCGCTGCTCCTCAGGGGCTTCTCCACCTTGAGGTCCCTAATGTGATTCCCATTTTTAGTACCAGATCCAGGATGGCCCTCTGATTTGCCAGTTCAGTCACCCCCTGAAGCAGGAACTCATTCAGGACAGCATGGACAGGACACTCCAATCCACTTTAGGCAAACTGAAGTGCCCCATTACCACCACTCCACTCCTCTCTGCTGCCATCCTGATATTGGTGCTCAATTCCCTATCCTTGCTCTTGTTCTGATTTGGCGACCTGTAAACCACACCTTGCCTCAATTTCCTTCCTGCTGCCATTTGGATCTGCACCCACAGTGCCTCCATTTTCCCTTCCCCATTTCCTCTCTAGTGGCAGTAATGCCTTCTGATGTATAGTGTCACTACCTTCTTCCCTTTCTTCATGTCATGTCCACAGAGGGTATGCCATGAAATGGATCAATCCCAGTCATAGTTTAAGGTAGATCAGGTCTCAGTGACTGCCACAAAATCAGCATTTCCTTCTGCCATCATGGCTGGTTGCAGGTTGCCATGCTGCCCCAAGGCTTTTAGCATTAAGGGACACTACCCTCCACCACTCCTAACTCCCTCCCTTCTTTTTCAGCCAAGTGCCTTCCTCCACCTTTGCTTGAATGCCTGCCTTCCCTCTTCTTTCCTCTTGCTTTTGCTTGTCCCTAGTCCCATTCCATTCCCCCACTCTTCCCCCTTACTGACCCCTGTGCTTTTTACTGGGGGAGGCCAATCATCCCCCACCTTCAGAAAAACCACACCAAACCACCTTCTATTCTCCCCACTCCCTCATTTTACCGTCCTGTGTTTTCTGCCTGGGGGAGCCTGGTTTCCCCCTCCTCTGGGTAACTTTGGGTATTGCAACCCTTTTCTTGCCCCTTCAGTTTAGATTGAGCATAGGCGCGAACCGGGGGGGAAGCAGCCGCCCACCCACTTTCTCTACATTGTGGCTTTGTGCCCCTGAGTGCGACAGGCGTGTAGCGTCTTAGCGTCTGATTTTTACCGGCACCCACCCAGACAGCGGACCTGATTGAGAAGCAAACACATCTCAATCAGGTCCGCTTCTATAAATTGGGCGTGACTACAGTTGGGCGTGCCTAGAGTTAGGCGTGTCGCGCATGGCTCTTTAAATGCCCAATATTTTCCTTCTTCTCTCTCCATTCCAGTCAGTCAGACCATAAGTTGGCTGCAATCGGTGCATCGGATGGATGGATTGGATCCCATCACTGAGTGAGTGTTGCAGCTGCTGCCGGCTAACTAAGGGGCTTCTGGGAGCGAGGCGTCGGCAGGAGCGTGGCGAGCGAGTCGGTGAAGAGAGGCGGCTGGTGTCGGTGTGGGCGATGAGTCGAGTCGGCGACTACAACAGCAGCAGCCAGCCCAGCAGTGGTGTTTGTCTGTGCAGCGTCTTAAGACTCTTCTAGTCAGGCAGCGTCGGGTCGGGTGATTGGAGCGCTTACGTGGGGTGGCGTGAGCGTCGCGAGCATGAGCAGAGCAGACTGACTAGCAGAGCAAATAAAATAGCAGCGCCTGCGCCTCTAACAGTCTGACTGTAACTTCTTCTGGACCGGAGGGACGGAGTAGTAGTCGTCACTGTCTTCAGAGCGGCAGCATATGGGCAGCAGCTTTAACTTCATCAGATTTTAACTAACTTGGAGCCTGAGGAGCCAGCAAGAACTTCCTGGTCATCGCGTTGTGACTCTGAGACTTCGGGTAAGCTGCACTGCAGTGCTGTTTTCTTTAGCTGTTTGTTTAATTTTGTTTCATTTTGCTAATCAAAGTTTTGCTGGACTGGACTAAGCTTGTACATTTGCTGCCTGCTGTTTATTTGGAAGCTAGGTAGCCTAAGCCAGCACAGCAGTACTGTTTTTTCCCCCTTCTCCAGTCCAGGCTCTTCCCTCTCCAGGGCCAGGCTCTTCCCTCTCCAGGCTGAGGTTCTCCCCCTCCCTCTCCAGGCTCTCCCCCCTCCCTCTCCAGGCTCTTCCCTCTGTCTCCAGGCTGAGGCTCTTCCCCCCCTCTCCAGGCTGAGGCTCTCCCCCCCTCGAGGCTCCCCCCCCTCAGGAGCCCTCCCCTCTCAGGCTCTTCCCCCTCCCTCCAGAATGCTCCCCTCCAGGCTGAGGTTCTCCCCCCTCCTCCAGGCTTCTTCCCTCTCCAGGCTGAGGCTCTCCCTCCAGGGAGGTCTCTCCCTCTCAGGCTCTTCCCCCAGGCTGGGCTCTCCCCTGGGAGCCCTCCTCTCCAGGCTCTTCCCCCCCCCTCTTCAGGCTCCCCCTCCCGGGCGGTTCTCCCCTCTCCTCTCCTGGTCTTCCCTCTCCCAGGCTAGGCTCTTCCCCTCCTCTCAGGCTGAGCTCTCTTCTCACCCCCTCTCCCGGGCTGCTCTCTCTCCCCCTCCCAGGCTCTCCCTCCTCCTCTCTCTCTCAGTTTTAAAGGTGCCATCTGCCTGATTTCTACCCCCAGCACATTCTCCTTTGCCATTCCATCGCTACCACCATCCATCTTCAGCAGCCAGAAACTATTGGTGTAAACGACTTTTTCTTATGTAAGGGAGTAGGGTGATTATTTATATTAGGGACACGTAGTGCCCTAGTTTCTGTAATGTAGTGGATTACGGTACTTGTTCATCATCAAATGGCGAAAAGTAACCACGCTCTTTCCAGCGTCAGTTCTCCCGCCCCTAAACACGTCTTGCAAGCAGCACATCCGGATATCTCCACGCATTACCTGTATTTATTTAATTTACATGGTTATAAGTGTTACTAATTACACTGCTCCTAGGTAACATCATTATGATAATCTCTCTCGAGAAATCCACACTGTTAAAAAATATTGTAATGCCCACAAAATGAAACTAGCTTATTCTTATACTGGACTTCTAGAACATTATTTGCTAGCAGGAACACAAAGGCACCAGGCATTATGAAATAGTAGTTTAGGCTTTAGTACTTTGCGATAGCTTGCTTTGTTTGTTCTGTGAGAGCTCCACCCGCCACACCCACGGGTCCAGGAATATGTTGTTGTAATAACTATTGTAATTACATATTCTGTAGTTTAATTATAATTGCTTTTCTGCGATAGCCTTAGCAAACCCTGCTTGAGCTGTGGCAAAGTAGTAGATTCAAACCACAGATGTGTTCACCATACTCCACTGGAGGACAGATGCATGGACGCGCCCCCACAGAGACAACATATAAAAGCTGTCGACAAAGTACTAAAACATCATTGCCCCACAGATAATAATATTCAGACATTTACCCACATTTATTTAACGTTGAGGACATCAGTGGTGTGAGGGCGGCGCCAAACAAGAGTACAAAGATTGATGTTACTTGCATTTTGACTGTTCTAAATTCACTTATATTTCTGTTCACCTTTGAGGACACAGGTGGGGAGTGTTAGTTATATTCTGATTAGCATCAATCACTGTCACTTTATATTAGAAGATAATCTTGTTAGCGCTGCTAATGTTTAGTGTCATTTTGTTCAGTTAAACCAGTATTTCCAGTGATTCTTCATTCAGAAGTCCAGTATAAGTAGGTCTCTGCTGTGATGTTGTAATGATACCTGTTTTGGGGAGGGGCAGTGCAGTTCCAGTTCCAGTAACGTGGGCGTGGAGATATCAGAGTTGGCTGCCTGCAAGAGGTGTGTTGAGGGCAGGAAGAACTGACGTTGAAAAAGATGCGTGTTAACTGCCTCCGTTTGGAGGAACAAGTACCATAATCGCAAGAATTCCAGATCCAGGGCATTATGTAATCCCTAATACAAGTCTCCACCATTATGCATCTATAAAACAATGTGTGTTTGAATTTATTTTGAATAAAACCTTACTTTTACAATAAGTACAATGGGATATTTAATTTCCACCTAGACTACGGATAGACCAGAGATAGGCAGACTTGATCTCAGTTTAATGTCGTCCAAAATGACAGTTCCTCAGCAGGTGCAGTAACAAACCCCACCCCAGGAACCAAGTGTCCATTATTGGCACAGAACTCAAAAGAGTAAAATGGCAACACCCCTTCTGAGGCACATAAAGCACACCACCATCTTTTGGAGGCAAAAATGTGTTGCTGCCAGCAGTTTGTATGCAGTTTGGCTTGGTGTTTCTAACGCTGCTTTAACTCCTCAAAACTGTATTCAGTCCATTGTTAAGCTCCACTGGCTCTTTGAACTATGAATTGGGGACAGTGAGCATTGGTACAGCAATGCTGCTGAAAGCATCAGGTATATTCCATTCCCATCCTGAACTACAGATAGGGGCTGGGGCACAGTGACATGGGTAGTCTTTTTCCAGTTGTGCTCCAGCTGTGGGGGCATGGGGCATCCAGCTGAAATGGGTGGGTTGTTCACTTAAAAGCAGCGGGGCGGGATCTGTCTGGACCCAATGACAAGCGCCAGGCAAAGTCAGCATGGTGAGCAGTAGGGTAGGGAGGCTGTTCCATTGATGGAGATGGGCATAATAGTAGGAGGTAGGCTTTAGCCAGGGATGGTGTATGTGGGAGATGGGGGTGGTGCTCCAGCCAGGAAGGGTGCTCAGTTTGGGTAGGGCTGGTACTGGCTCTGGAAAGATGGTCCAACAAGCGGGGGGGGGATTGTTCCAGCTGCAGAGAGATTTATTGAAGGCTGCTCTAAGGACTGGTAACATTGTCCAACTGCAGGAAGTGTGGCTAGTTCATAATTGAAATTGGAAATGGTGGTTTGGTGTATTCAACTCCAGGGAGGTTGGTCATCTAGGGTGAAGACTGGTCTGGAGGTGGAAGGGATGGTCATGCTCTGGGAGGGTGTTCGGGGTTTGCGGGCTGGTCCATGGTTGGGGAAAGGTCAAGGTGGGATGTCTGCTGGAAGTTGTTGGGGAGGAGCATGGAAGGTACTCAGCAGCTGGGGAGAGAAGTCCAGGGATGGAAGAGAGGTCCAGATGCAGGGTGGGTGGTCCGGCTAGGGAGCTGGTACAGGGCTTAGGATGGGTCCAGCTGTTGATACAGGGGTAGACGAGAGGGGTGCTAGTTTGTGTGGTTGGGATGTTGGCTGGAGACAGTTGTCTGCTGGAGGGAGAACAGTCTGGGAACTTGGGGTAATCCTGCTACATAGAGGTTGCATGACATGAGGTTAGATGCAGGTCCAGATGCAGGGAGTCGGGGAGAGATCGGATGGCTGGAGAAGAGGCTAGGCTATGGGGTGGTGTAGTGGCTCAGTCGGTAGTGCATTCGCCTCTGAAGCCAGGAGATCGGAGGGCCGTGGGTTCAGTTCCCACATCTGGTACTTGGGTTAATATCCCAGTACTAACACTGTAGTGCAGCATGAGAGGGGTGCTGCACTTCTGAGGTGCCGGCTTTCAGATGAGACATTAAACCGAGGTCCCATCTGCCTGAATTGGTGGTGGTTCAGGTGGATGTTTAAGATCCCATGGCACTTATCGAAAAGAGTAGGGGAATTTCCAGTGTCCTGGTCAAATCTCCCTCATTCACTAGGAAATACCACCAACATCTGGTTCAGTCATTTGGCATTCATCTGTGTCCCCCTCCCCGGTCATGCCTGAAATAGGCGGGATTTGTCAAGTACCTCAAGGCAATCAACAAAGTCCAACAGGGTAGCATCTTTCAAAAAGGTGTGCAAGAACAAGGGGCACAATTTGAAGATGGGGGCAATTATTATACATATTATGCATTATTGTACAGATGAAGCCTGTCTGTGATTGGTGGCTAAGCAGCTGCAGGATGCTTTTCTTGCTTTTTATTTTAATGGATTATTGCTTGTTTACTACTGTGTGGCTAGTTTTTCTAATTAAATGCACTTACCTTGAAGTCAAGTAATGGTGGCGCAAGTGTCTGGTGGTGCTATATGAGGGAAAATGGAGGAGGTGCATGCATAGAGTGAGGGAACCCCGTGTACTAATGAGGATTATACCGGGGTTGTTCCCGATGGGAGAACTCCCCAGTTATTTAGGTATTTATGCTTGGGGCTCAGGAAAAGTAGTCACAACTGTGGCGTACAGTGTGATTGTTATCCATTTGATCAGAGCACCAGATTTTGAAACTGGAGATCAAAGGTTCAAATCCCACTATGGACACTGACTGGGATATGATCTTGGGTAGAACTAAAGCAGGAGCCCACTGGAAGTGGAATGTTGTAATAAAGCTGAGGTAGTCTGAGTAAATAAGTTTGAATAGAAATATTTGGTGGCGGAGGCATGTATAGTCTTTCTAGCACCATTTTTTATTTTTCAGTTAACAGATCAGCCACACTAGGCTAAAGACATGTTGACGTGTGCCATCAAAATGGACAAACAGGTCATGCTGGCTGACACAGCTTATAAATACTACCAGTTTATGTACAGATGTGTACAAATATTTGCATGGCTGAAACTGATTAGAATCTCCCAGTTAAACAAAGCATAGCATGTACTGAAATTGTGCAAGTAACTGTAATTGTTATAATGGCTTGGATTTCCAGGACTGACATCTCAGATCTAGGGAGCAGGTGCATTAAAAAGTAGTGATGTCGAAATGTGTCAGTAAAGTGAGCTGGGTGTGGAGGAGGCAGCTGTAAGAGTGCTTAGAATGATTAATGATGCATGTTTTACATTATCATGTAGTGTGCCACTTGTTTGTGGTGGCACTGGCAGACAATGGCATGGAATCTGCCTTGCATGTTGGACTGGATTGGAGTATGGCACTGGTGTGTGTAGCGGTGGTGAATGAAGTTGGCACTTCTCATGACTTGGTTGAGAGACCACTGGGTGGTATAGGGAGTGTTAAAAAGCAAAACCACTGTCAAAGTTCTCCCTATGGGCACAGTTTATAAAAATGAGGTTTGATGTGATTCGTGTATAAAAACAATTCAATGTTGGGTAAATAGCATATAGTGCGTGCATGCACTGAACGCTGGCCTCTCTGTCCCCACCCTTGGTTGAAGAGCCAGGCAGTGATAGGGAATTGCTTACTCCCCTTGCTGCTGGGTCATCTCGGACAAGGAAGAGTTTGGAAAGTTGGGGGCATCTGAAAATTCTGAGTTGCAGCTGCTGGGAGAGGTTGGCTGATATGTGACATAGGGGGAGGAGGCAAATTTCACAATACCGAAGTCCTAGACATAACAAAAGCCCTGCCATTGTAACAGTTGGGCAGCTGAGTAACAGTGTTGGTGGCATACAAAAATTTTATTGTCAGTACCAGCGTCACCCTCGAGTCCACCTAGTTCCAAAAGGTTAACCTGGTTAGTAAAAAAAAATCTGGTTTTGATCTCTACGAGAATCCAGTTGATTGGTGGCTGGACATGAAATCAGACCTCTGATACCTTTTTATTAGAGCCAGTAGATGTGTCCATTCTGAGGAGTATGTAGCTTATTTGAATGTGCGTAAATAAGTACAACACTTTATACTCCCTCTCGTCTTACTACCCATCGCTTTACTGACCAGATTTCCCTTATTAAGCAGAATAGGTCTTTTTTTGTTTTCCTCTCCTGCGCTGCGGGCTTGTCTTCAGGAGGGCGCCCCAGTCCCATTCCCCAGTGTCTACAAGCCAAAGCTCCTAATAAATTTTATTGGACACTTGTCTTGTACACTGGTGGTGCAGTACACAAGCATTTTGCTGCATGGATCACTAGCCAAGAATATCCAATGTAGGCCCAGTAGTTGCGGATTGATAACTAATTGACAAAGATTGGGGGGATGAGGAAGGGCAAGATATAAAATGTTTGCCATAGAAATTTTATTGCTTGCATGCTTAATGTTCATGCTGCAGTACCTTATCAGAAGATGGTAATCGGATGGGTTCACTGAACTGTATACGCAATTCTTTCTCAGCCTGCATGGACTCACTGCATTCAAATATGCCACGGTGTGAGAGACGAAAAACGACAGATGGAGAAACAACTGGCTGATATTGCTGCCAAGATGCCAAGAAAACTAAATTACTGGTTTGGGAGTGCCCAGATACCAACTGCTTCAGAGCATGCAAGGGACATCGCTGCCAAGAATACCATTGACACTGCCACAAGCACTGCAGCTGTCGGCTGTACCGGTATTGTAAGTGCTAATGTAACTGTGCATACCGCTTCACTGCCAATGGCTTCAATAGAGTCAAATGCAGCCATGTTTGTTTCAAATGCTGCATCAGTGCTAGAACTAACATGTTCCTTGCCGGACGATTGTCCTGCAGCTGCTATTCCAGTGCCCCTGGATGGTAAGGCCTGCTCTTTCTCCAATATAGAAAACAGAGCTGCAGAGCTGTTCCCCATGAACAGCAACAGTGATGGCAACATCGTGCATGTCTCTGAGAATACCCAGCTCACAGCAGTTGACCCGTTGCCTGAATCTGCTGTCTCTTTGTCTCTCCCCTCCTGTTCTGAGAGAACCTGGGTAACTGCAGTTGAACCAACTGTGCCTGAATCTGCTGTCTCTTTGTCTCTCCCCTCCTGTTCTGAGAAAACCTGGGTAACTGCAGTTGAACCAACCGTGCCTGAATCTGCTGTCTCTTTGTCTCTCCCCTCCTGTTCTGAGAGAACCTGGGTAACTGCAGTTGAACCGACCGTGTCTGAATCTGCTGTCTCTTTGTCTCTCCCCTCCTGTTTTGAGAAAACCTGGGTAACTGCAGTTGAACCGACCGTGTCTGAATCTGCTGTCTCTTTGTCTCTCCCCTCCTGCTCTTCTGTTTGTTGCCACAATATTAACAGTGTTTTTCAACCAAGCAGTGTTATAGACACTTCCATCAAACAAGTCATTCTAGCACCAATGGGAGAAGTGAAACAAGAACTTGTCAAACACGGTGGTTTTCATCTTTCAACTGGCTAACGTACTGTGTTTCAAAAGGATGTGTGTTCTGCTACTACTGTCGGGCAGCAGTGGAAAGAAAACTAATCACAGGCAGTCGTTGTGGTGAAACTCATTCATTTCAGCAGGATTTAGTGATTGGAAGAAAGCAATTGACAAATTCAAGAAACATCAGACATCATTATTCCACCATGAAGCTGTTGAGAAGTATACTGCATTCAACAACGCAAGGATGAATGTTGGTGCTCAGCTCAGCCAGCATCTTGCACAGGAACAGGCAAGAAACCGAGACCGGTTCCTGAAACAGGTAAATGCAATACAGCTTCTAGTTCGGCAAGGACTAGCAATTCGTGGCCACGAAGAACAGGAAAGCAACCTGAGGCGGGAAATGCTGAGTAGGGCAGTTGACATGCCAGAACTACGGGATGGATCCAGGAAGGAAAGTATCAGAGTTCAGATGTTGTGAATGAAGTCATGGAAATCATGGCACATCAGCTGCTGAGGAACCTTCTGGAAGAGATACGCAATGAATCAAAGCGGTATGCAATCATCGCAGATGAATCACGGGATATTAGCCAACATGAACAGATGACCATATGTATACGATGGGTTTCACTGCCCCATTTTGTTATACATGAAGATTTTATTGGGATGTATGAAATGGCGAAGACTGATGCTGAATCCATCACCAGTGCCATTAAGGATGTTCTAGTAAGATGTAACTTGCCAATCAACAACTTGAGGGGACAGGCGTATGATGGAGCAGCAAATATGAGTGGATGCATTTCTGGAACTGCAACAAGAATTAAGAGAGAAAATCCACTAGCATTGAATGTCCATTGTGCAAGTCATTCCTTGGACCTGGTGTTGCAAAACTGTAGCAAAACGAGTGATGCCATTGACGATGCCCTCAGCTTTGTCCAGAATTTAAGTGTGTTGATTTGGGATCCCCACAGAGGCTGGCTCTTTATGAAAATATTGCAGTGAATGACAGTGAGGACCCTTACATGATGGTAGAAGGCCTGCACTTACTTTGTCCAACAAGATGGACAGCAAGAACAAAGAGTATTAAGTCGGTTCTCAAAAAATATGGAGCACTCTATGACACCTTAGAGGAGCTGAAACGAGACAAAGCTACAGATGTACGAACTAAGGTCAAAGGCCTGATGTCAGTGATGAAAAAGTTTCGGACCTATTTTGGACTGGTTGTATCATACAACATATTCAGCGTATCAGAACAAGTGGCTTCAATCCTGCAAACAAAAACACTGACAGCAGAAACTACGATGATGAGCATAAACTCCCTGAAGAAGAATTTACAACGCCAGCGATGACTTTGACCAGGTCTATGAAGGCATCAAGAGAGGCGAACTACTGAGAAAAGTGAAGGAGCCAAAACTTCCCAGACAGCACTATGTGCCAGCAAGGCTGCAACATGGTAGTGCACCGCATCACCATCCCAAATCTGCTAAGGACTGGTATCGACAGATGTACTATGAAGCCATTGATGCTTGTCTTGTTGAACTAGACCGACGCTTTGATCAAGAAACTCCAGTTTGCTGTCATCCATGGAGAATTTGTTGATTCAAGCAGCCAATGCAAAGATGTTTTCAGTTCCTCTTCAGATCACACAGTTGTATGGAGATAAGGACTTGGACACTGACATTCTGAATGCACAACTGAACTTGCTCCCAGGACTTGTGCAGCAGGTTTTGCCAGAGGTGGGCAGTAACTTCAATCAACACCATTATTGATGCCTTAGTGGAAAAAGACTGCCAGCAGCAGATACTGTATTCAGAAGTAGTGAAGCTCATTCAAATTTACCTCCTCGTCCCAATGAGTACAGCAACTGGGGAGAGATCTTTTCAACACAGCGGAGGATAAAGTCTTACTTAAGAAGCACCATGACAGAGAAGAGGTACAATCACCTAATGCTGTTGAACATTCACAAGAGAGAGCGGACAACTTGGATCGGACACTAATTGTTCGGGAGTTTGTGCAACGAAATGAGAGACGACTTAACTTTTTTGGAAAAATCTGATACAGAAATTCTGTACTTTACAGAGAAATTCATATGATGGTAAATTGGTTGATTTTGGTGGCCACCAGGGTCTGGTGGAGGCTTGCACAGGCTTACCAGCCTGAAGTGGTGACCAGAGCATCAAGGATTACTTCATGGCAGAAGTGTAGATGTGATGGTAAATTGGTTGATTTTGGTGGCCACCAGGGCTTGGTGGAGGCTTGCAAGGCTTACCAGCTGGAAGTGGTGACCAGAGCATTCATGGGATGATTTGGTGGCCACCAGGGCTTGGTGGAGGCTTGCAAGGCTTACCATCTGGAAGTGGTGACTAGAGCATTCATGGGATGATTTGGTGGCCACCAGGGCTTGGTGGAGGCTTGCAAGGCTTACCAGCCTGAAGTGGTGACCAGAGCATTCATGGGATGATTTGGTGGCCACCAGGGCTTGGTGGAGGCTTGCAAGGCTTACCAGCTGGAAGTGGTGACCAGAGCATTCATGGGATGATTTGGTGGCCACCAGGGCTTGGTAGAGGCTTGCAAGGCTTACCAGCCTGAAGTGGTGACCAGAGCATTCATGGGATGATTTGGTGGCCACCAGGGCTTGGTGGAGGCTTGCAAGGCTTACCAGCCTGAAGTGGTGACCAGAGCATGAAGGATTACTTCATGGCAGAAGTGTAGATGTGATGGTAAATTGGTTGATTTTGGTGGCCACCAGGGCCTGGTGGAGGCTTGCACAGGCTTACCAGCCTGAAGTGGTGACCAGAGCATCACGGATTACTTCATGGCAGAAGTGTAGATGTGATGGTAAATTGGTTGATTTTGGTGGCCACCAGGGCCTGGTGGAGGCTTGCACAGGCTTACCAGCCTGAAGTGGTGACCAGAGCATCAAGGATTACTTCATGGCAGAAGTGTAGATGTGATGGTAAATTGGTTGATTTTGGTGGCCACCAGGGCTTGGTGGAGGCTTGCAAGGCTTACCAGCTGGAAGTGGTGACCAGAGCATTCATGGGATGATTTGGTGGCCACCAGGGCTTGGTGGAGGCTTGCAAGGCTTACCAGCCTGAAGTGGTGACCAGAGCAAGAAGGATTACTTCATGGCAGAAATGTAGATGTGATGGTAAATTGGTTGATTTTGGTGGCCACCAGGGCCTGGTGGAGGCTTGCACAGGCTTACCAGCCTGAAGTGGTGACCAGAGCATCAAGGATTACTTCATGGCAGAAGTGTAGACGTGATGGTAAATTGGTTGATTTTGGTGGCCACCAGGGCTTGGTGGAGGCTTGCAAGGCTTACCAGCTGGAAGTGGTGACCAGAGCATTCATGGGATGATCTGGTGGCCACCAGGGCTTGGTGGAGGCTTGCACAGGCTTACCATCTGGAAGTGGTGACTAGAGCATTCATGGGATGATTTGGTGGCCACCAGGGCTTGGTGGAGGCTTGCAAGGCTTACCAGCCTGAAGTGGTGACCAGAGCATTCATGGGATGATTTGGTGGCCACCAGGGCTTGGTGGAGGCTTGCAAGGCTTACCAGCTGGAAGTGGTGACCAGAGCATTCATGGGATGATTTGGTGGCCACCAGGACTTGGTAGAGGCTTGCAAGGCTTACCAGCCTGAAGTGGTAACCAGAGCATCAAGGATTACTTCATGGCAGAAGTGTAGATGTGATGTTAAATTGGTTGATTTTGGTGGCCACGAGGGCCTGGTGGAGACTTGCACAGGCTTACCACAGTCTGAAGTGGTGACCAGAGCATCAGGATTACTTCATGGCAGAAGTGTAGATGTGATGGTAAATTGGTTGATTTTGGTGGCCACCAGGGCTTGGTGGAGGCTTGCAGGCTTACCAGCCTGAAGTGGTGACCAGAGCATTCATGGGATGATTTGGTGGCCACCAGGGCTTGGTGGAGGCTTGCACAGGCTTACCAGCCTGAAGTGGTGACCAGAGCATTCATGGGATGATTTGGTGGCCACCAGGGCTTGGTGGAGGCTTGCACAGGCTTACCAGCCTGAAGTGGTGACCAGAGCATTCATGGGATGATTTGGTGGCTACCAGGGCTTGGTGGAGGCTTGCACAGGCTTACCATCTGGAAGTGGTGACTAGAGCATTCATGGGATGATTTGGTGGCCACCAGGGCTTGGTGGAAGCTTGCAAGGCTTACCAGCCTGAAGTGGTGACCAGAGCATTCATGGGATGATTTGGTGGCCACCAGGGCTTGATGGAGGCTTGCAAGGCTTACCAGCCTGAAGTGGTGACCAGAGCATTCATGGGATGATTTGGTGGCCACCAGGGCTTGGTGGAGGCTTGCAAGGCTTACCAGCTGGAAGTGGTGACCAGAGCATTCATGGGATGATTTGGTGGCCACCAGGGTTTGGTAGAGGCTTGCAAGGCTTACCAGCCTGAAGTGGTGACCAGAGCATTCATGGGATGATTTGGTGGCCACCAGGGCTTGATGGAGGCTTGCAAGGCTTACCAGCCTGAAGTGGTGACCAGAGCAAGAAGGATTACTTCATGGCAGAAGTGTAGATGTGATGGTAAATTGGTTGATTTTGGTGGCCACCAGGGCCTGGTGGAGGCTTGCACAGGCTTACCAGCCTGAAGTGGTGACCAGAGCATCACGGATTACTTCATGGCAGAAGTGTAGATGTGATGGTAAATTGGTTGATTTTGGTGGCCACCAGGGCCTGGTGGAGGCTTGCACAGGCTTACCAGCCTGAAGTGGTGACCAGAGCATCAAGGATTACCATGGCAGAAGTGTAGATGTGATGGTAAATTGGTTGATTTTGGTGGCCACCAGGGCTTGGTGGAGGCTTGCAAGGCTTACCAGCTGGAAGTGGTGACCAGAGCATTCATGGGATGATTTGGTGGCCACCAGGGCTTGGTGGAGGCTTGCAAGACTTACCAGCCTGAAGTGGTGACCAGAACAAGAAGGATTACTTCATGGCAGAAATGTAGATGTGATGGTAAATTGGTTGATTTTGGTGGCCACCAGGGCCTGGTGGAGGCTTGCACAGGCTTACCAGCCTGAAGTGGTGACCAGAGCATCAAGGATTACTTCATGGCAGAAGTGTAGATGTGATGGTAAATTGGTTGATTTTGGTGGCCACCAGGGCTTGGTGGAGGCTTGCAAGGCTTACCAGCTGGAAGTGGTGACCAGAGCACTCATGGGATGATCTGGTGGCCACCAGGGCTTGGTGGAGGCTTGCACAGGCTTACCAGCCTGAAGTGGTGACTAGAGCATTCATGGGATGATTTGGTGGCCACCAGGGCTTGGTGGAGGCTTGCAAGGCTTACCAGCCTGAAGTGGTGACCAGAGCATTCATGGGATGATTTGGTGGCTACCAGGGCTTGGTGGAGGCTTGCACAGGCTTACCATCCGGAAGTGGTGACTAGAGCATTCATGGGATGATTTGGTGGCCACCAGGGCTTGGTGGAAGCTTGCAAGGCTTACCAGCCTGAAGTGGTGACCAGAGCATTCATGGGATGATTTGGTGGCCACCAGGGCTTGATGGAGGCTTGCAAGGCTTACCAGCCTGAAGTGGTGACCAGAGCATTCATGGGATGATTTGGTGGCCACCAGGGCTTGGTGGAGGCTTGCAAGGCTTACCAGCCGAGTGGTGACTAGAGCATTCATGGGATGATTTGGTGGCTACCAGGGCTTGGTGGAGGCTTGCACAGGCTTACCATCCGGAAGTGGTGACTAGAGCATGACAGTACAGATGTGATGGTAAATTGGCCCATTTCAAATGTACCCCACTCCTCCATCCATCCAGACTTTGCTGTAAAATCTGTTTATATCCCTGTCGTTGTACAATATTGTTTACTGTCATTGTATACTATGATTCATTAATAAATACACTTTCGATGTACACTGATTCATTAATAAATAAGCTGTGTAAACAAACATAATGGCTCTGTGTCTTTATTTCCCCAGCCTCAGGAGTTTACCTTGTCGCTGGTGGTTGGGCTTAACTACTAACTTCTATCCTGAAGTTAGTGGAACCAAAAACTCCTAACTCATTAGTGTGAAGACTGCATGCTTGGGACTGGTCATGCACATTACTATGGCATCTGTTTCACCTGGACAACCACTGTAACAGATTAATGAATGTGTGGTTCAAACATCATGTGGAGCTATTGGAGGAATGGGTCGAGACAGCTTTCTTAATATAGCTGTACACTTGAGCAGAATTGACTGGGTGGTCTCTTTTGCTGGCACCTTTGTATGTCCTATAATTATTCCTAAATAGGACTGCATTCATAACATTATGATGTGCATACACGATTTATTGTATTTTTGTATGGCAAAAACTAGTGTCGAAAGTGCCCTTTTCCACTCACAAGTGCCCCTCTGATCCTCCGCCCCCTCAGTTTTTATCATCTTCCGGCACCTATGGATTGAAGCCCTTTCTAATACATTCCTTGATCCTTTCCCAGAGTAGTCAGGTTCCTCTGCTGCTTAGATGCAACTTGTCATGTGTATATAGGAATTTATCATCCCCAGTTCCCTACATATCCAAATTATAGGACATCGTTGAAAATAGGGGCAAACCCCTAACAATCTGTATCCTGTATAAAAATAAAATGTTATTTTATCATCAAACCCCTCCTCCCTATACCACTCCTCATCTAGCCATTAAACACATCAATCCTGCATTTCCTAGTTGTGTGGGCTCAAGGCACCAGCAGTGCTTTCAAGAAGGCCACTGACTGAGCCTCCCCCTCCAAATCTGCCACACCACTTTGAACCTCTCCTGCGCCAACCATACCTTGCATCCAGCTAGGTCACTGGTAACTAAGTGAACTATCGTATGTGGCTTCATCTATCCCCTCTGTGAGTGGGTGCAACAGTGGAATTATGCATTCTGCTGTCATTCCTGGGAGACACAACACTCTACAACCTTGCTATTTACCCCCCTTCTTAGCCAATCCTATCCCCCTCACTACTGAATCCCCCAGTACTATGACTCTGCCACTGCCCTTCCCTTCCCCCACCCCTCTTCCTGTTTAAACTGGCTTTTCCTGTTCCACCCCCCAATACTCCCTTCTCCTCAGTGCTTGTCTGCCTTTCGTCCCCTGCCTCCTTTTCATCTACCCCTCCTGTCTCTCCACCTCCCACTGGATTCTGTCCTCGGTTTATCCATTCTACCCCTCCAAGGATGTCCCCTGCTACTCCAATTGTCCTTACACTGTCCTTTTTCCCTCTCTGCTCCCACTACATACTCCCCCGCACCACTCTACAGACCAGTTTTCACCTCCAATGTCTGATTCCCACCTAGGTCACCCCATCCCGAAGTACATTAGTGGTTGGAATCAAGTCCTTGCTGGTACCACCATGGGAGCATCCACCCTTCCCTCCCCCTTCCAAATATTTCCTGTCCCCCATAGTCCTCCATCCTGACTCCATGGGCTTCTTCTCCTTTTGTGGTAAGGCGTTCTCAGTGTATCTAAACACCCAACCCCCTGCCTCCCCCTACTCCATATTCCTCCCCTTAGTCTGTCCCAGACATCCTGTCTCCCTGTCCTTCCTTAACATCTTCACCTCAGCCAAACATTTTAGCTTTCTACACACTGGGCAACCCACTGTCCCCCACGTTGTTCTTAGAAACACTGCTTACCCACAGCCCCTAAAGCACACCACCCTCAGCATTCCAGCCTCCTGTCTCAGCATTCTCTTTCTTATATTTCACTACTATTTTCCATGTAAGTGTATCACTTGATAACGAATAACAGTAGTCTCTTTGCTCCCCACTTAGGCCCCCCAGAAAGCGAGTAGTCCCAGACACTCTCCCAACCTGCCTCTGCGGGCCTGCACTGGATAGGTAGTAATTCTACAACACCACCCCAACCTGCCTCCACAGGCCTACCCCAGATAGGCAGCAGTCCCAAAACACTACCTCAACCTTCCTCTGTAAACCTACCCCAGACAGGGAATAGTCCCTAGCTAGGTAGCAGATCGACAACAGCACCCCAGCCTATCCTGCAGGCCTGCCCTAGATTGGTAGTAGTCCCTCGGGAGACCAGATGAAAAAATTACTCACCTTAGTAATTGCTTTTCTTCTCATGGAGTCTTGCTATATTAGGACCTTTGCAGTATGCCCCTGGCTTTTGACTGCCCCGGAGATGAAATAGTTAACTCCAGAGAAATCTGGAGTTCCACAGCGCGAGAGCGTTATTGAAAGCTCTATCTGGGTTGTTTGAACCCAAACTGTCAGGTTCTTTACGAGGCTAAACTAACATAGCAAGTCTGTGGAAAAGCTCTTACACTAGCCATTGGCTACCTACTAACAGTAGAACCACAAAACACAACAATAAAGAAAAACAGTATCACGACATTGTTAGGATAACCCTGACAATCATTACTAAGGCCCCTCTGCCCAAAGACTCAAGTCCAGAGGGGCCCAGCTACCAATTAACAAAAACAGAAACTATCTAGTTCCTAACCCAAGAAAGAAAAGAAGAGGGGGGAGGAACTAGAAGCTAAACAGGCATGACACAGTGATTGCACCAATTTGCACAACCCCATACCCAAGTAGGGATTCTGAGAGGGTAGGAGGGAGGGTTGTCTTATATCAAAGACTCCATGAGAAGAAAAGCAATTACTAAGGTGAGTAATTTTTCTTCAAACACCATGAAGTCTTGCTTATATTAGGACCTTTGCAGAGTACACAGCAGTACCCCATGGAGGAGGGTCAGAACCTACTTAGGAAATAGGCTCTGCAGGACAGCTGTGCCAAAGCGAGCATCTCTCCTGGACTGGACGTCCAGGGAATAATGCTTAGTGAAAGTGTGGACTGTCTTCCAGGTAGCAGCTTGACAGATTTCCAAAATGGGAATATCTCTAGCAGCCGCTAGAGATGCAGCTGTACCCCTGGTGGAATGAGCCCTCAGGCCTGAGGGCGGCTCCTTGCCCAGTTTTTGATAACAGAACTGGATACAAGAGACAATCCACCTAGCAATCGACCTCCTAGTAGCAGGCCTCCCTTACCCACATCTCCATAGGTAAGGAAGAGCTGGAGGATTCGAACCTGTGACCCTTGGTACGATCCAAATAATAACTAAGGGCTCTTTTACGTCCAAACTGTGCAAGCTTCTCTCACCAGAAGAGGAGTGCTCAGTAAAAATACTGAAGAGAGATGGATTGGTTAAGATGAAAATCTGAAACCACCTTAGGTAAAACTTTCTGTTAGTCCTGAGGATCACTTTATCTCTGTGGAAAGAAATGAAATCCTCTTCCACTGACAAGGCTTGTAATTCACTTATACGCCTAGCAGAAGTGATAGCCACTAGAAAACAGTTTTCCAAGTTAAGAACTTGAGATCTGAATCCAGAGGCTCAAAGGGAGGTTGCATTAGCTGGGCAATGCAAATATTCAAGTCCCATGCAGGGGTTGGTTCCCGAAAGGGAGGATTAGTATGAAGTAACCCTTTGAAAAATTTTGCAAACACAGGGTGAGAAGAAAGAGAAACTGGTTTTCCTGCAGAAATAAAAACCGAAACAGCTGCCAAATGAACCTTTAAGGTAGCTGGTTTGAGGCCTAAGGAATTTAAGTGGACCAGTCCAACAAAATAGGCAGGTCAGCTGATTCTGGGGTGATTTGCCTCTCAGAACACCAAAATGAGAATCTCTTCCATTTAGAATTATAAGTGGCTCTAGTGGAAGGCTTTCTGGAGGCCTTCAAAATATCCAAGACACCTTGAGAAAGGTGTAAATGAGCAAACTCTAACTCCTCAAGAACCAAGCCTTGAGGTGGAGGGAGTTGAGATCCGGATACCACACTCTCCCCTGTGCACAGGTCAGCAGGTTGTGAGCCCTGGGCAAGGTCAGGGGAGGGTGGAATGATAGGGACAGAAGAAGAGGGTACCAAGGCTGCCTGGCCCAGTCTGGAGCAATCAGAATCACCCTGCAAGGCTGAGTTCTGATTTTTACTAAAACCCTGAAAAGGAGAGGGAACGGAGGGAAAGCATAGAGGAACTTTCCCTCCCAATCCAGCTGAAAGGCATCCAGGGGGACTGACCCCAGAACTGGGGGCCTGCAGCAAAACAGGGGAAGTTTGTGGTTGTCTGGGGCTGCAAAAAGATCTATCTGAGGAGTGCCCCAGCTGGCAAAGATTGACCCCAGCACTTGAGGGTTCAGAGCCCATTCCTGGTGGCCCTGAGAAATCCTGCTGAGGGCGTCCGCTAGGACATTGTCCTTCCCTGGGAGGTGAACCGCTATCAGAGAGGTGTTCAGGGAGTAGGCCAGAGACCACAACTTCATTGCTTCGTGCACAGGGCTGAAGAGCGAGTGCCCCTTGCTTGTTGATGTACCACATTGTTGTGGTATTGTCTGTCCTGACTTGAACAACTTTGTTCTGGACAGTTTCTGAAAAACCTGGAGAGCTAGGAAGACAGCTCTGAGCTCCAGCAGATTGATGTGAAGCAGAGATTCCTGAGGGGACCAAACTCCCTGAGTTGAAAGGTCGCCCAGGTGAGCCCCCAACCCAACAGGGACGCATCCGTGGTGAGGATGAGGGAGTGAGGGACAGGAAGGAATGGGACCCTGAGGACAGGTTGTCTGATCCAGCCACCACTGGAGAGCTAGGATCAGAGTCTTGGTCACTGGGACCAATTTGGTAGGGGTCCCTCCTTTGAGACCAATAGGATCTCAAGTGGAACTGAATGTCCCTCATCTGAAATCTTGCCCCTGGCACAACAGCTGTAGAGGCAGCCATGTGCCCCAGGAGTTGCAGAAAGTGCCTTGCTGGTCGAGAGACCTGCATGGAGAAAGAAGATGCCAGGGCAATGAGTTTGTCCACTCTTTCGGAGGGGAGGAATGCCCTGGCTAACTTTGTGTTCAGCTCTGCACCTATAAAAGTTAGTACCTGAACTGGTTCGAGAACTGACTTTGGAACATTCAGCAGGAACCCCAGAAAGAGAGGAGTTCTCGTGATTTGCAAGTGTGATTTTACCTGCTCTGATGACTGGACCCGCATAAGCCAGTCGCCCAAGTAGGGAAACACAGCTATCCCTTGTCTTCTTAAGTGGGCCACTACTACAGCTAGACATTTTGTGAAAACTCTTGGAGCAGAAGTGAGTCCGAAGGGCATTGCCCTGAACTGGTAGTGGCCCGAGGGCAGTTCGAACCTGAGGTACTTTGGTGAGAGGCCCTGATTAGAATATGGAGAGCGCCCTGAGGTCCAGGGAAGCTAGCCAGTCCCCTGGCCTCAAGGATGGCAAAATCATTGCTAAAGTCAGCATTTTGAACTTTGGTTTTACAAGATGCTTGTTCAGAAATCTTAAATCCAAGATGGGCCGCCAGTCTCCTGTCTTTTTGGGGTTAGGAAGTACCTTGAGTAAAGACTTTGCTCTGGTGGCAAGGGGGGACCTCTTTCCACTGCTTTGCAGTCCAAAAGAGAGGAAACCTCCGCATCTAGTGTGAGGGTTTCTAAAGACTTGAGGGGAAAGTGCCTGGCTCTCATCTTGGGAAACTGTTTGAAACTGAGAACCAAGCGTTGGCTTACCACCTCCAGAACCCATTTGTCCGAGGTTAGGGACAACCAGTTCTGGCAGAAATAAGCCAGTCTGCCCCCCACTGGTACAGGAGAGTCGGCCCCAGACACCCCGTCCAGGGTGCCTGCTTGGCAGGAGCAGCTTTAGGTTGGGGAGAGGGCCTGCCTGTGCCCCGCCTGCCTCTGCCTCTGAAAAATCCTCTCGCTAAAAGCAGAAGAAGCCTGAATTGGTAAAAGGCCTATTGTAAGGCCTGCCCTTACCCCTGGGGCATGCCTATGTTGAGTGGCATGCCTCTCCTTAGCTTGGGCACTTTTGTAAGTAGTTCTGTATTCATCCATCTTTTTCATGTAATTTTCTGTTTGTTCTCCAAACAGAGAATTTCCTATAACAGGAAAATCTATAGCCTTTGACTGGGTATCTTGGGACAGATTAGTGCATCTGAGCCATGCCAACCTACGGAGAGCTACAGAAGTGGCCATGACCCTAGAGGAAACATCATTAACATCAACAGCAGCATGAAATTGAACTTTAGAGGCTTCAATGCCATCAGCAGCCACCTGGCCATGGGCCTGCTTGGCCAACTGCAATATAGTGTCCCATCTAGATTTCTGATATCTAGCCACATAAGCCATATAATTAGCCTGTCTGAGTCCCAAAGAAGCTGCCACATACTGTTTTTTCGCCATGGCATCAATCTTCCTGGAATCCTTATCAGGAGGATGTGAAGCCAGGGGAATATTAGCCTTGTCACAGGCTGCAGCTTGCACCACACCTACATGACTACACTGTTCAGTAAGGAAGTCTGTATTAGGGCCTGACAACGATACCTTCTGTCCATTTTTTATCTACAGGAGGGACAGAAAAGGATTTTTTAAAATCTTAGTGGTTTGCCTCCTAAATGACTTATGTAAAGGAATAGAAAACCTTCTAGCCTCTGGAATATCCATCATTTCCACATAGTCAGGCTCCTCTTGCTCATCCACAGCCTCTTCTAAGGGCAGCTGGAGAGTTTCTGCTACTTTCTTATAAAATCTGAAATGAGATGGGGACTCAGACAATAAAGGGGGAGACTCAAAGGGTCTGTCTGGAGAAATGTCCAGTTCTATTGGCACTTCCAGACCTTCCCAATCACAATTACAATCATCAAAATCTTCCTCCCTCCTGTGGTTCATAAAATCCCAACATAATCCTGAACCACTGGACCTGAACGAGACCCCTTTTCCAACCAGAGAGGGTTCAACAAGTCCCTGAGACAAAGACTGGACAATCTGTATGGCTTTAGCTATTTCTACAGCAGAAGGAGAGACAAAACTGGACTCACACTAGCTGATTTCTTTGTCCTTTTGCTTTGACTGGTTCCTCAGGACCAGCCTTTCTTTGCCGAGGAAGTATCGCCTGGTCAGAGGGCACTCCTCTGGTCCAGCCGTAGCTGGGCCGGGCTGGCCATCCGGGTCAGCGGACTTTTGGCCTCTCGCTCCCCTGAGCCTGCCCAATCTCTTTCCAGGGTGGCTGCAGGAAATTTTACATATCTGGCAGTCTGACAGGAGGTGGTCAGCCCTCAGACAATAGACACAGTGGTGTGTGGGTCTGCCTTGGCAAAGGCTTCCCACAGACATCACAGTGTTGAAACCCAGTGGGCCCAGTTTTTCTTTGGGTTTCTCAGACATAGTGCCAGCCTAACCAAACTTGTCCTTTGTTTCAGGCCTTGCCAGACAAGACACCCTTATCGGTCCCTAACCGTGTCACGGTATTTAGAAAAACACTTTTAATTGCAGGTTTTTAGGACCAATAAGAACCGGGTACCTCACTCTAAATGCAAAGAAAACAATTTTTAAAGCAAACTGATCGGTTCAGAGCGAACCGATAATGAGTTTCCACACAGACTAAAATTATTTTACTTACGGTTACCAGATAGATCTTTAAACCGAAAACCGAGGTAATTTTAAACACTTTCTCAGTTAAATGAACCGATAAAAATACTTTAAACTGCAAAACGAACTGAAATGAAGGAGCTGGTCTCCGGAGCGTCTGTTCAGTGAAAGCGGAGTAAAGAATCTGACAGTTTGGGTTCAAACAACCCAGATAGAGCTTTCAATAGCGCTCTCGCGCTGTGGAACTCCAGATTTCTCTGGAGTTAACTATTTCATCTCCGGGGCAGTCAAAAGCCAGAGGCATACTGCAAAGGTCCTAATATAAGCAAGACTTCATGGTGTTTGAAACACTACCACTAACTACACTAACACTACTGCAACCTGCCTCTGCAGGCCTAACCCAGACAGGGAGTAGTCCCAAAACACTTACCCAACCTGCCGCCACAGGCCTACCCCTGATAGGTAGTTGTCCCAAAACACACACCCCATCTACCTACATTGGCCTATCAGGTTTGGGATTGTTTAACTCACCAGTATCTCCGGTCCTCCTTACTCTTCTATCTCAGTACATTTATATGTCTTCTGTTGGGCAGAGTCCCCTGCAGGCCTGTTGTCTGCCCTACAGAGACCCTTAGGTAAGATTCATGACACTCATGCTTTGGGATCACTCCACTGCAGGGTCACTTGTCCTGTTGCGAGTTAAATACAGGGCTGCAGCCATGCAGTTTGCCGGCTGCGGTCACATGTCTTACCACCTCAACACAACAGTTCTGAGTCCAGCAGCCTAAGCGCTCCCTTCCCTTCCTCCAACAATGCCTTCCTGCCTCCCCCCTTCCTAATCACAACACTTAACCCATTATTTTACACAGTAGCCACGAAATTTGCACAGAAAAAACACTCAACTGACAAAAAGATAGGCGATCAGTAGATCTGGAGATGTGTTCAGCTTGGCAGTTGCTCTTTGCTGCGATCAGGCCCATTTGGAAAAAAAAACAAAACACTGCCATATGCAATTTATTCACTCAGGCTGCAGGCACATCATTGGTCAGTTGCAGTTATGTGGCTCACACATTCCAACACTATGGCGCAGAGTCTGGCAACCTAAACACTCCCTTCCCCCCACAATTTTTCCTTCCCTCTCCCTTCCCTTCCTAATCGCAACACCCTCCCTATTATTACACACAACAGTCCTGAAATATGCAATGAAAAACATTTAACTGGCCCAAACCAGAGGTCAACTTATGTGCTCAGCTTGGTGGTTCCTCACTGCTGCGATCAGGCCAATTTGCAAAAAAATCACTGTGGAATTTAATTTAATAACTCGGGCTGCAGCCACATAGTTTACTGGCTGAAGTCACAAGGCTTACCCTACCCCCTCAAACACAATGGTGCCAAGACTGGCAGCCTATATGCTCCCTTCACTTCCTCCTACAATGCTTTCCTTCCTCCCTGTTACCCTCCCTTACCAATCACAACACTCTCCCTATTATTTCACTCAGTAGTCATGAAATATGCACAGCAAAAACACTCAACTGGTCAAATACTGACAATGACATTGACTGTACTTTTAGAGTAATACCATTTAAACATTTTTGTACTACAAATTGATGACACAACAGGCAGTGCAAACCTTTCAACAATCATATTGTTCAAATTTATAAAATGCGTATTAAAAAAATCCAGAACCCTGATTGGCCAAGGAGCTCAGAACCCAGTGCTGATATCCCAGCACGACTGCACTGTAAGAAGATCCAGTAGCCTCTTCACAATAAAATCAATAGTATTATAGTACATATATCCCTGACTGCCATCACAAATGTGGCTGTTACCTTTACTCACTAAAAACCTTCAACTAGGCCCTAAAATAAAACTGCCTTAAATTTAAAAACATCCCTCATAATCCTCTTCTTACACACATGCACACATAACTTAAAAATGAAGTACTACAGTACCTACAATTTTAATTTATGGTGTTTCTTTGCTAACCATGAAAAATCCCCCTCCTATCCTCACCTGCTTACTAGGGAAATGTGTGCTGTTTAACCTGGTACAGATAAAACAAAAACCCTGGTTCCACCTCAGACCTTCTGTTGTGGGATAGTGGGGGTGAATATTCCGCCAGTAGAACTGAGCAGAGATTTGAATTCTTGTATTCCATACTTAGTAAACATTTCATCTCTTGAATTCAAACCCAAAATAAGTACCTTAAATCACCTTCTTGGATATTTTGCACTTAATATCTTTGCAACTGTTCAACCAATTTGCACAGAATTTCACATGCATGGTCTTGGAGAGTAGATCTCTTGATGTGCCAAGTTTTGTGTCAGTTGGATGTGCAGCTTCCGAAATCCAGATAGTGAAAAAGTTAAAAAATTACTGTTTTTTGTCATCGTCTTGCATGCAGACGGTTTAGAATTTTGGCCTGAAATTTATAGGGTAGAAAGGGCTTAGCTTACAGATGTGCCTTTTGCTGGTTTGGTGAAAAAATATTAATCTTTTCTAAAAGGGAACAGTCAACCTGTTGAGCAAGGAGTATAACCTCAGCCAAAGGTACAAGACCCTCTCAATTACAGCCACAGCTGTGCATCTACTATCTACTGCTAGACTGCAAGCATGGGAAATTATGGCATTCACAGGGCACAGATCAGAAGCTAGCTTGAGAAGCTATTGGAGTGCCTGTCCTGAAGACTGGAAAAAGTGGCGCGGAATCCTGGCACACATAACGAAAGAAAGTCAGCAGATGGAATCTTCAAGCAAGAATCAAGAAATGGAGCCTACAAGCAAAAAACAGAAGACAGAGCCTGAAAATGAGTTCACAATGAGGATGAAACATCATCAAGAGGAAATACAGTGCTGGAAAACATGCCTTTCAAGCTCATAAACCATGCATTCCATGGCAAAGTGCAAGTCATCAACTTCAACAAGTAAACCTAAAATGTTCCAAACTGTGAGGAGTTTTTTTTGTTATTTTGACTGCCCCAAAAAAGTAGTGCATCACGTGGTTCTAAGTGATTTATTATTTTGACCATCCCAAACAGTGTAGTTAGGGACTATTTTTTCTTCCTTTTTTAAGAAAATCTCTACTCTTTATTTAAAAAAAAGTGTAACAAAATTTTACAAATGCAAACTACTTGGTGTCGTTTTTTCCTAATCATAACCCATTTTATAAGTGCAATATGACACTCCAGGGTTGCTTTGTGATAACCGCACATCTAGGTGCAGAAGGACACTCGACCTTTGGCCTTGTACTTCACCACGTACCTAGGCGTATGGTTATCACAGAGCAACCAACACATTGTCATGTCTTATTGCTTACTTCGAGGTAGTAATAGTTATGCCCCATTTATTTTAAGTAAGTGACCTCGAAGGTTGCACTGTAGTTGACATTTACTAGGCAGCACTTGCTTTAGCCTCAAAAAGTCTTCAAAGAAAGTGCCATACTTTGTAAATATATTGATATTGTAAACAGAATTATGAAAATCTTGAAATAGTCTCAAAAAGTTATCAGGATTTTAGAAAACAGGACAGGACTGAACAAAGTGGATCATGCTAAAAAAACTAGGCAAATCATAAGATGGTCATCTTTTAATGACAGTGTACAGGAACATGTAAGTTGCTTGGAAAGTCTCATCCATGTGCTGTATAGTGAGTTTGGAGTTTGAAGTCATACAATGCTCAGAAGGTCACTGCATGGGGTCTTTGCAAAAATGTAACATTACAAATTCACTGCAACCACTTATTGTACTTCTTGGCTGACGTGATTGTCATTCTTGCTACTTTATGCAGAAGCATGCAAGTCAAAGATCCTGAATGTTCCAAAAATCAGACCTCAATTGATAGTTCATGTGCTGGAATGACCAATTTGCTTCAAATCAATGGTCCTTACTTCCATTAATTTCCAAAACTTGTTCCGCCACCAGACATGAATGATAAAGAAACTGAGCCTATTTACAGTATTTTAAGTCTCACCAAGTCAGTGATACACACCAGCTAAAAGAGAGACTTTTAACAGTACTAAATTACAGTTAACAGAACATTTAGGGCAAGAATTAAAGAGTGATTCCCACATACTGTACAGGCATCATGGACTATTTTCCCATACTTGATCCTAAAAACTTGCTTGATACTGAAGAATGTCTGGACTATGGTGAACAAAAGCATGAAGCTATTATTAAACAATTTGATAACAACAAAGCAGATCTGAAAGGGAACATTCACAATGCTCTCATCAGACCTGTCTCTACTATATTAGATTGGTAGCAGTAGGCAGAAACACTGCTCCACTTCTGACTCACTCGTGCTAAGCTAGAACAATGCAAATAAAAGCACAGAAAGGCAGCACAGAACGATCAGGTATCAAACTTTAAAGAAGCATAAATAAACTTACATAGAAGGTGTCCGCAACTAAAGTGCAAAGCAGTGCAGAGTAGTGACCCACAGTGACTTAACCAGTTTCACTCTGGAGCTTTCTCAAGAGTCTGGTGAAAGCTCCAGAGCGAAACTGGTCAAATCAATGTGGGTCACTACTCTGCACTGCTTTGCACTTTAGTTGTGGACGCCTTCTATGTAAGTTTATTTATGCTTCATTAAAGTTTGATACCCAATCACTCTGTGCTGGCTTTTTTTGTTTTTACTTAAATTAGCTTGGTCTATAGTAAACAAAACAAACAAAAAAATGATGACGTGCTTGATATAGGAGAGTTCTTCAGACAGATTCTGTTTAAGGAATGGGATGCACACCCTAATATCTGTGTGCTGTATGCAATTGCTTTAGCCACCCCTATGACATCTGTTGACTGAAAGGGTTATATTATAAGCCACTACAATGCCATTAAGACTGACAAAAGAAGTTTGCTTAAAGTGTAAAATGTGAATTACTTGTACAAAATCAATGTGTAGGGACCAGATATTAGTTTAACTCTGAATCTGCCTTTGACAAGTGGTGCTGAATTAAAAATAGCAGAACATTTCATTCAGTTGTGTGGGAATAAGCTGAATAGTTGTCCACAGTCCTACAGCTGAATAAGTTGACCACGGTCCACAGGTTCTTGTTGCCAATGAGATATAATCCCAGAAAAATATACAGACTGATCTCATTAAAAATACTTTCTTTATTCAAAAAAAACAGTCTTAACATTTTGGAACAAAGACACCAAGCTGTTTTTTACTGTAATAGAATGTAAACTGAATTCAGGTAAAAAAAAAAAAAATCCTCTACTGACAAATAAACATTGTTGTCACTAGATGTACTGGTACAAAGTAGCATAAAGAAGTATTTAAGACAGTGACAAATTCTTAAGAATCTGTATAATTCAAGGGAACCACCTCTATTAGTAACAACAGAAGTATTGCTGTCAAATGGGCAAATACTTGAAACTCACTTGTTTTACTTTTGTCAAAATGTCTTTTCATTCTGGAACAAGTCATATCAAGCTGTTTTTCCCATGTAACAGAAACCACATAATAAGAACAACTTATTGACATTGTTATGGAAGTCCTGGGGCCAAATGGCAATTATTTAAACACTAGTATGATTCTGTTAAATTTCGTTTTTACTTAAAAACAAGTCACAGTGATTTGTTTTTACTGTAACAGAAAATCCGCACTTAAAAAAACTCACTATACGTTAGAAGTACTAGGGCTGAATGACAAAGGTAAGTTATCTTGAAACAACATACAGGTAAATACTAATAAATTGTCAAAGACTTATGTAAGAAGTGTTCATTATAAAAACAAATCCTCTGAGACGTTTTGTGCTGTGCTGCCGAATGTGTCCCCATAAGTATAAACCAAACAACATGCTATCACTGTGTATGCTACTACAGTGTGTCACAGAAAAATGCCACCACTGCACTTATGGAAACAAAACAAAAAAAAAATAGTAAAAAATAAATAAATAAAACAATAAAAAATACAGGATTAGACACACACTGATGAAATATACAGCATGGAAGAAGTATACTTTAACCCACTCCAGGGCACTGGTGTATCAGGCATTAATGCATGCCCTGATGGTTGTAATGAACTAGGTTGAAGGCCAAGTGCTCCTACAAACAACTGGGGCATGCATTAATGCCTGACATACCCATCAGGGGAGTAGCTACAAGGGTGCAGTCGCACCCTGGCCCATGAGGTTTGAGGGTCCCAAATCATAATTTTGATGTCTATTCAAAACTGGGGCCTTTAACATACCCTTGCACCCAGGCCCTGTGGGAAAATGCTACACTACTGATACCCATGCCCTGTCATGGGCTAATGTGCTTATAAAATGGATAAAAGAAAAAATATATAAGTCTTATAAGTCTTTTTATGTCGAAGAAAAAAATATTTATTGCATCCTTCCACTTTAATAGTTCAGTAAAGCAGTTAATTATCGCACAGCATGGTGACTACTTTGTTGTGTAAGATATGATGAAAGTAAAAGTAACTGTAGTGAAAAATAATTTCTGTTACTGTTGCTTTAAATAAACAGCAGTTTGATTCTTAAAACACTTAAACGTGAAAATCGTCATTTATCAGTTTCAAAGCGCTTTAGCTTATGTTTTTCTCTGAAAGTCAGTGCTATCCTCAAAATAGTAATCCACCCAGTCACTTATTGTGACATGTCCAAATATTGTTAAATTGGATTTTGGTATATTACTAACTTTTAGAGGCTTCATTTCACCAAAACCATAGTGGTTGCAAGACCATCGATAAAAAGAACTGATTAGTCATCATCGTCAACGTCCATCATTACATAATGCACTTAAATTCCAGGTTACATTTTCTGTTCATCATTAAAACGCAGCCCTCTGTAGATACCCCATTAAGTTCAGTTTGCTTTTATTATTGCTAGAGAGGCTGACAAGTTATATAGTTCAGAAACTTCCGCTACAGGCTATGAAGCAGTGAGGCTGCAAGTCACGGGTTCACAACCACCACATTCAAGATGATACTTGTAATTAAAATTCTGGTTTCCTTTTACATAACATTTGCCTCTGTAAACCTTTTTACTTGCTTAGTCCACATTGTTCTCCCCGATTCTCACCACCGGGCCCTTAGTGTACCGCAAACACTGTCCTTGGCCTCCTACAAACCACCAGATGAGACCCAACTCACCCACCGACTGCCCCCCTTCCCCGAGATATCATTGAGGAATCTGTCTCATACGCTCTCCAGACTCCAAGTGCACTGCTGCAGGACTAGAAGGACTGGGATCCACTCATGCCTGGCCAAAGCAGCTCCTGAATGCGACCCTCCTTGTTCAACTCTGGGGAATGTGGGTTTGACTCTGCCTTCTGTCTCCTAGCTGCAGCTTCTTCTCTGACTCTGGGGGTTGAGGGGCTCAGTTCCACTCAGTTTTTTTTTTTTTTTCAAATGAAAGTTTATTCTGAATTACTCACAAATACAGTACAACACATAACTAGGATAATCTGATACCAAATCACATAAATAATTATCAAGCTAGTGTTGTATTTGTGAACCAAACTGTAACAGGCATGACAGACAACCTTACATGAATGGTTTACTGCATTCAATAAAAATTATTTAAAGAAGCATTCTAAACCAGAAGTCTGATCGCCGTAACAAAAACACACTATTTTTCTGTCCCCCTCTCCAGCAATGCTTTCTTTTCAATAACTATTTTGTTAATGATGATGTCCTGACTGTACTGTTTTCATTGCCATTAGAATGAACTGCCAATGACTGAGAACTTTCTATCCATACTGACTGCAGCGCAAGTCTTAAACAAGTTTAAGTAAAAAAATAATATTCTGGGTAAAAATAGAAAAGTAACATAAGTAAATTCCATGGACAAATGAGATCAAGTGCCTGTTTTTGGCTTGGATTCTGATACACTTTAAAGACATACTGTAGTGTAGGTGGTGTATTTTAATATTTTTTAGCAGAAGTTAAGTAAGTTTGCCTCCTCACTGTCCCACCGACCTGCTCCTCTCGAGAGCCACATCTCCTTCTTACTTCACCGTCCTTTGATGACCAACCTCTGTTCACTCAAACTCGATCACTCCCAGCCAGGGTGGCCTCCCATCTGCAGCTCCAGTTATTTTGATGGTTTGCTGAAACAATTTCTGCTCTGCTTCTTTGAAATCATGACAAACGACAACTGTTTACTGTTTCAGTTTTGGGAGGTATTGATCTGTTGTAAGTACAAAGATTTTTTTTTTTTTTTAAAGGTTGGCTATAGTTTGCCAGTTGAGTGTGTGGTTATGGCGTTGTATTAATCGTCAGGTGATGCATTTTGGCCAAGGAAGTCTCTTTTTTTGTGTCTTTTACCTACCCATTTTATAAAGATGCTGAACAAAGATTTTTTTTTTGCAATGGTGCTTGTTTCACTATGTTCATTGTGGTTGAAACAATTTGGGAGAGCGGGATTAGCCGCCACATTGGCCAACACTTTTAATGCCCCAGTGCCCACAAAGTCTGCCTGTTCTTTGAGCAAATCATGAACCCCTTTTTCAGATCTGTTTCTTGGGTAGTTTTAGAATTTTCTTAGAGGAAATAGTGTCTACCCCCTGTTAAAGTGGAACTGCACTGAGCACACAAGCCATTTTTCCTGTAAAAGCTTTTTTTTTTTTTTTTTTTAAATACAGGTTCCCATTTTGTTATGGCACCATCTTTACTAACCTTTCAGTAAACATGTTAGGTATTTCTGATTTAGAATCTAGTGGTTAGTACTACTTTAGAACTGTATGATGTACTTTATATCCCCTTCAAGCACTGATTTTTTATAGAACGTGGATGAACTGTGATGACAATGCACTATTTCCACAAGGACATAAACTACATCATGCAGGTCTAATATGGCCCACATAAGCAGCATGTAGCTCAAAAAACAGCAACCAAATTATTTACAATAAAGGTGGGACTATACTAGAATATGAATCAGTACTGGGAAAAACAGCAACCAAATTATTTACAATAAAGGTGGGACTATAATAGAATATGAATCAGTACTGGGAAAAACAGCAACCAATTTACAATAGAGGTGAGACTATAATAGAATATGAATCAATACTGGGAAAAACAGCAACCAAATTATTTACAATAGAGGTGGGACTATAACAGAATATGAATCAGTACTGGGGAAAAAAAGCAACCAAATTATTTACAATAAAGGTGGGACTATAATAGAATATGAATCAGTACTGGGAAAAAAAACAGCTTTTAGAGGAGAAAAGACTCACAGGTTCAGTGGCCTCTTTTAAAGCGCACCTTTCTTGGTGCAAAAAACAGAAATGTGGAACTCCCTTACCTAAACGGCAGCTCCACCGTGATGTGTCAAAACTTTCTCTTAGCCCCTAAAGGAAGGGACTGTAATTTGCCCCTGAGGGATGGCCAGCACAATCCCTTTCAAATTCCTGACTCTGTGATGTTCCCCCATACTCCAATGTTTTGACACATCTCTATAGGGAGAGCACGGGGGTGAACTCCATTCACTTACATGCAGCCCCTTTTTCACAGCTGATACCCCAATTTAAAATTGGGTTTTGGTAACGACTGATGCCAGGGTTCACCTACTCAGTCTGTGCCTTACCTGAATTTATAATGAAGTATATGAAATGCATATTTCAATTATTGTTCTAATGGTATTGCCATCCATGTGGCAGCATCTCAATTGAATGGATGTCACATTTATTATTCTGGCTATATTTCGAGAAGAAAAAAATTACTCACCTTAGTAATGTTGTTTCTCCTAATGGAGTCTTGCTATATTATGACATATGCAGTGAGTCCTAACCTTCGAACTGCTCCGGAGGTGAAAGACTTAACTTTCCATGCCAGGCATGAAACGCTGAGCTCGAGCTTGGTTGAAACTCTGTCTGTTGTTCTTCAAACTCAAACTGTCAGATCTTTATGAGCTAAACTCACTGAGGTCCTGTGTGGAAGCTGTAAACCTACACTAGCCAACTGGCTACTAAACATAAGAACACATTTTTTGGTCCCAAAGCAAAGACTCAAGTCAGGAGACCCAAAAAATGAAAAACACAACACCAAGTCACCCCAAGAAAGGAGGGGTGAAAACAACAAGGTGGGCATCTACTAAGTGCCAACACTGCACTGCCCACCCACATCCCAAAACAGAGGTTCTGAGATGGGCAGGCGGTCATAATATAGCAAGACTCCATTAGAAGAAACAACATTACTAGGTGAGTAATTTTTTCTTCAAACAACATGAAGTCTTGCTATATTATGACTATGCAGACTACAAAGCAGCATTCCTCCATGGAGGAGGGACAGAACCTCACTTAGGAAATAGGTTCTGAAGCACAGCTGTGTTAAACCGAGCATCACCCCAGCCTGGATGTCCAGGAGTAATGCTTGGTAAAAGTGTGAACTGTTTTCCAGGTAGCTGCTAGACATATCTCTAGAATAGGGATGTCCCTGGCAGCAGCCAGGGAAGCAGCTGTACCTCTGGTAGAGTGAGCCCTCAGGCCTGAGGGAGGAACCTTACCCAGTTTTTCATAGCAAAACTGGATACAAGAGACAATCCACCCAGCAATGGATCTTTTAGTGGCAGGTTTCCCTTTACCAACCTCACCATAAGTGAGGAACAGTTGGAGGGAGTCAAACCTGTGACCCTTGGTATGCTCTATGTAGTAACTAAGGGCTCTCTTCACATCTAAGCTGTGCAGCCTCCTCTCGCCAGAGGAGGAATGGTCAGTGAAGTACACTGGAAGAGATATGGATTGATTAAGGTGGAAATCTGAAACCACCTTAGGCAAGAACTTCCTGTTAGTCCTGAGAACCACCTTATCTCTATGAAAGGAGATAAAATCAGGCTCCACTGACAAAGCTTGTAATTCACTTATGCGTCTGGCAGAAGTGATGGCTACCAGAACCACAGTCTTCCAAGTCAAGTACTTAAGCTCTGCTGAAGACAAAGGCTCAAAGGGGGGATGCATAAGCTGAGCAATGCAAACATTAAGATCCCAGGCAGGGGCAGGGTCCCTGAATGGAGGGTTGGTGTGAAGCAATCCCTTGAAAAACTTGGAGAATACAGGATGGGCTGAAAGAGAAGAGGGCTTACCTGCTGAAATAAAAGCAGACACAGCTGCCAAATGCACTTTTAGGGTAGCTGGTCTCAGCCCCAAGGTACTTAAGTGGACCATATAATCCAGGATTGTGGGTAAATCAGCAGATTCTGGGGAAATATGCTTTCCAGAGCACCACATGGAAAACCTTTTCCATTTGGAATTATAAGTAGCCCTGGTGGAAGGTTTCCTTAGAAGCCTTCAGGATATCCATTACACCTTGGGAGTGGTGTAGATCAGCAAACTCTAACTCTTCAAGAGCCAGGCCTTGAGATTGAGAGATTTGAGGTTGGTCCAAACCCTCCCTGAGCACAGGTTAACAGGTTGTGCTTCCTGGGAAGACACAGGAAGATGGACTGCTAAGGACAGTAGGAGTGGATACCAGGGTTGTCTGGCCCAATCTGGAGCAATCAGGATCATCTTGCAGGGCTGAGATCTGATTTTGACTAGCACTTTGAACAGGAGAGGGAAGGGGAAAGCATAGAGAAACTTCCCTTCCCAGTTGAGAACTAAGGCATCCAGAGGGACTGAGCCCAACACTGGGGGCCTGCAGCAAAAAAGGGGAAGTTGGTGATTGTCTGGGGCTGCAAATAGATCTATCTGCGGGGTGCCCCATCTGGAAAATATCACCTCCAAGACCAGGGGGTCCAGTGGCCATTCATGATGGCCCTGGGAAATCCTGCTGAGAGCATCTGCCAGAACATTGCCCTTGCCTGGGAGGTGAATTGCCATAAGGGAGGTGTTCAGGGAGAAAGCCAGAGACCACAACTTCATTGCTTCAGTGCACAAGGCTGTAGACCGAGTGCCCCCTTGCTTGTTGATGTACCACATTGTGGTGGTGTTGTCTGTTCTGACCTGTACAACTTTGTTCTGAACAGATTTGGAAAAAACTTGACGTGTTAGAAAAACTGCTCTGAGTTCCAACAGATTGATGTGGAGCAGAGATTCATGAGGGGACCACAACCCCTGGATAGTGAGGTCGCCCATGCTAGCTCCCCACCCCAAGAGGGATGCATCTGTAGTAAGGATTAAGGAGTGAGACTGAGTGACAAAAGGAACCCCTTGTCTCAGATTGCTCTGATCCTGCCACCACTGTAGGGCCTGGATCAGGGTTCGAGTCACTGGGATCAATTTGGTTAGAGGGTCTTTCCTTTAAGACCAAAAGGCTCTCAAATGGAACTGGATGTCCCTCATCTGAAATCTTGCTCCCTGCACTACTGCTGTAGAAGTAGCCATGTGCCCCAGGAGCTGTAGAAAATGCTTTGCTGGTCGAGAGACCTGCAGGGTAAATGAGGAGGCCAGAGAGACCAGGGTCCTTGCCCTGTCCAAAGGAAGGAAGGCTCTGGCTTTCTCTGTGTTCAGCTCTGCGCCTATGAAGGTGAGGAGCTGGACAGGCTCTAGAAATGACTTTGAAAGATTCAGAAGGAAACCTAGAGAGGTAAGCAGTTGCTGAGTTATCTGTAGGTGTAACTTGACTTGGTCTGGGGATTGGCCTACTATGAGCCAATTGTCCAGGTAAGGGAAGATGGCAATTGTTTTGCCTTCTTAGGGAAGCAACTGCTACTGCCAGGCATTTTGTGAATACCCTTGGAGCAGAGGTGAGGCCAAAGGGCATGGCTCTGAACTGGTAATGGCCTGAGGGCAGCTCAAACCTGAGGTACTTTCGATGGGAGCTTCTGATGAGAGTATGGAAGTAGGCATCCTTGAGGTCCAGGGATGCTAGCCAGTCCCCTGGCCTTAGAGAGGGTAGAATAATTCCCAGAGTCACCATTTTGAATTTTGGTTTTAAAAGGTGCTTGTTTAAGTCTCTGAGATCCAGGATGGGCTGCCATTCTCCTGTCTTTTTTGGGGTAAGGAAGTACCTGGAGTACAACCCTTTGCCCTGGTGTAGGGGTGGAACCCTTTCCACAGCTCTGACAGCCAGGAGGGAAGAGACCTCTGCCTCTAGGGCAAGTGCCTCTAGTGGATTTGCAGGTGGAAAGGATCTGGTTCTCATCTTTGGAAACTTTTTAAAGCTGAGAACCAGTCCCTGGCTTTTACTTCCAGGACCCACTTGTCTGATGTCAGACTCCCAGTCCTGGACAAAGTAAGCCAGCCTGCCCCCTACAGGTAGCTGAGAATCGGCCCTGGCAACCCCATCAGGGTGCCTGCTTGGCAGGGGCTTTGGGCTGAGGGGTGGAAGCAGGTCTGCTTGTACCCCGTCTGCCTCTCCCTCTAAAGAACCCCCTCTGGGCAGAAGCAGAAGAGGAGGCCTGGGCTTGGTAAAAAGGCCTATGAAAAGGCCTGTCCCTGCCCCTGGGAAGCTGCCTTTGAGGAGTGGCCTGCCTTTCCTTGGCCTGTGCACTCCTATAGGTGGTCCTATACTCATCCATTTTCTTCATGTAATTCTCTGTCTGCTCCACAAACAGAGAATTACCCACAACAGGAAAATCCATGGCTTTAGTCTGGGTATCCTGTGACAGGCTAGTACATCTGAGCCAAGCCATTCTGTGAAGTGCCACAGATGTAGCCATGACTCTTGATGACACATCATTTGAGTCCACTGCAGCATGGAATTGCACCTTGGATGCCTCAATACCATCAGCAGCCACCTGCTCCAGCTCCTTGGCAAGCTGGCCAGGGACCTGTTTTGCTAGAGCCATAACAGCATCCCATCTGGATTTTTGATATCTAGCAACATAAGCCATATAATTTGCCTGTCTGAGTCCCAAGGATGCTGCCATGTACTGTTTCTTTGCCATGGCATCAATCCTCCTGGAGTCCTTGTCCGGGGGGTGTGAAGCCAAGGGAATATTTGCCTTGTCACAGGCTGCAGCCTGCACTACCCCAACATGGCTGCATTGTTGTGTAAGGAACTCTCAGATCAGAGCCTGACAATGTGTACCTCTTGTCCATTCTCTTATCCACAGGAGGTATAGTGTGAGGAGTTTTTAGAATTTTAAATGTCTGTTTCCCAAAAGATTTATGCAAGGAAATAGACAGTCTCCTAGACTCTGGGATATCCATCATTTCCACATAGTCAGGCTCCTCCTGATCATCCACAGCTTCCTCCATAGGGAGCTGGAGGGTTTCAGCCACTTTTTTATAAAACATAAAATGAGAAGGGGACTCAGAAATCCTAGGAGGAGACACTCCTGAAGGTCTGTCTGGGGAGATGTCCGGGTCAATGGGCACATCCAGACTTTCAAATCCACATTCACTCTCCTCATACTTCTTCCCTCCTCCGGTTCATAATATTCCTCTAAATCATAATCTTGAACTGGTGGAACCGGCCGAACCGGCGCCATTTGATGTAGCCGCTCAGTCGGAACCGGGAAAGTGACTGGACAATTTTAATCGCTTTATTATTTGTTCAGCGGTTGGAGAGGAAAGTTTTGGCTCCACACCAGCTGATTTCCTAGTCATTTTTGCTGGAACCGACTCCTCAGAGTCGGTTCTCCTTTTGCCCGAGGAAGTCTCGCCCTGGTCAGAGGGCACTCCCTCTGGTTTGGTTGGAACCAAACCGGGCTGGTCATCCGGTTCAGCGGACTTTTTGGCCTCCCTTTCCCTGAGCCTACCAACTCTCTTTTCCAGGGTAGCTGCAGGAAAATTTTTACAAATCTGGCAGTCTGCATTGAGGTGGTCAAACCCCAGACAATAAACACAGGTGGTGTGGGTCAGCCTTGGCAAAGACTTCCCACACACACTGCAGTGTTGAAACCCAGTGGGCCCGGTTTTTTTTTGGGTTTCTCAGACATAGTGCCAGTCCTAACCAAACTTACCCGTTTATGGCAATCCCAAGGTAAGACCCTCTTATCGGTTCCCAACCGTGTCACGGGTCGTGGAAAAAACCGTAATAAAATCTGTTTTTTTTAGAACCGATAAGAACCGGTAACCACACTCTAAATCACAGATTAAGATATTTTAAACAACCTGATCGGTTCAAACCGAACCGATAAACCGTTTACAAGTTCCACACAGAAGAGAAATATTGTAAACCTATCTAGTACTCACAAGTACCACAGACAGAGCCTGAACCGACCGATTGCGGTTTAAATTCGGTCGAAAACCGAGAAAAACAATACTTTAACCGACAAATGAACCGAGCAGAAGGAGAAATCTCCGGAGTGACTGTTCAGTGAGGCGGAGTAAAGAATCTGACGGTTTGAGTTTGAAGAACAACAGACAGAGTTTCAACCGAGCTCGAGCTCAGCGTTCCATGCCTGGCATGGAAAGTTAACTCTTTCACCTCCGGAGCAGTTCGAAGGTTGGGACTCACTGCATATGTCATAATATAGCAAGACTTCATGTTGTTTGAACCACTTTTTCCAAGCTTACATAGAAACATAAGACAGTGATTGCAGCAAAAGACTCAATGGCCCTTCCAGTCTGCTCAGCCCTACCAAAGACTGGATTGATGGCCTGTGGTCACTCACTGCTTCATCCTCCCTTCCCATGTATTTGTTCTACCCATGTTTGAAAACCTCTACAGACACAGCACAGATGACCTCCCATAGCAGTTAGTTGCACCAGCTGACCACTCTCTCCATGGAAAGGCATTTCCTGGCATCCCTCCTGAATCCCCCCCACCAGCTTCACTGAGTTCCCACTCAGTATGAACAACTACTTGCAGTCTACCTTAATTATTCCATGGATGTACTTGTACGCCTTTATCCCCCCGCCTTTCAGTGTATACATGCTGAGGTCTTCCAACCAGTCAGAGTAGGATTTCCCTTAACCCTTGATCATTTTGATTACCCTCTTCTATACCGCCTCCAGCCTGTCCCTGTCCATCCTCAAGTGGGCGCTCCAGAACTGCAAACAGTACTCCAGTTGAGGTCACACAAGGGATCTCTACAGGAGCAGGATCAAGACCCTCATCCTACCACTGACCTCTCTCCCTTGCATCCCAGCACTCTATTTTCCCTCTCACTACCCTGTTACTCTTGGCTGATGATTTCAAGTTGCAGGGATTAAGATTCAGAGGGGATAGCATATTGTGCACTGTTTTTGAACTTCTCCTGCTAATTTGGTCCATCCTGTGTAAAATGATATACAGTACATTGTTTTTATTTTCATTTACTTATTTGCTAATTGGGTAGGTACACTGGTCTGAGGGATCGTTTTCAGGTACGACCTTGGGTCATCTAGATGGCACATACAATACAGTTCAAGCATTAAGTATAATAATTTGTACAGGCAAAAACAAACCAACCATACAGTGACTGCAATAAGTGACACATAACAGTTAGATTCCCAGTTAAAACACAGACCAGGGGTGCAATGAATGTACTGCTTTTTATGTACCCTTTTTTTTGCAATGGATGCAACAAAAGTACATAGAAAGTACTGGAGCACCAGACTGGAACATTTTTGTTTTTTTCCCCAAGTTTACATGCCCGAGAGGTTTTTTGTCCCATTGGGTTGGCGCAAAGCCCATGGGAGATACTTTTTTTTGTTTGTTTTTTACTGTGGGCAGGTACCTGTGAAGACAGAGTGCAAAGCTCTAGACGGACGACTAGATTTCAGCTGCTGTGATCAACCAGAGTGCAGGAGTGACATTATGATCTCCATACCATTTGAACTAAATGTCTAACAGTGAGGACCTCAGCCTGCATGCGCCACTGTGGTCGGTGGCATCAGAGACGTAGCGAGTCTCAAAAGGAGCAAATGCAATTAGTTTGCTGACCAATGAAAGAAAAATAAAAGTACTATTTTTTTTTAATTCTGAAGGTCCCTAATATTACGACTGGCACAGTGTTTGTAATGTAGGCAGGACAGATAAAACTGCAGTAGGTAGTATGGCAGTTTCACAGCACTTGGTGGCTTGAAGAAAATTAAAAGAAAAACAATTGTGTTCATGAAATTCTGGTTAGTGACTCAAAAAGAAATAAACAGCACAAACCACTATATAACTGAAGCTGAGGGATCTGTTTTTTGTTGCAGGGGGGACCTGAAATGAGAGGTGGGCAACAAAGGAAGGGACCTGGGTAAGCAATCTGAACTGCATTTCATGTGTAATGTAGTGACTGTGCTACAGATGGCAGTAGTGAGCATTGTCTTGTATGGTGATATATACAGTATAAATACACATAGACAACTCCAGCAGAAAAAGGACCAATGTTTCATTCAGTCTGCCCTTAGTTCCCTATCTATCCACCAGATCTGTCATCCAGGGTACTAGCCCTCACTATTCACCCCCTAAGTCTCTTCCCTGCTACTACTGCCCTGAGCAGCCACTACAGACTTCACTCTGTTCCAACTGTTCTTGAAACCATTTCTGGTTTAGACTCCTACCACCTCAGCTGGTAGACTGTTCCAAGATTCCACCACACTCTCTGTAAAATCATACTTCCTCATATCCCTCTTGAACCTTCCTCCTGTCATTTCCACTCGTGACCTGTGACCTCAAACTTATGCTCATGCTAAAAAACTCCTGGCACTTCACCTTATATATTCCTTTCAAGAATTTAAAGGTCTCCATCCTGTCACTCCTCTCCTGTCTTATGTCAAGTGACTACATGTTCAGTGCCTTGAGCCAATCTTCATAAGATCGACCCTGCTGGCCGAGTATCATCCTGGTCACCCTTACTGCACTGCCTCTAGCCTGTCCTTATCCTTCCTGAGATGATGACTCCAGAACTGGGCACAGTGCTCCAGGTGTGGCCTTATATTACCTCTTTTCTTCTACTGTTAATATTCCTCCTACCACACATACAGCAGAGCCAGTCACAAAGCAACACAGTATTCTGCAGTAAATGACATGTCACAAAACACTGCATGACAAAAGTGATTGATTGACACTGAATTCCTCTTACCCTCTTAAATCATTGTGGGCAACCATGTTCCATCCTTCAGCACCAGGTTCCATCTACCTATGACTGATAACTTCCACTGTGATTGTTTCCAGTTACTGTAGTTGCTGTTGTCATGTTCTGGTGATTCTTTGTATTTCATATATTTTTCTGTACAACTGGTCACTCGTGAAAATGTGTCCCCCAGCTCATCCTGCTCTCCAGTATATAAAATGAAATGAATGACACTGTTCCCTGAAGCATACCGCAGCATTTTGTGATAATATTGCAAGGTACTGCACTCGCATCCTTGCCAGCGCTGCTGTATATGTATTATTTAGCTTTAGCTTTTATTAACCAGGAAAGGAGGGCTAGACAATATACTGTCTATTTTCAGCCTCGTCCCAGGGGGGATGGAAATACAGATGCAAATAAACTGAACCAGATTACGCTGCTAGTGGTACTATTAGTGAATGTTGGAAATTTGGCTAGGATACCAGGGATATTCCCCTACTCTTGCAGCAGAGGACACTGCTGTTCTCACAAGCAAGATGGAGGAGACGAAGGTGGACAGTGGTGGAGACACAGTTGTTCAGATGGAGAAGCCACTCTCTGTCTCCACCCAGGTAAATCAGGAGGTCTCAGGTGTGGTTTTGCACGAAGATGTGGATGCTGCAATTTCTATGCAAGTGGATGCTTTGAATCTTGGCAGTGCTGATACACCCGTCCGTTAAGATACAGGAAAAGAAATTGCTCTTACTGGCCATGTTTGTGGAGGTGGATGCCTCTCTGGAACTAGAATGCTGCAAGTCTGCAGAAGGTCAATCGGAGCTGAGCCTGAAACTGCCACATGTGATATTGCCAACAGTGTCCCAATTGTCTGCTGAATTCTGCACAGCAGAATTACTAGTAACTGTCCCTACAAACTTCGAGTTGGGTGACGCTGATGCAAGAAAACTGTTGGCCCTCAGAGGAGGTCAGAAAGTCACTGCCTGTAGACAGAATACTAGCTCAGAATCTTGGTCCCCAAAAAAAGCCATACAGTAGATGGCTGGGTACTTTCTTAAAATGGGAAAAAAATGGCTACTGAAAGTTTCCAAGCAGCAAATGACAACATTGATTGACAGCGTTTGATCAAAAGTGCAAGAAACTGCTGAACTGGGTAAATCAAAGATGGAGGCCACGGGTGAGCATGCTAACATTTGGGGAGGTGAAACAGAGCCATCTGCCGATTTGAATCCTTCACTGCAGGAATAAGGTGCTGTTACTCGACTTTCTGCTAAAAACACAGGGGGTTGGATATTCAAAAGGGTTGTGCCATGTGCAATAGGGTTGCGCCTGCGCAAGTCCGAAATTGCTCCATTCTGCTATATTCAGCAGGAGGCAGTTGCGCCCCCAAAGTCATGCTGAGCAACAGCGCAATGCTAATGAAGGCATGCTCAACTGGAGGGGAGGAACCATGCATAAACTGCACAGCCCGATATTCAGCGGGCTGTATGAAAGTCGTGCAAGCGCAACCCCAAACTGCGCCTGCACAACTTTGACCAAAAAAAGGATCAAAGTTGAGGGCCACCCACAGGTGAGCTGCCGCATTGCAGGGCGCAACACAGCAGCTACCACCTGTGGGTGGCCCTCCACTTCTTCCTGTGCCCCTGCAGCCCGATCATGGGCATAATGTAACCCCATAGCCGATCAGCGAGCACAGAACACACTCCCCACGGAAACCGATCGCGGGCATAACAGAACTGAACTCCCCACTGGCCCGATCAGCGAGCATAACATGACAACCCCCCACTGGCCCGATGCAGGCATAACATAAATGAACACCCCCACTGGCCCGATTATGACATAACATAAATGAACACCCCCACACTGGCCCGATCGCGGGCATAATGTGAAACCTTTCCCCCACTGGCCCGATCGGCCAGGCAGGTCCACCCCAAAGGCAATATCCCTGGTGGTCCAGTGGACGCGAAGCCCGATCGTGGGCATAAGAGTCACCCCAAAGAGCAATATCCTGGTGGTCAGTGGACATGAAGCCCGATAAGCGGGCATAAGAGTCAACCCCCAAGAGCAATATCCTGGTGGTCCAGTGGACCCATGAAGCCGATCGCGGGCATTAGAGTCAACCCCAAGGTCCAATTACCCTGGTGATCTGTGGCCCCCACCCACCCACAGGCCCCCACCCGCTCCCCGTCAGCGGCGGCAGCACCACCGCTACCGCCCGCTGACTGACTGCTTTCGGTCAGGGCTGCCGCCCATTGGTTCAGAGTTAGAGCCAATAGGCGTGCAGCCCCTGATAAGCAGTCAGATATGTGAATAAATTTTTCATTCCACATATCTGGACTGCTACGGTATAAGGCTGCCGCGTCCGTGGCTCTGCTCTGGGCTCCAATGGGCGTCCTTCCCAGACTGGTCGTCCGGCGGTGGCGAGGGCAGCTGAGTGAGTGGGGGTGCTATACCACGCCGACTGGCGGGGGTGGCGAACTCCATGGGTGGTGAAACGTCTCAGAATATTAGACGACGCAAAGGAATGGCTAATGCCGATCGCTTTCTCCACTGAACCGCAAAGATCTTTGAAGGTGAACTCCGTTCTGGCCAGTGATCGGGCCAGTGGGGAGTTCACGTATCCCACAATCGGGCCAGTGGGAGTTCATTTATGTTATACCGCGATCGGTAGTCGAGGAGAGAGATTTACTTCATGCCTCGCGATCGGGCTGCAGAGCTTCAGGCTCGACTGCTGCCTGGCAGAAGCCAGGCGCCAATCGTGGGATCAGCGCACCTGCATGCTAATGGCATACAAATGAGGCTATAAGTAGATGCAAATGGCCCTCGCGCCTAGCATGAATTATGGCCCCATTTGCATGTCACCTTTTGAATATCGGGAACTTGAGCCACCACATCTTGAATGCTCCACTCTGACCACTTGTGGTGGCGCAAGTTCCACTGCGCCATGCACAGTGGCTGTGGCGGGGCGATAGTCAAAGGGTTGCTCACAGCCGCAACCCCATTGAATATCGCCCGGCCACCCCAGCGCAACTTTTTTGAGCAGCGCAATTGCTTGCGCCACAGAATGGCGCAGTTTTGAATATCCAGCCCAGGTACTGTAACTTTTCCTGAGGCTTACCAAAAGACTGCTCCTACCACCGTTGTATTTTCTTCCAATAATTAGCTCCGCACCTTAAAATACTGGCTCTTTTTCTAAAGATAATGCTCTGCATACTCAGGTGGACAGTTTGTTTTCACCTGTGGGACCCTCCAGGCTGGGACAAGACGAGGAGGGGCAGGTACATAGGACAGTAACAGTCCAGGGGTCCTTCAGGTTCTAGGCCCCATAAGTTTAATTCCGAGGGGGGGCGTCATATGGTTGACTTATTTTTTGGAAACACTGCTGAGCCTGCAAAATGGAAGAATGTGGTTTGTTTACAATATAACAGGTGCATACTCTCTGGATTATGGCTATGCATGTAATTTCTGCCCAAACGACCCGAGGTGCAACCTTTGCAAAGAAATGGGCCATTTGTAATGTCAACATACCAAAGCTGTGCACAACTGGCAGGACAGACCTGAACAAGATATCTTGGAACATGCACAAAAGGCCATGATGGTGGATTCTCAACAGGTCCAAGGGGAAGCCTAGACTCTTCAGAACCCCCCTCCCCCTCCAATCACAGTCCAGGTGGAGAATGTTCCTGTTCAGGAAGATACTCAAGTGTTATCCCCAGATTGGGCACAGTTAGTTTGCTGACCAATTATACAAAAAAAAAAAAAACTTTCTTTTTTTAATTCTTAAGGTCCCTAGTATTATGGCTGGCGCAGTGTTCATGATGTAGGCAGGAGAGATATGCTACATCTATTGACTGGCTGACTGACATTTTATGTACTTTTGTCATGTTTATGTCAGTAAAATGAACTAAAAAAAGAATGTGTTTATTCTTAGACAGAACAATGACTAGTATCTTCTGACCATTTCCAAATATAATCTTATATGCTATTTTTGTAATGCTTGAAAACATATTTTAAAAACGCTATCATTTGGACAGTTAACCATAAAAACGGTATTTTTTAAATGAAAGCTTGGAGTCCAATCAGCATGTATAGACCCCAACAATACAGTTGTCCTGTGTTGCTACATTCATACACACATCAATATAATACAGTGTGCTGTTAAAAATGACAGGATTTTAAAAATGCAGTGACCCTTTTTATATTGATAAGAAACTTTTTTTTTTATTGCTGTATAGTCTGTAGTAATATTGTAATGATAAATCTACATAGGAGGGACAGGGCAGTCAGGGAGGGGTGGCAGTTTCTATCAGGGAGGGAATAACTTGCACTAGGGAGGAGTCGGAGGAAGGGGAGGTGGAGGCATTATGGGTTCAGTTAAGGTCCAATAGAGGGAGAAAGGTGAGGTTGGGGGTGGTTTACAGACCACCCAGTCAGGATGAGGAGAGGGACAGGGAACTAAGCTTACAAATATTGGAAGCTGCGGGGAAAGGAGAGGTGGTAACTGTGGGGGACTTCAACTTGCCTAAGGTGGACTGGAGCATACCATCGACAACATGTGCTAAGAGTCAGGTGATCCTGGAAGAACTGTAGAGTGGGTTCCTGACTCGGCATGACTGAACCAACAAGAGCCGAGGTTCTTGATCTGCTGCTTACTAATGGGGAGCATGTACAGGAAATAATGGTCAGGGAGCCACTGGGAGGAAGTGACCATTGCACAGTGTGGTTCCAGTTGGAAATGGGCAGGGAAAGCATCTCGACTAAGACCAAAATCTTGGATATCAGGAGGGCAGACTTCAGGAAAATGGGTGAAGTGCTAAGGAGCCATCTGGTGGGCATCAGAGCAGATATGGGGGTAGACCAAAGGTGGTCCATCATTAAGGAAGAAATACTGGTTGCCAGAGAGGAGTGTGTTAGGCTTAGGGGGGAAAACACAAGGGCCAAAGCGCCCAGCTGGTTCAGTTCTGGGGTCGCCCAGGCAGTAAGGGAAAAGAGGTTGGCCAACAGAAAATTCAGGAAGACCAAGAGAGAGGTGGATAGGAAAAATGACCTAGGGTTGGCTAGTGAGGCAAGTAAGAAAGTCAGGCAAGCAAAGGCACAGAAGGAGCTGCAGATAGCTAAAGGAATTAAGGGGGGGAAAAGGCTTTCTTTCGCTATACAAGTGAGAAAAGGGACAAGAAGGAAGGGACTGTTAGGCTTAAGAAAGGGGTGGAGTATGTGGAGGATAATGGGGAAAAGCAGAGATGTTAAATGAATACTTCTGTTCCATCTTCACCAAGGAGGATGGACCAGTGCCTTCAGGAGGGAAAAACAGATGTAGTGATAGAGGAGGACAGAGTAAGGGAGGGGCTGCTGGTATTGAAGGTGGACAAATCACCAGGCCCGGATGGAGTACATCCAAGGGTACTAAAGGAACTGGCTGAGGAGCTGGCAGGGCCACTGGCAGACCTATTTAATAGTTCACTAGAGACAGGCGTAGTACCGCAGGACTGCAGAACAGCACATGTAGTGCCGCTCCACATAAGTGGTCCTGAGGATGACCCAGGGAATTACAGACCAGTCAGTCTGACCTCCATTGTGGACAAGCTCATGGAGACCATACTAAAGGAATGGCTGGTGGAATATCTAGAGGAGCATGGTCTCCAGGATGAGAGGCAGCAAAGGCCCTTGACTCTGTGCCCCACAAAAGGTTGATCAGGAAGTTGGAGGATCGCAGAGTTGGGGAAAAGATGGCCAGAGGGGTGGAAAACTGGCTGGAGGACAGAACCCAGAGGGTGGTTGTGGGGGGAAGAGTTATCTGGCACAAGACAGGTAACCAGTGGAGTCCCACAGGGCTTGGTGCTGGGGCCGGTGTTGTTCAACGTCTTCATCAATGACACTGGAGATGGCATTAAGGGCAAAATGTGCCTATTTGCGGATGACACCAAGCTCTGTGGAAGAGTGGATACAGCTGAAGGGATACAGGACCTGCAGGAAGATCTAGAAAAGTGAAGGAGGTGGTCCAGGATCTGGCAGCTTGGCTTCAATGCCAATAAATGCAAAGTTATGCATGTTGGAACCAAGAATCCTAGGACAGAGTACAATCTGGGTGGAGTCCGAGTATCTGCATCAAAGGAGGAGAAGGACCTGGGAGGAATGATCACTAGTGACCTAAAGCACTCCATGCAGTGCAAGAAAGCAGCAGCAAAGGTAAACAAGATGCTGGGATGCATATCTAGGGGGATCAGTAGTAGGAGAGAGGAGGTTATACTGCCCTTGTACAGGTCACTGGTAAGGCCGCATCTAGAGTATGGAGTTCCGTACTAGTGCCCACACCTCAAAAAGGACATTAACCTGCTGGAGAAGGTCCAGAGGAGGGCTACAAAGATGATAGCTGGTCAGCAGAGTAAGGCATACAAGGAGAGGTTGAGGACACTGAACATGTACTCCCTGGAAGACAGGAGGGGAGCATGATTGGGACCTTCAAATACTTCAAAGGGATAAATAAGGTTGATAAGGAGAGTCTCTTTAAGCTGAGTGGCAACCATAACACAAGGAGGCACCGTCTTAAGCTGGAGGGTGGGAGGTTTATGAGGGAGGTCAGGAAGCACTTCTTCACAGAGAGGGTGGTGGACACTTGGAATGCACTGCCAGAACAGGTAATCTCATTGAAGACAGTGGGCAGCTTTAAGAGAGGCTGGGACAGGTATAGGGGGAGGGTAAGGGCCATAGGTTAGGGAGGATGGGAGGAGTGGGGAGAGGGGGCAGGGACAGTAGCTCAAGCTGTGAACCCTGCAACACGAGCAGACTTGATAGACCAAATGGCCTTCTTCTGCTGGCTTCTTCATATGTCGTATGTACATATGTAGTTGACTCCTAGCTTTCATTTAAAAAAATCCCTACCCTAATGATTCCAAAGTTAACACATTTTAGAGAAATATGTATTTTGAAAGGTCTAACTCTGGAACTACTGGGGCTAGAAACTTAATTGTGGGGTCCAGTCATTAAGCAATGGTGTTGCTATTACACTGTTATCATGTACCAGTACTATTAATGTTATCAATATGGATACAGGCAGTTCTTTCTAGCTTATATCGATACATACAGAGAATAATGGATTGGGTGTTGTACATTATGATTTTTTTTTTTTACACACCTGAGGTGTGTAATATCACATAATCCACGACTGCAAAGTATAAATGGTTTGTGATGGTATTACATACTGTGGGTGTGTAAACAATTAATAATGTAACACCCGATGTTAAAGTTGTTAATCTGGTTGGGATAATCAGTGCAATTCTTGTCCTTATGTACGGTACACTGTGTGTTGCTAGATTCCTATCGACTATATCTTCTAAGTTATTAAGACATATGTTTATGCATTTTACATGCTACTTGTACCTTTTTATGATGGGACAGCATTGTAAATGAGCCATTTGCTCAATGATTTTATCCCAAATAAACAAACTTGATTCTTTATTTTATATAACTGCTGTTCAGTTTAGTGCTGTGTGTTAAAAAAGGCAGTTTTCCTTTTCTGTGGTATTTTGTTTCTCTAAGCATGAGACAGAGGTGGCTTTCACTTTCAGTATGACTGGCCTAAACACCAATGCCGTAATAACAGGGTTCCATTACATAATAACTGGCTGGTTATTATGGCATTAGAAAGTGGTGTCAGTCCAGTCCATAAATGAGCTCACCAGTAATTTTTATATATATTGCAAAAAACTTTGTTAATGCATCAGTTAGTGTTGAAGTAACAAAAGTAAGGAAATGAGGAGTTGGGTTCCAACCCTAACACCTCCCCCCACCGACATCCTACTTAACCCCACCTCACAGACCAACAGGCATTGGGGTGTGCGAGTTGTTGCTCTCACCCCCATTCCAACTGTAAGGAAACTAAGATGGTACAGTATGGGAGAATGGGGTGAGGTTAGGTCAACGACAGCAAGACACACCATGATGCCTGCTGGTCTGTGGAGAGTGGGGAGGGGGTGGTCGGGTTGGGTGTCGGTGGGGGGAGGTGTTAGGGTTAGAAACCTCAATACCTCATTTACTTGCTTTTGTTACTTCAAACCTAACTGATGCACTAACAAAGTTTTTTTGCAATAAATTTCCTTACTTTTTGAAAAAGTGTAATGTTAACCTTACAGGTTTGTGAGAATGCAGGGCCCTCCAGGCCCTGTGCTCCCATCAGTCTATATTGTGTTACGGTTGTATCTCCCTCTGTAATGGTATCCATTTGTGGGAGTGCAGGGTCCGTATCCATAGCTGTAGAGGCAATGTATTGAACTCTCATGTCCCTGTGGAAGCACTGGGCCCTCCGGGCCCTGCACTCCCACTACTGCATAATAAAGGGCTTTGCAGACTCATAACTGCATAACAGTATCCATGTGTGGGAGTGTTGGGCCCTCTGTGTCATGCACTCCCATTTACAGGGAACAGCAAGAGGAAGGAACTGCTGTTAGAACTTTACTACTCTACTGGACTAAAGAACTAGAACTCTACTACTGGGAACTTCAATTTAAGGTAAAAACAAATAAAAAAAAGAGTGTGCTTGTCTGAGTTGGGTGAAGGAATTTTTATCTGTGCAGTTAGCTAGGTGAAAAAGAAAATGAATTGGGGGAGTGGCTTAGAGAGAAGGAAGCCAGGTGTTTGCATTTAAAAACTGACCTAGATAGCTTGTGGCAGCGAACAGCAAGAGGAAGGAGCTGCTGTTAGAACTTTACTGGGACTATATTGCCCTCCATCCCTCCTCTCCACCCCCACACCCCACCCTTCGCCAGTTCTACTTTTATAGACAGAGGATTTGACTGACAACAGGAACTTCCTGTTTGGGAGCAGGAAGGGAGTGATCACAGAGGCAGAAAAGACTCACCATCCTAGAAGGAAAAGAGTAGCTCTCCATCCCCCCCCCCCAGCTGCTGGAGGTCCAAGTATGAGCAAATAAGAAGGAGACTACTGAGGAATATAGGAACTTACTGTCCCAGAACAGGAAGATCAGGAGCTTTAAGGGCACAGAGGCAGTAGGAATGTAGGGAGAAAATAAATTATATAAAAAAAAATGAGAGAGGAAAGAGTTAGTATACAAAACAACACTTAAGGGGCCACAAATAAGACATTATGGGAGTGGTGCAGTGGCTATGGGGCAGCAGTCTTCCGGGAGATGTTCTGGAGGATGCGGTGTTGTCCCATCTGTAGGCACCGCATCTCTAAGTTGGCCAGGATTCGGGGAATCTCTTTTCCCACCCAGGGACCACCAGAGCCACCGCCGCTGCCTCAGAGGTTGCCAAGAAAGAGGAGCGGTTGGACCACAGTGGGCTCAGGGAGGGTGAGGGTGGTGGACCAGAAGTGCATCCCTCCATTTGTACCTCTCCACAATTCATATGCCGTTCTGGCAGAGTGTGGTTCCTCTATGAAGGCACCCACAGCGGAGACCAAGGAGGATGCTGGGAACCTCCACAAAGGAGACCCACAGGAGGGTGGCATGTGACCCCACAGGGGAAGAAAACAACTCCTGGTGGGGGACTACATTGTTAGGAGGGTAGAACTGGGGGAGGGAGGGGACAGGGAGGTAAGATGCCTGCCTGGCACCATGGCTTGGAGGGATAGGAAGAGAATCCTCAGGATCATGGGAGCAGCTGCACGGGGGAGGGAGCTGGATGTCATTGTCCACCTAGGAACATATGACCTGACTGGGAAAGGGATCAGAGCAGTGCAGGAGGAGTTTGTGGAGTTGGGGAGTGGCCTCAGACAAGTAGCACGTACGGTAACCTTCTCGGAGGTGCTGCATGTCTATGGCACGGGTGAGGCTAGAGTGCTCCACACCATGGGATTCAATCAGTGGCTGACAAACTGGTGCAAAGCTCAGAGTTTTGGCTTCATTGGGGACTGGGGGGCCACCTGGAGGGATGCAGGCCTATACTGGTGCGATGGTCTGCATCTGTACAGGAGGGGAACCAGGATCCTAGGTGATAAGTTTAAATGCTTCATTGGCAAGCATTTAAACTAACCAAGCAGAGAGGCACTGAAAAGGAGAAGGGAAATCCTAGCCCCCCCCCCAAAAAAAAATCAGGGTAGTTAGTGAGGTAAACACCAAGACAGAGAAGTCGATAGAAAGAAGGGCAGGGGTAAATGGAGAAAAAGACAAAGGCAGTAAGGACAGGGATGGGGCAAAAAGGGGTAACGCAATCAAAGAATGAACGGTAATGAGTACCAATGCCCACAGTCTAGGTAACAAGCTCCCTGAATTGGTGGCATTGATGGAAGAGGGATGCCTGGATATTGTGGCAGTCACAGAAACATGGTACACAGAGAATCATGATGGGATGTCAACATATCAGGGTACACAATCTACAGGAGGGACAGGGAGAGTAGAAGAGGAGGAGGAGGAGTAGCTCTCTATGTAAGGGAAGGGATCAAAGCAATATAACTAAAGGGTAAACAGGGAGGAGAGGAAGCACTGTGGGTCACCCTGGAGACTGGAAATGGCACCACAATCCGCACTGGAGTTGCATACAGACCCCCGTCTCAGGGGGAGGAAATGGACAAGGAAATGCTAGAAGGCATCCTTAGGATGGCAGAGAAAGGGGAGATATTGCTGATGGGGGACCTGAATATGCCAGATGTTAACTGGAGCACCTTTGCTGCAGCCACATCCAAGAGCAGGGCCATTCTCGATGCCCTACAGGGGGCATGCCTCAGAAAGCTAGTGTTGGAACCCACTTGGGAGGGAGCAATCTTAGACCGGGTACTCTCAAATGGGGACGCAGTGAAGATCTCGGATCTAGAAGTGGGTAATCATCTGGAAAGCGGCCACCAAACAGTGTGGTTCACGATAAACACAGCTGTAGAGTCAAGCCATACAAAAGTGAAGATACTGGACTTCAGGAGGGCTAATTTTGTCAAAATGGGAGAGTGCCTCAGAAAAGCACTGGCAAACAGGCAAGGAGGAGAGGTGGAGCAACAATGGGGAAACATCAAAACTGCCATCACAGAGGCAACAAGCCTTTGTGTGAAGCAAATAAAAAATCAAAATGAAAGAAAAAAACACTATGGTTCTCAAAAGAGGTGGCGGGGAAGGTTAGGGAGAAAAAGATAGCATTCAGGAAGTATAAGGAAACACAGAAGGAGCAGAGCAGAGAACTATACCAGTTAAAGCAGAAGGAAGCAGGGAAGGCAGTCAGAATAGCAAAGGCCCAAACCAAGGAAAAGATAGCCAACTCGGTTAAGAAGGGGGATAAAACCTTTTATAGGTACATTAGGGAGCGAAGAAAGACAAAGGAAGGGATACTGAGGCTGAATAAAGAGGAGGGTGGGTGGGTAGGCAGAGAGGGACAGTGAAAAAGCAGGGATACTGAATGAATACTTCTGCTCAGTATTCACAAAGGAAAAGGGGTGGTAGGTACCTAATCCAGTCAATAGAAGCACTCTGGATAGGAGGGTCGATATGAAAAAATTACTCACCTTAATAACATTTCTTCTAATGGAGTCTTGCTGTATTCTGACAATAGCAGTGAGTCCCAACCTTCACACTGCCCTGGAGATTAAAGGTTAACTTTCCAAGCCAGGCATGGAACGCTGAGCTCGAGCTCGGTTGAGACTCTGTCTGTTGCTGTTTAAACTCAAACCATCAGATCTTTACGAGCTAAACTCACTAAGGTCCTGTGTGGAAGCTGTAAACCTACACTAGCCAACTGGCTACTAAACATAAAAACAGATTTTTTGGTCCCAAAACAAAGACTCAAGTCAGAAGACCCAAAAAATGAAATAAACACAACACCCACTCACCCAAAGAAAAAAGGGGGTGAAAACAACAAGGTGGGGCACCTCCAGAGTGCCAACACTGCACTGCCCACCCACATCCCAAAAACAGAGGTTCTGAGAGGGGAAGGCAGGGGGGGGGAGGTCAGAATACAGCAAGACTCCATTAGAAGAAACAACATTACTAAGGAGAATAATTTTTTTCTTCAAACAACATGAAGTCTTGCTGTATTCTGACATATGCAGACTACCAAGCAGTACCTCCACGGAGGAGGACAGAACCTACTTAGGAAATATGCTCTGAAGCACAGCTGTGCCATAGGCAGAGCATCACTCCTAGCCTGGATATCCAGGGAGTAATGCTTGTAAAAGTGTGAACTGTTTTCCAGGTAGCTGCTTGACATATCTCTAGAATAGGAATATCCCTGGCAGCAGCCAGGGAAGCAGCTGTACCTCTGGTAGAGTGAGCCCTCAGGCCTGAGGGTGGAACCTTACCCAGTTTTTCATAACAACATTGAATACAAGAGACAATCCACCTGGCAATGGATCTTTTAGTGGCAGGTTTCCCTTTCCCAACCTCACCATAAGTGAGGGAATCAAACCTGTGACCCTTGGTACGTTCTATGTAGTAGCTAAGGGCTCTTTTCACATCTAAACTGTGCAGCCTCCTCTCACCAGAGGAGGAATAGTCAGTGAAAAACACAGGAAGAGACAAAGATTGGTTAAGGTGGAAATCTGAAACCACCTTAGGCAAAAACTTCCTGTTAGTCCTGAGGACCACCTTATCTCTATGGAAGGAGATAAAATCAGGCTCCACTGACAGGGCTTGCAACTCACTTATCGTCTGGCAGTGATGGCTACCAAGAACACAGTTTTTCAAGTCAAGTACTTAAGCTCTGCTGAAGACAAAGGCTCAAAGGGGGTTGCATAAGCTGAGCAATGCAATGTTAAGGTCCCAAGCAGGGGCAGGGTCCCTGAATGGAGGTTGGTATAAGCAATTCCTTGAAAAACTTAGAGAACACAGGGTGAGCTGAGAGAGAAGAGGGCTTACCTGCTGAAATGAAAGCAGAAACAGCTGCCAGATGCACCTTTAGTGTAGCTGGTCTAAGGCTCAAGATATTCAAATGGACCATATAATCAAGGACTGTGGACAGATCAGCAGACTCTGGGGAAATATGCCTTCCAGAGCACCATATGGAAAATCTTTTCCACTTAGAATTATAAGTAGTACTGGTGGAAGGTTTCCTTGCAGCCTTCAGAATATCCATTACACCTTGGGAGAGGTGTAAATCAGCAAACTCTAACTCTTTAAGAGCCAGGCCTTGAGATTGAGAGATTTGAGAATTCGGGTACCAAACCCTCCCCTGAGCACAGGTTAACAGGTTGTAATTCCTGGGAAGAGACAGGGGAAGATGGACTGCTAAGGACAACAGGAGAGGATACCAGGGCTGTCTGGCCCAGTCTGGAGCAATCAGGATCACTTTGCAGGGTTGAGACCTGATTTTGACTAGCACTTTGAACAGGAGAGGGAAGGGGGGAAAAGCATACAGGAATTTCCTTCCCAACTGAGAACTAAGGCATCCAGGGGGACTGAGCCCAACACTGGGGGCCTGCAGCAAAAAAGGGGAAGTTGGTGATTGTCTGGGGCTGCAAAAAGATCTATCTGAGGGGTGCCCCATCTGGAGAATATCACCTCCAAGACCAGGGGATCCAGTGACCATCCGTGATGGCCCTGAGATATCCTGCTGAGAGCATCTGCCAGGACATTGTCCTTGCCTGGGAGGTGTATGGCGGTGAGGGAGGTGTTCAGGGAATAAGCCACAGACCACAACTTCATTGCTTCTGTGCACAAGGCCGTAGACCGAGTGCTTCCTTGCTTGTTGATGTACCACATTGTGGTGGTGTTGTCTGTTCTGACCTGAATAACTTTGTTCTGAACAGATTTGGAAAAAGCTTGAAGTGCTAGAAATACTGCTCTGAGTTCCAACAGATTGATGTGAAGCAGAGATTCCTGAGGGACCACAACCCTGGGAGTCAGGTCGCCCAAGTGAGCCCCCCAACCCAAGAGGGAGGCATCTGTAGTAAGGATTAAAGAGTGGGACTGAGTGACAAAGGGAACTCCCTGTCTTAGATTGTTCTGATCCTGCCACCACTGTAAGGCCTGGATCAGGATTCGAGTCACTGGGATCAATTTGGTCAGAGGGTCCTTCTTTTGAGACCAAAAGGCTCTCAAATGGAACTGAACATCCCTCATCTGAAATCTTGCTCCCTGCACCACTGCTGTGGAAGCAGCCATGTGGCCCAGGAGCTGCAGAAAATGCCTTGCTGGTCGAGACACCTGCAGGGTGAATGAGGAAGCCAGTGTGATAAGGGTCCTTGCCCTGTCCAGGTGAAGGAAAGCTCTGGCCTTTTCTGTATCTAGCTCTGCACCTATGAAGGTGAGGAGCTGAAAAGGCTCTAGAACTGACTTTGAAAGATTCAGAAGGAAACCCAAAGAGGTGAGCAGTTGCTGAGTTATCTGTAGGTGTAACTTAACTTGGTCTGGGGACTGACCTACTATAAGCCAGTCGTCCAGGTATGGGAAGATGGCAATCCTTTGCCTTCTTAGAGAAGCAACTACCACTGCCAGGCATTTTGTGAACACCCTCGGAGCAGAGGTTAGACCGAAGGGCATTGCTCTAAACTGGTAATGGCCTGAGGGCAGCTCGAACCTGAGGTACTTTCGATGGGAGCTTCTGATGAGAATATGGAAGTAGGCATCCTTGAGGTCCAGGGACACTAGCCAATCCCCTGGCCTTAGAGAGGGTAGAATAATTCCCATAGTCACCATTTTGAATTTTGGTTTTAAAAGGTGCTTGTTTAGTATCTGAGATCAAGATGGGCATACATTCTCCTGTCTTTTGGGGTAAGAAGTACCTGGAATACAATCCTTTTCCTGGTGTGGGGTGGAACCCTTTCCACAGCTCTGAGAGCCAAAGGAAGAGACCTCTGCCTCTAGGGCAAGTGCCTCTGAAGGATTTGCAGGTGGAAAGGATCTGGCTCTCAGCTTTGGAAATTTTTTGAAGCTGAGAACCAATCCCTGGCTTACTACTTTCAGGACCCACTTGTCTGATGTTAGAGACTCCCAGTCCTGGACAAAGTAAGCCAGCCTGCCCCCTACAGGTAGTGGAGAATCGGCCCTGGCAAACCCATCAGGGTGCCTGTTTGGCAGGGGGTTTTGGCTGAGGGGTGGAAGCAGGTCTGCTTGTACCCCTTCTGCCTCTCCCTCTAAAGAACCCCCTCTGAGCATAGGCAGAAGAGGAGGCCTGGGCTTGGTAGAAAGGCCTATGAAAAGGCCTGCCCCTGCCCCTGGGGTGCTGCCTCTGAGGAGTGGCCTGCCTTTCCTTGGCCTGTGCACTCCTATAAGTGGTCCTAGATTCATCCATTTTCTTCATGTAACTCTCTGTTTGCTCCCCAAACAGAGAATTGCCCACAACAGGAAAATCCATGGCCTTAGTCTGGGTATCCCAGACAGGCTAGTACATCTGAGCCAAGCCATTCTACGAAGTGCCACAGATGTAGCCATGACTCTAGATGACACATCATTGGAGTCCACTGCAGCATGGAATTGCACCTTGGATGCCTCAATACCATCAGCAGCCACCTGCTCCAGCTCCTTGGCAAGCTGGCCAGGGACCTGTTTTGCTAAAGCCATAACAGTGTCCCATCTGGATTTTTGATACCTAGCAGTACAGGCCATATAGTTGGCCTGTCTGAGTCCCAAGGATGCTGCCATGTACTGTTTCTTTGCCATGGCATCAATCCTCCTGGAGTTCTTGTCTGGGGGGTGTGAAGCCAAGGGAATATTTGCCTTATCACAGGCTGCAGCCTGCACTACCCCAACATGGCTGCATTGTTGTGTAAGGAACTCTGTATCTGAACCTGACAATGTATACTTCTTATCCATTCTTTTATCCACAGGAGATATAGTATTAGGAGTCTTTAAAATCTTAAATGTCTGTTTCCCAAAAGATTTGTGTAAGGGAATAGACAGCCTCCTAGACTCTGGGATATCCATCATTTCCACATAGTCAGGCTCCTCCTGGTCATCCACAGCTTCTTCCATAGGAAGCTGGAGGGTTTCAGCCACTTTTTTATAAAACATAAAATGGGAGGGGGACTCAGAAAGCCTAGGAGGAGACACTCCTGAAGGTCTGTCTGGGGAGATGTCCAGGTCAATGGGCACATCCAGACTTTCAAAACCACATTCACTTTCCTCATACTCCTCTTCCGGTTCATAATACTCCTCTAAGTCATAATCTTGAACTGGTGGAACCTGCCAAACTGTGCGCCTCCCTGATGGTGCCGGTTCAGTCGGAACCGGGGAAAGTGACTGCACAATTTTTATCGCTTTGGCTATTTCTTCAGCAGTTGGAGAAGAAAGTTTTGGATCCACACCAGCTGATTTTTCCTTTCTTGTTCTTTTAGCCGGAACTGACTCCTCAGAATCGGCTCTCCTTTTGCCCGAAGAAGTCTCGCCCTGGTCAGAGGGCACTCCTTCTGGTTCGGTTTGAACCGAACTGGGCTGGCCATCCGGTTCAGCTTACTTTTTGGCCTCCCTTTCCTGAGCCTACCAACTCTCTTTTCTAGGGTAGCTGCAGGAAAATTTTTACAAATCTGGCAGTCTGCATTGAGGTGGTCAAACCCCAGACAATAAACACAGGTGGTGTGGGGGTCAGCCTTAGCAAAGACTTCCCCACACACACTGCAGCGTTGAAACCCAGTGGGCCTGGTTTTCTTTTGGGTTTCTCAGACATTGTGCCAGTCCTAACCAAACTTACCTTTTAATGGCAATCCGCCAGGCAAGACCCTCTTATCCGGTTCCTGTATTACGAATTCGTGGAAAAACCGTAATAAATCCTTTTTTTAGAACCGATAAGAATCGGTAACCACACTCTAAAAGTACAATTAAAGACTTTTTAACAACTTGATCGGTTCAAACCGAACCGATGAACCGTTTACAAGTTCCACACAGAATAGAAAATTAAGATAACCTATCTAGTACTCACAAATACCACAGACAGAGACTGAACCGACAGGTTACGGTTTAAATTCGGTCGAAAACCGAGAAAAGTGGTACTTTAACTGACAAAATGAACCGAGCAGAAGGAGCAATCTCCGGAGTGACTGTTCAGTGAGGCGGAGTAAAGAATTGACGGTTTGAGTTTAAACAGCAACAGACAGAGTCTCAACCGAGCTCGAGCTCAGCGTTCCATGCCTGGCATGGAAAGTTAACTCTTTCAACTCCGGGGCAGTTCGAAGGTTGGGACTCACTGCTATTGTCAGAATACAGCAAGACTTCATGTTGTTTGAACAGTCCTTTCACATAAAAAAGGGTTCTGAAAGAACTCCTTAAACTGAAGGTGGACAAAGCAATGGGGCCTGATTCACCCCAGAATTCTAAAAGAACTAAGGAGAAAACTAGGAACACCATTGACTACCCTTTTTAACAAATCATGGGACGATGGTGTGTTGCCTGAGGATTGGAGAAGGGTGGATGTGATTCCCCTTCACAAAAGTGGGAGCAAGATAGAGACAGGAAACTATAGACCTGTCAGTTTGACCTCAGCGGTAGGGAAAATTATGGAATCACTTCTGAAGGAAAGAACTGTTGAGTACCTAGAGACCAGTGGGGCACAGGACACAAGACAGCATGGATTCACAGTGGAAAGATCATGTCAGACGAACCTAATCGATTTCTTTGACTGGGTGACCAAAGTAGTAGACCAGGGAGGGGCTGTGGACATGGCCTATCTAGATTTTAGCAAGGCATTTGACACAGTCCCGCACAAAAGATTAATAAACAAATTAGCCAGCCTGGGAGTGGGTCCCACTATGGTAGCCTGGGTAAAACACTGGCTGGACAATAGAATGCAGACAGTAACAGTAAATGGACTCCACAGTGAAGAAAGGAGGGTTACTAGTGGGGTACTGCAGGGTTCAGTACTGGGTCTGGTCCTTTTAATGTCTTTGTAAGTGACATTGCAGAGGGACCAGAAGGAAAAGTATGTCTCTTTGCAGGCGACACAAAGATCTGCAACAGGGTTGGTACACAAGGTGGGGTGGAAAGGATGAGAAGGGACTTGGCAAGGCTGGAGGAATGGTCAAATGTATGGCAGCTTAGAGTCATCACAAAGAAGTGCAAAGTAATGCATATGGAAAACAAAAACCAAGGGGAAGAGTACACAATGGGGGGTGAGATACTGACAACAAAAATGGAAAGGGACCTGGGGTAGTTATATCAGATGATCTAAAGGTGGGCAAGCAATGTGAGAAGGCAGTAAGGAGGGCTGGGGGGATACTGGGACGCATAGGGAGAGGCATCACCAGCAGAAAACAGGAAGTTGTTATCCCTCTGTACAGACAGTTGGTGAGACCCCATCTGGAGTACTGTGTGCAGTTCTGGAGACCCCATCTCCGCAAAGACATAGACATGGTGGAGGCTGTCTAGAGAAGGGCAACCAAAATGGCGCAGGGTCTGCACCAGAAGACATACAAAGCAAGACTAAAGGAGCTTAATATGTATACCTTCGAGGAAAGGAGGGAGAGGGGGGACATGATAGAAACTTTCAAGTACCTCAGTGGAATCAACAAAGTCCAAGAGGGTAGCATCTTTCAGGAAAAGAGATGTGCAATGTGAAAGAGTACCCCTTTTTCTTTCATTTTAGGAAGGTGGTGGATCCAGGATGTACGTTTGTTATGTGTTATTATTGTAATATCTTGTTTGTTGGGCTGACCACCCACTTTGTTTATATTTTGTATTATTTGTTCGTCCCCTTTTGTTCCTTTATACATCCTAGAATCACTAATCTCCCTATTTTGAAAGAATTAGGATAATACTTAAATGAGAGGGCGTCTGGATTGCTCCCTTGTATTGTTGCAACGTCCTGCCCTCTTTGTTTATATGTCTGGAGCTGTTTTATGCTCCGTGGGTTTTTCATTTATTTTTAATTCCTGATGCAGTCCTTGCTTGAATATTAGATTAGGAAGGTCTGTAATTCTTTGTCTGAATAGCCCTCTAAAAAAAAAAAAATTATTACAGGACATCCTAAATTCTGCAGTCAAGCCCCGTTTTGCTTGCTGTGCTGCTTTGGGTTTGTTTTTGCCCTGTAATAAAAAAATACTATGTTGAGAACTTCCTGGTTCTCTTATTTGTTCCCCGTCCTGTATTTTGGCAGGAGTCTCTAAAAAGAAACGGGGATTTACTCATTAATCAGCATACAAGAGCTTTTATACAACTGAGCGAACGCGAGCGCTGGTAAAGTCATACTTGCTCTTACTTGCGCACAGTCGTGAAGGTAGTTTTTTTTGTAACTTGGCTCCGAGTGAGGTTTACTACGTTTATCTCTCCTTGTTCATATCTGCTTAACTTCCGGAGCTGAAATGGAGCACTTTCGGGGGCTATTGCTAAGCTGTCTAAAGAGCGAGGAATTTTTCTGTCTGGTACAGCGTTTCAGAGTTCTGGGTACCGTCCCCCTTCCACTGCAGCACTTCTCTAAGAGCCGGCCGGCCACATTCTGTAACATTTTATGCTGCTGCTGGAAGGGGAGGTGCTTCCTGAAGCTAGAAAACAGTGTAAAACTCCACAAAAAGAGTGCAAATAATTTCTGAGACTGTTTTTATGTTATTAAATTGTCTTAAAGGGATGTTGATGTTTTAAATAAAATAATATCATTGTAAATAAGGAAATAATGTTTGAAATAAAGTACGGGGTGGAGCTAAGTAATCACACGACCCCCTGCATTGTATATATATGTTGAACACCTAGTTCAGGTAGTCAGAGAGGATGTAGTGGTAGCGTTGATAAAGACAGAGCATCTGATGAGAGGGAAATCATTAGATGGGATGTGATGCTGTAAACATCCATAAAGCTAGTAATTTCTAGCCCTATATTGTTGTTTTTGCTTCCCTTTTATTTTTGCCATTTCCAGTTCGCTTTATATAATCACTGTAAATAAGTATCTTTATTTTTTTGCTGCAATTTGCCTAGGTGGTCCATCTGTACTATCAACCTGCGACATGCAAGAACAAGGGAACACAATTTGAAGACAGAGGGGGGATAGCTCAGAGGTAATGTGAGGAAGTATTTTTTCATGGAGAGGGTTGTGGATGCATGGAACGGCCTTCCTAAAGAGGTCGTGGAGTCAAAAACAGTGGGGGAATTCAAGAATCCATAGGACAGACATAAGGCAATTCTAGTGGGGGGGTAAGAGGAAGTAGGCTGTTGGTTAACTAGGATATGCAGCTTATCCATTAGGTAGGGAAATAGGCAGAATATGTGGGCCAAGCGGTCCTCATCTGCCATTAAATTCTATGTTACCAATAAGTATAGAGGTACAGTGCAGGCCTACAGACATTCCAAGTAACCCTTGTGATGCAAATGGTGCAATATCTCAGTACCCATAGGAACACTGGAAAAAATTCCACTGCAGTTGTAATCATGCCCTGGCAACCTAACCATCAGTTTAATACACCTAAAGGTCTACTAAGCTGCATTTAGCGAAAAATCCGTATCTCAAACCATTTTTGAGTTATAGGCCCTGAAAGGTATTGCATCCACCACAATGTTATCCGAAGGGAAATTTCTAAACTTCAAAATCTTATAACTATGGAAGCAATATAAATTGTATCACCAAACCAGCAGCAGTCACACCTTTGGTACAAGCCCTGCCTACCCTGAAATATCAAACGGTTTCTTAGCAGTGACTTTTTAAAAAACCGTTTCGCGACATGACAAAATCCCTTTCTGCTAGCTGATCCCTTTTCGCGAGCTGCCAAAATCCAGTCTCATGAACTGATCCCTTTTCGGGAGGTATGGTCATGTGATCCTACCCTCAGGAAAAAGGATTCTGACAGCTCATGAAAAGGGATTGGCTCGAGAAAAAGGATTTTGACAGCTTGCAAAAGGCTTCGGAAGCGAGTCACAAAAAGGGATTTTTAAACTTAAACTAACTAAACCAAAGGCATGGGTTTTTAGAGGACATCCCCCTGAGCAAAACTCCTTCATGGATGTCTACAGAAGACATCCTTGGGGCAAGTTATTACATTTTGTTTATGCCAAAAAAATGAAAAACAAGATGGCAGCCCATGAAAAGGGATTTTTTTGTCATGAAAATGGATTTAAAAATCCCTTTTCACAATCCCTTTTTGTGTGCACAAATCTCTCTTCACCACTGTGAAGCTTTCCAAAAAACTGAACTGAGCATGCTCAGAACCCAAAATTTCAAAACTGAATAACTTTGTAACAGATTAATATTTTTTCATGAAACCAATGTTGGCTTGTTCTGTGGGTAAAGCTCTTTCTACCCTGAACATTTCAGAGTAAAATTCCAAATGGTGTGGAGGGGAGGGGGTAGCAAGTGAGAAATTTTGTGTTTTGGTGACCACTAGTGGTCAAATAGTATAACCTGAATGTGAGAAAAAAACGGTGATGGCAAGTGAAATTAAACTTACAACTTCATGAGATGTCTGCTTCATGATGGGGCATGGCAAATTCCATGCATATCACCAGAACGTTTTCAAAGTTATTGAAGCATAGACTATTAAGGTTTAGCATAAACATGAAAGAATTTAACTACAAATAGTGATATACACATTTTGGGACTGCATATCTACAGGACTACACTCCCTATCAAACTGAAGCTTGAAATATTATGAGACCATTAGTCTGTGAGGGCACATGCCAAATTTCATGTAAACTGCAGGAACTGTTGTGAAGTTATTAATGCACAAAGTGAAACAATCAAAGCAAGAATTTGACAAAACATGGAGATGTACACGTTTTGGGACTGTATATCTCAGGATGTGCACTCCCAATCAAACTGAAGCTTGGGAGATCAAGAGACCATCAATCTGTGAGGGCACATGCCAAACTTCATGTAAACTGCTGGAACCATTGCAAAGTTATTAATGCACATAGTGAAACAATCGAAGCAAGAATTTGACAAAACATGCGGATGTACACAGTTTGGGACTGCATATCTCCAGATGTGCATGCCCTAACTGAAGCTTGGCAGGTCAAAAGACCATTAGTCTGAAGGCACATGCCAAACTTTATGTAAACTGCTGGAACCAATGCAAAGTTATTAATGCACAAAAGGAAACAAATGAAACAAGAATTTGATAAAACACGTGGATGTACACATTTTTATTTAGCTTTAGGTAACCGGGTAAGTACACTAGACAAGTAGTATGCCTATTTTCAGGAACGACCTGGGAGATTACAACAATGGGGTACAGGGCACAGTACATCATTACGCACATCACAGTACATCATTACATCAATACTGCATATCTCCAGATGTGTACTCACTAACTGAAACTTGGCAAATCAAAAGATGATCAGTTTGTAAGGGCACATGTCACACTTCTTGTATACTGCTAGAAGGGCTGCAAAGTTATTAATGCACAAAGTGAAACAACTTGAGTAATAATTTGACAAAACATGCAGATGTACACATTTTGGGACTGTATATCTCCAGCTGTATACACACTACCTAAAAGAAACTTGGCAGATCAAGAGAACATTAGTCTGTGAGGGCACATGCCAAACAAACTTCATGTAAATTGCAGGAACAGCTGCAAAGGTATAAATGCACAAATAGAAACAACAGAAGCAAGAATTTGACAAAACATGCAGATGTACACATTATGAGACTGCATATCTCCAGATATGCAATCCCTATCAAACTGAATCTTGGCAGATCAAGAGACCATTAGTTTCTAAGAGCATATTTCAAATCTCATGTAAATTGCCAGAACAGCTGCAAAGTTACTAGTGCACAAAGTGAAACAATCGAAGCAAGAAATTTGACAAAACATGCAGATGTACACATTTTGGGACTGCATATCTCTAGGTGTGCACTACCAATCAACCTGAAATTTGGCAAGTCAAGAGACCACTAGCCTGTGAGGGCACATGCCAAATTTCATGTAAATCACAAGTATAGCTGTGAAGTTATTAATGCACAAAGTGAACAAAATCCCAGTTTGTGAGGCAAGTCCTTGTTCACAAAAAATACCCCATCCAAAAGACTGAATTGAGCATGCTCAGAACCTGAAATTTCAAAATTGAATAACTTATGAATGGATGAATATTTTTTCACCAAACCAACGCTGGCTGGTTCCTTGTGGCAACCTCTTTCTACCCGGACAATTTCAAGACAAATTTATAAACTGTGTGGCCGCAATGCGATGGGCAAATATCAGCCCCCCCCAAAAAAACGAAACACACACTTTTTCACTACGCGCTGCATGAAAAGCGCACATCCAATTGAAACGAAACGTAGTAAATCAGGAGAACTACCCCATGTGACAGCGCACACCACATTTTGTACAAAACTGTTAAACGGTTGCAAAGTTATTAAGGTGCAAAATGTGGGGTTTAACATTAAACTGCCTACTCAACCCTAACTATAGGGGCACAACTGCGCCCTCATAATATATATACAGACATACACATATATATATGTATAGATACACACTATGTATCTAAGGGATATGCCATAGCCCCACTACAAATATCAAAGTTATTTTGCCCAAGTGCAGTTTGACCTTAGACATCACTTGCCACTCCTGATGTCAAAGGTCAAACTGCCTTCGGGAGAAAAACTTTGATATTTGTAGTGGGGCAATGTCATATTCAATTTATGCAATGCCCTTTCTTTGTATTTGGATGTGCTGTTTTTTTCTCTCTTAAATGGTTATATTTTTATTTTTTTAGTTGGCAAGTGGCGTTTCAGGATTTATTTAATTTTGTTGACTGGGTTGGCCCACTAAGACCAAAGGAGACCCTTTTTCAGGAGTGACCCAGAATTAATTACGGGGAATCATTGTAGGATAAGATACATACAATAACAATGTGTAAACTACAACTGATATATAGACTACTCAATTTATACAACAGATACAGTGACAACGGACAAATTACTTCATACAATGACAAACTGATTTAGCTACTTTTAACAGCTTCATATGTCAAGGGTAATATTCAAGTAAGAAGTGCATAACAGGAGCAGACTTACATTCTAGAAAGGATGGCTATCCTAAAAAATTAAGATCTAAACAATGGAGGGTTAGAGGGGTAACAGGCCAATTAATGCAGCACATCGCAAGCAAGTGGAGCCGATCAGCGATAACTGCATATACCATGTTCCAGCAGGTGGGTCTTTAGGCCTTTCTTAAAGCCATCAAGTGAGGAGTATTCTTGTAGGCTACTAAGAAGAACATTCCACAAGATCGAAGTAGAGATGGCAAATGACCTGTTACAATGGGTGGGTGGCCCTGACTTTGGGGACTTGGTGGAGTGATCAGCTAGATATCTGAGGGACCGCCTACTCAGTTTCGTTAGTAACAGGTCTTTCAGGCTATGGGGAGCATTTCTGAGCCTACATTTAGAAGCCAGGCACAAAGAAGAGTAGACTAACCTATCTTCAAATGAGGGTCAATTTACTGCCGGAGTACATTTACAGTGATGTTCCCTTGGGGAAGCCCCTACAGCAGAATGACCTATCTGGTGGCATAAAGTTTAGAGCTTTTGCATGTCTGTGTTTCTGATAGATTGTAAAACCGGAGACCCATAAAGTAGAGTAGGGAGAAGGGTGCCATTAGCAATACGTAGTCGTGACTCCTTAGTGAGGAAGGGGCTTAGACAGTACAGGAGCCCAATCTTTTGGTGCAGAGATCTGGTTTAATGTTCTATATGTATTTTGAAATTGCTGTCTTGGTCCATGTATACCCCCAAGGTACTTAATGGACTCCACTACCTCAGTCCCGGAACCATTTGAGAGGGAAGGGGTCAGAATATGTTGCCTATGGGACCTAGGCCACTGTAGCCAAAAAAGATGGCCTTTGTCCTTTTGGTATTAAGGTCCAATTTATTGGTTAGGAAACAGTTCTCAGGCAACTGCAGGTGGTCTGCCAGTAGGCTATTCAAGTGGGCAGTGTCATTTGAACTCTGTTACAGTACTGTATCATCTGGGTATAGGAGCAGTTCTACACTGCCACAGTTCTTTGGCATATCATAAAGGAAGAAAAGTAGGGGTCTCTGAACTGAACCTTGTGGGACACCATCAAGAATAGGGCATTTATCCAATAAAGCACCCTTTCATTTGAGAATGTATGATCTACTGGAGAGGTAGTCGGAAAACCACCATAGGGACAACCCATCGAGGCCAAGGGATTTCCGTTATAGTTATAAGCAGCTGGTGGCTCACAAAATCAAAAGTCTTGGTAAGGCCTATAGATACTGCACCAGCCTGTAAGCCAGTGTCTAGGGCAGACAGGATATCTGTAGTCAGATGGACTACAGCGGTGTCCATTCCATGTTTTTTTCTAAAACCATGTCAGTAAGCAGTAAACTGGCCACACTGTTTAATATACTCTTGGACCTGATTGTAGACCAACCTCTCCAACAATTTGCTTAGGATGCAGAGGAGTGATATTGTAGTTCTCAACTTGCTCTTCTGACAACTCCCCCCCCTTATGGAGAGGAATCACAAGAGCTACCTTCCAAACAGTTGGGACTTTCCCTTCAAGGAGGGATCTATTGTAGAGCATAGCACTGGGGGAGGCAATGACAGGGGCTGTGATATTAAGAAGCCTAGGTTTAAGTTTATCTTATCCAGCAGATTCAGCCACTTTTACTTGCCTAAACACCTTTTTCCTGGTCATTAGTCTGAAGTGGAAATTTGGGGAGGGGTGACTGTCATCAGGGCAATCTAAGAGGGGTGGAGAAGAGACAGAGAGATTCTTAAATTTGTCTAAGTCAGTGAAGAAAGCATTAATAGCTGCTGCAGAGTCTACGGTGTTACTAACATGTACTCCATCTGCTACAATATCGCCTTTGTTGAAGGTGACAGACCCCTTTAACAGAGCATTAAATTGTGACCAGAATGTATTAGGTTCTGAAACATTCTTATCTTGTAGATTTCTAAGGTAACTTCTTTTAGCTGCCTTTAGACCCCTTTTACATTTGTTACACAACTCTCTGTATTTATGCCTATCACTGGTTAGATTTGTGGCTTTGAAATTACCCACGTTCTGTCTCTCATTTTCAGGAGTTTTTTAAGCTGTCGGGACAGCAATTTGGATTGTTGCCCCTTGACTCCAAGCTGTTTTTGCGGGGTGTGTTTATTTGCTGTAGAGAGAAAGTTTTGTGTAAAACCATCTAAGAGCTATGCCTATGCTTGGGGCAAGTCTGATTTAAGCCCAATTAACCTTGGATAATGTTCTAAGGAAGGAATTGGTTTCAAATTTGAAAAAGCCCTGAGCCCAAACGATCCTGGAAGGGAGTGTTGGGTAGTCATTTTTCCAAACACAGAAAATAGGGGTGTGATCACTTATGGAGTCAGCAAAAGCACCCACTAGTTTGATTCTATCTGTTCTGGATACAAGGATCCAAATCAAGGGTGGTGTGGTTACCTGTCTTGGTTATTTAGCCTAGTGAGTTCAAGTAATAAGTTGGGTGAGTTTAGCATCATGCAGAGTGGACTTCATGCCTCCACTAATATGTTGGGATCAGTGCAGGTTGAAATCACTCAGAATTATTCTTTTCCCTAATGGGAGGTCAGGGATTGCATTTGTCTGGGAAACAAGGGCTGCCACTGCTACTTTAGGGGGATTGTAGATACACCCAACCAAAAGAGGCTTTGTGCCACCTAGTAACAGATTAACAAATACTGCCTCACGTTCTGTCTTTGTTAGAGCATGTATAGAAACCAGGAAGGCCTTTAAGGAGGACCTAACATAAATGAAAAACACCACTACTCCTTTTCCCCACACCTATCATTCCTGAAAGTCATGAACCCAGGGACCTCCACCTCATGGGGGTAGTATAGCAGGTTTCAGTCAAGTTTCTGATACAGAAACTATGTCTGGGGAGTACATGGTTACTCAGGTTTCCAATTCATGCATCTTAGCCCTAAGGCTGTTTATATTCATATGGGTTATTTTTAGCTGTCGAGTATTAATCCGACTCGGGAAAGTGGGAGACCCTATTCTTGTATTTACATAGGGGGAACAAGGATTCAGTTCAATGTACCCAGCCAATAATGTTTTTAGAGTAGTCAGGAGTTTAACATGCGATGCTGAGTAGCGGAGGACAGCTCTGTATTTATGTTCCCTTAAGAAGGCACACAGCTTGTGGCAGTTTCCCTCTTTTCTTAGGCCATGAAGGATAATCAGGAGAGAACTAGCATCATCTGGGGGACAGTACTCAGTGAAAGGAGAATGCAGGGAGGCAGTTGCCTGTTCATATTGGAGACCATGGTACAAAGGAATCAGGTCAGAGCACAAGACTATCAAAATATAGACTGTGGCAAGCGCAATACCTTGTAGCAAAATTTTCTAGCAATCTACAGAAGAGCAGCAACCCAGCTGGGCATAAAGGGACAGGAGTTGAGGGAAGACAGTGAGCCTGGCTAATCTGCTTTTGTAACTACTGACCAGACACTGATGAGGCACAGTAGTATACAGCTCTGGCAGAGTACAAAGTAAAGGAGAGAACCCGAATACAGATATCCAACAAGTACACTAAAATAGGTATTTCAGTACAGAGCTCCCAGGCTGCTACTTACTACTAGCCAACACTTGCATAAAGCTTATTCAGTACTGACAAAGGCTAAGCAACAGTAGCTAGCTCCAACCGAGGGACTACTTCAGATTTTGCCCTATAACTGACCTCAATGTCAGCAAAATAGTTTTGGTTAAATATCACAGTTCAGATATAGTAAATTAATGCAAACATCCTTGGTGTGACATAGGAGCTAATTAGTAATGCAAGAACCCAAACTATGGCATATGGTAACTCAGCCTCATTAAACTGTATACAGTGGAACAGAACTCTACTGGAATACAAAACTACATAGATGATTCAGCCATGTGTTGCTTGATTTAGCATGATAACTACAGGATGCTGACCCAAGTTGACTGATACTTAATTATTATACAGCATATCTACTTATATTGAACTTCCTGTACTGCTCAAGGTACCATGAAATTGAATCTTTTTTTTTTTAAGGTATCTGAATAGCAAGTGTTTTTGTTCCTTGTACCTAGTTTTCCAGTGTATAGGTGACACTTTGGGCAGCGTGGCTGGCCAACAGCTGACACCCACAGTGCAACACCCTTGTTGCTCCCGTCCTTTGTGTTCCAGACCGTTAGGGTACAGGACCATTAGAGGAGTGTCCCTTTAACAAAAAAAGCCCTGTGCTGATTGGATTCTAGGTGGGATGGGGCAGGTTTGCCCACCATGGATAGCTGCTCCTGGTGCCAGTGGGTCCATAAGCCATTTTATAGGGCGATCACTGGACAAAGAGTTGCAGTAGTAAGAAGCTGATCCTCTCTGACCCCTTCAGCAGCTGGATACAAGTCCCGAAGAAATGACAAGCTGGGGCTGAGTTGCAGCTTTTAAGCCGATGGTGTCCTTTGGTGTAATAATTTAAAAAATGTGCACCTCTACAAGTGCCATGCTGATTGGATCCTGGGTGGTAGGGCACAGGTTTGCCTACCATGGATAGCTGCTCTTGGTGACGGTGGGTCTGTCAACTGTTTTATACAGCGATTGTTGGGGGGAGAGTAGCACCAGTAAGAGGCTGATCCTCTCCGACCCCATCACTGGATGCAAGTCACAATGAAATGGCAAGCTGGGACTGAGTTGCAGCTTTTAAGCCAGTTGTGTCCTTTGGTGTAAGAATTAAAAAAATGCACACCTCAACAGGCACCATGCTGATTGGGTCTTGGGTAGGAGGGGGCGGGTTTACCCACCGTGGAGAGCTGCTCCTGGTGCCAGTGGGTCTGTATGTTGTTTTACATAATGATTGCTGGGGGAAGGGAAGGAAGAGTTGCAGGAGTAACAGGCTGATCCTCTCTGACCCCCTTAGCTGCTGGATGCAAGTCCCAATGAAATGGCAAGCTGGGACTGAGTTGCAGCTTTTAAGCCAATAGTGTCCTTTGGTGTAAGAATTAAAAAAATGCATGCTTTTACAGGCGCTGTGCTGATTGGATCCTGGATGGGAGGGGATGGATTTGCTTGACATGGATAGCTGCTCCCAGTGCTGGTGGGTCCCACTGGGGGTAACAGGCTGTTCCCCTCTATCCCCCTCAGCCACTGGATGGAAGTCCAGATGATGACCAAGCCATCTGGGTGAAGGTTTGACGCATGAAGTACACATTGCTGCATGACTGCATAATGTGGCCTGGTTTTGAGTGTTTCTGCTAGCATGGAGGGTCGGGGTGTGTTGGACAGTGATGACTGGTAGTGGCAAGGAGTTACATGAGAGCCAGTGGGGGGTGGGTTGGGAGTTTCAAGGGGAACAGCTGTTCGGTGGTCGGGAGCATGTGTGTGCTAGCTGGCAAAGAAGCAGAGAGAGAAACAGAAACACAGAAAGACGTTTGACTTTAAACAAAGCCTGGAATTGTGTACAGACGTTTGGAGCAAGAGCCGCTGGGGGTGGGGTGGGAATCCGACGAAGAAGAATTCACTCAGGGGTTGGGAGCATTATGTGTGCCGGTGTTGGTCGGCAGTGAGAGAGAGAAAAACACAGTTTAAGAGCTTTGGCTTTTAACTAAGAAGCTCAGAACTGTGTGGAAACATTTATTTTCTTTTTTATTTATTAAACTCTAGGATTACAAATACCTTTGAGCAGGAACTGCTCATTTACAAAGGTTCCACATCAGAGGATGGAGGGTAAACTTACATACAAAGGTTGACAAGGATTGACGGACTTTAAGCAAGGCAAAGGCTAGGCTAAGGATACATTCCTACTTGGAGCGAGACAACAGCATCAAGAAAAATGCCAGTTAACAGGTGAAAATAACACATGAGCAATGGAGTTAGAGAGGGTAGGGTAAGTGGGGTACAGAAAATAGTAGGCTGGCTGAGGAGCCATTGTCTAAGTGGAGGGGGGGTAGAAGGGGTGCATGCCTGACAGCAGTAGGAGGGGACCCAGGGTTCCATACTGGGGCCTGTTCTCTTTAATCTGTTTATTCTCGATATGGATATTATTTCTGAAAACTACCTTTCTAAGTTTGCAGATGACACAAAACTTGGAGGTAGAGCTGACACACCAGTTAATATTCATCAGCTTGAGCAGGATTTATTCTCCATTGAGCAGTGGGCCCAAAAAAACTCGATGTTCTTTAACATTGATAAATGTAAGGTCCTACATTTTGGTAGGAACAACACATTTCATAAATATTATCTAAACAATCAAGAACTTAACTCATTAACTTGTGAAAGAGATCTTGGCATTATGATCAATACTACACTGTCATCAAGTGATCACTGTAGTAAAGTAGTTAGATCATCCAATATAATTTTGAGACAGATTAATAAAACCTTTATCAGTAAATCTGAGCACTATCTAGTGCCATTATACAGAGCCTATATAAGACCTCATTTGGACTATGGTTTTCCCTTTTGGAGTCCTTATCTAAAGGCTGATATTAATCGTCTCGAGCAAGTTCAAAGGAGGCTTACTAAATCTATCCCCAGATTATGCAATAAAAGTTACGATACCAGACTCAGGGAAACAAAGCTCTACCCATTAATTCTAAGAAGGCAAAGGGGTGACTTGCTATTTATGAACAAGTTAGTACATAATCCCAGGCTACTCAAGATATGTGGACTATCACTGGCAAACAAAAGAATTGTGGGAAGACTACACGCCAAGCAATTAATTATTGACTGGGCTAATACTAAAGAATATGACAATTTTTTCAACATCCGAGCAGCTAAATGCTGGAACTCTTTGCCACAGTCAATTGTAGACGCAGCTAGCATTGACTCCTTCAAATCTAGACTTGATTCTTGGCTGATTGCATAACAAATTGTATAATATCCCACTGTTGTGGGAGGACAATCTCGATGGGCCTGGCACCTTCTTTTGTCCTATTCTATTCAGTAAATCCAGCAATAAGTGCCAAATGAAGAGGGGGGTGGACATGGAGAGGAGGCACAGGGAGGAAGGGATGGAGGGCGGGAGGGATGTAAGAGAAGGAAGCAGGAGCCAGAGTATTGCAACCCTAGGGAGGTTACGGGACAGCTTGGACCAGCAAGGGAGGAGAGATACTCCTCTTAGTGGAAACAATCACACTGACTGGTTGATGTGAAGTGCTGTCGGAGTTGCTTTTTGAAGGTACCAAGCATAGCAGCAGTTAAGTGTTTCTTTGTTGATCGAGTTATACCATAGAGGGGCTCTGTAAAGATCTCTGACCCATGGTGATCCGGCATCTGGGGATCTGGCAGATTTGGTGTTGTGCATTTCTAGTATGCTGGGTGCTGTTGTTTACAGTAAGAAGCTTATAAACACCTGGCAGCAAGAGCCCAATTGAGCAGTGTTTAGTTGTTGTTTGTGTTGAGATTTAGTACAAGTGACTTGGTTTGAGCATTTTGAGAAAGGGAAAGTGTTGAGCATGTGAAAGTAATTGGCTAAAGTGGGCAGTTCATGCTGCTGGCTCCAGCCAATCACTACTGACTGCGTGGATAAATTCTGGCATGGGTAACCTACAGTGAGGATAAACGCGATATCCTCACTGCAGGTCTGACCACCCTGCGATATCGAAAATATTCACCAGAATTTATCCTCATTGGCATTACATTCATACATATGTATGTGTGTGTGTGTGTGTGTGTGTGTGTGTGTGTGTGTACATATATATATATATATATATATATACACATACACACATTCTACACATATATATATATATATATATATATATAGACACACATATAACACCGTGTTTTTTAAATAAATGTTACTGATATGCTTTTTCCATAGCGACAACGTATACTGACATACTCGTTTAATATCGGCATGGAACATTTTGTGACAATTTTAAAAAATAAAATATTTTTAAAAAAAAAGTTTGCATTTTTTCTGAAGTTTGGTATTAGTCCCATAAGTTAATTATTTATATAAGTCTAACACCTATTAACATTCATTTTATGCCTTTGCGTGGCAAATATTCCATCCCCCCCAAGCAGTACCAATTCTTCAGTTTTGGAGGCTTTGCCTTTGAAAGCATTGGAAGATAAGAATGTAACATTTTCATACTATGTAATTGGTTTTATCCAGCATAACAAAATATAAGCTGCACAGTCATAAGGATAAAAATAAAACACTAAAAATTATAGAAAAAAAAAAAAAAAGAAAAGTCCACAGAATCCATGATGTCAGCTTGCAGTTGCAGGGGCAAGATAAATGTAAAAAAGGAGACGAGTACATTTGGGATAATGAGATACTTTAAACAGAAAATCATTTACAGATTCAAGCTTCCTAAAGTCACTGCAAATACGTATTCACACATTCTGCGCAATGTTCTTAAAGTAAAGTGCGATCTTTACTATTGGGCTTCATAGCCAGTTACCTTGTCCCAGTGATAGCCCCGCTCTGCCAAAATTATAAACTTTTATCCTGTCCTAAAAGGGAGGAAAGGGATCGTAACTGTGGCCAAAGTGCTGGCCAGCCAATCCCTTTCCACTTCCCAGTCCACCTGTTCCGCCCCCATGTTTAGTGACTTTCACCAGCGAGAGCGCGGCAATCTGCCCCATATGGTTTTACAGCACCATAAGCGACATTTGATACAAAATTTAAGCAACCACTCAACTTACAGGGACCCTATTAGTTGAGTGGTGGAAAAGGATTGGCTGGCCAGCACTTTGGCCACAGTTACAATCTCTTCCTTCCCTTTCAGGACAGGAAAAAAGTTTATCATTTTGGCAGAGAGAGGTTATCGCTGGGACAAGTTAATGGGCTATGAATCCCAAAGCTAGTTTTAAATACCTCACACTCTAATTTTAATCAACATAACAAATACTATTAACCTAAAACGGTTTTATCAAAAACAATTATACACCTTCCTGTCAAAGTGAGCAGTAATTTAGATACTCACGACCAGTTTGGCTTCACAGTACCAGTCCTCAAAGAAAACACGTCCTATTGTGTTGCAGGATAATGCTTCATTTATTGTAAAAAAGCAGCAGAAAGCTCTGACACTCCCCAACCAATGGTGAAACATTTTTGCACCACTCAAATGCTTTCTCAAGACCTGCGTGACTCACAGAAGTCCACACTAATACATCCAGCATTTAAAGAGAGTATGTAAATTACATTCAAATGTGCATCAGTATATGCTAAAGACAGAACAAAGTTGATGATACAATTTAGGTGCAATAAGCAGGAGTACATAAATACCCAGTCCGAAGTGAGACAGTGCAAAAAAAAAAAAAAGGGGGTAGGATGGGGCTGGGGGAGAAAGGGCAGGGATGTTGGGAAGGGAAAAGGAGAGGAGAAAGGGGGTTGTAGAAGATAAAACGAATGATTCAGATTACGCACATTTGAATAGTCCACACACAGAAATAGATATTTCATTTGGATCCATTTCTGCTATCAAAATTTCAATATATATTCAGCTAACTGCTAAAAAGTGGACTCAATTACATAGAGATGTACTCATTTCTACATGCTAGAAAAGGGTGACAATTTCATTCTAAACCATTTCTACTATCAGAATGATAGCATGTAGTCATCTAATTTCTAAAAATGGACTCAGTTACATGTAGGTTCCCATCTCCACATAGTACAAAAAGGGTGCCAGTTGAAAATGATAATTTAAACCTGGAGGGGTGTTTGAACATAATTTAAATCACCAAAAAGAGTCTCATCTTAATTTTCTGTTCAACCCCCCCCCCAACCCCAACACACATATCAGCACATACCCTCTTAATCACTCGAAACCTAATGGAATGACTATGACTCTTTTTCTTGACATACTGTGTAAGAGAGTTAACCCCACTGTTCCTCTGAATGCTCTGCAAATGTTCTCCAATGTGGTCTTTAAATTTTTGTTTCGTTTTACGTTTACGAAAGGCAGGGCACGAAGTGCATGTTGTCAGGTAAATATTGTTCATCATGCTGCACATAAAGAAATCTCTCACTTCGTATATCTGCTTAGTGCCTGGATTAACAAACTCTGCCCCAGGTATATTATGTTTACAAAAGGACAATTTCTGCATCTATGGTTTCCCCTTTAGATGTTTTCTTTTTGTTCTGCCTGAATGTGCCTCCCAATGTAACCTATGCACTTCTTGATCCTGTAAGTATTCACCTCTCCTGTAGATCATTTTGGGAAGGTTTTTAGTTACCTCTGCCAATTTAATTTCCTTATCCAAAATATGTCAGCTTTTTTTAGCATGGGAAGTATTAAATGTGCCTGTGAGAAAAAGGTGGTTAGGAAAGAAAACATTTCTTCATACTTCCCGTAATTTCCTTTTCTGTTAACTCCAACACTGTCAATGGGTATTTACGACAGCTGGGTATAGCACACCCCTACCAGGGGAATGTCACAACCCAAGCTTTAGAATGTTGGGCTTATGGACGCCTTACCGTGCTATGCCAGGAAACTCAGGTTTGGGTCATCGGGGGTGGGGGGTTGCTGGCATGGGGGCAGGATCGAGTGTTGGCTCTCCTCTCCTGATCGGTGGGCCACCTGCTCTTAGTCCCGTCACCGGATGGAGGTCCGGTGACAGGTGGCAATGGAGCGACAAGTAGGGTGGGGCGTCCCATAGGGTGTGACATTGTGTGCCTCCACACGCAGGCGTCACGTCAGGGACATGAGGTCTCGGGGACGGGAGAAAAAAAAACAACTTACAAATTACCTATGGAAAGAAAAAGAAAAAAAAAAAAGAATGTTGGACTTATGAGGATTCCAAGCAGCAGCAGCAGCAACTTCCAATTCACTACTGATCTCGCAGTTCCTTACTAAATTACCATATTTGCCTATATTATGATTAATTACTTGTACAGAACGTTTCTTCTATATCGTAAGTAAAAAATGTCTTACCTTAATGGCAGACCTGCAAAGGAAGGCATACTCCATATTGGACACAAGGCTTGGTCAAGTCAGTCCTTTTTGTGGAAAAGTGAACAGTCAACAACGAACGTCCTGCACCAGCAAATCTTCTAGATGCTGACACTGACAAACACAATGATGAATTTTGGCAGGCAAAACTGTACGCAGTAAGACTAACCTGCTACAAGGAAAACACCCTTATTGAGATACAACTACATGGTTGCAGTCTGACTGAAAAACTTTTTTTTTTTTTTACAGGAATACAGTGCAGCAGAAAAACAGAGGGATGCCCCGGAAAAGTTATAATAGGGTTTTGATTAAACAAAGGATATCCTTCACTGGAATACTGGGTAATATTCTCCCACAGGAGCGAGGCTCCTGGGTGGGCCCCACTGGCAATGTTGGAGCTAACAGAAAAGGAAATTATGGTAAGTATGAAAAAATTTCTTCTCTCTGTAGTGCTCCACATTGTCAATGGCTATTCACAAAAACTTGGTTCTAAGACGCAGACCACAGAACAACTGGGAGGGGGGAAGAATATTAGCCAATATGCCAGAAACAAGCACCAAGAGATTACTTGTGAAGTGCTGCCTGCAAAACACTGCAACCAAAACCTGCATCAGCAGAACTCTGACATCCAGTCTGTAGTATTTTGTGAAGATGTGGATGGAAGACCACGTAGCTGCCTTGCATAACTCTAAAACCAATACTTCGCCTCTCTCTGCCCAGGACGTGGCCATAGCCCTGGTGGAGTGAGCCTTCATGAGGGCTGGAGGCCTCTTCTTTTCTGTGACATAAGCCTTAGCAATGCAGGCCTTCACCCACCTAGCTAGGGTGGCCTTGGAGGCTTTTTGACCCTGCTTGGCCGCTCCGAAGAGAACACGCTAACCGATTTCCAGAACTCAGCCATCTGTTTAAGGTAGATCCTAACAGCCCATCACAAATCTAACCTGTACAACTCCTTCTCTCTTGGGTGAGATGGTTGTGGACTGAAGGATGGAAGATATGTTTTCTGGGTCACATGGAAAGCCACGGGCACTTTGGGGACAAGAGACAGGACCGTTCTGAGTACCACCTTGTCTTTATGCATGACAAGGTACAGTTTCTTGTGGGATAAGGTCTGGAGCTCGTAAATCCTCCAAGCTAAGCGCATAGCAACCACAAAACACACCTTGTAAGAAAACACAACCAGAGAGATGGATGACAGTGGTTCAAAAGACTCCTTCCAAAGAGCATTCAGAACCAGATTTAGATCCTATGGAGGAACTGGGGATTGGAACACAGGATGACTCCTGCTAACCGCAAACAGAAAATGAAAAAACTCCCTATTAGTCCCTAGAGAAATGCCCAAGGATGCTCCAAGAGCAGAAACCTAGCCTCTCAGAGTTCTCAGTGTCAGCCCCTTTCCCACGCCTTCCTGCAGGAAAATCAAAATCTTTGGAACTGAGGCCTTGCAAGGCTTAAGACCCTTCTTCCTGACCCAAGACGAAAATGTGGTCCATACATGAGCATAAGCTGTGGAGGTAGAAGTTTTCCTGGCAGCCATCAAAGTATCTACTACTTTCTTAAAGAAACCTAATTTTAGGAGTCTCCTCCTTTCAAGAGCCAGACCGTGAGCTGCACTGCTCCTGCATTGGGGTACAGAATGGGGCCCTGAGATAGAAGGTCTCCTTACACTGGAAGGCGAAGGGGCGTTTGCTGGGCTAGGTTCATCAAGTCTGAGAACCATGGTCTTCTTGGCCACTCCGGAGCTACTGGGAGGAAGCTTTCTCTTTAGTGTCTTATTTTTTGTATGACCTTGGGGAGAAGAGGCAGTGAGGGAAAGGAATATGCTCTGCTGAAGGTCCACTCCCGAGTCAGATTGTCCACTGCTTCTGCCTGTGTACACCGACAGGGACTGAAAAACCTTGGAGTCTGAGCACCGTAGTTGGAGGCGAACAGATTGATCTGAGGTCGACCGAACCAGTTGCACAGGAGGTCGAACACCTCTGGGTTCAACCTCCACTCCTTGGAGTGAGCATTTATGCGACTTAGCCAGTCCACCGGAATGTTCAACTCCCCTGCCAAGTGTACTGCTGACAGAGAGATAAAATTCTCCTCCACCCACCTGAGAAGATCAGAGGCTTCTTGGAGTATCTCCCTGCTTTTTTTGCCGCCTTGATTGTTTATGTACGCCACAGTGACGGTGTTGTCTGACCTTATTTTTACCACTTTGGTCTGCAGCAGGCCTTGAAATCTCAGAAGAGCTAGGCAAACCGCTCTCATTTCCAGGACATTTATGTGGAGATTCTGTTCCTGTACTGACCAAGTTCCCTGAGTGTGTAGTTGGTTCAGGACTGCCCCCCAACCATGCAGACTGGCATGGGTTGTTAGAATTATCTCTGGGGGAAGTTGCAGTGGAACCCACTTGCTCAGATTCTGCACATTCACCCACTAACTCAGGGAGTGATGTAGCTGAGGGGTGAGGGAAATTATGGCTTCATAATATTCCAATGTCAGATCACAGGCCATCACCAATCCCATTAGGAGGGGCTGCATATGAAAGCTAGCTCACAGGACTAGATCTATCGTTGCCACCATGAGGCCCAAGATACGTAGCAGGCTGATGGCAGCAGCTAAAGACTGAGTCCTGAGCCACAAAACTTCCATCAATAAAGTTTCCTTCCAGGAATGCAAAGGAAGACCTTCCCTTGTTTTGTACTGAAGACTGCTCCCAGGTGTTCCAAGGACTGAGATGGCTTAAGGGAGCTTTTCTCCTGGTTCACCACCCAGTCGTAGGACTCGAGCATCTCCAGAGTCCTAAGCACCGACCTGCTTGCCAAGGGCAACGTCGGTGTATGAATAAGCAAGTCATCCACGTAAGGATAGACATGATGCCCCTCCTGTTGAAGCTGAGACATCAGGACTATCAGCACCTCTGAGAAGACCCAGGGCTGCTGCAAGGCCAAAGGGAAGTGCCCTGTACTGAAAATGCTGACCCAGTATTGAGAACCTGAGATACGTTTAGTGAGACTGATGGATGGGAATGTGAAGGTAGGCATCCGTCAGATCTATCGAAGCTAAGATGTTCCCTGGCTGAACAGCTCAGGTGATTGACCTGAGGGACTCCATCTTGAAGGTTGTATGGTACACAAACTTTTTCAGATGCTTCAGATCCAGGATGGGCTTGAAACACCCCTTATTTTGGGGGAAATACAAAATAGACTGAGCAGAATCCCTGACCTTGTTCACTTGGCGGGACCAGCACAATGGCCCCGATTTGAATGAGGTGGTTCAAGGTCTCTGACACGGACTGCCAATTTGCAGCATCTTTGGAGACAGGGGATGGCAGATAAGAAAAAATTTCTCACCGAGGTAATCTTCTTTCTTCCAAGGGGTCCTTTAGCATCAGTAACTTTTTTGCACTTAGTTGGCTAGGTGCAACTGCCCCAGAGGTGTGCCTTTAAGAGATATTTAAATGAGCTTAGGGCCAAGCCAATCAAAAGACAGGAGGGGATGTGAGCTGAGTGAGAGCTGTTGAAGGCTTCAGAATGTTTGAGAGGAAAGACTAGGGCAAATGCCCCGAAAAAGAATCAACAGGATTCAAAAAAACATGCAAATGTCCACAAAAGTGGAAACAGAAACAACAGCAACACGAGCTGAAAACTCATCAATAAGAAACTCAAAAATTGGTAAAAGGTGACATAAAGAGCCCCTCTCAGTCAGGTGAACTGGGGAGGAAGGGTGGGAGCTTACTGATGCTAAAGGACCCCTTGGAAGAAAGAAGATTACTGCAGTGAGTAATTTTTTCTTCTTACCCCAGAAGTCCTTTAGCATCAGTAACTTTTTTGCAGACTACCGAGCAGTACCAAGTGGGAGGTGAGCAAGGAACCTACTTAGAAAAGAGGCTCTGCAGAACCGCCCTGCCAAATTTGGCATCAGATCTGGTCTGCGCATCCAAACTGTAGTGTTTCACAAAGGTGTGCACAGATTTCCAGGTAGCTGCTTTGCAGACATCCAGTAGGGGAATGTCTCTTGCTGCTGCAAGCGAGTCTGCAGTGCCCCTGGTGGAGTGGGCCCTGAGCCCTACTGGAGGTTGTTGACCAGTTTCTCATAGCAGAATCTAATACAAGAGACTAACCCAGGAGAAATACTTCTCTTCATAGCTGGTCTTCCTCTGCCTACATCCCCATAGGTGAGGAACAACTGAGTGGAAGAGTCTCTGGACTGTCTAGTATGCGCTAGGTAGTGAAATATGGCTCTTTTGACATCCAAGCTGTGAAGCTTTTGCTCGCCAGGAGTGGATGGCTCAGTAAAGAAGACAGGCAGAGTAATGGACTGGTTCAAGTGAAACTCGGAAACCACCTTTGGCAGAAATTTCCTATTTGTCATGAGCTCAACTTTATAGTTGTGAGGGATAATGTAATTTGGCTCAGTGCACAGCGCCTGTAGCTCTGAAATCCTCCTGGCAGACGTAATGGCTACCAGGAAGACGGTCTTCCAAGGTACAAACTTGATGTGGGCTGAGGACATAGGCTCAAAGAGTGGACTCATGAGCACATCTATGCAAAGGTTCAGGCTCCAACGAGGAACGGGTTCCCTGGTTGGAGGCTGGAGGTGCAAGAGGCCTTTGAAAAACATTAAAAATGTTGTGGGAAAAAATGATTTCTTCTTTCCCACCGAAAGGTAGGTCAAAATTGCCGCTAGGTGTAGCTTGAGTGAAGATGGTTTCAAGCCCGACGCCTGTAGGTGTACCAGGTAGTCTAGCCATAGTACTTAGTTTGCCTGGGAGATGAATAGTGGAGAGGCTGACTCCCAGGAAGAATGCTAGAGACCAGAGCTTCCAAACAGAGTATTCCTGATCTGCTACTACCCTGCTTGTTTATGTAGAACATTGCAGCAGTGTTGTCCATTCGAGTTTGAACCACCTGTCCTTCTATGCTGGGAGCGAAAGTTTTGAGAGCTAGTAAGACTGCTCTGAGTTCCAAAAGATTTATGTGCAACTGTGACTCTTCAGGAATCCAGTTGCTGCTTACTGAGGCACTGTCCAAATGAGCTCCCCAGCCCAAAAGGGAGGCATCTGTGGTGATCATCTTTGTGGGAAGGGGAGCTTGAAAGGGAACCTCTGCCTGCAAATTTGAAAAGTTCTTCCACCACAGCAAGGTTCTGGAGGAACTGCTCCAACACAGGTATCAACTTTGAAAATGTCTTGCTTCTCTGAGACCAGAGAGCTCTGAGGTAGGCTTGCAGGAGTCTCATCCTGTACCCGACACCTGGAACTACTGCAGTCATAGAGGCCATATGTCCCACAAGTTTGAGGAAATGTCTGGCTGGTCTTGGCTGTCCCTGGGCAAAAGAATCTGCCACTGAAAGGAAACTATGAATTCTTTCCTGCGGGAGGAAAGCATATCCCTTCTGAGTGTCCAGCTGGGCCCCTATGAAGGCGAGTAGCTAGGTGGTTTCCAGGTGAGATTTCTTTATATTTACCAGGAAACCAAGACTCCAGAGTGCGTTCTGTGAGGGAAAGAGATTCCTTGACCTGGCAAGGAGACGTTGCTGCTATGAGCCAGTCATCCAGATAAGGGTAGAGAGTGACATCCAGTCTCTCGAGATGTGCTGCTACCGCTGCGAGACACTTGGTAAAGACTCTTGGAACTTATGACAGACCAAAGAGCATTGTGGTGATGTCACAGTGACCCAAAAGAAGTTTGAACCCGAGAAACTTCTTGTGAGATCTCATGGGTATGTGGAAGTAGGCATCCTGTAAGTCTAGGGAGGCTAGCCAGTCTCCCTGCTCTAAGGACTGTATGACCAATGACAGAGTGACCATTTTGAATTTGGTTTTTTTCACATTTGTTTAAATATCTGAGAACTAAGGCAGGTAGCCACTCCCCAGTTTTCTTTTGTGTCAGAAAATATCTGGAGTAGAGGCCCTTGCCCTTCTCGTGGGTGGGGACCCTCTCCACTGCTCGTAAAGCCAGAAGGTTTTGTGCCTCCATTTCCTTTTTTTTTTGGCTAGTACTTTTCCCCCCGGCCCAGTCTGCCTACCTTGACGTTCTGGCATTCCTTCGGTCCTCAGGCCACCATCCCGAACATCCCTCCAGCTCCCATTCAGGTCTCGCGGCTGCTACCCCTGTGGCACAGTGGTGGAGAGCCCCCCCATGCCCTTCCACCGAGACCAGGATTCAGTGTATGGCACACACCTTCGGAGCCGAACGGTCTCCTGAAACGGCCATCATGCTGCCACAACTGAAGCCATTTTTTCCACTTTTCTGTTCCAATGTGTGAGCCTGGGGCGTGCAATGACGCCAATGGAGGGGCACGCATGTGTCCGCACGCGCTCCCTCCTGGTGTTGTGCCTCAAGCCCACCCTCCTTTTTCTATACAGTGCCAATGCACCAATCCCCAGCCTCCGCCAGAGGTCGCTAATGTGCCGACAGCTGATGTCCCCCCCTCCCCAGAGAGGGACAGCAGTCTGCGGACGCTCAATCCCTCTCCGTCCCTGCCAGCCCCTGGCAGCCAGAGTCCGTTCCCGAACTTGGGTCACCAGCATGGAACGAGGTGTGGTGTCCAGCGCCACAAGGCCAGCTTGTATCTCCATTTTCAACAGCGGTATCTGTGTTGGGGACAGAGGTCTTGATACCTGGGTATCTGGCAGCTGCTTGAACAGTAATGACAGACCCTTCTCCACTATCTCCAGAACTCACTTGTCCAACATGATGAGGGACCAGTGCTTAAGACAGTCAGAGAGTCTGTCCCCAACTGGAAGTAGGGAGGCAACCTGGACACTCATATCAGGACTTAGACTGAGAGGCAGATGACTGGGTAGAGGTGGCTCTTCTTCAGCCCCTTCTGCCCCTGCCTCTGAAAGACCCCCTGTACTGGCTGAAGTCAGATTGGGTATAGGGACTGTAAAGCCTGGGAACAAAACTTCTGTCCCACCACCCCTGGGACGGGATCTCTGAGGGGTGGTGGGCTTAGGCTTGGATGAGTGGCTCTGCCAGGAGGCTTTACGACTTTTTTCATGTAGTCAATGGTTCTGTAATCAAACAACATATTTTGATCACAGGCAAAATCCATAGCCTTGTTCTGAGTGTCTGTGGTCAGACTGGTTGTTCTAAGCCAGGCGAAGCATCTCAGAGAGATGGCATGGGCCATCACCCTAGAGGCTGCATCACTGTTGTCATCTGCCATGTGGAACTGGTACATAGTAGCTTCCAGGGCAGTTTTTGATGTATCCACCAGCTCCTGTACCATAGAATCTGATCTGCTGCGGGCAATAGCCTGGACAGATTTCCAAAGGACTTTCTGATATTTGGCTGTGAATGCCATGTAAGAAGAATGTCTGAGAAGCAGGGAAGCTGTGGCATACATTTTCTTTACTATAAAGTCAATTTTCTTGGAATCCTTGTCAGGGGAGAAGGGGACAAGGAGACTCCAGCTTTCTCACAAGCTGCCTGCTGCACTATATTCTCGTGGCCAGGGTGTGCAACACAGAAACTTGGTATCATTTTTAGACAATTTATATTTTCTCTCAAGCTACTTATCAACCCGATACTGAAATGGGGTGCTAAAGCACCATCATGGTATTTTTTCTAAATGCATTATAGATAGGGACAACCACGGTCTTTGAGGACGAAAAACCCTTCATCTCCCTATAATCTTTGTCTTCATCGACATACTGGTTAGGTTCCTGTGTAGGGAGGTCCAGGGTGTCCAGCATATTTTGTACAAATGTAAACATAGAGGAAGGATCCTCGTAGTCACCTGGGGAATCCTCAAGATGAGGGTCCGGGGACTCCTGGGGCTCAAGTCCCTCAAAATCTATGTCAGGGGCATCACAAAACTGATCATTATCTGTGTCACCCTCATAGTCTACAGAAGAGAGAACTGTGGAAGAGTGCTTGCCAGCCCCAGTAAATCGAGGACCCATCTTTTGAAGAGCCTGAAACAGCTGCCATGCTTTTTCCATATCTTGCACTAACGGAAGAACCTGCGCAGTTTGTAAGTGTTTTGTTTTTTCAGTACGTTTTAAGCTGCCTGTTGTCTCGTTATTGGCTTTCCCAGGAGCAACGGTAGCATATTTGTCTTGACAGAGTTTCTTTTTAGCCACTTCATCAGAGACTTGATCAAACTTCCTTTTTTCGTCACTCTTGTTATTTTTCAATTTGTGAGGAACTTCATCATTGGAGGCTTTATTTTTTGGCTGGGATCTGGAGGGTTCCTCAGCACCTCTGCTTTTGGTATTAGTACTTTTGAATGGCCCCTCATCAGAAACATTTGATTTATCTTCAGCCATAATAATCAAAGGTGTGTCTGCTATGTTTGCCAATTTAAGCAGAGCAAACCAGTCCTGGACCTACAAACTAAGTGCAGGTTTCTATGAAAATGCCACCGGCCAGTCCTGTCCCAGTTAATAAACTCTATTACTAGTGCCCTTTTTTTTTTTTTGTAGTTGTAGAAGTGGGATCTATACCTGTGCCAATCTTAACAGAAACCCAGTAATACTCAACTGCGCATAGGTGGCTGCTGGACCCTTACAGACAGTCCTGACACAGATAATACCAAGGTCCAGTAATATAACAAAAAAGGTTTCCTTGTAATTGCCAATCTAGAGAGAAAACCCACTGCAGGTGCCTCGTGGTAAACCCTGCAAGGTCTGAGGTAAAAAACAAGGCAACTGTCCCTAATTCAACGGTTCCCACAAGAATTTGCCCAAAAATGAAGGAAACCGTTGAAAATAAGCATCTGCGATAAAATTAGGCTTTAAACTAAATAGTTGTGATAAAAATTAAGTCAAAATAGTGCGGTCATGCTAAAAATTAAAAACTTGTGTGGCACAAAGAAAAAAGTAAAACTTTTACTCAGCACACTAAAGGAATTAATTTATGAGACAAACTTTACCCAGATAAGCACTAGGAGGCTGTCAACAAGGAAAGTTAGGAGACACCTCAGAGGCAATACTGCTCAGTTCCGCGGAGAAAAAATTCTGAAGCATTCAACAGCTCTCACTCAGCTCACACCCCCACCTGTCTTTTGATTGGCTTGGCCCTACGCTCATTTAAATATTTCTTAAACTCACACCTCCAGGGCAGTTGCACCTAGCCAGCTAAGTGCAAAAAAGTTACTGATGCTAAAGGACTCCTGGGGTAAGAATAAAGACCATTTACACCACTCCGTTAATCTCTGCCAAGCAGGGTAATAGTTACTTCACATTTACTTTCTTGTTGTTTCCTCTCCCCGATTCCACTCCGTTCTGCCCACAGTTCAGGCCCATTCCACGAGGTGCCCGCCTTGTCCTGACAGCCCCCTCAGTCATGCCACTGCCCTGCTGCATGCCCTCCCATTGAGTTCAGTCCTCCAGGCTCCCTGGACAATAAATTGAAAACTCTGTACTTGCTTTTTTTGTAGACAGTCCCCCGATTGTCTGCTCAGCTGTGCGCTGCTCCTCTACGAGTTGCTCGGCTGAATCACATCGCGCTGCCTGCTCGCCCCACCACGATGCTTTGCGCGGCTCTCCTCTGGTCCCCGGTAATCTCTCTCACTGTCTCGGCTCCCCTGCTCCTCAGTGTGGCTCCTCCCACAAACACAGAAAGAAATTCATTACCGGACACCACAAACGAGCTAAAAAAGGAAACTGGAACTTACCTTGCTTAAATTTTGCTCCAGCTGGAGCTTCTGGTCCTGCTTGCACTTCTCCTGGGGGTCACGCTGCAAGAGGACGCTGTAATGTTTCTCCCACGCAGAGACTGGGTGGGGGGATCACTGGCCAATCAGGAGGGGCGTGGGGGAGGAGGACTGAAAAAAATTAAAAATTTAAAGAAACATGGCCCAAAATAACAAAAAGGGCATTTTTAAAGGACCCAGGGCCAATTCAGAATGATTAGCAATGACTGCTAATCATCCCAAAAGTTGACTCGCTTTTCTCAGATCTTGGGTCGCAAATTGCGATGCAAACCCACTTATTTTATGCCTTGCTCTTTCCCTGGGTTTGTGGAACGGTACTGGTGGTTTCCTGTGCTGTCAAAACATCCAAAACACCTGCATCACCACAATTCCCACCCACCCAACACTGAACGGAACAACACTTGAACACCTGAAAGGAAAAGGGCAGCAGCAACACCGATGCCATGAGAACGCAGCTCTCTAGTGCTTCACTGGAATTTTTTGGAATGATTAGAAAGGAGCCGCTGCGGCAAGGCACAGTGTGACTGAGCCCATAGACAGGCAATGATGCCACAAAAAGACCAAAGTTACATCTAGACTGCCTGGAGTTCCCTATCTGCCCCAGGACCAATTCTCCACACAGGCTTTTATACTTCCAGGTCCACCTCCCCTGCTCCCCTCTCTACTGCAACTGAACTGAGCAACCACCAAACCATTCACTCTGTCCCAGCCATGCTTGAAACCATTTAGTCTTGCACCTTATCAATTACATTTGGAGAATGTTCCACAGCTCCATAACCCTTTCTGTAAAACAGAACTTCCTCACATCCACCTTAAATCTTCTCCCCACCAGTTTCCACTTCTGATGGCGGGTTCTTGACTCTGTACTCCTGCTATACAGTTTCACGCAGTTCACCCTGTTTATTCCCTTCAGGAACTTGAAGGGTCTTTATTATATCCCCCTCTCTCGCCCAGTCTCCAGTAAGTACATGTTCAGTGTTACCAGACGATCTTCGTAAGATCTGTCCTGATGGCCCTGAATCATCTTGGTCACACTCTCTTACACCATCTCCAGCCTCTCCCTGTCTTTCCTTAGGTAAGAACTCCAGAACTCAGCACAGTATTCCAGATGCGGCCATACCAGCAACCTAGAGGTAGTAGTGCCTCCTTTTACCAGCTGCCAATACACCTTCCGATACACCCCAGCATCCTATTAGTCTTACTATAGGCCTTGTTACACTGGCTTGACTGTTTCATGGAGTCACTAATGACTCCCAGGTTCCTTTCTTCTACTGCAGTGCTCAATTAAACACCTCCCATACAGTACTCTGTCCTAGTACCCCCCCGCTGCATCAGCTTGCATTTTGTGGCATTAAATTTCAACTGCCCACCTCAGATCATCTCTCTCTAGGCTTTGTAGATCTCTCTCTGCTTCTCCCTGATCCCTTCATCGCTATCTACCCCACCACAGCGCTTCGTGTCTTCTGTGAAGAGACACAACTTACTCCAGATGCACTCGTCAATGTCGCTGACAAACATACAGAAGAGGATGGGACCCAGGACAGATCCCTACACCACCCAACTCATGATCGCCTTCTCTTCCGATTTGATGCCATTTACCACCACCCACTGCTGTCTCTCCTTCAACCAGTTTCCTACCCATCTATGTCCCTAGCCAAGCCCAGGTCGGGGTCTTTAGAAATCTTCCACGTGGCATAGACTCAGAAGCCTTGCTGAAATCAAAGTAGAGTAAATCCATAGTGTGGCCCTTATCTATTACCTTTGTCACCCAGTCAAAAAAAACTATCAGGTTGGTCTGACAAGACCTCCCTGCCACAAACCCCTGCTGTTATCCCCTAGGCCTAGACCATTGCTTGTTGGGTAGTTTACAATGTCCTCTTTGACCAGTGATTCCATCAGTTTACCCACTAGAAGTAAGGCCGACAGGTCTGTAATTCCCAGGTTGCTCCTTGTAAGGCTGACAGGTCTGTAATTCCTGGGTTGCTTCTTGTCCCCCATGGAGCAGGATTATATGATTGATTGCTCTAAGCATCCAAGATCTGACACTGAACCCATTATTGCAGTAAAGTACAAGCAGTCCATGCCAAAATATACAGTACTCCTGGTACTCTGCCTTAGGCAACCAGCTAAAACTCCCCGTCCTTCCCATCCCTGCTATGGTCCCCCTCCTTGGGTTAGTTGAATTTCCCTACAACTGCTGCACTGAATTATTTCAACCTGCTTTTGTCACTTTAATTGGGCATTGGTGTAGCACACAGCACAAACATCTGTCACCCACCTTTACTGTTATTTGCACTAGAAGCATAGGGTTGCCACCTTTAAATAAAGCAAAAACCAGATCCTAAGCTCTGCCACTAGCCCCACCCCTTTCATGACTCATCATGCATTGATCCTCCTAGAAAGCCATTTGTTGTATCAATAAAAGACAACACTTAAACCAACAGTTCAACAAAAATCTTAAGATACTTTACTGTACCTCTTAAAGTTACTTTTCTTAGGTTCTTCCTAGTTATTTATTTACTTATGTATTTATTTATGTATTGACATTGGTTTACCAGATAAACATACAGAGATAAAAAAAAAACTCATTTACAGTTATGATCTGGATGGATTCAAGAGAAATGCTGTAAATAGCTTACAACAGTATACATGGTATATAACAATACATAATATAGAGGATAATGTATGGGGAACAGTTAACAACTGCATTGTATTCACATTGAGAGGTTACCATGGTCGGTAAACCTCGGGCGCAGCTTGAGAGTTGCAGTAACCATGGTAACCTTTGGAGATGCTAATGCAATTTAGTTAGCAATCAATTCCCCATGATACTGTTTTATATAGTGGCGGGGAACCAGTTAAAAAAAACAGGCACAGTTGATAACATAGAGAAACGCACTAAATGTAAAGGGCAAATTAAATGCTTACCTCGGAGTGAAGACGTGAACATGGAGGTGTCAAAGTGGCCAAAAAACAGCTTTATTAAAAACAAATGAACAGATCTTGTTCTCTTACACTGTTTATAGATTCCTGTACTAATCACATTTAAAATAGGAAAAATAATAAAATATAAAAACAGCACTATTCCATGTGATTTGGAAGTTAAGGCTGAATCTAGGGGTCAAATGGGTCAGCGTAATCAGTGCGCCATCCGGAAGTGCCTCTGGGCCTCTGAAAAAAGTCATTTGCGAAGGAGATGCTTTTGGAGCACTCTTCTCGAACACCAGGTAACTGATGAGAAAAGGAAATAAGAAAAGAAGTAAGCAAGTGAGGAACCGCCGTTTTAGTTTGAATGCTGCCGAGTACTGTGAAAGGCTGCAATGCGCTGGTGCGGTGGAATGTTTATCTCGGCAGCATTCTTTTTTGTTATGCCATTGATGGGTTAACAACTTAATTACGTCACATCAATAGCAGAACAACATGGGGAAAAGACGAAAATCACAACATAACATTCAAACATACGCTATAAAAAAAATGTTTCCTATAACGTGTACTTTATATCTTTTTCTGGCTCCTTTTCCTTCTCATGTCCATAGTACTATTTCAAAGCCAAAGAAGTGCCCATACTTTTTTCTTGAAGAAAAAAAAATTCAAACATTTAAAAATGCCTAAATTCTATTAGAGATGAAAATGTTTACCAGCAAACGAAAGTGGAAAACAACTGACTTGGTTACTGTTACAAAAGATGGGGGCAGCTTTGCTGCTATGCCACTTTAAGATGCAGTGGAAAAGATTATGTTAAGTAAGTGCTAATGGTGTTAATGTCCATACTTTACACCTCCCAGGTTGACTGCTTTCGCAAACAAAGGGCTATATTGACAACAGAACTTGTTTATAGTGTATGGTGGAACGTTGTTCTCCACCGAAATCCATCGCTGTCAAAATGTTGGTTCTTCTACACTAGTGATGTTCGCAGTGCAGCAGAACGATTTTTTCTACTGCACTGTGAACGTCACACACTGTGTCCTCGAGCAGCATTTGACAGTTAGGGTTCACTCCACAGACAGGACACATAGCGAAAGCAGCAGTGTCAGCGGCAGTACTAATGTTTAGCGTGAAAACGTTCAAAATGTAAAGTTCTTTTTTCATTCTAGTAACCCAGTAAAAATGTTTTGAAGCAGAAACATGCTGTAGTGATTTTTTTCCCCAAAAAAACGATGTTCCACCATACACTATAAAAAGTGCATGAGTATCAGTTGATACCAGGTTAACTATCATTTCGTTGGCATTCGCGATGACGGATTACCCTCAAGCTGGCGCCTCGAGGTAATCCATCATCATAGTGCCAACTAGGTGAAAGAATAGCCCTGTTGTCAACTGTTCCCCATGCACTATTCTATATATAGTGTATAGGGGAATGCTGTTATGCATGAAATTCCATGCCTGGAATATGCTTGTTCTGCTGCAGTAGTGATGTCATGTATGTTGTTCTGCTGCAGTAGTGATGTCACTACTGCAGCGGAACCACTTGGAATGCTGGCACATTGTTGCTTTCCTCTATTTAATTCTGTGGTGACAGTATTCTAGAACCTCTAGAGACTTTTCAAGTCAGTTTCATTATGAAAAAGAGAAAAAAAAAAACAATGCACACATTTCACATAATACTACTATGCACTATAAAAAATACAGTATGAGCAACTTTATGCACAACCTGTGTGTTCTGTCACCTCGGGGTTCTGATTCCCCTGGACCTCTCGAGGTCAGATGGAATCAGAACCCCTCTGTGGCAGAACACACTGGTTGTACATAGTTGCCCATCCAGTATTCTCTGTATAACCTGGACATGCACCTGAAACAATGCACGATACAACAAAATATGTTTCAAAAGTATGTGAGCACTCAAAATGGCTCAAAAACCTGACCAGCACAGAGCAAAACTGGATTACCCGATAGGGACCCTAAAACCTGATCACCAGGTAAAAAAAAAACCTGACAGGTGGCAACCCTATGCAGCACGGCAGTGTTCCCAAATTGATTTGGCATTTTCCCTTGTAAATCCAGGGCAATTTTCATGTTTTCCTGTAGACTGCATTACTTCCTATTGAAGCCAAATTGCCTGTTTTCCTGCATAACCAGTGCAAGTCTATGGAAAGAATTTTCCTGTATGTAGATGGCACCAAATCCCTGTAAAATACAGGAATCCCTGCCATGTTAAATTGGGCAGGCACCCTAACACCCATGGTCACACTTTATTTTGGAATGCTACATTACTTTGGTCAGATTTATTGTATTCCTGTCAGGGCTGCAGCTATGAATTTTGGGGCCCAGGAAAAGTCAACTGAAATTGGCCCCTTTCCCAAACCAGCTAATGCCAGCTCGTCGGGGCCTCCTGAGCTCGGAGCCCCAGACAACTCCCCCCCCCCATTAGTGCGGCCCTGATTCCTTCCCCCTGGGTCGCACCTGGAAACGAGCCTTGGTTCAATGTGCCTTTCCTGGTTACCAATTTTCAAATAAATAAACAAAACCTGCAGCCCTTTCGTTTAGAAGCTGACCGGGCTGCCGCCGCACAACCAGCAGACGCCTCACATCACACAACAGTCAGCGTTCAAGTCAGTTTGGCCTAATTGCCTTCCACGCCCAACTTCCAATACGCTTTTCAAAGGCGCAGAGCCTCAACTGCTCTTACTGCCTAAGCGTATCCAGTGATGGAGAATGAGAGGGCGTGGCTACGTGGCCGCTGACACGTTGTACGCTGAGAGTCATGGCGGTGGTTGGCGCACAGGTGGTGGAGGTAGACGCAGACCCTGTGTTGGGGGGCGCAGGTATGGGGGCTTCGGGTCAACAGTGGGCGGTTTCTAAATTGGTGTTAGCCGAGTTTGGATCTGTAGATTGTCGGAGGTCTGATGGTTACGTTAGTTCTGCGTAATGCTCGATGTTGAATACGTGGCACCGGTAGCAGCACAGTGTCGCTGCTATGAGCGAGGTTTACTGTCGGTGATCCAAGGGTTAGGGGTGTCAACATCACCCCAAAACAGAGCCCTCTACTTGAATTTCAAATAGTAAAAACGGGGTTCAGATAGTTCCGTCTGGAGTATATGGCCTATGCAGTACAAATCCCTGTTGTTTTGCTAAATGAGTCACCACGTTTACATGAGGAAGCAGTATTCAGAATATAGAATACATATAGAGAATACTGCATGGGCAACTACTGTATGCCAGTATGTTCTGCCACAAATGGGTACCGATTCCCTCTGACCTTGCGAGCAAAGGGAGAGGTCCCTGGGAATTGGAACCCTGAGGTGGCAGAACGCACTGGTTATGCATAAAGTTGCTCATGTTGTATTTTTTATAGTGTACAGTATGATGTGAAATGTGTGCATAGTGTTTTTTTCTCTTTTTCAATTAAACTGACTTGTGCAGGCTCTAGAGGTACTAAAATGCTGTTCTACCACAGAAGAGTACAATCACATGGAAACATAGACTTTGGTGGCAGATAAGGACAGCTTGTCCCACCTAGTCTGCCCATTCCCCTACCTACTGGATAAGCTGCAGATCATAGTTAACCAACAGCCTACTTCCTCATACCCCCCGACTACAATTGCCTTTCCCATGCATTCTTGAATTTCCTCACTGTTTTTGACCCCACGACCTCCCCTGGAACACCGTTCCATGTGTCCACCACCCTCTCCTTTAAAAAAAAAAAAAATACTTCCTCACGTTTTCCCTGAACCGTCCCCCCTCTGTCTTCAAATTGTGCTCCCTTGTTCTTGCACAGCTTTTTTTCTGAAAAATTCTACCCATTTGGACTATGTTGATTCCCTTGAGGTACTTCCATGACCTCTGAACTGTGGCAAAACAGAATTTTGAAAATGATGGCTTTCTATATACAACAGTGCTCTACTGTACACTGTATTTTAGTTACCTGTTACTAGATGGGTACTGTACCATTTATTGACTGTAAACCAATTTACTTTATGTTCTATGAGTTTTCAAAGGGAAACTTAAAGAGCAACTCTCTGCACTTTAGCATGTGCTTTCATAAATCTGATGTTTCAGCTGTACAGTTGACTAGAGAATACATTTTTTCACTTTTAATGTTCTTTCCCAAGGTCTACAACACATCTTGGTAGTTCATCTAAAAAGTCTGTATAGAAAACATTTGCCTGTCCCCTGTTAACCCCACTGTGCCTTTGTCTATGACATTGTAATACTCACCATGATAACAGACTGTGATGTCACAAACAGCAACTGTGTGGTTAGCAGGGGAGAGCCAGATACATTTTAAAAAACTCAATGAGATAAGTGTTGCATTAAATACAATATTTAGTAGACCCACAGCAGGGGAAGGTAAAAAAAAAAAAAAAAAAGACTAGAAATCAATTATGTTAGAATATAAGTGGTGTAAATCTAGTGTTTTTACACATTCTGTTATAATAGAGAGTTGCTCTTTAAGGGTACTTGATAATGCTAAATCAGTGACCACATTTACATGAGGGGCAACATTCAGAATTTAGAATGCATATTCCAGTTCCCTGATTGTCTGAATCTGGAATATGTATTCTGAATATTGCTAGTGTTTACATTACTCAGAATACTGCTGATTCTTCTACTTGGAATAGCTGGAATTAACGTGTTTAAATTATATGAAGATGGAGGAAGATCAAATATTTTGACTATAAACAGAATATCTCAGGTCCGAAATTTGGAACACTAACACTTGGAATATTTTTTATTCTGAATATCAGGCTTACAGAAACAACATTATTTCAAATGACAGTTCTGAATACTGAGTATTCCGTCAGTATTCATAATATGGCCATTTAATTAAACATGGTGAATGCCTCTGTCATATCACTTAAACATTGCACGTGGGTGCCATGACAGCTCAGTGTCTGTTTTCTGGTTCTGGGTGTCTTTCATTATTTTCCTATTAGTCTTTCATTGGAGAACTTCCAAGATCTATGACGTTTTAAATTTAGCTTGTGGTATGAAGTGAGGATTGAGTGAGAAAGAAGTGGGCTGTTGGCAACAGCAGTGTTTCAAGTTGGGGCCCAATAATTTGGTTCGGCTTCGAGAAGTCGGCAAAACCACTATGACTCTTACAGTATTTATAGGGTAAAGCAGTAGTGGATCCAGCTATAGTACATATGTAGCCATTATAGGCAAATCTGAGTTTTAAAAGGAAACATACTTTTTTTTTTGGGGGGGGGTAAGCTAGAAGACTGCATATAGGGGCAAAAAAGCCTTGAGGTCAGCAGTAGGGATGGGACGGTATCCAGTTTTGACAGTATGATAACCATGACACTCAGTACTGTGGTTATGGTGAATATCTCAGTATTATGGAAGTAGTCAGTGTGTACAAAATATATCTCCTCAAATTCTTGTGTCATGATGAATTGGTACAGAATGAACCCTCCCAAAATTATTAGAAAGCTTTAAAACTTCGGTATACCCTGAACACCAGTTATCATGGTATTGGAAATCAACCGTAGTTTCAGTACTGTGACTTCTGCTTCCTCGTTATGCCATAAAACCTTGACATTCCTAGTCAGCAGTGAATGCTAATTACAGTAGCTTACTTGTGGCATGTACTGTTGGCATGCATCTGCTGTGGAGTACTGTTTGCGTTTTTGTGACAGAGTCTGCAAAAGCCACTAAGACTGCCACAGCCCAGTGTGAGCTACTGTAATAGTTGCTATTTATTGCTGACCTCAAGGTGTATATCCCCTGTAGTGTCTGCTTTATCTCTGTGCTAATTACCATATTCTGATGGCTCCACTGAGTTTCATATTAGATAATAATATTCTCCTTCCTAAATCAAAACAAGTTATGAATCACAGAAAAGGAAGACATGTGGCATTACATTGTATAGATATACATTTTTATTATTTAAATCTACCTATATCTTTCTACCTGCCTGCCTACCTACCTACCTGTGCCACAGCCCTAATGAAAATATCACAGATATTTTTCCAGAGTCCAGTTTGACCGTGTCACGCGTGATGTCTAAAGGTCAAACTGCACAAGGGCACGTTGGTTAGTGGCCACATTCAACAGGGATGGTATCCTAGCACATCACTGTATGAACGCGATCATTGATGAGCATGAGCGTCATGTGATGACAACCATATTCTTCCACACTAAATATATTTTTTGCAAAAAACTGCATTAATGCGCCAGTTAGAATTCAGCGCAACGAATGTAGGGAAATATGGCATTAGGGTTTCCAATCCTAACTCTCCACCACCCAAAGCAGCAAAAGGACAGCACCACACAAGCAACTGCAGACAGCCATCATTGGACAAGGCAAACAACATACAGCCGTTTCCAGATGACAGAAATGCAATAGCACTGATGTGCTACCTTCAGGGATGTGTATGTAGAATGGTCTTCTCCAGCTTATTCCTTTCATTTTGCTCTGTACAGTACAGTATTAGGAAAAAATAAATGCATTTTTTATTGGCCCTGGTCCCGGTCCACCAATGATTTGAGCGGGGGGGAGGGTAGTAGTGCAACTCCGCTGGGTGGAGTTGACTAACCGTGCTTTTTCTTTCACTCTCCCTGCCGATAGCGCAAGGGGGTGGTAGTGGATGAGAGTACAGAAGAAACATCTATTTTAGTTCCGTCTCTTCCCCCAAACTCTTTGTCTCTTCCCCCTTCCCTGCTCTTTCCTTGAACTACTCCCCCCTTCTCCTTCTGCCATGCCCCTGATACTCCGATCCACTACAATTAGTGCATTGCATTATTGTACTGCATTGTGTACATGGTACTAATTGTGTTGTAATGGTTGTAAATATTTGTATACGCTATTTTCTATTTTTATATTATATCTATATATAGATGGTCAGTAGTGTTGTATGTTAGTGGTTCTTTTTGAGTTCTGCTGCTTGTATACCTTACTCCTTGTACATCTTTTGATGTCTTATGTTCTTGAATAACTGTATATAGGTGTATGACCCAGGTCCACCTTGCAAATGAACTTGACTCAATGGTATTTCAGCTGGTTAAAATAAAGATAATTAAACTGATTCAGCAGTGTGCGGCGGGGGAGACTGCTCCCCTTCATTTACTTTTTCAGCCCCACTCATCTGTGTTGAGTCATGCTGGGAGGTCTTTGCTCTCCCTTCCTCACACTGCCGCTGCTGTCCCTCTTCCGCTCTGCAGATAGGGCTAAGTCGGACAGCATCGGATGTGAGGGGAAAGTAATTGGAGGTAAAACCCCAGAGGGTTGAAAACACAATAAAATAAATAAACTACAGGGGCAAGGCAAGGCAAATTTTATTTAAAAAGACGCCCATCCTGGAGGCTCTGGGTGCCGAACAATTAACATCCCCTACAGTAACACCAAGGGTAGAAAATAAATAAAATAATACTACAATATAAAATCTAGTAATAAACATTCTATACTCAAACTCACCATTATAAAATTTAATAAATTCTATAAATAAATATATTTTAGCGGGCTGTCTGATGGCCCAGTGGGTGGCACTGCATGCTTCCATGCTGGCGACTTGGGTTTAGAAGCGAGCCCAGGGAGCTGGTCAGGTGACCCCAAGTGTTGGGTAAATGCTCCCAGCTGGGGTGGGATGGCATTGGGTCCTACTTCTCTAGTGACCACTGCAGTGGGCTAGGGAGCTTGCGTCTCCCGTAGGGATGTGCTAGAGTGAGCGAGGCCACCTTGGGACTAGGCCCAATGTCAGGGAGGAGGGCGGGGTCAGAAAATGGAAATATCTGCAATAAGTTGCAGGATCATTTTGCATTCATTGCAGCTTCTGCACTACCTTCAGGGCACTCGGGGACATCTAGATTGTGCTTTGGGGGTGGGGAGGATGGCCCTCCCATCTGTGACCCTGCCACAGGGGGTATAGCTGTGGGGGACCTCCCCTCAGGTAAGTCTTTTTTTTTTTTCCCCATTTAGTCTTTATCTCCCTAGCCTGCCAGCCACCTGGTGTCCTTCTTGGCCTGGTCACGGACCACTAGCTTCTGCTCCCCACAACGGCCTTGGGCCCTCTGATACCCCGTGGCTTCCCCCCATGGCGGGGCTGCGGCACTCCCCTCGCATGCCGCAGATGTGGAACTTGGTCGGAGGGCTGGCCTTGGGAGCAAATCGAAGCCGTGGTAGGCTTCATTAGCGGTGGCTGGCGGCTAATTCTTTTTCCGGTTTTCTTTCCGGGAGGCTAGGACGTGCAATGACGCCAGCGTCTGCCCCGCCTCCTGTGCGTACTCAGTGTCGGTAGCTAGGTGTCCCCTGGCCTTCCACCAGGGGTCGCCAATGCTCGGTCACATCCCACCCCCGGAGAAGGAGAGCAGTCCCTAGGATGTTCCATCCTTCCCCTGGCCGCCCTCCAGCTACCCTAGTCCGTTTCCGAACCCGGGTCGCCGGCATCGCAAGCGGAAATCCAACCACTGTGCCGACGGGCCGGCCCCTCAGGTAAGTCTGTGTGACGTGGTGGGTGATCAGGGAGGAAGGAGGGCAGCTTCATGGTAGGGAAGAAAGTAATATGGAAAAAATAAGTACCTGTACATAAAATAAAAATAAGCTGCCTTGCATGGAAACAGTGGAGTGCGAGTTTTGCTATGGCAACCTTCACTCACACTCCACTGTTTCAAAATGCTACAGCTGCCACCTGCCCCTCTCTCTCTCACTCTCTCTTTCTCTCTGTTTCTCTCTCGCTATACCATAGTAGAGTCAGCTGCATTTTTTGTAAAGTAAATTGCAAGGGGAGAGGGAACTACTGGCACTGGGGTATGAGTTTGTGTTGGAAATGGGAGTGGGGGAGTTACTAGCACCAGAGAAAACAAACCAGTGCCATGGTTTGTTTATTAATTTTTTTTACCTTGTTGATGGAGGCATATTTTCCGTGATTGATAGGCTCACTGGGCAGTAGTCAAAAAACGATTTAACAAGTTGAAGGAACTATTGCTAAGTTCTGTCTTTTGACCTGGGTAGTAATTCAGAAACCTTCAATGTCATGTGACTGGCTCTGGGCCAGTCAGAGACCAGGATTAAAAAAAGATGTGTATATATAGTTGGAAAATGTTAAGCCCGAGCGGTGAACTATTGTCTGACAGTAGTTACATTGCCGAAGCTGAAGGCTGAGGGTGGTATGACTATGGAAAGGTGATAGTTCATCCTGTGGAGTCAAGAATTTCCCACTATACCCAGACATGACTACAGTCAGTATCTGTTTTATAAACTCTTGTATCAGTAATGCTGTTCCTCCAATAAGTAATCTCCCATGCTACCCTAACCATTTGGTAATTTGTACGCATGTAAAAAAAAAAAAGATTTGGTAACTAGTTTCTTTCTTTGTGTGCATGAAAATCCTCAGGTTTTAGTAAGATGTCAGGTTGCTTGTTGCTCATTGCCCCCTCCCACTACCGAGTGTCAAGGCAACTGTGCTTCTGGTGTGCTCATCCAGGCCAGCAACAAAATGGGCAAATGGGTCTGGAGAGCCCTTTCAGTTTTTCCAGAAAGACAGTTGGTGCGTTGTACTCCCTTCTCCCAGAACCAGCTGGAACAGGGCCGTGAGCTGGAAAACGTGTAGTAGACTGTTGCCTTGTTTTGCCCCCCCCCCCCCAACCAGCCAAATAGGGCCACGGAGTGAGAGGAGTTTAATGGCCCTGCCAAGTACCTGTTTGTACTGCCATGTGTTCCCCCGACCCAGACTAGCAAACAGTGCCAAGGATCACTACACAAACATTTACCAGTTTTCATACTGTGAACTGCTCACCTGACCCACAAACTTGTATGAGGGTCAGGGGGCAGAGAAAGGAGAATCCAGTTTCGACACCGGCATGAAAAGTCACTCACCATGGAAACTGTGGCGTATAAGCGTTGCTATGGTAACATTTGCTCTCACACCACTGTTCCGAAAATGCTGCAGTCATCAAATGTCATACTCAGCATAAGGTTAAAGTCTGTGGTAAGTTTTGTATAAAGTATGTTTTGAAAGAAAAAATTTCACTGTAGAAAGTGTGTGGGGTTGGGGGAACGGGAGCAATGGGAAATGTATACATAGGAGGCAACTGATGCCAAGGAATGGAGGGGTGTGGTAACGGGTGCTTGACAGATTGACTAGGCAGTAATTGAAAAAAAAAAAAAAAAAAAATTGAGTCTACTGAACTACTGACCAGTTCAGGGTTTTTTTTTTGTTTGTTTTTTGTTAAGATCAAACTTCTTTGCTTTAGGAAGTGTTGAATCCTGACAAAGTAATTCTGTAAGCTGGTTTGGATGATGCCCGTGTCTTTAGCACTGAAGTATACAATAATGTTGTGAGCGTATATATGAAATTATGAGTATACAAGTTGTTTAACTAGATCGTTGTTATATACTGAAGATAGTTTGAGGCCCAGAACAGGGTCCTAGGTGTCTCCACTATTGACATGGGAGAGACTGGACTTGGAACCCCTGATGGCAACACATTGATGATGCTCACTTAAATTGCTTTGAACCCATTGCGCAGTGGAAGGGACAAATCCATAATAACCCAATGTTCTTAGAAGGACGCTGTGATCCACAGTGTGAAAGGCTTTGCTCTGGTTGAGAAAGATTGCTCCAGTTACTTGGTTGCTCTTCCCTGGGTCTGCACTCAAGTTTCAAGTACAACTACAACAAATACTAAAAAACTAAGAGGGGCATGGCAAGGAACTCTGTATTACTGCCCGTAGAAAATCTTCAATTGGGAAACTTATTTTAGAAAGAGTAGAGTCTCTTCATTTATTTTACGTTCTAGCTATTGAGATTTTCTTTTTTAAGGGCACCATGCCTTCCCATGGACTGTTGCTCATAATAGAGAATTCAAAGCCTGCCAGAGGAGATTGATTCCTCTTATGGTTCAGTCTGTCTTTGGCCGTGCTAATTGGATGAACGGAGCATTCACGGCTCCCAACACCAGAACCGCTAGTGTCATAGAGGAGGGTGTGTCTTGCAAGTTTAATGGCCGTGGCAACAATGTGAGTTACAACAGACCCCATTAAAACTCCTAACATTTACATGGTGAATAACCACAGGTTGCCGACGCTGCTGCGAAGACACCTGAGGCAGGCCTCTCAGGCCAAGGGATCGGTACCTGCCACATGCCAATGTAAACTTAAACATCCACTGGTAGTTGCCGCGAACTAGCAGATATTGGGTCGGTGCTGGAAGAGGGCTGCCAGCCCAGTGCAAACAGAAGTTCCAAAATGCAGCACCCGAAGAGCAATAAACAAAATAACAAAGTTTGAAGTGAGCAAATGCAATTTTATTAGGCAGAACCAATGCCCTAACCCTATGGTGTGTATATAGGGCATACCACCAAACCTCTCAAAACCCTTATACAGAAGCATATTAGAAACATTATAAATAAAAAAAAAAGTGGATGCCCCTGTAGGAGCCCATTATGCACAGTATCATAACTCTAATCCAAGTGGATTTAAATGTATTGGTATCAGATATGTTCCCCCACTTAAATTTGATGGAGATAGGGTTAATCTACTACTACAGAAGGAGAGTGAATGGATCTACAGACTAGTATCAATGAAACCAGATGGCTTAAACGACCAGTGGGATTTAAAACCCTTATTAAAAACGAGATAAAAAATAGTTTGAATACTGTGTATATATTTATTAATACTGTAAATATTGCTATGTACATACTTATGACATTTAAAACTATTTTTTTGAATTCTGATCTAGAAATATTAGACGAAGATGGCATATTATTAGAGTATCTTAATGATGATTTATTATTTCTTCTGTCTTTTCTATTTCAGGAGTTCCCTCCTCCTGTCATCCTTTCATTTCCTCCAGTCTCTATGTAGACTCCCAGAGAAGTGGCCATGGTGGGACTTTAACATGTTGGGGTGATCACAGGGTTCTGGCATTCGATCTACACCTTGTCTTTGTATTTTAATTAGCTTGCTTTAAGACTTCGTTGTTTACCTGATTTAACATTGCTGTTCAAATTCTCTGTTATCTTTAAATATAAGTATACGGAGATTATTGAAACCCTTTCTATTATAAAGTAATTATACTTATAGGTAGCGAGGACAGCTGAATGTGATTGCTGCTTTGTTTTTGTAATTAATTTGTTTGTAATTGGTCAAGAAATTGCACATGGGTTATGACGTCATGGTGTTTTGTGACTTGTGACTTAAAAAAGTAGCCTTTTTCCTCCCTACCACACCCCTTTAGGACGGCTTCACTGCTGAAGTGCTGGGGTTAGGGCATTGGCTCTGGCTAATAAAGCTGCATTTGCATACTTCAGACTTTGTTATTTTGTTTATTGCTGTTCAAGTGCTGGACTTTGGAACTTCCACATGCCAATATTTGTTTATTTATTTATTTATTGAAATGTTTCACTAGGAAGGCACACTGAGCGACAAATCGCTCATCTCCTGGTGCGACCTGGGGGGAAGGGGTACAATAGGAATGAGACATTAAACATTCAAGTTACAAGATAAACAGTAACATACAGTTCTAAGGCAGGTGTTACAAGCAGTGGTACAACACTTGTTATTAAGTAATAGGTAGAAAAGAGTGGTCAATAATAAGTGCAGGTTAATAAGTAAACAAGTGCTTATGTAAAGAAAGAAAAGGGGGTGAGAGGGGGAAAGGAGAGGGAGGAGAGGTAAGGTTGGGGAGGGGAAGAGTCATGTCTGTACATTCAAGCTACAAGATCAACATTAAAATATAGTTGCAAGGCAGGTGTTACAAACAGTGTTAAAACAGAGTTGTGCATAATATGTAGAAAAAGTGAATCAATAAGTGCTGGGTTAGTAAGTAACAAGTGTTTACATTAAAGAAAAGGGTGAAGGGCGGGTGAGGTGGAGGGATGTAGGGGAGGGGAATAGATGAGGGATACAAGCCCCGGGGGGGTAGGAGAGGGACCCATAGAGAGCATTTGGCATCCCTCACATTCTGTGAGAGATCAAGGGAGGCCAGTAAGGGGCAGCAATTTGGGGGAAGGGGAGGAGAGCTAGAAATTTGGGAGGTGAGGGTGCATAGGGTAAAATGAAGGTGACGATAAAGGGCTAGGGTTTATCCAGGGCTTATAGGAGGGAATTAGGGAGGGTCATGGCAGGAGCAGCTAGGCGCAAGGTAATTTTTGAGGGCAGAGCTGATGGAGTAGGCGGAGGGTGAGTGCCGGATTTGAGGGGGGAGTGAATTCCAGATTTTTGGGAGGCGGGTAGAGTAAGTGGATTAGCCGATTAGGGTGGATATGCAGGGGACTACCAGGGTTCGGGAGTCGGTTGATCTAAGGGAATGGGAGGATGGGGGGTTGTTATAATGGAGGAAGTTAGGTAGGAAGGGAGTTCACCTAACCAGTGCTTGGAGGTGAATTTAGCACAGTGGGAGAGTCGCCTGTTTGTAAGAGAGGGGAAGGATAGGGCACGATAAAGATCGCAGTGGTGGGTGCAAGGGAGGGCATCCAGGGCAAAGCAGCAGAAGAAATTGAAGAGGGTGTTCAGTCTGGCCAGGGAGGACTTGGAGCAGCACCATAGACTATGTCACAATAGTAGAAAATTGTCAGTATCATCTTCTGAAGAAGTTCACACCTAGCCGTAGGAGGGATGCAACTACGATTCCTGAACAGGGCACCAAGCTTGGGGTGCAGTTTTTTCTGGATGGCATCAATATGTCCAGAGAAGTTTAGGTGTTGGTCTAACCAAACACCTGAGTACTTGAAGGAGGATGTGTCCTCAAGTAAAGTCCCAGCAAGGGTGTGGAAAGTTGGTAGCGAGGGAAGCCTAGAGAGTCTCTGCCTTGTGCCAAAAGTCATGGAGACAGGTCTTCTTGGCATTGAGGAAAAGTTGATGGTTAGCAAACCAGAGCTGAATCTTGTCAAAGTCTCGCTGTAAGCTGGTTGTAACCTCAGCGGGACAGGAGCCAGATGTATACAGGACCGTATCATTGGCATACATATGTATAGTGGTGGAAGGGGAGCAAACTGAGGGAAGGTCTTTTAAGAAGATGGAGAATAGGAGGGGCCCTAATACAGAGTTCTGAGGGACGCCAGTGCTGATTGGGAGGGGAGGTGAAGTGGCATCCACGATCTTAACTGACTGGGTTCTGCCAGTAAGGTAGGCTTTGAACCAGTTTGTAGCGGAGGGAGATAGGCCAGCTGCTGGGAGAGAGTCAAGGAGAAGGGAGGGAGAGACGGTGTTGAAGGCCTTGGCAAGGTCAACAAAAATGACAGAGGTAATTTGGCCATTGTCTATCTCGGTTAGGATGGAGTCTGTGAGCCGTAGGAGAAAGGTGAATGTTGAGTGATTTTTCCCTGCAACCAGGCAGGAAAGGAATGTACCAGTGCATTTGATGCTCCGAGTTGCAAGCGTTGCGTGTTTTTCAACGTATGAGAAAATGTAAATATTGAAAAAAAATTTAATATAAGAGTATTAAACAAGAATTATTGAAATGAATTGGGCCTATCACAGCAGTTCCTTCTGAGCCTTTGGACCTTCATGAATTCTCTTTTACCGTAATAGAAGTTGATTGACGTGCAGTTTCACTGTAGTACTTATTTCTGTTGGTGGTGGCATCTCATTTTATTCTGTCTGATGGATGAATCAAAGCAGAACTCCATGAGTGATAAGTTTAATGTGGCAGATTCCCCCAGGTGGCACCAACTTTGGCAATTGCCTTTTTTGTTAATACTCTTGTTTTTTGTAACTTTGTTCAGCCAAGTGTAGTTTGATGTTAAAAAGAATCAGAATCTGTTAACAAAATTTCTAGTACAATGATGTCTTCTCCAGAAGCTATTCTAAGGAGATGGGTTGTCCCACCAATTTTATAGCTTCAGTAGGTAATCTGCAACAGCCCTCTCTACTTGGTGTCTCCTCCTGTTGAGAGACTATATAGAATAAATTATGAGCAACCATACACAACAAAGCTGTTTCCATCAAAATGTGAGACGACATCATAGAACTTGAGAGAGAAGCTTAAGATGTCTGTATGATGTCATCTTACCTCGAGATGGAAATATCAGCCTTGGTGGGAAGATCTGAGGAAGCTGCTGCGGTCTCCTTCTGGTACAAATTCTGATAGCGAAATCCAGCCTCCTAACTTGGAAAGGGTGTACCAACTGCACGTCGACACCGCCACAGCAAAAACCATCACAATGACAGAAGTCAACGAAAAGCGTCAGGTTGCTATGATGGTCCCTGCTGGCAATGGTACCGCATCTCCCTGTGTGTTGCCCCTTCCATGAAACAACTCCAACTCGGGAGTTGTATATCTAGAGACCGGAGGGTGGAAGGAACCCCACATGGAGGGTTTAAAGGCAAGCCTCAAGAGAAAACTACACTGACATCCCCGACAGTACAATGCCGACACTCAGCATTTTGTCTGTCACTGTTGGGGATGTCGGTGAGAAAAGTGTCGCCTCAGCATAGGTAAACCCTTGGAAAGCTGTTCTGTTCAGATTGCAGTGCAGGATATCTGGAGTAGTAAAGAATAAAGCTTTCTACATGTAATGTTTTCTACGATAGGACCTTGTTTTGGGTTCTTTCCCATTTTTCTAGAAATGCCCAGCATCCAGACAGTCACAGCTTTCTCTTTCTGTCATCTCAGTGGTAGACACAGTCCAGATCAGTCATTGGGTTCTTAAGGTGAAGGTCATTTATGGAGTTTTGAACAGTCCCTTGGAAGAGCATTTCTATGTTTGCTTGCACACGGAGCATGAAGTGAACATCTTGTTACAAAAATGGCATTTCAGAGGTGTGTCACTGTCAGGTCCAGTGCAGCTCAGGCTACAATGGGCTTGACAGTGATAGCCCAATGGTCAGGGAGGTTGGTCATGATGCCATTCTTGGCTTGCTGGGTGGAAACTTTGTGTAGTTAAAAGGAATGACCACTCCTATCATAGATACAGCTCATCCCTTTCATCTGCATGACCTGTCCAGCAAGCAACAGAGCGGCGTCTTGATCAATCTTCAAAAAACATCCCCAGGCCAATTCCATAAGTCTCTCTCCCCCCACCCCCGATAACAGGATGTGTGCAGTGCAAATCCCCACCCAACACACCCACTAGCTCCCACCGCCCTCTGCCCAGAACATACTGATCCTCACAGCTGCTGCCCCTACCCTAGCACTCTGTGCTGCTAGTAATTCCAATTCAGTCCCAGTTTAGTGGAGCCGGGTGTTGCAGTACGTGGGTACAGGAAGATTACAGAGAAACCATGCTGTGTATTAGGCAGCAGTATTCCGTGTGATGGAAAGAGTACCTTCCATCTATGATTGCTGATTTAAGACCTAGGCAGGGAAAGTTTTCATGTGCTTCACGTTTTTTGCCTTGTTTAATAAAGGCAGCTAAGGTATCACAGACATCCTGCTCCTAGGTGGCAGAGGAAGACAGGTGGGACACAGACTTGCATTGATTTGAGCTCCAGAGCTCATCTGGAAGAGGTGACAGAGGGTCATGCTGACACAAAACTGGCTAGAGGAGAAAACCAGCATCTCCCCAGTTTGCTCTCTATTGCTTTTCCACTGTCTGCAGCAGGGGAGTGGGCTTCTGATTCACAGGGGCTGAAATTACATTTACAGAAAAAAAAAAATACAGTCCGTCTACAAGTCAGACTGATTGATATGTCGTGTGTGTGTGTGTGTGTGAGAGAGAGAGAGAGAGAGAGAGAGAGAGAGAGAGACTGAGATTGAAACTCGTGTGATAAGATGCTGAAGTATTTGGAGAGGCCAGAAAATGTTTGTGGTTTTCCTAAAGTGTCATTTAGGGGTGGTAAAATGATGGATTAGAGGTACCCTGAGCTATTTTATTTTGGAGTTATTGTATTCTGGCTTGCTTCTGTCCTTGAGAACAGTGGACTATTACTGTATGCCTTCACTTGTTTCCTCTAGTCTGTCTCTGTTGAAACTGATACTTGATCATGTGAACCATTCTGCTCAGAAACAGTGTGACAGCGGGCTTACCTGGCTTTCGGTGCTGGTTAATGTTACTCACAAACAGTGTGACAGCGGGCTTACCTGGCTTCGGGTGCTGGGTAATGTTACTCACAAACAGTGCAACAGTGGGCTTACCTGGCTTCGGGTGCTGGTTAATGTTACTCACAAACAGTGCGACAGCGGGCTTACCTGGCTTCGGGTGCTGGTTAATGTTACTCACAAACAGTGCGACAGCGGGCTTACCTGGCTTCGGGTGCTGGTTAATGTTACTCACAAACAGTGCGACAGCGGTCTTACCTGGCTTCGGGTGCTGGTTAATGTTACTCACAAACAGTGCGACAGCGGTCTTACCTGGCTTCGGGTGCTGGTTAATGTTACTCACAAACAGTGCAACAGCAGTGTTACCTGGCTTTGGGTGCTGGTTAATGTTACTCACAAGCAGTGCGACAGCAGTCTTACCTGGCTTTGGGTGCTGGTTAATGTTACTCACAAACAGTGCGACAGCAGTCTTACCTGGCTTTGGGTGCTGGTTAATGTTACTCACAAACAGTGTGACAGCAGTCTTACCTGGCTTTGGGTGCTGGTTAATGTTACTCAGCGCAGTTTCACTGCCAAACAGTTAAAAAAGAAGAAAAAAATGAAACACGCCTACTGAGCATCTGCACTGCACTAAATTACAACACTTGCTAATCAGTTTCAAATGCTGCTCCTAGTCAGGATGCTGAAAATAGGATTCTGATTCAACATACAGAGGGGGCAGGCTCAGGAGACGGAGGGAACTCTGTTCTTTTGTTTTCAAATGATGAGCAGTGTAGTTGTTTTCTCATGATTACGATAAAGACAGTCATCAAGCTGATACTTGTAAATGATTTAAATGAAACCTGACTGTGCTGTAGCAGCGTTGGTCATTTAGATAGCAAGGCATGACTTTAGAAAGCATACTGTTAACATTATTTATTCAGTTCTCACTATTTCAAATGTGTGTGTGTGTGTGTTTTTTTTCCCCTTATATTTACAGTTTCTTACCCCAGGACTGCTGTATGTGCACTTTTCTTGTTGCCAGGTTTCTTTGATTAATGTACTGTCCCCTTGCTCTGACTCCCAGGGATGTCATCCCAAAAGAATTTCCTGTATTATCTGTTTATGACCCCTTCTCTGGCCCACCCCCTTATGCAAGCCCCCTCCAAGGCCCACCATCTGTCTTATCGATATATTTATGCCATCTTTCTCTACACCATGGCTCACCACATCATGGCAGGGTCGTCTGGGTTCCCCAAGCTGGTATACCTCCCATACGACGACACCAACACAGCGAACTATGCTTCTGTCGGCAAAATCAACACTTTGCTGACAGGTCGCTGTGCCCGAGACAGGGGCATGATGTCTCCGGTCCTCGCCCCTGCCCCAAGTTAACTCCGACTGGAGTTAACAATCACTAGTTGGGGTGCAGAACCTTCCGCATGGGGGTTCATGAAGCTGATAGTCTGCGAGGAATCATGCCGACCACGATTTGCGGTCGCAATGATTCCTGTCGCTGTAACGCCGGTCGACATTAGAGATGTCGAACCAGCGTGGTAGAGCCCCCAAGTTACAGTGACATGGGCATCCTAGTCATCATCAGTGACCACCAGAGTGTTTTGCCCTTTATGACTCTGCTGACTACCTAGCATGTGTATCCTCACATAGTTCTGGCCCATGGGGGGCAGCAGTAGATGCTACATGGCCACTGATAGAACCAGTGCTGCTCCCAAATCCCCACAGCAGGTCCTGAAGCAGCAAAGGACAACAACTGCACTGCTTACTGTACATAGAGCTGAATGCCACGACTTCTGTAGCCTGGGTCTCTGGTGTGGTTCCCCAGTGAGGTACTACAGGTGCCACCAGACAGGGCTAACAGTGTTTCACTTAAGCAGTAAGGCATGACATGGTGTTGTTTCACCATGTCACATCACCATTTATAAAGCATCCGTTGTCAGCACATCTGCCTCTGAGACAGAAGGTCATGAGTTCTAGTACCGCAGTAGGATTGGGCTTATACCATAAATGCTGGCACCCGAGTGCAGTACTAGTGGGATGCTGTACTGTTGGGGTTTTCTGTCCTTTGTATGAGACATTAAACTGAGGTCCCATCTGCCTTTGCTGATGGTTGTTCAGGTGGACATTAAATATCTCACCACACTTCTCAGAAAGACAGGGAATTTTCACGGTGCCCTGGCCAGATTTACCTAATTCGCTAAAATACTACCAACAGCTTACCCTGACTCAGTTCCAGTTGGTTTGCATCTGTGTCCTACCCCTCCCACCCTGTATGAGCCTGAACTTAGGCAGTATTGAGTAGCCCTCTTTTCCTGGTCAACAAAAACTACCTAAAAATAATGTGTGCATTATTGTAGGTTAATGGCATGTCTTTGGATGCGAGGCACAAGGCAACGTCGAGTGTCTTATGCACCCAAGAAATGCTATTGTACCATAAATACGCATGCCATGGAGTGCCTTAGAAACATAGAATTTGTCAGCAGAGAAGGATCACTTGGCCCACCTAAGCATAGATGATCTCTGTCTAGTCTGTCTCCGCAGGTCCTAACTGGTCTCTAATGACCCTCCCTCCTCACTGCCTATTTACTACTGTTCCCCTGTGACTATCCTACACATGCTTGAAGCCCCCCCATTGTTTTCGCCTCCACCTCTTCTGCTGCCAGTCTGATCTATCACTATTTCAGTGAAGTAGTACTTCATCACATCCCTCTTAAACTACCCCTTCAGCTTCATTGCATGCCCTCTGTTCCTGGTGCTCTTCCTCATTTGAAAGAGACATGCTCCTGTACCCTGTTCACCCCTGTGATGTACTTGTTGGTCTCTGTTATGTCCCCTTCTTGCTGCCCTCTCCTCTCATCCAGGGTGTACATATTGAGATCCCTCAGTCTGTCCTCGTAGAGCTTTCAGTGCATCCCCTGCACCATTTTAGTTGCCCTCCTCTGGAAGGCCTCCACCCTGTTACGTCCTTTTCAGTTGCGGCCTCCAGAACTGGACACAGTACTTAAGGTGGGTCTCACCAGTGAGCAATACAGTGGCAGTACCACCTCCCGCCTCCTGCTGGAGATACCTTTCCCAATGCATCCCAGCATCACACTGGCCTTACCCACTGCTTTGTCACACTGTCTTGCCACTTTGAGTTCAAGGTCCCTTTCCTGCTTAGTGCCTGACAGTAACTTCCCCTATTCTGTACTCCGTTCCCATGTTCCTGTGCCCTAGGTGCATGATTTTGCACTCTTTGGCATTGAATCCCAACTGCCATGTTCTTCAACACTTCTCAAGTTTCCCCAAGATCCCTACACATTCTTTCCACCTCCTCCTGATAGTTTACCCCAGTACAGATTTTGGTGTCGGGTGAAGGAAAGAACTGTCGAGTACCTAGAGGGCAGAGGGGCACAGGACCCAAGGCAGCATGGATTCACACCGGGAAGGTCATGCCAGATGAATCTAACAGATTTATTTGACTGGGTGACCAAAGTAGTAGATCAGGGAGGGGCTGTGGACAAGGCCTACCTAGACTTTAGCAAGGCATTTGACTCAGTCCCACACAAAAGATTAATATACAAGTTAGCCAGCCTGGGAGTGGGTCCCAAGATGATAGCCTGGGTAAGAATTGGCTGGAGAATAGGACACAGAGGTAATAGTAAATGGAGTCCACTCTGAAGAAAGGGGGTTACTAGTGGGGTACCATGAGGGTTCAGTATTAGGACCGGTCCTCTTCAGTGTCTTTATAAGCGACATTGCAGAGGGACTGGAAGGAAAGTATGTCTCTTTGCAGATGACACAAAGATCTGCAACAGAGTTGATCACAAGGTGGGTGGAAAGGATGAGAAGGGACTTGGCAAGGTTAGAGGAATGGTCAAATGTATGGCAGCTTAGATTCAATGCTAAGAAGTGCAAGGTAATGCACCTGGGAAACAAAAACCCAGGGAAGAGTACACAATGGGGGTGAGATACTAACAACAACAAAAATGGAAAGGCACCTGGGGGTAGTCATATCAGATGACTTAAAGGTGGGCAAGCAATGTGAGAGGGCAGTAAGGAGGGCTGGGGGGATACTGGGATGTATAGGGAGAGGCATCACCAGTAGAAAACAGGAAGTTGTTATCCCTCTGTACAGAGAGCTGGTGAGACCCCATCTGGAGTACTGTGTGCAGTTCTGGAGACCCAGTCTCCGCAAGGACATAGACAAGATGGAAGCTGTCCAGAGGAGGGCAACTAAAATGGTGCAGGGTCTGCACCAGAAGACATATGAAGAGAGACTAAAGGAACTTAATATGTATAGCCTCGAGGAAAGGAGGAGGGGGGACATGATAGAAACTTTCAAGTACCTCAAGGGAATCAACAAAGTCCAAGAGGGTAGCATCTTTCAAAAGAGGTGTGCAAGAACAAGGGGCACAATTTGAGAGATGGGGCTCAGAGGTAATGTAAGGAATATTTTTTCACAGAGAGGGTTGTGGATGCATGGAATGGCCTTCCGGAGGAGGTTGTGAGTCAAAAACAATGGTTGAATTCAAGCATGCATGGGACAGTCATAAGGCAATTCTAGGGGGTGGGGGTAGAAAGAAGTAGGCTGCTGGTTAACTAGGATCTGCAGCTTATCCATTAGGTAGGGAAATGGGCAGACTGGGTGGGCCAAGCGGTCCTTATCTGCCGTCAAATTCTATGTTTCTATGTCATCTGCAAAAAGGCATATGTTCCCTCCCAGTTCATCTGCAGTGTCACTTATAAAGACATTGAAGAGAACTGGTCCCAGTACTGAGCCCTCTGGTGCCCTGCTGGTCACTCTTCCATCATTAGAGTGAATGCCATTAACCGCCATCCTGTTGCCTAGCTATTAACCAGTTTCTAACCCAATTCACCATACTGGATCCCACTGCTAGCCTGCTCAAATTCTTAATTAGTCTCCTGTGTGGCACAGTGTTGAAGGCCTTGCTAAAATCCAGATAGGCCACATCCACTCTCTCCTCCTTGATCTAGTTCCCTTGGTCACCCAGTCAAAGAAATAGATAAATAAAACAGGTTCGCCTGGCAACCCCCCACCCCCACCCCCGGTGGATCCATGCTGCTTTTGGTCCTGCAACTCACTGGATTCAAGATACTCTACCGACCTTTCCTTTATCGGTGTTTTCATTAAGTTCCCCACCACTGAGGTGAGGCTTACCACCAGTCTAATATTGATAGCCTCTTCCCTGCTGCCCCTCTTATGCAGAAGGACTACGTCTGCTGTCCTCCAGTCCTCTGAAACCATGCCCAGTTCTAGTTAATTGTTGAATAATTCAGTCAGAGAGGCAGTCGGCTCCTCCCTGAGGTCTTTTAGTACCCTTTGCTGTATCCTGTCTGGTCCCATAGCCTTGTCCTCTTTCAGAGCTGCAAGTCTCTTCTGGACTCTTTCCTGTTAAAATGGACTTCAGCTGACCCCCCCCCCTTTGTTCCTGCTGCTGGTATGGCGTTATTGCAGTCATGGATGTCAGTGCACCATTACTTCATTATGGACCACCAAATCCAGGCTAGCCTTTTCCACAATAGCCTCCAGGTCTGGAATTTTATTACCCTGACTCCTTGTATAGCTGTACATGCCTCTCCATACCTTACAGCCCACTTTGGTGGAGGACTTTAAAGGGGCCCTGAAGTCTTATTAATCTGTCATACTGCCTGTCTTAATTTATAAAAGTATGCAGAAATCAAATGTTAAAATATTGGGAGCTATTTACTTATTTATTTAGATCTCGGATTAAACATCTGTTTTGAGCTAACCGCTCTTTTACATAGGTTCCACATCAGTATGACAGACAAGTTACAGTGAAGAACAAATTACAATATCACAAGAGAAACAACATAAGGTGGCATTGTAAAATGTATGCCAGAGATTTAGGTTAATACAAGAATTGCAGACTGTTGGGACACAAAACAGTAACTGTAAGATCAGCCCATGAGGCCTTGTCCTGGAAGGATTCAGGTGGGAGTGAAAGTTAGGGTAGGAGGTGAGGAAGTGAGGAAAAAGGGAGGGAGGATAGGGGCAAGGTATAGAAGTGAGGAGGTGGGGAGTAGAGTTTGAGAGAGGTAGTATACAGGACAGTGGCAGTAAGGGCAAGCTCAGAAAGCAGGTATTAAGTGCTAATTGGGGCCTATGAGAATGGGTAAGTAAATTTAATGGAAGCAGTCACAGCAGGCATTAATTACTAGGTGCTGACCGAACTTTAGTTTGAATGAGCACAGTGTGGTTTCAGTGGAGACTTCATAATGTAAAGAGAAACCAGAAAGAGGCTCAATAGGCAAATGATCTTTGTCCTGAGGAAGTGCAGCAGTGGGGATCAGAAAGATCTGGCTGTCTGAGCCTCTGGTTCGACGAGGGTTGTTGTAAGGGCTGAGGAGCTTCTGAATCCCTGGGGGCATGAGACCTAGGCTAGCCTCTTTTGTAAGCAGCAAGTTTGGTACGTGATTCTACTTTTTTTTTTAAAACTGTAATTTTTATTGTTTTCTGTATAGACAAGAAATACATATACAATGAACATGAGACGTACTTCATTTACATCATTTTCCAATATAATATTTAGAATACATATTAAAAGCAGGCTTAATACAATATTATTATTAGAGCTAATGCTTTGAGTTAATAACAAACAATTTAGAGCACAGATCCCAGCTACCTTGATTAATAAAAATAAGAAAGGATTTATCCTACATTTAATATAGGGATATACTGGGAACAGAACTTTAAGGATTCTGCATATCCTCAGATCTCTCCAATCTGCTCGCATATTCGGGGCAGTCATTAAGGCACAAATTTGGGGTCATGCTGAGATATGTGCATCACCTACTTACGCCATCTAAGCTCAAAAGGCCCCTTCCTGTTCCCACCCCTGGCAATTAACCTCTCCATTGTATATAATTCCCCCATGACCCTATACCAATCCTGGATTGATGGGGGAGATTTTTTTATCCCACAGGCGGGTAGTTCCCTTCTTAGCAGCCAGCAAGTAGGCAACAAGGAGGGAGCCTTTCGGAATATGGACCCCCCCTCAGGTGGGACAGAGAGGAGTACCATTTTGGGTGTTAATATTGCCTCCTCACCCACCAGCGCCTCTCTCACTTCTATCCCGTATTGTTTCAACTTCATGCAGGACCACATTATATGAACATGATTAGCCATAGGCTCCCCACACTCCCTCCAGCATCTATCCTGAAAGGGATCCGAAAATTTTGCAAGCTTAGCAGGAGTAATAAAAAATCTATTTTACACCTTCCAGGCTAACTCTCTTCAGTATGGGGACCCCGAAATACCTATGGGAGGTCTAATAAATTTCAATCAGTCTTCTTCAAAAACAGGGATTTCCAGTTTTTTATTTCATGCCCCAAGAATCCCAGCAGTAGATTCTCCAGATATCTCCTGCGAACCTTTGTATATCTGGCCTATAATGTGAGGCCAGACCTGCCCTCCTTTGGTAGCTAAAAATATATTCAATAACAAAGGAAGAGAGTTGGAGAGGGAATGTCTCTCGGGGGGGGGGGGGGTGCTGAAGTAGTATTTCTCGAACCTCTATGTAAACCGCTAAGTCCCCACACTGGAGAGCATATTTTCCTTGCAAGGTAGTAAAGGAACAATCCCCTGTGCGTCTACCAATTGGAAGATGGAGAGACCTATGTTATGCCGGTTATTTATGACCTGTACCATTTGTGGCGTGTGATTATGTACAGTGGCGTGAAAAAGTATTTGCCCCCTTCCTGATTTTCTCTATTATTGCATATTTGTCACACTGGATGTTTTCAGGTCTTTAGAGAAAATGTAATATTAGATAAAGGGAACCTGAGTGAACAAATAACACTTTTTTTTTTTTTATTTCACTTATTTAATGAAAAAAAGTTAACCAACACCAACTGGCACTGTGTGAAAAAGTAATTGCCCCCTTACACTTAATAACTGGTTATGCCACATTTAGCTGCAATGACTGCAACCAAACACTTCCTATAATTCAATATCAGTCTTTCACATCGCTGTGGAGGAATTTTAACCCACTCTTCCTTGCAGAACTGCTTTAATTCAGTAACATTTGGTAGGTTTTCGAGCATGAACTGCTCGTTTCAGGTCCTGCACAGCATCTCTATTGGGTTTAAGTCTGGACTTTGACTAGGCCACTCCAAAACTTTAATTTTACTTCTTTAACCATTCTGATGTGGACTTGCTTTTATGCTTTGGATCATTGTCTTGCTGCATGACCCAATCCACGCTTCAGCTTCAGCTGACGGAAGGATGACTGACATTCTCCTTAAGAATTTTCTGGTACAGAGCATAATTCATGGTTCTTTAATTATGGCAAGTCATCCAGGTCCTTAGGAAAGCATCCCCACACCATCACACTACCACCACCATGTTTGACTGTTGGTATGGTGTTCTTACTGTGGAATGCTGTGTTTGCTTTACACGAGACATTATGGGATCCATGTTGTCCAAAAGTTCCACTTTGGACTCATCTATCCATAGAACATTTTCCCAAAAGGCTTGTGGATCATCCAGGTGCTTCTTGGCAAATGAAAGGCGGCATTTATGTTCTTCTTGGTTAGCAGTGGTTTCCGCCTTGCTACTCTCTCACATAGAAGCCCATTTTGCCTCAGTCTTTCTGATTGTGAGTCATGAACACTGACTTTAGCTGAGGCAAGAGAAGCCTGCAGTTCTTTGAATGTTGTTTTAGGATCCTTTGAGACTTCTTGGATGATTTTACACTCGCCCTTGGAGTAATTTGGCAGGCCGCACTCCTGGGAAGGTTCACTACTGTTCCAAGTGTTCTCCATTTGGAGATTATGGCTCTCACTGTGGTTCGATGGAGTCCCAGAGCCTTAGAAATAGCTTTGTAACCCTTTCCAGACTGATAGAGGGCAACACATTTTTTTCTGATCTTTTCAGGAACTTCCTTTGATCATGGCATAATGTGCTTGTTGAATCTTTGTGCTGGCAATGTGACTCTGATGGTAAGGGCCAAAATAAGTGAGGTTTATATTGAGCAGGGCTGGCTGTAATCAAGCCTGGCTGTGTTCAATCAGCTGACTCTAATTAGCCCTTTAATTGGGTTGATTTAACTAGGGGGCAATTACTTTTCACACAGTGCCAGTTGGTGTTGGTTAACTTTTTTCATTAAATAAATGAAATAAGTAAAAAAAAAAAAGGGTTATTTGTTCACTCAGGTTCCCTTTATCTAATATTATATTTTGTCTAAAGACCTGAAAACATCCAGTGTGACAAATATGCAATAATAGAGAAAATCAGGAAGGGGGCCAATACTTTTTCACGCCACTGTAGCTCTGCCCCAAGTGTTCGCAAATAATAGTCAATCTGTGCCATATTGGGAGAAGCTCTAAGCCTATCCCAAACTAATAGACTAGATCTGGCCCCCATGTATAGTTCTTTTTTTCTGGGTCTGGGAGTCTGTAGAATAGCAAACTTTAATTACATCTTGTATTTGGTTAAGGGATAATTCCAGTACTTTACAGGGTATGGAATAATTTGGATTACTCCAGTGTAGGATTCTAGTCTAGCACCGTGGCGTGAGCGTAGTTCTGAAGATTCGGAAGGGCAATCCCTCCTCTATCTTTAGGGAGTTGTAAGATAGACCACCTAACTCTGGGTTTCCATCCCGTCCAGACGAACCTGGCAAGTGTGCGGTTCCAGGAGTTAAAATACAAAGATGGTGGGGAGTCTGGAATGGTCTGAAACAAATATAACAACCGCGGGAGAATATTCATTTTCACTAACTCTACCCTAGAATAAAAAGGGAGGTGAAACTGAGACCACGCATGTAGATCTGCTTCAGTTCTTATGGTAAGGGGTTCATAATTGAGCAACGCAATATTTTCAAGGTTTTGAGGAAGATATATCCCCCAAATATTTTATTTTAGTACGATGCCATTTTAATGGTAACCTCCTTTTCAGTTCCGGAGAAGTCGCAAAACTAAATGTTAAAACCTCTGTCTTCATAGAATTTATTTTATACCCCGATATCTGGGCAAAATTTTCCAGCAGGTCCCACAGGATCGGGAGAGTTTGTTCAGGATTCCCAAGAGATAAAAGGACTTCGTCCACATATAGAGAGAACTTCCATTCCTGTCCCCCCACCCATATCCTATCCATCTCCCGGGATCCCTGTATAGCAATGGCCAGCGGCTCAATGTATAATGCGAGGAACAAGGGAGATGGGGGCACCCCTGACATGTCCCCCTCTCCAACGTTATATGCAGTATTATGTTGCCATTCACCCTTATATAGGCCTGTTGGAGATGAGTAAAGCTGAGACATCCATTTAATAACTTCTTCTGGAAAGCCAAATGCCCCTAAGACCATCTACAAGATCCTCCAAGAGACCCTGTTGAAAGCCTTGTACGCATCTAAACTTATTAAAAGTGAAGTATTTGCCTCCCTGGCCATATGATCCATCAAGTGAACTGTTCTTTGAGTGTTATCTGCTGTTTGTCTCATCCTGAGAAACCCTGCCTGATCTGAGTAGATTAGGGAAAATATTCTCCAGTCTTCTGGCCCATATGCTCATGTATATTTTATAATCACAGTTTATGACTGAAATGGGTCTGTAGGATTACATAAACATTGGGTCCTTGCCTGGCTTAGGGATGACTGAGATGACAGCGTATTCCTAAGAGGGTGGGGGAGGGGTACCTTCCTGAACTTCCAGAAAAGCTTGGTGCATCAGGGGTAATAATACTGGGGGAGAAGGACTTATACCACTCCACGGTAGCCTATCTGGGCCCGGACATTTTAATGTTTTGATCTGACCAATGGCCGATTTTATTTCAATATTAGTAATGGGACTCCACAGGAGGGCCTGCTGTGTGGGCGTAAGCTTTGGAAATTGAAGGGGAGCTAAAAAAGTATTAATACTTTCCTCGGATGGGGTATCATGTTTAGTATAAAGTGTTTTATAAAACTGTTAATGCTTGTGTAATGTCCAAGTGTCTCCTAAGAAAATTCCCAGAGGTAGGATCCCTTATCTTGGTAATGGTAGCAGAATGTCTAGAGACCCTAACTCTCCTGGCTCCTTTCGAACCCCCTTCATAAAAATGTTTTTTGAGATACAGGAGATTGGCTTGCACCTTAGAATCTAGAATTTTTTGTATCTCAGATTGAACCTTACGTATCTCCGCTTGCATAGCCCTTCCCCCATTCTGCAGCTCCTGGAGCCTTGTTTGCAGTTTTTATTTATTTTTATTCATTTAGTTTTTGTTGACCGGGTAAGTGCACCGGACAAATTCTGCCTATTTTCAGGCACGACCCGGGGGAGGGGAATACAGATGAATGCCAACTGACCTTGAACCAGATTAAGCTGTTGGTGGTATATTTTTTTAGTGAGAGGGAATTTTGGCCAGGACACCAGGGAAATTCCCCTACTCTCTTTGAGAAGTGCCATGGGATCTTTAACATCCACCTGAACTACCACCAGTCCAGGCAGATGGGACCTCGGTTTAACGTCTCATCTGAAAGACAGCACCTCAGAAGTGCAGCGCCCCTCTCATGCTACACTACAGTGTCAGTACTGGGATACTAACCCAAGTGCCAGATGTGGAAACTGAACCCACAGTCCTCTGATCTCCCGGCCTCAGAGGCGAGTGTGCTACCTACTGAGCCACTGACACTGCCAAGCCAGTTGTTTATATCCAGCTTCCCGTTTTTTATTTAAAAGAGATGAATAGGCTGAAATCTCCCCTCTGATTACAACCTTAATTTAACTGTATCCCAGAGGAGTATTGAGGAACCTTCCGGGGATGAGCTCTCTCTGCAGATTTGGGGGATACGCTCTTTTATTTTAGATTGGAACTCCTTATCTTTCAAAAGAGTTAGGTTTAGTCTCCACAGTGAAGACCTCTTTGGCTGACCCAGGTTAACCTTTAAAAGTAAGGGTGAATGGTCTGACATAACTCGTGCTTCTACCAAAATGTCAGTTATTAAATCTAAATGCTCAGATGAAGTGAAAAAATAATACATTCTAGACAGGGTATGAAATCTAGGAAAAAGAAAAGTATATCCTTCTTTTGAAGGGTAAAAATGGCACCAAATATCAGTCAGACCTAGCCGTGGGAGTTGTAGTTTAAGCAATTTCTATGCGGGGGAATATCTGTGGACTTGAGGGTGCGATGTGTCTTTCTGTGGATTGAGAGTCACATTAAAATTCCCCCATCAGCAAAACTCCCTTCTGTATATCTAACAACTTATTAAAATAAGTCTTGGCAAGTTCAAGTTAGCACCCGGTGGGAGATAAACATTAGCCAGGGTGACCTCTCTATCAAATAGCCAGCCCTGTATAATCACAAAATAGCCATTGGGGTCAGACCATTCCTGCTCTTTTACAAAGTCAGTGACTGAAGGTATCAGAATCACCACCCCTCTGCATTTCCCTGATTTACTGGATGAGGAAAATATAGAGTATCTACCTCCTGCCGAAAGTTTCCCGTGCTCCTTTTGAGACAAATGTGTCTCCTGTAAGTATATTCTATCCACTCCCGTCCAAGTAAATACTGCTGCAGTCTCACTCTCTTTACAGGGCTATTGATACCATTAATATTAAGCAAGAGCATTTTGATCACTTCTGCCATATTTGACTAGGCAAAAAAAGAATCCCCCAGTTTTTTATCTGTCCCCCCTTCCCGATCTAGACCACCCGTCTTTAAAACCACCTTAGACCCTTGTTTACCTCAAGCATGAATGTCCCCTTCATGTTCCCTCATATGTGAACACAAAAATCTGACATGCCCCAATATATTCCCACTGCTTGCACATTCTCTCTGAGATCTGTTTGCCATATCTTATCCGCTTCAAAGTAATATGTTGCCTTAACTTAGCCTGCACTTTCAATGTCTCACCTTGAACAGAATAACAGTACTGAACAAATATCTGCTCCAACTGGGAGTCGAACAAAACATTAACATTTGCAAAACTATATACAGAAATAATACATCATGTTCCCAGACTTATCATATGGATTTCCATCCACAGGGAGAGAACTTCACTACTCCCTGTATCCTCCAGGAAAACCCCCTCCTCTCCCGGCTCCCCTGAAGGTAGAGGTAATCCCAGCCTTCTCAGGCAGGGGCCTCCGAGAGCAAAACTTTATGTTCCCCAAACAAATGAGTAAACTCAAGAGGGGGAAAAAAGAAGGAATACAAAGGAAGTAAAAACTCATTTTAGCTGATGACAGCTCATCAATCCCCGACTTTCAGAAATATTACCAATGTCCAAGGCTACTGTCCTTAACATGACAGGTAAACAAAGGTCCTCGTGATGTTAATTACTAAAGAAAAGAAAAAATAGCATCAGCATAGAAAGCTGCTTATGTAAAAAACATAGAAAAAGCCTGACTGGCCACACCAGACTAAACAGCCTAGCGTTAATATAACTACGTACAGTTCGTTTTAAGCTGGAGGTTGATCAGTTAGGACCTAAATCAACCCCGCTTGGAATTCGGCGATGGGGAACGGGGGACATTGGACACCTGTCCCAGACCCAGCCGGCCAGCCGATCAGAGTTAGCCCAAAAGATAGAGGGTCTGCCCTAATCCTGAAGCTGGACTAGGAAAAAGCAGGGGCAGTGTTCCCTTACCAGGGACAACCCCCCCTTCGGTCCACTCACCAGGCCAAGTAGTTGAAATCCACCGATCCAATAAGTCAGGTTGTCGCTTTTACAGAGTCTCTCCTGTAAGCCTCAAAAGTTTTTCTTACTGCTCCCAAGTCCCACTGCTACCCTCGTTGTTTATTAGGGATGGACTGCCACCTCACTGAGCGTTGGTCCATTGGTCTACTCTCTATAGGCCGTTCTGGAAACTGGAGCCCTTGTGTAATTAAGCCAGCCTGGGCCTCCTGTGCTGTGTTATATTCTCTCTTCCCTGTGGGCAGCTGAACCACCAGGCGAGCCGGGTATAGAGTAGTAAATTTGTACCCCGCTTTTTTAATTACGGGCAACAGGGGCAGGAAAGCACATCTCAATCTCAGTCTTGGGGGCGTAATCGTGGTCCAGGTATATACGAGTTGGGCCATAAAAAACCTTCTGTCTCCTCCATGCTGTGAGCAGCACCTGCTTCTTTATAGTATAGCTGTTAAATCTTGCTATAATTGACCGAGGTGGTGCATTTTGTGCAGTTGGCTTTGGAGTTAACACTCGATGCACTCTCTCCAAGTGCAGGTCCAGTTCTGGTGGCAGTTTTAATGCCGTGTGCAGCAGAGCATCAATAAACTCTTTAATATTACTGCCCTCTGACTCCTCAGGAATACAGTAGATCCGAACATTTTTTCTCCTGGCTCGGTTCTCAGAGTCCTCTTGATGAGCCTCCAGTTGCTCCTGCCCCTCCTTTAACCGTTGCACTTCATCCTCAAGATCGTCAATGCGGTTCTCCATTACTGTGCCCTGGCATTCCTGATCATCCATTCTTTGCTCCAACTGCATCATGTCCCACCTGAGTTCACTATACATTTCTTTAAAGAGCTAGTGTACTGCCTGAAATTAATAGTACTTTTCAGATGCAGTCAGCTGTCACTTCCAATATCTGAAATATTTTTTTATTTTCTGTCTGCTAAATAAAAAGTTTTCCACCTGGCAGTACTGGGGTGATGAGTGGAGCAGCACTCTGTCTGGAGGAAAAAAAAGTCAGTTCTGTTCCTCCCACTACATCATCAGAAATTAGACAAAACACCTTAAGGCATCACAGTCCTTGCAGCCTGAGTAGTGACTTTCACAAGCTGCCAACCAAAATGCAGGAAATTGTGACATCACTAGTAACCAGGGAGAGGCAGTCCCTGCTGCTTCATGTGAAAGTGAAACCTGGCAGTGAGAAATGGTTCTCATTGGTTACTAGTGATGTTGTAGTCAGTGTGGTCTCAGTGTTGATGTAGTGGGAGGAACAGAAGTGACTTTTTTTTTTCCTCCAGACAGAGTGCTGCTCCACACATCACCCCAGTACTGCCTGATGGAAAATATTAGCAAAGAGAAAAGAAAAAAATATTTGAGATATAAGAAGTGATTGCTGACTACATCTGAAAGTTACAGTTAATTGCAGGCAGTTTCCAGGCAGTGCACTAGCTCTTTAATCTCTGCCTGAAATGAGACGATCTCCTGGTAAATAGCATCTAATTTTGCTTTTCTGGCTTTTGTTTTAACTGTTTTAGCCTGTGGTTTCATGGTAGTACGCTTTACGTCTCAGGAGATTGAGGCCTGCTGCGCAGTACTGTCTGATGCCTCCACATCGGACCTGTCCACCATCTTCTCCATTCACTATGTTAGAAAGTTGCTTTTAGCCTTATTGAAGGCAGTGGACTCCAAACTAAAGGTTAGGCTATAAATGTCAGCTGAAATCAGTGTTTTAGCGTTGTTTAGAGCGCATTTTCTGTCGGGGTGTGTTCAGGTCGTTTGTTTAGGTTGCCATCAGGTTCAGACCGGAACTGGAAGTCGCGATTCTGTCTTTTAATTGGAGTCAGTTAGCCTGAGCATAGAGGTCACAGGTATGTGTAAGGCGAGCGGATCCAGTGAGGAGTCTGCAGGCTTTGTTAAGCTGTGTTGCGATGCGTTGGAGAGATGTGCCGGTGGCCGAACCATAGATAACCAGCCCATAATCTACCAGGGAAATGGACAGAGTTGTGGATAGCCAAGTTTAGGGCTTCAGGGGTCAGACTTTGTCTGTGCCTATAGAGGAGCCTAATGCGTGTGTTGACTGCTTTGGCAGTATTTTCTATGTGGCAAGCATATGACAGATTGCTGTCAATGGGAACACCCAAGTATCCGAAGTGCTGTATTAGCTCCAAAGGTGAGCCCATGCTGTTAGTGATTGTTAACGGGTAGGTTTTATTCTTGCTTTGGGTACTATTGAAGAGCATAATTTTTTGTATTTTTATAGTTAATGACGAGCTTGTGTTCACTGAACCATTTTTCCACACTAGCAAAGCTATGCTGCAATTGGTCCTCTAGAAGTTTGGGGTCAGGATTGCTTGTGTAAATAACCGTGTCATCCACATAAAGTAGGATATGTTCTTGGCATGAGGTTGGTAGTTTGTTTAGGAAGATGCTAAACAGGAGAGGGCCCAAAATGGACCCTTGTGGAACACCTGATCGAACATTTCTTCTGTCAAAGAGAACATCACCGATCTTGACTTGATGTTACCGTTTTGACAGGTAGCTTTTAAATCAGTCTGTGGTGTCCTTAGATAGTCCTGTACCAGATAGCTGATCAGTCAGTAAGGCATGATTAATAGTGTCAAAGGCTTTTGTCAGATCTATGAGTGCCACTCCAACCAGGTGCCCTTGATCGAGTGAGTTATTAATAAAGCCCGTGAATTCCTGTAGAGCTGTGGTGGTGCTATGCCCTTTCCTGAACCCATGTTGCTGTGGGCATTGTGTCTGGTATTTTTCCGTGTATTTGACCAGTTGATCTGCCACTATGCACTCTAGAGCTCGGGGAGAGAATGGAAATTGGTCTGTAATTCCCATGTTGAACCCTGTCACCACTTTTATGGACAGGGGTAACCAAGGCGAATTTCCACTTATGAGGGCATTATGATAATCTGAGAGATAGGTTAATTATCCTGGTGAGGGGTGATAGGATTTCATCCAAGGTGAGGGAGATGAGTTTGAGATTGAGTGAGTCCCGCTAAATCTTGATTTCCCGAGTACCTTACGGAAGTACTTTCTAGCTTCATATTCCATGATGATTTCAGAGTAAAAGGGTGGAGGGGCACATGGCTGGTCCAGTTTCGCATTGTGGTTATTGTTTGTGGTGGTATGAAAGAATTCAGGGGGGAGGACACTACTGTGGTCCGTAAATGCATTATTAAATGTGTTTGGGATGGTTTGTGGTTCTAGTAAGGGGCATCATTGATATGGAGCATTGAAGAAGCCATTTTGGGTTCCTTCCTAATGACATCCTGTATGTTGCTCCAGAACTTCCTGCCATCTGACCATGAGTTGGAGAGGGCATCCGTGTAAAAGTGTTTTTTTTTTTGACCGGATGACTCTAGTACAATCGTTTCTTGCTTTCTTGTAGCCCTAGATATCAACTTGTTTACCCGTAGCCCGAGCCCTATGCTAAAGGTGATCCCTGGTTTTCATGAGGTTTATGAGATCAGGCGTTATACAGGGATTGCAAGTGCCCTTGATTTTCCACTTTTTAATTGGGGCATGGGTGTCGCAAACTGCCTTGAACCGATTGATGAAGTAAACAAGTGCAGTGTCAACATCACCAGCACAGCTAACTAGTGACCAGTTTTGCATGAGAAGGTCAGATTTGAGTTGATCAAGGTGGCCACGCTTTAGGACTGTACTAGTAATGGTTCTGGCAGGGGGCTTGATGAATTTATTTGACCATTTGCACAGAATAGGAGAATGCTCACTGACAGCATCCGGGAGCACAGTGGTATCAGAAATGTGTTCTGAGCAGTTCGAGAGCACCCAGTCTGTTAAGGTACTAGTACCCATCCTGTAATTTATTCTAGTTGGGGACGCGACCAGCTGGGCGAAATGGACAGTGGAGATAGCATCCTTGTAGGTGCTTGCGTCAGGGGAGAGCCAGTTGATATTTAAGTCCCCCATCATTACAATTTCGGAGTTTTGACGTAGGCTACATATGCAATCCATGATTGAGCTTAGACTAGTAGTACTCTGCTTGGGCAGAATATAGGCTGATATCACAGTAAGGGCTTTATTGTGTGCCCCAAGCAGTATTTTGATTGTCAACACCTGTATATTTTGCTCGATAATAGGCAGGGGCAAGATATGACATGACCCAGCAACGTGTCTCTTAGATAGATAGCACATCCACCACCTCTTTTGGTAAGCCTATCCTGTCTGAAAATAGTGTATCCATGAAATGAGATAGCGGCATCTGAAATCTTGGGCAAGAGCCAGGTTTCAACTATAGAGAGAATGTCTGGGTTATGCTGCGTAACCCGGACTTGTAGATTGTCCAGTTTGGAGAGAAGGCTACAGATGTTAATGGACGCAAGCATAATCGTCCCTGTTTTCCTCACTGCAGTTTGATGATTTTGTGGTGGGTCGAGGGTTTGGATGCATATTGCCGGAGAGCAGCAATAGTAACAGAATAAGCCTTCTAAGCTATTCTGTTATTTGCTTTTTGCTGATATGATGTTTCCTATTCATGGTGGGACTCAATTTACGTGACCCATGCAGGATGGTAGTACAAGGAAGGAGTGTCTGGGAAGTTGACAAGCGGTGCGTCCTTGGGGAGACTGCCACCATATAGATGTTGACCAATATCCCAAGGACTGTGGAGCTATAGAGGACCAGCTAATATCTGAGGTAATAGTGCAGTAGACATATATGTTTGTTTGTTTTGCTGATTTATGTGGTTTTAGCTCTATAAGGTACCCTGGCTCTCCAGGAAAAGCTGCTTCCCCCAAAATAGTTGCAATGCCTTGCCTAATTGGGTGCAGAAAGTTAAATGTTTTTGACCTTTGCTGTTGGGCTTCAGTAATGCACAGTCTTTTGATCACATCTAATCAATCAAATTTCTCGGTTTCTCTTACTGATTTTACAATTTTAATTTCCAGTTGTCTATCCCAGGTGTCATCCAAAAGGTGCTTGGTCACCTTACACGGGTATATGAAGTTTGTATTTGGAAGGGCTCATCAAAAACAATAATCACAATTGACATCTGCAGAACTTAATTATACAACAGTATTTTCTCAAATGGTAATTTTAAGTCACTCTGTCCTTTTCAGGTCAGCTACATGAAAACTATTTTGTGTATGTGCAAATGCGGTGTTTTTAAGCAAGCAAACATTCGGAATTGGCCAATGCTCGTTCAGCATTCTGTCCCAGTCTCCCTGTTTTTTTTCACAGTGCAGATATGGGTTCTTCAATCTTTGCTCACAATGCCTTTCAGGGCAGCGGCCTGTTCCTCTGGAGGTGCTCTTCTCTTGGTGTGCTCAGGTCATAGCCATCCAGATAAGTCTGTCTTCTGCAGAGAGATTTGTCAGACTCCCTTGTTGTTTTCAGTTGTTATTTATAGACTCTAGCAGAGACAGTGGCGCTCAAAGTTCTCCAGTGGATTCTCAGGGGTGTTCCTGTTTTCTGCAGTTTCTCCAGTATCAAGGGTGTATTTTAAAGGCCGGCCCACCAGCACAGCAATAGCACTGCCACTCCCGACGCCAATGACACGGGTTTGGGACTAAGCCCGAGTCGTCAGAGGGCCAGCTAGGGGAGGTGAGCAGAGCATCCTGATGATGCTGTCCACCTTGAAAGGAAGGAGGGAGGATTGATGGCCTTCACTCTGCTGCTGCCACTTGGGTGACCACAGGTGGCAGTTCAAGCAGAGCCACCAAACTGGGGGGGCAATGCCATGTGACGCATGCGCAAGTGTACTTGCTCAGTTCAGGGGATCTCTTGGCGTCCCACTACAAAATCAGGGAAAACACCATCAGGCGCCGAAGGAGGATGCTTGCCCCTCACCCCAGGTCCCCCACTGCCGACCGATGCACTCCTCTTCAGTAGAGCACCAGCCGAATCTCTGGGGGTAAGGGTCCCGCTCCTGATGGCTCCACCCGGGGGGGGGGGTAAGCCAGGTTGTCCGAGGAGATGTGGTGAGGGGGATGGGTGTGTGGGCAGGACTGATGGGGACCAACTGGCATGAGGGGGGCATGAAAAGCAGTAAACTAAAAAAAAAAAAAGTCTTTTTTTTTTTCTTACAACTTCTTTAAATAAACTATTTTTATTTGTCCCTGGTTACCTCCAGAGTGGGTAAATAACCATGATTTTGCACCTTGTAATACTTTCAAGTCAGAATCTGTCTATGGTGCCCCTTCCTCAGAGAGCTGCAAGATTAGGAACAATCCAGCATCTGGTATAGGGATGCCTATGTGAGTATCCTGCTTACTGAGAGAAGATGTTTCCGCTAAGGCAGGAGTTGAAACTAAGTTTTGCAGACACCAGCCAGCAAGGCTAGTGACAGGGAAAATCCACTAGCCCCACAGACTTTTCAACTGGCCCAGCTGGTATACTTATTGAAATGTTGCCTCCTGCAGTACAAGCCCAGAGGGCTTGTTAAAGGAAACTTTTAATAGCCCGATACAAAATCTACCAGCATTTGGCTAGTGAACTGGTGTCAGTTTTGTCCACTGTAAGGTAAAGTACCATTTCTTACCCCAGGAGTCCTTTAAGATCAGTAACTTTAGCAGTTTGCTGGCTAGTTGCAACTGCCCCGAAGGTGTGCCTTTAAGGAAAATTTAAATGAGTTTAGGGCCATAGGCAATCAGAAGACAGGAATGAGAGTGAGCTGAGTGAGAGCTGCTGAAGGCTTCAGAATTTTTTCTTAGCTGGACTGAGCAACATTGCCCCTGAGGTGTCTCTCGCTTTTCCTTGTTGATAGCCTCCTAGTGCTTATCTAGGTAAAGTTTTCCTCATATTTGGTTTCTAATAGTGTGCTGAGTGAAAGTTTAACATTTTTGTTAGCGCCGCGCTAAATTTTTATTTTTAGTGCGACTGCGCTATTTTGACTTTATTTTTACTGTGACTGTTCATTTTATATAATTTTATCGCGGGTGCTTAATTTCGATGGTTCCTTTCTTTTTTTGGGCAAATTCTTGTGGGAACCATCGAATTAGGGACAGTTGCCTTGTTTTTTTACCTCAGACCTTGCAAGGTTTACCACAAGGCACCTGCAGTGGACTTCAAATTTAAACAGTACCTGGGGTTTTCTCTCTAGATTGGCAATTATGATGACTGCCCCCGCCGCTTATTTAACCAGCAGGCACACCTCCCATAATCTAGGGAAAAGAGAGGGGTGGGGGGACAGAGCACCACTGAAGATTGATATGCAGATGTAGTAGAAAATACAGATTTTGTGTGGTTACAAGACACACACATGGACCAATGCCAAACCCAGGTCCTGGGGAGAGAACGTTTGCCAAGGGCTATGCTAGGTTTGCACTTCTGGACAGGGGTACCTAAGTAACTCCACATGGAAAGCAATAACAAGATTGTCCATACCAGGTTGGGATTCTAGAGTGTGGCTTTATTCCTAAACAGAGTTGGACTACACAAAGCAAAGATGGACCCCCAAGTGTTTCCATGCATGGCAACTGCAGACTTCTAAAGTACAGAACTCCAACTTCCCATTTAGCATAGGATTAACTCTGGACATGTGGAACTAGCCACTGATAAACACACCTGACTCCTTCGAAATGGCACACGGCCAGTACTTGGACACTTCCCCATTTTACAAAGGATTTTCTTCTGGAATTGTCGAACTAGCCACAGAGAAAACACAAATCTTCTGTAGAACATGGCACTTGGCCAGTACTTGGACACTTCCCATTTAACATAGGATAACTGTGGCACTCTGACCACGACGAAGCACTCAAGGCCCAACTGGAGAAAACCCACTCACTGGGGTAGAAATTCTTCAGGCATTGGCCACATGCACTGTCAGAAAAAAAAACACAGGTGTCCTTCAGAACCTGGAGTGCTAAACTGGTCACTGCAGATTGGGGGGGGCTCTCACCTTTTGTTTCCAAGTTCATACTCGGCCATCCCTTCAGTAATACACCTCACATTTATCAAAATGTCACTGTTGATGCTCTCTTGAAATGTATTTCACACTTAACATCAACAAAACATTTCAGGGGTATTGAAAGTAAAAGTTCTGCACACATGACAGGTCACATACTAGACTCCACTGTGGTCAGCCAACTTTTAAAACTTCACCAAAGTTCTGGGTTGGACCAGGGGATTGCCCCTTAAATCCACAGCAGTCCCTTTCATCCCACACTGGGATAAAGAACAGGAATCCTTGGAGACGGTTTCCACCTCTTCCGTAAAGCTGGGAAGGCTGTCCTCCACTAGGGAGAGAAAACTGGTACACTGCAGCTTATACTCTGAGCTGCTGCTGGAACACTCACCAGCACAAGACAGCTGCTCACACTGAGCTTCTAGATGACACTACTTAGAATTCTAAGATCCCCCACTCACAGCAACTGCTGTGTGGCTTATGCTGCTGTGAGAGTTCTACGGTAACATCACCTCTCCAGCTGTCAGCTGAGGCTAGCAACAGAGAGGGACAGAGTGAGAATCCATTTACTGGATAATCGCTAGCTACCTTCCCTGCGTACAACTGCCTCTAATGGGATTCTAGCAACCCCAGGGAATTGGGGGGGGGGGGTTACAATGGGAAACCCTTAATTATACACTGGACCTTGGTATCATCTGTCACAGGACTGTCTGTAAGGGTCAAGCAGACACCTGTGTGCAGTTGACCAGTATTACTGGGTTTCTATTAAGATTGGCACTGGTATAGATCCCAGTTCTACAACCAAAAAACAAAAGGCACTAGTAATAGACAGAGTTAATTAACTGGGGCAGGACTGGCTGGTGGCATTTTCACAGAAACCTGCACTCAGTTTGTGGGTCTAGGACTGGGTTTGCTTTGTTTGAATTGGCAAACATAGCAGACAAACCTTTGATTATTATGGCTGAGGATAAATCGAAGGCTTCCGATAAGGGGCCATCCAAAAGTACTAATAAAAGCAGTAGTGCTGAGGAACGCTCCAGACCCCAGCCAAAAAACAAAGCTTCCAATGATGAAGTTCCTCACAAATTAAAAAATAATAGAAGTGACAAAAAAATGAAGCTTGATCAAGCCTCTGATGAAGTGGCTAAAAAGAAACTCTGTCAAGACAAAAATGCTCCCGTTGCTCCTGGGAAAGCCAATAGCAAGACAATGGGCAGCTTAAAGCATACAGAAAAAAAAAAACAAGTCTGTGCAGGTTCTTCTGTAGTGCAAGATATGGAAAATGCATGGCAACTGTTTCAGACCCTTCAAAAGATGGGTTCTCTGTTTACTGGGGCTGGCAAGCAGTCTTCCACCATTCTTTCTTCTATAGGCTGTGAGGGTGACGCAGATAATGAACAATTTTATGATGCCCCTGACATGGATTTTGAGGGCCTTGAGCCCCAGGAGTCCCCGGACCCTCATCTTGGGGATCCCCCGGGTGACCAGGAGGATCCCTCCTCTGTGTTTACATTTATGCAAAATATGCTGGACACCCTGGACCTCCCTACACAGGAGCCCAACCAGGATGTCAATGAAGGCTAAGATTATAGGGAGATGAGAAGTCTTTCAACCCCAAAGACCCTGGTCGTCCCTATCTATAATGCATTTAGAAAAAATACCATGAAGGTGCTTCAACACCCCACTTCAGTATCAGGGGTTGATAAGCGGCTTGAGAGAAAATATAGATTGTCTAAAAATGGTACCAAGTTCCTGTCTGCACACCTTAGCCAGGAGAGTATAGTGCAGCAGGCAGCTTGTGAGAAAGCTGGAGTCTCCTTGTCCCCCTCTCCCCCAGACAAGGATACCAAGAGAATTGACTTTGTAGCAAAGATGTATGCCACAGCTTCCCTGCTTCTTAGACTTTCTTCTTACATGGCGTTCACAGCCAAATATCAGAAAGCCCTTTGGAAATCTGTCCTAGCTATCGCCTGCAATGGATCAGATTCTATGGTGTAGGAGGTGGTGCATATGTCAAAAACTGCCCTGGAAGCTACTATGTACCAATTCTACATGGCAGTTGACAACAGTGATGCAGCCTCTAGGGCGATGGCCCATGCCATCTCTCTGAGACGCTTTGCCTATCTTAGAACAACCAGTCTAACTACAGACACTTAAAACAAGGCCGTGGATTTTCCCTATGATCCAAAAATGTTGTTTGATTACAGAACCACTGACTACATGAAAAAGGTTGATGAGTACAAGGCCTCCTCGCAGAGCCACTCGTCCAAACCTAAGCCCACCACCCCTCAGAGATCCCATCCCGGGGCAGTAGGGGCAGACGTTTTGTTCCCAGGCCGTACAATCCCTCTCCCCAATCTGACTTTGGTCAGTACAAGGGTCCTTCAGAGGCGGGGGCAGAAGGGGCCAAAGAAGAGACACCTCTACCCAGCTATCTGCCTCTCAGTCTAAGTCTGATGTGAGTGTCCGAGTCGCCTCCCTGCTTACGGTGGGAGGCAGACTTTCCCACTATCTTCAGCACTGGTCCCTCATCACGTCAGACAAGTGGGTGCTGGAGACAGTGGAGAAGGGTCTGCCACTACAGTTCAAGCAGATGCCAGACCTCAAGCGTACCCAGGTGTCAAGACCTCTGTCCCCAACACAGATCCCGCTGTTGGAATTTGAGGTACAAAACCTTCTGGCTTTACAAGCAGTGGAGACAGTCCCCAACCACGAGAAGGGCAACAGCCTCTACTCCAGGTATTTTCTGACACAAAACAAAATTGGGGAGTGGCAACCTTTCTTAGATCTTTGATATTTAAACAAACATCTGGAAAAAAACCAAATTCAAAATGGTCACTCTGTCATTGGTCATACAGTCTTTACAGCAGGGAGACTGGCTAACGTCCCTAGACTTAAAGGACATCTACTTCCACATACCCATAAGGAGATCTCACAGGAAGTTTCTCGGGTTCAAACTTCCTTCAGGTCACTATCAGTTCGGCGCAGTGCCCTTTGGTCTGTCCTCGGCCCCAAGAGTCTTTTCCAAGAGTCCTGCAGTGGTAGCAGCACATCTCAGGAGACTGGGTGTCACTCTCTACACCTATCTGGATGACTGGCTCATAGTAGCAAAGTTTCCTTGTCAGGTTAAGGAGTCCCTTTCCCTCACAGAATGCACTATGGAGTCTCTGTGTTTCCTGGTAAATCTAAAGAAATCTCACCCGGAACCCACCCAGCTGCTCACCTTCATAGGGGTCCAGCTGGATACTCAGAAGGGGTGGGAAGGCAGTCAGAAAAGCAAAGGCCCAAACCGAGGAAAAGATAGCCAACTCAGTTAAGAAGGGGGATAAAACCTTTTATAGGTACATTGGGGAGCATAGAAAGGTTAAGGGAGGGATAGTGAAGATTAATAAAGGAGAGGAGAGGTGGGCAGAGGGAGACAGTGAAAAGGCAGAGATACTGAATGAATACTTTTGCTCAGTATTCACAAAAGAAGAAGAGGAGGAGTTACCTAAACCAAACAGTAGAAGCACTCTGGGTAGTGGGGTTGACGTCAGTCCATTTACAGAAGAAAGAGTCCTGAAAGAACTCCTAAAACTCAAGGTGGACAAAGCAATCAGGCCTGATGGGATTCACCCTAGAATCCTAAAAGAGCTAAGGGAGGACCTAGTGACACCACTAACCACACTTTTTAACAAATTATGGGAAGATGGGGTGGCACCTGAGGACTGGAGGAGGACAGATGTGATTCCCCTTCACAAAAGTGGGAGCAAGGCAGAAGCAGGAAACTACAGACCTGTTAGTTTGACCTCAGTGGTGGGAAAATGATGGAATCACTTCTGAAAGAAAGAATTGTTCAGTACCTAGAGGCCAGCGGGCACAGGACCCAAAGCAGCATGGATTCACAGAAGGAAGGTCATGTCAGACAAATCTAATCGATTTCTTTGACTGGGTGACCAAAGTAATAGACCAGGAGGGCTGTGGATATGGCCTACCTAGACTTTAGCAAGGCATTTGACACAGTCCCGCGCAAAAGGTAATAATCAAGTTAGCCAGCCTGGGAGTGGGGTCCCAGGGTAGTAGCCTGGTAGCAAACTGGCTGCACAACAGGAACAGAAGGTCATAGTGAATGGAACACATTCTGAAGAAAGGGGGGTTACTAGTGGAGTACCTCAGGGCTCAGTACTGGGTCCAGTCCTCTTCAACGTCTTTATAGGTGACATTGCAGAGGGTCTGGAAGGAAAGGTATGCCTCTTTGCAGATGACACAAAGATCTGTAACAGAGTTGATACACAAGGGGGTAGAAAGGATGAGAAGGGACTTGGCAAGGTTGGAGGAATGGTCAGACATATGGCAACTTAGATTCAATGCAAAGAAGTGCAAGTAATGCACTGGAAATAAAAATCCAGGAGAAGAGTACACAATAGCAGGGAGTTACTAACGACAACAATAATGGAAGGGATCTGGGTGTAGTCATATCAGATGACCTAAAGGTGGGTAAGCAATGTGAGAAGTCAGTAAGGAGGCGAGGGATACTGGGATGCATAGGGAGGGGCATCACAAGTAGAAAAAGGAAGTGGTTATCCTCTGTACAGACAGTTGGTGAGACCCCATCTGGAGTACTGCGTGCAGTTTGAAGACCTCATCTACGCAAGGACATAGACAGGATGGAAGCAGTCAGAGGGGCAACTAAAATGGTGCAGGGTCTACATTAGAAACCATCTGAAGAGACTGAGAGAGCTTAATATGTATACCCTTGATGAAAGGAGGACATGGGGACATGGTAGAAACTTTTAAGTACCTCAAGGGAATCAACGAAGTCCAGGAGGGTAGCATCTTTCAGAAAAGAGATGTGTAAGAACAAGGGGCACAATTTAAAGTTAGAGGGAGACGGCTCAGGGGTAATGTGAGGAAATTCTTTTTCACAGAGAGTGGTGGGCCTTGTGCCACCGCCTTCCTGGAGGGTTGTGAGGTCTAAAACAGTGGGGGAATTCAAACATGCATGGGACAGACATAAGGCAATTAATAGTGGGGAGTTGCAGGAAGTAGGCTGTTGGTTAACTAGAATCTGCAGCTTATCCAGTAGGTAGGGAAATGGGCAGACTGGGTGGGCCAAGTGGTCCTTATCTTCCATCAAAGTCTATGTTTCTATGATATGCTTTCCTCCCACAGGAAAGAATTCAGAGTTTCCTTTCAGTGACAGATTGTATCGTCCGGGGACAGCCAAGACCAACCAGACATTTCCTCAAACTTCTGGGACATATGGCCTCTATGACTGCAGTGGTCCCAGGGGTCAGGTACAAGATGTGACTCCTGTTAACCTACCTCAGAGCTCACTGGTCTCAGAGAAGCAACAACTTGGATAAGACGTTAAACCGAGGTCCCATCTGCCTGTTCTGGTGGTAGTTCAGGTGGGTGTTAAAGATCCCATGTTACTTCTCAAAAAAGAGTAGGGGCATTTCCCCAGTGCCCTGGCCAAATTACCCCCCATTCACTCAAAATATCTCCAACAGCTTAATCTGATTCAAGATCAGTTGGCATTCATCTGTATCCCCCTCCCCCGGGTCGTGCCTGAAAATAGGCAGAATTTGTCTAGTGCACTTACCTGGTCAACAAAAACTAAAATAAAATAAATAAAAATAAAAGTTGATACCTGTGTTGGAGCAGTTCCTCCAAAACCTGCTGTGGTGGAAGAACCCTGCAAATTTACAGGCAAGGGTTCCCCTTCCAAGCTCTTCTCCCCACTACAGATGCCTCCCTCTTGGGCTGGGGAGCACATCTGGACAGTGCCTCAGTAAGCGGCAACTGGACTCCCGGAGAGTCACAGTTGAACATAAATCTTTTGGAACTCAGAGCAGTCTTTCTAGCTCTTAAGGCTTTCAATCCCAGAATAGATGGCAGGTGGTTCAAATTCGAATGGACAACACCACTGCAGTGTTTTACATAAACAAGCAGGGTGGTACCAGATCTGGAATAGTCTGTTCGGAATCTCTGAAGCTCTGGTCTCTAGCATTCTCCCTGTGAGTCAGCCTCTCAGCTATTCACCTCCCAGGCAAACTCAGTACCTTGGCGGATGCTCTGAGTCGCATCAGTCATGGCCAGAGGAAATGGACACTGAACAAGCAAGTACTAGCCACAGTGTTCAGGCGGTGGGGCACACCAGACGTGGATCTGTTTACCTTCTCCCCTTAATTTTCAGCTTCCTCAGTACAGTTGCAGGACCCCAGTCCCGGGAACACTTCTCTGGATGCCCTGATCCTGGACTGGTCAGGGAGGTTCCTATACGCATTCCCACCCTTTCCCTTGATACTCAGGGTTTTGTTGAAACTCAGACAGCAGGCTGCATCGATGATCCTAGTGGCTCCGGACTGGCCCAGGCAAGCCTGGTACCCTCTCCTTCTCTCAATGTCCTGTAGCAGGCCCATTTGCCTGTCTCCTACTCACTCCCTGCTGACCCTTCCTCAGACAGGAGTGTTGTACCCAGACATACACTCTCTTCACTTCAAGGCCTGGTTTTTAAGGAGTTAGTTTCCATCCTCACAGTATTCTGAACAGGTCCTTAAGATTCTGAGGATGGCTTAAAAAAAACGAACACTAAGAAGACTTATGCAGCCAAATGGAAAAGGTTTTCCCTCTGGTGCAAGAGCAAAAAGGTCGAACCCCTATCAGCTTCAGACCCTCAGCTGCTAGACTACCTAGTACACTTACAGGTGTCAGGCTTGAAACCAGCCCCCCTCAAGCTTCACTTGGTGGCAGTTTCGGCCTACCTTTCAGTAGGAAAGAAAAAATAAATTTTTTCCCATGCCATTTTTAAGCAGTTTTTCAAAGGCCTCTTGCACCTTCAGCCTCCAGTCAGGGAGCCGGTTCCCCCTTGGAGCCTGAACCTCTGCATAGACAGACTCATGAAGTCACCCTTTGAGCCTATGTCCACTACTCATACCAAGTTTGTGACCTGGAAGACAGTCTTCCTGGTGACCATTACGTCTGCCAGGAGGATTTCAGAGCTACAGGCCCTATGCACAGAGCCAGATTACACCATCCCTCATAACGATAAAGTTGAGCTCAGGACAAATAGGAAATTTCTGCCAGAGGTGGTTTCAGAGTTCCACTTAAACCAGTCCATTACTCTGCCGTCTTCTTTACCGAGAAATCCACATCTGGTGAGCAAAAGCTCCACAGCTTGGATGTCAAAAGAGCCATCTTCTACTACCTAGAGCATGCTAGGTAGTCCAGAGACTCCTCCACTCAGTTATTCCTCACCTATATGGATGTAGGCAGGGAAAGACCAGCTACCAAGAGAACGATTTCCTACTGGTTAGTCTCTTGTATTCGTTTCTGCTATGAAAAAGCTGGTCACCAACCTCAAGCAGGGCTCAGGGCCCACTCCACCAAGGCACTGCAGCCTACCTGATGTCTGCAAAGCAGCTACCTGGAAATCTGTACACACCTTTGTGAAACACTACAGTTTGGATGTGCAGACCAGATCTGATGCCAAATTTGGCAGGGCGGTTCTGCAAAGCCTCTTTCCTAAGTAGGTTCTGTGCCCACCTCCCACTTGGTACTGCTCGGTAGTCTGCTAAAGTTACTGATGCTAAAGGACTCCTGGGGTAAGGAGAAAGAAATTACTCACCACAGTAATCTTCTTTCTTCCAAGGGGTCCTTTAGCATCAGTAAGCTCCCACCCTTCCTCCCTGGTTCCCCTGTTGGAGCAGGGCTCTTTATCACACCTTTGACCAAATTTTTTTTTTTTTTAACATATCATATTTTCTGCACCTTTCCCCGGAGAGCCCTAGAACTGATCGCACTTCTCTAGCCCTGGCCACCTGGAATTACCAGGGCTTACCTTAGGCCTGGCCCAGGAGCGGTGCCTGTGGGGAGTCGGTCGCCATCCTGCTGCCGGTGATTTTCTCCTCTGTTTTTCTACCAAGGGCCCCAGGAGTAGGAGCACATGTGTGTGGAGGCGCGCATTTGTCCCACGGCCCCAGTGACGGCCCCTTTCTTCCCACCCCATTGGCCTAGCTCCTGGCTCCCCTTAGGCCTGTGCTGTCCCCAGCCTCCACCAGGAGGCAGCCATTAGCTGAGAGTTGCCACTACACCTCCCCGGAGAGGAGAGCTTGCCTGTTGGCAGCTCCATCCAGCTCCGCCCTCCCACCCCCATTGCTGACCTCCGTCAGCCCAGGCTCATTTCCGAACCCGGGTCGCTGGTGTGCCGCAAAGTTAGGCGTCCAGCACCTTAGCCCTCAGCACCACTGGGCCGGCATCCTTTTACCAAATGTGGAGTTTCTTATTGATGAGTTTTTAATTTGTGTTTTTGTTCTATTTCCACTTTTTGTGGACATTTGCATGTTTTTTGAATCCTGTTAATTATTTTTTGGGGCAATTGCTCTCGTTTTTCCTTCGAGAAAAATTCTGAAGCCTTCAGCAGCTCTCACTCAGCTCACTCCCCTTTCTGTCTTCTGATTGGCTATGGCCCTAAGTGCATTTAAATTTCTCTTAAAGGCACACCTCCAGGGCAGTTGCACCTAGCCAGCTAACTGCTAAAGTTATTGATGCAAAAGGACCCTGCTAAAGGACTCCTTGGAAGAAAGAAGATTACTGCAGTGAGTAATTTATTCTTCTCTCTTCTTATGATGGCCACAGGACATTTGAACCACTGGGATTTTCCCTCCTGGGCTTCCATAGAGGCAAGAGGTAGACCTTTGACACAGGAGCACAGGCTTATCCCCCTGTGGATTGTGCAAGTCTTCTTCCTACCACCAGGGAACAGGCAGCACCAGATGCAGGCTATCACACTGTGACAGCAGTACAGGCACTTTTTTATTTTCGATTTATTTATTCATTGACAGCCTAACAGAATGGTATAGTCATTCCCTAGGAACATCTTTTGGCAGAGTGTGACTGGGTGCTAGGGAGCCCTCCTGTGTGGACCTACTGCACTGTTAGCCGGAGGCCATCGTGACCTATGATCAAGGGCTCTCTCTAGTTTTTTTACTACCACATCTACATGACTGTGTAGAAGTATTTTACCTCCTGGGCCAAAACCATGATCGAGTGATGGAGACGTTTACTGGACAATTGATTATTTTTTTCAAAGTGTCTGTATCTTGGTAAAGTTGGATGCTGTACATATTCTATATATAATGGACATTACCCCCATGTGGTAACAATGTTTAAGGAGGCTGTTTAGAAACTTATTATTGTGTAATGTAATTATCGCTCTCTTCCCTACTTAGGGCTTCTGTACTATTGTATTACAAAATGCAATAAATAAAAAGTACAAAAACCTGTAGCAGTACCAGTGAGTGAGCCCCTGGCTGGGGTGCATAGTACCCATATTGTAATTCCCATTGACAGCACTGAAACTAACAGAAAAATAAATTATGGTAAGTCTGGTGAAAATTTCTTCTGTGCTTCTCAATAATAATAATAAACTTTATTTATATAGCGCTCTTCAACAACGTATCAGAACGCTGCACAACAAAACAATTACAGCAATAAAATATTAAAATACAATAAATAATTAGAAAATCACAGTACCATAGAATAATCAATTATGGTACATGGTACTCCATGTTTATTATGCCTGACCTTTCAAGAGAGCTGTTGACAAACAAGTTTCTGATTTTTATGGTTGCACAATTTGCTGTGCAAGTGAAGATCTTCGAGGAAATCTTCTCCATATTGCCTCACAGATTTGATTGTAAGGTTTTCGGGTCAGGACCTTCTGAGAAGGTGTTCCATAGCTGGGGCCATACACATCATTGTTGTAACGTATAAAATCAGATGCTTGCTGTTGCCTTTATATCATGGGTGGTCCTTATGCAGTTCATTTTTTGCATGCCATTAAATGCACGTCAGACAGGAAACATTGCAGATGTAGAAGTGGGATGTGGAGCGTAAAGTGCCCATTATTGCAGTCTATCTGGCAAGCACACAAAAATTGCTGGCAGACGCTCTGAGCCAGTTTGTGGCTCAGGTCCACAAATGGAAGCTACCTGGGAACATTGCAGAACTACTGATCAGACAGTGGGTGCATTCAGAGTTGGACCTTTACGTATCCCCCACTTAACATAAAACTGCAACGTGGGTTTTTTTGCTTGCTGCAGGGCCTGGAGTTTTCTAGCAAGACTTGTTATGTCTCTGTTGGAGGGGGTGCTTACTCTACGGCTTTCCCCTCATTCCTGTTTGATGTAGCGGGTCTTGGTCAGGCTCTAAAATGAGCTGGTTACCATGATCCTGGTGGCTTCTCTGTGGGACAGACAGGTCTGGTTCCTGATAGTGTGGAACATGCTAGTGGCGCCCCCATCCCAGCTGCCCCTTAGCTCTGACTTCTTGTCCTGGTTCCAGGGTCAGCTGCTGCACCAGGACCTTCTGTCCCTGCAGCTGCATGCTTGGCTCCAGAGGATGCAGAGCAGGCACTGTTTGGAGAGCTTCCGAACATCTTGACTGTCCTGTTGGCTGCCAGGAATCTGTCTACTTGACACACTTATTCATTGAATTGGAAATGCTTTAGCATCTGGTGGCATTCTAAAGCTCTATATCCAGTCACCTGCCCTGTCCAGAGTGTTCTGGAGTATTTGCTTTTCCTGTCCTAGATAGAGGTTCAGTACTCCTCCTTCATTTAAAATGCATCTGTGGGCCATCTCAGCTTATTATGTACATCTTGAGGGGAAATATGTAGTTCAGCTGGAAGTTTCCCAAAGGTTTTTGAGGGGTATTCTGAATATGAAACCTCAGGTCCGTAAGCCCTTGTTGCCTCGGGATCTCGACATGATTCTAGATTTCCTGACCAAGATTTCATCTGAGCCTTCTGCCTCCTGCAACCTCAGATTTCTGTCCTATGAAATCCTATCTGTGGTAGCAGTCACCTCAGCATGCTGGGTTTCTGAGCTTCAGACTCTGGTTTTTGGACCCCTCCCCCCACATCTGACCTTCCGTCCAGATAGTTTGGCTCTTAGGACTCATCCTAAGTTTCTGGTGCTATCAGAAATATGGGTACCCTCGTCCTTTATGATCAATGAATGGTTCAGGAGGTGCACAGGAACTCGTGCATCCCCAAGAAGCACGTTCACTTGGGCCAGTACTCCTGCCTCCTTGCCTCCCTAAATACAGAAAACCCTCCCCCTTCCCATCTAAGCCTTGCCTCCTTCCCCAGCCAGTCCTTAAACACCCTTCTTACAGTTGGGTTTTAAAATAAATACATTCTCCATCCCACGCTATGCACTGATTTTCTTCCTCTTGCCCTCACCACCGAGCACAACTGCTGGTATTCTCACTTTGCTCGAGAATGCTTGTATTTGGGCTTGGCAGTAAGAGCAAGAGGATAAAGTTCAGTGCCATGCATGGGACAGAGACAGTAACTCGTCTAAATACATAACTAATAACTAAGTTTGAAAAGGGTGTTTAAGGACTGGGTAGGGAGAGGGCTGTGGCTCAAATGGGTGGGGATGTTTCACTGTATTTAATTCTTCATCACATTCTTTGAAGGGGTGAGCAGGGAGGTGGACTGGGGCAGAGCCACAACCATAGTCTCTTTTGTCTTTGGCAAGGCCTTTTGACACTGTGGTGCATGATTAGTTTCTGGTAAGAGTACACCGGTGCTGCATACACAAGGAATACGCAAGGTGGCTTGCTAACTGGCATGGAAGCAGGCAGCAGAGGGTGTGGTCAATTAGGCACTACTCTGAGTCGAGGAGAGGAGTACTTGGTGGCATCCCCAAGGGATCAGGCCTTGGGCCACTGCTTCTCAACATCGTCATCAATGATCTGGAGTCTCTGGAAGGCTGCTTAAGTTTGCTGATGACACTAGATTGACCAGCATGGTGGACTCCCTTGAGGATGGGGACAAACGTACGTATGGGCTGATCGGGCTCTTGGAATCTTAGTTTCAATCATTTGGATTCAGGAATCCAGGCTTTACTGCAGTAATTACCAGCAAAACTAGTGTTGCCTTCCTACCAGTGGGATACAGGACCCGTGCCTTGACAGTGACAGGCAGCAGTAGTCCATTCATGCATTGGGCAGGCGGCTGCTCGTGAATATGCATGAGTCCAGTGAAAGTAGTGCAGTGCTCCCTGTGCCATGTACCTGTGTGGTTCTGTGTGTATTGGGGTATTTTGGCTGCTCTGCATAGTGCAACTGATGGCCCAACACCTCCCAAAGCCGTTGCACATGTGTGCAGGACAGAGTACCTGGAGGAAAGGGAGAGAACATACTTCACATCGTTGTTGGCTATATTGTGCTTGGTGATCATTACTGTGGATGTACTAAGAAATACACATTACTTGTGTGTGCTATACAGGGACTTGGTGTCTTGCCCCTGTTGTGGTGTGCAGAGCCAGTGTTACTACCTGCTATATCCACGCCAGCAGCTTACATGCCAGTAGCCTTGAGCAGTATGGTATTGCCATTAGTCAGAAGGAATGGCACAGTTCCATGACCACATGTACTAAATGGGTTCCCTAGTTGAACAGGGCCGGCAGAACACCAAGTCAGATATTTTCCCAGCTTACTTTTTGCCTGCTTGTCCGCTGACCGGCCCGTCATGTATGCAGTGCTGTATGCAGCGCTTTGGTATGGGACTCATGCAGATGTGCTCAGCCGTGCCCTAGCAGCAGGGTGCACACCTGGCCACACTGCATTCTGCCCCACAACCTGAGAGCAGGTTTGTGGCGGTGCAAGGTGACAGGGCCAGCCTTGTATTGGGCAGTACTTACCAGTTGGCGGGGTGCCATCATCATTGTGACACAGTTGGCAGTGGTAAATACCTTGAATCCAGCCCAGTGTATCCAAGTGCAATGTGCTGCACTTGGGGAGGAGAAACAGAAGTACCATCTGCACACTGTGTGGGGCTCCTCTTGCTACACTGAAGGAAGAAAAGGATCTGTGCCAGAATAGACAAGGGGATAATCATGATGAGCAGTGTGTGGTTGCTGTCAAGAAGGCTAGAAGAATGTTGGGGTACATTAAAAGGGGGTGGCCAGCAGTGTAGGCAAAGTAATCCTACCACGTCACAAGGTCTTTTTTAGGCCCCATATGGAGTACTGTGGACAGTTCTGGGCTCCACATTGCATTGAGGCAGTAGAGAGAGTGCGTTGCAAGGGCCACTAAATGATCAGGCGTTTAGAGGATAAAAGCGATAAGGGCAGACTGGAGGCCCTGTATCTGTGCACAGCTAGTTGCCCTGCTGCTACACCCCACCTGTAGCCCCCTCCCCTGCTAGAGCTGTGCAGCTGGCATGACTCCAGGGAGAGTAATTACCACAAACATTTATGTTTAACCAGGTCTGGGGACATGGGGAATACGGAGAGCAAGGACATATGGGGTGACCTTCGAAAACACACGGAGGTTTATGTGTCTGCAAGTATAAACAGGGTCAAGTAGCTGGTCTTTATTTGACATCCTTTACATCTTCATACAGCATTCAGTCGTGGCTGGCAGCTTCAGGAGAGTCTGCCAGGCTTTTATTTGTTTATTTAGTTTTTGTTTACCTGTGAGGTATGCTAGACAATTGAATGCCTGTTTTCAGGTAACAGCCAGGAGAGAACAAAAGAGCAATAGAACCTGAGTAGTAACAAAAAAAACTGGATCGTATTTCAGATGTCAAAAACCAACCAAGAATTATGCACCATATAGATCACTGAATTGAAACTGATTAAGCACTTAATAAATAGGTTAACTAATACCAAACAGTGTGAACAATGTAAATACAGTCAGTAGCTAGATTATGGAATCAGCAATATGTACATTATAATTTAACATGTATAGTGCATTCTATTGCAGTGTCTAGAAGACAGTGAAATATCAAACTGTGATAAAACATGCAGCATTAGCAGTTTAGAATACAAATTCGGTAGCCATCACTAATAGTCAAAAGATAGGGACCTCTTGTACTAGTCAAGTTGTCATGGCAATAACCAAGTTAATTAGTGGTATAAAGTGACAGAGAACACTGGGGAAGCAAGTGCTCTAACTGTTCTGTTATAATGTTCTGCTACAGTTACAGACTGAGGATGCCAGTAAGTATTTACTCAACAATCCTTTAAATGAGTGGTGAGAGGGAGAGTTATGTACTGACCAAGACAGGGAGTTACAGAACAGAGCAAATGCAGAGAATGTCTGTTCTCTCACAGTAGTGCAGCACTTTGGAACCTGAAGAAGGGCAGTGTCAGAGGACAGTAATCAGTAGGTCAGACAAGGGTGATGTAGAAGTGATAAAGTTGAGGTTGGAGGGGATGATCTAAGAATTTTGTCCAGGAAGCAGCCTAGTGAGAAAGAGTGAACTGTTGATGGAGGAAGTCATCCCAGAGCAAGGTATAGGATGCAGTGGTGTTGCAGTCATACTGCAAACACTAAGGCCCAGATATTCAAAGCTTTGCGCGGTGCGCAAACCATTTGCGCGGGATTAGCGAGGGTCTGCTATATTCAAAAGGCCAAATAGTGTGCGTAAACCGCATTAGCGCTGAGCAAACCATAATTATATGCAAGGGGCAAACTGAACATGAATACAGGTGCTATGGGATATTCAGTGACTAGCGCCGCGCTAAGGTGTTTAGCGTGACTTAGCATGACCCTTTGCACGGTACAAATTACTGCCCAGGAAAAGCTGGTCTTAACGCTGGGCAAACAACTTTGCACAACATTGTGGCCTTGTGTGGCATTAGCGTAGCCTTGCGCGACCCTAACATATGACTATGAGACAGAGAAAATGCCAGACATGGAGGAAACATGCTGCTCACTGATGGCACCACAATGATGCCAACTGCTGCCACCAGTCCCAGCCATGCCAGGCAGTAGTGGTGACCCCGACTCGGGGCCACTTTTCATGGTAGGCCACAGCACACAATTTGCCTGATACGCCTGTGGTGATCAACAGATGCCAGCACACACATGCAGCACTGTGGGCATGGTGGGTGCTGAGGGGAAGGTGTACGGATGGTCAGACCTCACCACAGACCGGGTGCGGCCACAAGGCTGGGACACAGCATGCAGTGCACATGGGCCAGTATTGGGAATACCCCAATACCAGTGTGCCTGTCCGATCATACATGCCCACCCAGTCACATACCGCACAGCTGTACATACACCACAGTACAGACAGCCGGCAATGTCTATGTCACTATGAGCATCCCATGCCAGAGGTGCAGCATCTCTGGGTCGCACAACAGCGTGACAGTAATGTCCACTGGCAGTACACACCTGCAAGGTGGGCTTGTCACTGTGTACAGTGCAGTGGTCTTCACTACCCTACACACCATAGGCATTGCTGTGTCCCTTACACTACTGGTCCTCTTGCTACTCTGGTGTCTGCTGTGCACTGTAGCATGCCCTACAGTGTGACAGTTGCATGCAACACCACCACCGCCTGTGCCTATGCTGTATTGTCCCCTGGGGTACTCAATGCTATGCTGTACTGCATACATGTAGCCTGCAGCAACCATCATGCGCTGTCAGACTGACCTACAGGTGGAGCTGCAGCCAGACCTGGCCAGCCCCTGTACTTTCAGACTGACCTACAGGTGGTGCTGTGGGACCCTGCAGTAATGCTGGGCAAACTGCATGCAAATCATGGTATAATGAGACGCTAATCTGGCTGTTTGCCCAGAGACTACCTAAGTAGGCTCATTTGCATGTCACTTTTGAATATGGCAAATCTTAGCACCGGGCAAACGGCTTAGCTCTGTGCTAAAGCAGCGCAGCGCTAACAGTTCGGGGAATATTATACAGTTTTGAATGCTGTTCTTTCACATCCGCTGCTGCCTGCAGCTGTACTGGGTCCATGCATTTGCTGGCACACACATTGGCCACATAGTTCACCTCTACTTACCCTCACGTCACTGTGCACTGTGTTGTTGTTGTGGTCTGCACTTCCTGGTTGCTATATTCAGTGCTGTCTTATTCCAATGCTATGTTTGCCTTGCACTCCCAGCCCAGTTTGCATGGCCTCATTCCCCTGCTATATTCAGAAGCTGTTTGCCCAGGGCTATTCCTTTTGAATATAGCTTGCTGTGTGCTCAGGGCTAAGTTTGTCTGCCGGACAGTGCTAATTTAGCCCTGGGGCAAAGTTTTGAATATCTGGCCCTAAGCATCTTAATTCATATGGACCCAATCTTAAGCCATAGACTGCATTACACACTGGCCACACAGGGTATCTGGTTCCCACTGGGGAGGGGGGCAGCAAAGACAGATCCCAGACTACCCCTTTCCACATTGCCGAATGCCGCAGATTGAAAGGTTCCAGGTGCACAAGTAATTTGGACATATAAGATGCTTTGCCCGAGTCCTTCCACCCTTCTGTAGGTGGGGGAGGAGCTCCCTTCGAGAACTTGGCAGGACCCATGCAGTGGTGCTTTAGAATTGCATCAGAGCAGATTAATTAGTTTTTGTTGACTGGGAAAGGATGGCTAGACAATACTGCCTATTTTCACAAAAGAAAAAGACAGCACTCACTGTAGATTTTTCAAGATGCTCAGTTCATGTTTTAATCAGAGTAGGTGCCTCACAGAAAATCAGCCCTGCGCTTCAACTCTTCAGCGGACCCTCTAGGGGCGTATCTAAGGTGCTAACAAACAGCATATCATTTATACTTAAATTATTTAAGGTGATACACACCAAAAGTGCAAAGTGACAAAACTTAGTGATTTAAAACCAAGTGTGTTACACAAGGAATACAAGTAACATCTTTTTAAATAAGTCCATAGTAATAAACTGTCTCTTCATTAAATGTTGCTCAGTAGCATATAAGTAAATCTTTAATATCCATCCATTTGAACTTATTAATTATTCTAGTTTGGAACTTATACAAAACAGAAGCCTAGAGCCCATCTCAAACTCATTTGTGGTAAAATAACATTGCAAGTATGAAGGAACTGTAACTGCTCTCTAAAATTCACATACCAAAATGGGAGGTCAAACTGCTTGCGAAAGGTCAAATATTAATATTAGTTCCCTGACCTTTATTTAAGGTTCCTATCGAAAAAGGATTTGTCTGACCTACATGAGCAGTATATTGACAAAAAAAAAACCAAATTACTAAACATAATAAAAAGTAGAATTATAGAAAGGGGAAGGACGTGTTAGAAAGAGAGAGCTTACTTTCAATGGAAAAATATAGGTATCGTCTGATTAATTCAGCAATAGAAATCGGGAGAGGGATAGAGGGTGTTGTTGTTATTACTCAATAACAAGTAAGGAAGTAAGGTTCCTAGGATGGAGTAAATAAAAGTATGTCTTTAGCCCTTATACTAGTAAGTCCTTAAATCAAAATATCAACCTGAGTAGGAGATACTTAATTTATTTTATACCTGATGAGGCAAAAGGTTTAAATTGGCAGGCTGAAATGGGTTAAAATAATGTCAGATTAACCCATAAAAAGATAAGGTGCCAAAATGTATAATTGGGCAAACCAAAATTAGAAATGGACTTTTCCCAGTTCAGTTTAGTAGACAACTTGGTCTGAGCTCCGTGGGCATACAGTGTTACAGCACTGACATTGCTTTTCACAGATAGTGGGAAAGCCGATTCTTATTTTCAACCTGGTCTTGGGGGAGTGGGTATACAGATAAAAAGCAGCTGAAATTGAATCAGATTAAGCTATTTGTGGTATTTTAGTGAATGGGGGACATTTCCCAAGGACACCCGGGAAACTTACTCTTCTCTAGAAGTGCCACGGGATCATTAACGTCCACTAGGACAACCATCAGAAGAGGCAGACTAGACCCCGATTAACATTCTCATCCGAAGGGCGGGAAACTGCAACAGAACAGCATTGCCTTAGTACTGCACTCCAGTGCTAGCATTTATGGTATGAGCCCGGTCCCGTGTGCGGGATTAGAACCCACAGTCTGGCCCAGAGGCACATATGCTGCCACCTGAGCTACACTGACAGGGTAAACATGTTTGCTGTTTGCAAACACTGAGCAGATTGCCAAGGCATAGGCATCAGCTGGCAGGCGGGAGGAACCTTATCCAAAGTCCCAGCCATACTTGAAAATAACAGCAGTATTACTTCCGTTGAGTCTGAGTCTCCATCTACCCATTTTCAGGCTACTGGGTTTCCCTTCCTCCGAATGTACCCGTAGAAAAATATCTGACATTTCCAGAACCTGGGAGTCTGCAAGAATAGCTCCCACAAGGACTATTGGCTTAATTCATTACTAACATGGTGACTCCATTTCTTCTGACACTGTTCACAAGTCTTTCCTTGCTATGCAGCTGAGTACTCACAGGTCTCCCTTCACAGGTGGACTTTGCCATTACCCTCAGCCAGCAGGAGATTTCACAGGGAACAGCCTCCACCACTTTACCTATGGACTGGGTAATTTCCCCTCTTCTAGGAGGCTTGGGTTGGCAGGACAGATAAAGATGCAGGCAGTATCTCTCCCACTAGGGCTGTTTTCAGAACTGAACCATCTGGAAGCACTGCATATAGTCCCTCCACCCTTGGCATTAGTGTCTCTATCAGAGGCTCCAGAGGAAACCCAGGGATGACCCTTAGGTGTCGAAGCAACTTAGATTCACTTGTTCTGGAAACCCACGGGAGTCCTGGGGGTTACACAAACCAGACCTGGGGGACTATATTCGATGGTTCCACTACCCTTAAAACAATACTTTCTCATATCCCTCTTAAACCTCTTTCCTGTCAGTTTCCACTCGTGCCCTTGTGACCTCGAACTGTACTCATGCTAAATAATTCCCCAAAGTTCACCTTGTTTATTTCTTTCAGGAACTTGAAAGTCTCTATTATGTTTCCCCTCTCCAATCTGGTCTCCAGCAACTGCTTGTTCAGTGCCTTAAGGCAATCCTCGTAAGACATGCCCTGTTGGCCCTGAATCATTTTTGTTACTCATTTCTGCACCGTCTCCAGCCAGTCCTTATATTTTTGGGGTGAGGACCCCAGAAGTGGGCATAGTACTCACAGGTGAGGCCTCACCAAAGATCTATAGAGTTAGTATTATCTATTTCCTTCTGCTGTCAGTACCCCTCCCGATACATCCCAGCATCCTGTTTGCCATACAGTAGGCCTTGTTGCATTGGCTTGATTGTTTGAGGGAGTCACTAATGATAACTCATAGGTCCCGTTCTTCATCTGCAGTGCTAAGTCTTACCCCACTAATCCAGTACTCTGTCCTTGGGTTCCAGTTCCCTAGGTGCATCACCGTGCACTTTCTGGCATTGAATTTCAACTGCCAAACCTTAGACCACCTCCCCAGTCTTTGCAGGTCACTCTGCATTGCCCCAGTTCCCTTGTTATCCACCCTCCCACACAGCTTAGTGTCATCTGCAAAGAGACACAGCCTACCCCAGAATTCTTCTCTAATGTCACTGATCAACATATTGAAGAGGACAGGGCCTAGGACAGATCCCTCTGGTACCCCACTCATGACCTCCCTCACTTCAGGTTTGACCCTGTTAACCACAACCCTCTGCTGCCTCCCCTTTAGCCAGTTACTGACCCATGTTACAGTTGTCCTAGCCACACCTAGATCCTCTGACTTCTTTAGCAGTCATGTGTGACACACCGAGTTGAAAGCTTTGCTGAAGTCAAAGTAGAGTAAATCCACATGTGGCCCCTTATCCAGGGCCCTCATCACCCAGTCAAATAAAACTACCAGGTTAGTCTGACAAGACTTCCCTGCCACAAACCCATGCCGTTTACTGTCCTGGAGATCGTTGCTCTCCAGGTAGTCCACGAGGTCCTCTTTGACCAGTGACTCCATCAGCTTTGCTACTACAGAGGTAAGGATAAGACTGATCTGTAGTCCCAGGCCTGTTCCTTCCCCCCCATGGAGCGGAACCATAGGTGCCGGAACGGGGGGGCCACTAGGGCCATGGCCTTACCACGTTCATAAGTGGCCCAATCACTTTTTGCAATGATGTTAATGTATTTAATAGGGGAGAATTTATCCCTTACATCCTTGGCCCTACCACTTTTCAAACCGTTCTGGCACCAATGAGTGGAACTATGTCTGTCACCCTCCAGTCCTGCAGAACTACCCCCATCTCAATGAGCTATTGTATAGTCTTTCCAGGGGTACAGCCAGTTCTGCTGCCAGTTTCCTGAGCACCCTCTGATTTATGCCATCCAGTCCTATGGCCTTATCTATTTTTAGGGCTGCTAGGCCTTTCGCATGTAAATACTGGCTGCCTCATCTCCAGAACCCATCTTATGGTTCCTTTGATGCCACTCTCTGGCAAAGGCCTGCTGTTTTCCCTTGTGAAAACGACGTAAAAATAAATATTCAAGGATAGCATGCTGTTATGTGTCCTCCTGTGTCACCCTCCCCACCTCAGATAGCCTAACAATTCCCCCTCCTTTCTTCCTTATTTTCCTAATATACCGGAAGAATTGTTTTTCTTCATTCTTAACTCCCTCTGCAATACACAGTTCATTGTCTGCTTTTGTCTCCCTAACTACCCTCTTTGCCTCCTTATTTTTCAGTATATATTCTCCCCCGTCTTTCTCCCCATGCTTTTCTTTGTACCTGGTGAAGGCCTTTATTTTGGCACCCACTGCTTTCCTGACCCTTACCAAAAACCATAATCTTGTCGTACTCTAGTTACTTTTACTGCCATGTGCATAACTTGGATGCCTCACAAATGTCCTTCTTTATTCCCCCCCCCAACTTCCACACCTCCTGTGCTGTTTACCCTGACTAACTTGTCCTGGACCAGCTCCCTCAACCTGTTGAAGTCTGCCCTTCTGAAATCAAGGACCTCAGCTCTTGATTGGGTTTTTCTAGTCCCAAGGGCCAATTTGAACCAAATGGAGTTGTGGTCATTGTTCCCTAGTGGCTTCCCTACTCTCACAGCTCCTACCACCTCTGAGTTGGTGATCACCACATCGAGAATGGCAGCTTCCTAGGTGGGTTCCTTTACTAGCTGTACTAGTAGACAGTCCTGGAATGTATCCAGCAAGGTTTGACTTCCAGTACTGCTGGCCGCAAGAACATCCCAATCAATATCTGGCAGGTTCAAATCACCCACTACCACTACTTTCCCCTTTGCCACTCCCCTTTCTTGTTCTTCTCCGAGCTCCCTGTCCCTGTCTTGCCCTTGCCCTGGTGGTCTGTAGATCACCCCAACCATAGTTTCTTGCCTGAGGCCACTGTGAGCTGCACCCACAGTGTCTCTGTCTCCCCCATTACTACCCTTGACGCACCAATCTTCCACAACCTTAGTGCCATCATTGCTATAAAGGGCAACTCCTCCCCCTCTACCTTTTCCTCTGTCTCTCCTGAACATTGTGTACGTAAGGACTGTCACATCCCAGTGCTTATTTTCTGAGGCCCAAGTTTCTGTGATGGCCACAAGGTCCATCTCATTGTCTGCCATCATTGCCTGGAGTGCACTAATTTTATTACCCAGACTCCTGGTATTAAAGCAGACCCCCTTCCATCTAACTCCCGAATCCTTTTTGCGATTTGCCAGTCTTTCTCACTTATTCTTCCCCGGTCTTCTGATTATCCATGTATGATTTGTACTTGCAGTAAAACCCTAAATTGAAGTAAGAATGTGTGTGTGTTTCTGTTGTTTTGGGTCGTCTCCCAGTTACAGTCCTTTTTCTACCATATGGTAAGACCGCAAGAACAATTCACCAGATTCTAATGTAAACAAAAAATTACCTCACTGATTTTTAGAAGTGATTCATATGATGTGGCAGACAGCTGCAATCTCCATGTTCTTCTAAAATTCCCTAGTAGACATGCATATTTAGGAATTTTATTTCTTGTCCAACTTTTACAGGGCAGCTTAAAAAAAAATCAAAGTTAAACGACACACACTTGAGTGAACTGGACTGGATTAGTGTGGGTTTCAGAGCCTGTCACCTGTACAAAATAGCACAGATGTGTCCTACTTGGCTGTGGCCAAAACTGTTGTCATTTAATGGGTCCTTGTTGACTTGTATGATAAGAGCTGTCCACATCACAAAAAGGTCCATGTTAATGCCTTTCTTGACCGTTATACATGACAGGTAATGGACTGAATAGACGTGGAGTCTGAAGTACCTGTCATATGGTAGAGGTGGTCCCTCTGGCAGTGTTGAGGCACGTTCATGGGGCAATGTAGGTAAACTTGCACTGTAGTTGCCTGTTCTGTACTTGTCATGTGACATCAGTTCAGTCATCAGTGCTGTCAGCCTGACACCTTTCATTAACACGAAAACCTACTTCCAAAAATAAAAAGTGCCACATGGTTCAACAACTAAACCAGTGCAGCTTGTGCTTAATAAACAGTACCACTGCATTAAAAATGTGAACTTTTTAAAGGTTGAAAAAAGAAAAATTTATGGTCAGGCCAGTTAGTGCATTAGTACTGCTGTCGCTTGTCATCCAGACAATCAGGGTTCACCTCTTGAGCCCAGAACATCTGATGCCAACCAATAAGGCAGGGTTCTGGTGTCTTCCTTGGATGGCTTCTGCCTTGGGTAGGGAGGACACCTTCTTCTGCTGCTTGTCCACCCACCCCTGTAATGGCCCTGGTAGGTGAAATGCTGTTTTTTTTCTACAGAAGCATAGTCTGTTGGAGGGTAGGGTTATAGACTGAAAAATAGAATGGACCTGGGACAGTGGAAGTCCCCTTATCCCATGTGGGCTCCCCGGCTTGCTTCCATCCTTGTTGGCTCCTCCCTTTAGTGTTCCGTTAGGCTGAATGAAATATGTCCTTGAAGGCTTGGTCTCCCCCGAGGTACTTATGAGGGGAAAACCCATGGTTTGTACCCTAAGTTAGAAGCAAGTGAAGGCAAGAAAGGAATGTCACTGGTTCCCAGTAGGTTCCAAGAGCGGGAAAGGGACTTTGAGGGAGACAGAAGGAGGATACCATGTCATGTTTGAGGGTGCTAGAAAGTACAGTAAATTACATTGTTTTGGATAGGAACCATGCTTTCAGCACTTGGAGAGTTACTTGTAAATGTGCCACTGCCAGTAGAGTGGAAGTTAGAGCTCCTCTGGTTCCCCATCATTGAATGTTAAATGATAGAGGAGTCTTAGGCCATGTCCAAACTGCAGAATATTCTTAACAACGGTTTCCAGACCGGTTTGGTGTGTCCAGACCCAAGAGATTGGGTGAACTGAACTGTACTACAGCATCAAGACTGATGCTGTAGTTCATGTCTAAAGGTCCGTTCATGCCCTGTTGCATTATGGGAATTCCTATAATGACCCAGGGAAGCACAGAGAACCATTCTCAGAAACAGTCACAAAATCCATGTCCAGACTATTAGCTATATCAGTTTAGTGTCAAACTGTTCTGTAGCCTAAATTCCTTAAGGAGCTGCAGAATGGTTCTTATGAACAGTTCTATAGGCGTGACAGTCCGAACGCTAACCAATTTATACACTTACAAACCACTAACCTGGTTTTAAAGCCATAGTCTGGACAAGTCTGAAGGTACCTTGGCTGCTGCTAATTTTTATTTATCTATTTTAAAGGAGCAGTATTTGTCACCATGTATTTTTTTCCTGTGATAATGTTTGGCAAAAATATCAAGATTTCTTTTCATTTTCTTTCATTCCTGAAGCAAGACACGGGATTTTGAAGTTTATAAAAGTTCCAACTCCCGTGCCATGACTGCCATGAAAAAATTAAATATCTTGGTACAGTGTAGTATTGTTCACCATCAGAAACATGTGGTAACACCATCCTAATACATTCACATTGTGAATCTAGTATATACTGTACATTCAGCAGGTAACCTCGATGGAAGGGATTTTTAATAACGATGGCATTTGAGCCGGCCCAGGAGGGCTGTGGTGCTGGTCACCTTACCTCACGCAACGCCAGCAACCCGTGTTCGGGAATGAGCACGGACCACGAGGGTCGGCAGGGTGGGGAAGGATTGAGCATCCAATGGACTGCTCTCCTTCTCCGGGGGGGGGGGGCTTCAGCTGTCGGCACCTGGTTGCCCCCTAGCAGAGGCTGGGGACACAGCTGCCACGCTGCAGACAAGGGAGGAGTCGGGGCAGATGCTTGGAGGGGAACGCGTGCGGACGCATGCACGCTCCACTCCGAAGGTGTCAGTGCATGCCCTGACCCCTAGGGCATTGTAAAAGGAAAAACACCAGCGCAGCAGTATGATGGAGGGCGCCTCGCAGGCTCCGCTCCTGGCCAGCCATGGCACTGGCCCCTTGAATCCGGTCTCCGGTGGGGTGTTGGGGAAACCCAGCTGGCCCCGCCAGGGGTGGTAAGCCCTGGGGCCGGGTCAGTGCCGGATGGTGGACGTTGGGGGAACGGGGTTGGGGGCGCCCTCTGGATGTAGGCCTGCTGCAAAAAAAAAAAAATAATAATAACGATGGCATTTGACTTGTCATTAATTACAAAATTAGCTATAAAAACTGTTAACAATATCTAAGGAAACCAAAAATACTCTGATCATGAATTTAAGGATGTCAGAAATACATGTTTGTCCCCAAAAAAAAACAAAACTATATGAGGATTTTTTTGTAGACTAACAAATACTGCTGTTTTGTTGTTGTTGGTTTTTTTTATTTTGCAAATACTGTAATCACTGGATAGTCCAATGAGATGTGACAGCTGTTTTTTTTTTTTTTTTTTTTTTGCGCTCCTTCCCCTGCTCCTGGTCGGCCACTCTGGGCCACCTAGGTGTCCCGCTGGCACCCCTGCCCCAATGCCAGCCACCTCCACCCCACATTGTAGCCCCCCAGAGTAATCCGGCATGTCCCTTCGCCGGAAGGGTCCCCTCCTCTGAGGGAGATGGGCACCGGTGGGGGATGGCCAGTACACTCTGCATTTCGCCCCAGGTGCTGCTGAAGTGGTTCTTAGGCTACATCGGGGACTCGGCAGCAGCAGAGGCCAGCGACTGTCATCCGGCCAGCCATGGAGCATATTTTCCTGTTTGCTCCCCGGGGGCATGGTGTATCATGAAAATCAAGGCGTGCATCGACGTTCACCATGCCCCTTCTAGGTCTTCGGTACCTGGTGCATTGCCGTACTCCCGGCCTCTGCCAGGAGTCAGCAAGCGCCAGGTTTGTACTCCACCCCACCCTCCCCCTGAGAGAAGGCAAGCAGTCTGCAGACTCTCAAGCCTTCTCTCCCCGGCTGGCCCGACAGCTCCCTGGGTCCGTTCCCAAACCTGGGTCGCTGGCGCCGCAAGCGGAAATCCAAATGCTGTGCCGGCAGGCTGGAGACCGCTGATTTATGAGGGGCTTCTTCTGTACAAAGTTATAGATCAGTAACAGTTTCTAGTTGACATGCAGGACTATTAATAGCTACACTGTTGAAATGATTACTGGACAAAAGACAACAGATAGTAGTAATACCGATTTCAGGACTATTTAACTGTTAACATATATGCAGGAATATAACACTTCTACCTACGTAGTCTGAGATATACAGGTGAAGACATTGACATAGGTCTGAGAGGTGGCACTACTGCAAAAAGGGGCATACATTGGGTTACTTTGAGGGTGTTTGGTAGCCATTTCCAGCTATGTATTTGATTAAATGTATGCAGAGGCTTGCCTGCTATGTCAGCCTTGTTGCTTGGGATGATTCAGATGGGCATCATGGCAGTTCTTATGGAGCAGGGGTTAGAGGCTCCAATGAGGTGGGACTTGAGATGTGGGAGATAGGCTATTGACATATCTATTGTGATGAGCAAGCCAATGGACTTTCCAGCTGGGCGCTACCTCTGTAGCTGTTTATGCATTTAGTAGAGATGGGTTCTGGAGTTGCAGTTAAGAGCAAATAATGGTAAGTTTAGTGTATATTTGGACACTATGCTTAGACTGTGTCTCTATAGTCCAGAAAGGGAGGAGATATTGCCTTAAAATCTGTCATATGGTCATGTTAGTCCAGACTTCATGTTGCCCAGTAGAAGGCCCCAGGCTTAGGGCCCACTGTTGCAACAGTGTAGTTTACATGCTTTCAGTATGTGAGTTGGTGTTCCAGCCACACTCCAAAATATTTGAAGTGGTGTGTTTAGAGAGTTGCAGACATTTTGAGTTATTGGGAGATGCCAGAGACCATGGCCTTCAGGTAGCATTATGGAGGAGTTTTTTTTGTGGCAAACAAACCACTGTGGCCCTCAAGTTAAGGTGCTTGATGGATCAGTGGATTGGGAGCGGGTTGTGGAGCATTTCCCCTTAGGGTCACTGCTTCAAACCTAGCTCAGGTTGGCTGAGGCCGAAAGCCATTATAATCTGATAACTGATTGGCTCATACAAAATGTGTAGTTGTGTTCTCAGTTCAGTTCCTAGTTAGTGGGTGTTCACAACACAAAACCACCACCACAAATGATAATAATCAGCATCTTTGTTGGCAGTCTCGCTGAAGAGGCCAAGGATTGAATGGGCTGGAGTCTGAACTACATGGTGGTCCCGCCATGAATTGGGTTAAGACACATTGGCAGAGCAGTATAGAGAAGCTTGCACTGAGTTTGTCTGTGTTATACCTGTCACTTGGACAAACATAGAGCTTGGTCTTATGTACCGTCAGTCTAGCATTTTTTACATGCACTAAAGAATTCGCTACAAAAAGAGACCCCTAGCCTGAGGCCCACTGTTACAATGTCATTAACATGCTTTTTGTTTGTGAATTGGCAGGCCATTCAGAGTGAGAATTTGAGGTGTGTAGTAGCCTTTTTTGAGTTCATAAGAGGTACTGGGGAATATGATCTCAGTTTAGATAGTACTGAAGGGAAGTTATCTCTATGACCCTTAAATTGGCCTAGAGGCAGTTCTTGATGTTAGCTTAGCTGGGGATGTCGTTCTGACAAATATGGAGAACAACAAAGCATCATGTATTGATCCCTTGGCGATACCCTGCTGAAGTGGTTTAGAGTTTGAGATGCTGATTTAAGAGTAATTCTCTTAATATGCCCTTAAATAAGTCAGTTGTCAAGCTGGCGGGACAGACCGTCAAGGCAAAGCTTTTTGAGTTTCCTGATGATCAGCCGGTGATAGAACGGGTTGAAAGATTTTGTGATGTCAATAATAACAGTACCAGAGATTTGACCTTTTTCAGGGGCAGAAAGGATGTTGCAGGTCAACTTTAATAGTGCTATTTTGATGGGATGATTGAGCTGTCATTATAAAGTGGGTTCCTAAAATCCAGTAGCTGTTCTGGAAAATGACTTCACCTCATTTGGCAGTGCCATGGTTTCACAATCTCACTACAAAAAAAAAAGGCAAAAGGGCCAAAGGCATTAAAACATGGAAGCCAATTTATTGTACTTTGCAAAAGGGTTTTTTTTTTTTTAAGTGCCAGAAGTGCAGAGTGTAGACCAGGAAACAAAGCTAGCCCAACCCGACTTACTTTCATACGTCAGTGCTTTATCAAGGTTGGGCCAGCTTTGTACTTTTGGCACTTAAATAAAAAGTCTTTTACCTAGTATAGTGGTGTTGCATCAGTTGTTTAGTATCTTTTTCCTTCCAAGTGGCGGGTGCTTTTTTTTTTTTTTTTAGTTCCAAAAATTCTACAGTCTGATTGATTGGTAGAGAATAGTTGTTTATTTTGGCATAAGCTACAGTCTGTGCTTCTTTAGGCAGTCATACTAAAGTACCCACAAAATCTGTGCATTTCATGCTAGAGTCACCAAATCATACTGACTTTTCTCTGTCAGCGGCCCAACGATGTTGGAAAGACACGTACACAAGCATTACTATAGTAACAGTCATATGGACATCCTTCTAACGTCGCTAAGCTGCCAATCGAGAGAAAGGTTAGAACAAGTCAGTGGCTCTAGTGTGCAGTGCAGCATATCTTTGCTGCAATAACTAAAGGCACAAAATTAAAAAAATTACTCTAAAACTTACTCAGCATACAGGGGGAGTTTTGGGCAGCTGGGTGATGCGCTGTCACTCTGAACTTAGAGTAGCAGTATTTATCGTCTGGTAAGTGGGAGCAGCAGATTAAAACAATATTGTTTAATATATTTGTATCCATTTTCCCACTTTACTACAACCTAGCCTAGTCTAATTTTCTAAGTTCGGTAATGCAGATAACAGGGTTTTGGTTTACCCACGTCAGTGTGAAATCCGAAATGGCAACCAACATGAGGGCGACACCAAAGTGGCGACAGTGACCATGTCTCCCGGAAGTTGTGTTGCCCAATCGCCATCCTGCCCAAAGCACCGGGGCACATCTAGGCTGTTTGCAGGGGGCTTTGCCCCCTGCACCTCCTACCACCAGAGGCTTTGCCCACTGCATCCCCCAAAACGTTAATATAATCACCTTGGGTGGGGGGTTATCGGGGAGGGAGGGCAACACAGGTGCAGCACTATGGGTGTACGGCACTCTGTCAACCAGTTCACCACTGTGAATGTCGAACTAGTTGCGGTGCACTGATGGCCATCGCCCTATTGCCAATGCACCAATGACAGGATACCCAGGGTTTTTGGGTTGTGCTGGAATAAACCACAGTTACGGGTGCTTGAAGCCACTCTGCTTCACCTTGTGGCTCCCAGTACCCTGTTACCAAGGTTTATTCCAGCACAGCCTACACCCTGTTGTGTATTATTGCTTCCTTGTAAGTGGCTGGTGAGTTTAGTGTGTGGAAAGTGCTCTAAAATTTTTGGAAAAATTGAGAAGACAGAGATGGGCCTTTAGTGGTTGGTATTTTGTCTCTCCCCCCTCCCCTTAGTGGGGTGGTGTGGTTGGGGTGTGAGGGTGTGGGTGTGTGTGTGGGTGTGTGTGGTCGTCAATGCATACTTCTAGGCTGTGAGCAGACAAGTAAGAGAGACAAGTTGAATGTGGTGGAGAGGTAAGGAAGTGGCTCTGAAACAACTCTAAAGGGTCTAGGTTTCTTTTTTTCTATACCCGTTATTGAAATCAGTCAAAAGTACAGTGGCATGGAGGGCTGAGGTGCGGGCCTCCCCTCCTGCCACACAGTGATCCTGGGTTCAGAAGCAGGCTTGAGATCCTCAGAGTCGGCCGGGGAGGGAGGATTGAGTGTCTCTCGGACAGCTCTCCTCCTTCCAGGTGGGGGAACAGGACATCTCGCTCAGCAGCTGACACCTAGTGTTTCTGGGTGGCAGTACAGCGTGGTGTCAGGGAAGGTGACCCGCCTGTCGATGCCAGGGACTGCATCCATAGAGGCGGAGAGCGGACAGCGAGTCATTGCACTTGACGCAGGACCATGTGAGAACCAACGTAGAAAATCCCTGACCTGGCAGAATGGTGGACTGGTCCCTTGCAGGCTTCCCACTGGTGACTGGGCACTTCCAACGTCATCTGGCTCAGGACACCAGGGCAACAGCATCAGGTAATCCAGGTTGGAAGTGAAAGGAGCTAAACATCAGATTAGGAAACAGAAGAAATTGGCCTCTATTACGTCCATTCGCCACCCAATAAATGGAGCACTCAAGTGTAAACTAAATGACATCATTGAGGCATTTACAATATATTATTCTACTTTATATAACCCGGAGTGCCCGCTGGCCACCGATTCCATTAAAAGATTCCTGGAGGATCTTGCTCTTCCTAGACTCACGTTACAACAAGGCGAGCGACTGCTGAACCTGGTAACCATGCAGGAACTCACTAACGCAGTGGCTTGTGCTAAAACTATGAAAGCCCCAGGCCCTGATGGCTATGGAGCCGAATTCTATAAAGCGGCAGGGCAGTTTCTCCTTCCCCATTTGCTGAAAACGTGCAACACGGTCCTAAAAGGTGACTCCCCCACCTGGGCATTTGCTACCATCTCAGTTATTCCCAAACCGGAAAACACGCAGTTATGTGAATCCTACCACCCAATATCTGTACTGAATACAGATTATAAACTATTCATGGGAATAATGGCCCAAAGATTTGAAGCCATTCTTCCCCAACTTGTGAACAGAGACCAGACAGGCTTTGTGGGTGGCCATACTACAACGGACAGTATTAAAAGAACCTATCATATAATTCGGGAGATGAACATCCTAGGCTCCCCAGCAGCTCTGGTAAGTCTCGATGCTGAGAAGGCTTTCGACAAAGTCTACTGGCCCTTTCTATTCCAGCTAATGGATTCAATGGGATTCCCTGAAGCACTAAATCAAGCTATCTCCAATATCTGTTCCTCCCCTAGAGCCTGGGTTAGAGTCGCAGGACACCACTCCGCCCCCTTTTCTCTTTACAGGGGAACTAGACAGGGGTGTCCTTTATCTCCCCTACTATTTGCCCTATTTATGGAACCATTAGCACAACAAATCAGACAGTCACAAGATATTACGGGAATTTTGGTGGGTGAGGAGGAGCACTGTATCGCTCTTTATGCGGACGATGTCCTGCTATATCTCCAAAATCCAGCTACCTCACTCCCGGAGGTAATCACTCTGCTTAAAAAATTTGGAGACCTTTCGGGGTACAAAGTCAACATTACAAAATCTGAAATATTAACCTTTCAATTTCAGCCTGAACAGAGCATCCGGGATCAGTTCCCATGTAAATGGGATATTAACAAACTTCAATATTTAGGGCTGTCTCTCACTAGGGACTTACAAGATGCGTATAACTACGCCCCCTTTACTACACGCCTTAAGGAAGACTTGGCAAACTGGAGCACTCTCCCGCTGACTTTCACCAGAAGAATAGATCTTATTCGTATGATCACGCTCCCTAGAGCCCTCTATCTTTTTACTAATATTCCTATTTCACTTCCCCAAGCCACATTTAAAGTCTGGAATAGGGCTATTTCACGTTTCATCTGGGCAGGACGCAGACCAAGAGTTAAATTTAAAATATTGACTCTGCCACGAGATTTAGGAGGTTTATCCCTACCTGATCTATACACTTATTATCAGGCGGTAGGCCTGGTACACGTATTCGCTAGGCACATTTCAGATGGGGAGGCACATTGGGTAGACCTTGAACGGCACATCATTCCAGATTTGGAGTACGATAATACACTTTACTGTGATATATCCCGTCTGGAAGAATCTTAGAAATTACCCCCCGAAATTAGGAATAGAGTGATAATATGGCATAAAATAAGAATGCAATCTTGGATTACTCCTTTTATTCCCTTAATATGCCCCATAGCCGCCCTTCTTGGCTTTCTCCCTCGGAAGCTTGACGACGCCTTTCAGTGCTGGACAAAATATCAGCTTAAATATTTATTTCAGATTGTAACAGCTGGGAGATTTTGGTCTTACCAGGAATTACAAACAAAATTTAATTTACCTGTCTCACATCACTACAGGTATCTCCAATTGAGGCATTACTATTGCTCCTTATCATCATTGCTTCACACTCCAGATAATTGGCCCCGGATAATTGTTTCCATACAATCTATGCTCTCCTCTTCCAACCAGAGACATCTAATCTCAAGTTTTTATAGATCTTTAATACCTTCATATCAGGGAAACATTCAGACTAATAGGCAAAAGTGGCAACACGAATTAGATACACCCATAGAACAGGAGCAATGGCAGCAAGCCTGTCGACAAGTTGCACGTACCACTAGCTCACATCAATGGCGAGAATTTGCTTGGAAGTTTCTAAACAGGTATTTCTATACCCCAGCGATCACCAGTCATTTTGAACGGAATGGCACAGCGGCCTGCTGGCGACTATGTGGGGAAAATAGAGCCCACCTAACACATGTGGTATTCACATGCCCCAAATTGGAACCATTCATCCTAGCCCTGCAATCTGAAATCCAACTTATTTTGGATACTCCACTCCAATTATCTCCACAGCTTTTTATACTCCTAATTTTTCCCAGGAATATAAAGGACCAAAATGTCCGTTACCTATTGGCCATTCTTCTTACAGCAGGGAAAAAGGCTATAACTAAATTCTGGAAGGCACCAGTCCCTCCCTCTCAGAATGACTGGCACACCATAATAAAACAAATCTATTATATGGAGAAAATAACCTATAAATTGAACAACCGAGTAGAATCCTTCAACTCTAGATGGAATAGATGGATATTTTACTACGCATTGAAGGATCCAGTGTTCATTCCCTAATAGACCAACTGAGTTAGCTATTGTAAAGGAAGATGTATTGGGGAGAGCAAGAGGAGGAAGTTTAAGAAACAATAAGTACTTATACCTAGACTACCACAGATGCAGTAATAAAGCCTTTTATTGGGCCACTGCTGGTTCTTAAAAGCATGTCTAGAACCACTGTTAGAGACATATTATGACATCACCTTTCTAATTGTCACTGAAAGGGCGGAAGTTTTTTTACTGAAAACTGAAAGGGGAATGTGCTGATCTATCTTTCCAGATGAAATTATACCTGAAACCAGGCAATCTGTATAAATTTGAAATAAGAATAGCCTAATTTTACAAATGCATTCTGTATGTAGACATTGGCAATCTACCATTGGTTTTGTACACTTGAACTATGTTAAGAGACTACTAAGGAATAGAAGTAATGTGAAGTCTGTACCTGTTGTTACTAATGACGAATAACAATAAAAAGAGAATAACAAAAAAAAAAAAAGAAAGGAGCTAAACTACTTATTTAAAAAAAAAAAAAAAAACCCACAGCAACCAAAAAGAGGATAGCACCAGCAATGAACAAGTCAAACCTTTTATTAATTCAGGTACTGAAAATGAGCTCAAATCACATATATAGCAGGGTACCACAAAAAATAGCCAAGAGGGCGCATCTTTAGTTACCTACTAATTTGTACAAAAGTACATGCTGAGCTACATACCACATTGTACAACATTCCATATCAACCCTTGACAGGAACAGTATTTACATTACAAGAACAGGGACTAAAAAAATTGAAAATATAAGCCAACAGTTAAATGGAGTGCAAGCACATAACTGTTAACTAGAGAGATGATTATTTCCCTTGGGTATATTTCAGTATACTGTAGATGTCCACCACTCCCAGTTAACAGGGAATGGTAGAATTCTTACCCATACCAGTACTTTGCACCTACCACTTCTTTCCCTAGTGACATTTCGTATTAACGCATCAACCCATACCCACCGTTGGACAGTTAGAGCCCCCCGATATGACCTGAGACCAACACTCCCCTCATCAGATAGCAGTATACAACCTTGCCTGGGGTGTGCAAGAATCAAGGATCCTGATTCCCCTTAAAGAGAATCCATCTTTTCCACCTGTTTTTGTAAGCTGGAAGTCTTAAGTGTAACAAACAGGTTAAGCACCCCATTTCAGAAATGTACTGTATAATTGCATCCCATCCCTGTGTCCCACTGAGGAGTCTATCTGTAACCACCTGCGGGTTACAGCCCCTCTTTTACAGTAGCAGACACTGAGGGAACCCTAATATCAGATTAGTAATGGTGAGCAGAGTAGCAATCCCAAAAATCTATTTACGTTGAATGGTACGGGTGAGAAATATCTAACTTAACCTTCCAAGAAAATACCTGCTATTTAGGTAGGTGCATATGTAGTCTTGTGTGATTGTACCCAAATTTATTTTCTGTCTTCATCTGTATCAAATAATCAACAGCTTAATCTGGTTCAAGGTCAGTTGGCATTCATCTGTATCCCCCCTCCCGGTCGTGCCTGAAAATAGGCAGGATTTGTCTAGTGCACTTACCCGGTCAACAAAAACGAAATAAAATATAATGCCAAAATTTGGCCTTTCTGACGATGATTTTAAGTTCAAGGCAAACTTGTTTTGGTCATGCAAGCATGATCTGATATAGTTTCACAAATGGTACTTGTCTAAGAAGGCATCAAATGACCTAATCTGCTTCCCCACCAACAGTTGCCACAGGGTATGAAATCCCCTGTCTACCTGTCTCCTAAACCAAGGGTCAGTCTTAGCTGGGAGGAAAGTGAGATTAGAAAGAAACCATCATAACTTCTACAAATATGCATGTGGGTACAATTTAGCCTGCCTTATCGCCCACTTCCACCCCGATAATGCAGACCTCACCCGTAACAGATAAGACTCCTTACTCTGAATAGCCAAGTAGGGTCCAAATCACGTAGCAGCTGGTGGTGTTTTTTTTCTCCATATCACTTTCTTCTATGTCCCTCCATCTGGAGAGGTGTTCTACATTGCTTTTTAATCCCTGCATCGAACTGTTTATAAAAACTCAGAAAAAGGAACTTGTTAGTGGCCCTCCTATGCGTAAAGCTTTGGCCAGGGTTCCACATACAGTAAGATAAGGGTTTGTTTTACTAATTATTTTAAAGAAATGTTCTGTGAAACAAGGTTTCTTAAGCACTGTTGATGGATCTAGTACTGTGCAATTGTTTAGACCTGAAACGGGTTCTAGTTTGATTCCTCCCGTGATGTGGCACTACTTGTTAAAGCTTAATTATCATGATTTTGCAGCCTTTTTCACAGTCGCACCATGTTGTCATAAATTCTTACTTCCAGCCTTCACCTACTGTTCCATCCGATCATACACTCTATCTGCATTGCATTACATTTTTCAGAACATAAGGAGCCTAATCTATGTGTATTAAATATGTGATAATGTTCTTTAGAGCATGTTCTGTTGATACTGTTCTGCCCAGTACCTAGACGTGAATTACTGTGCCTAATGTGGTTATTTCCAGGAGCACAAAAATAAAAAAAAAAATAAACTTACCCTGCTTATGTTCAAAATTCTACATGGCCTTGCCACGCCCTAGCTCTCTGACCTCATCACTACCTACTTTCCACCCCATACCCTCAGTCCGTCCAACTCCGAACATAATTCTATCCCCATAACACCTACTCAACCAGAAGTGGGCGGTCCTAAAGTAACTCCGCTCCTACTGTCTGGAAAATGTTCATTCCTCTTTCTGCTTCACTTCTAATTCACCATGCAAATTCCCCCTTGAAGCCTACCTCTTTTCCCTTGCCTGTGAGTCCTAAACTCCTAGTCAGTTTTTTTCATTTTTCTGTTTAGTGATTCCTGAACAGTGACTGGCAAGGGTAAGTGGTACCTGGCTACCCCTGTAATACAGCTTATCCTGCCATCTGAGGTCTCCATACATTCATATAGTCTATTTTTATAATTTTGTTTAGTTTCTACACTTCGTCTTTTTTCCAGAGTTTCAGAAAATGCAGAAGCAGAGGTGGCTCACTGAAGAGCTCAATCTAGTGGCACCAACCAATTTTTGGGAATACTCTTAATTTTAGTTAGCTAGGTCCTGGGTGAGCGTGTCAGGGTGGTTTAGCCATATACTGGAAATTGCAATATTTGTGATAAATAAAAAAAATTGTAGTAAATTGCAGTAGTTTCATTAACTGCATTGTAATTTTTTATGAGCCACATACAATTTTCATTAGTCATTAGCTAATGTGGCTATTCCTAGTATTCACCTAGTGGTACCGCTTTAGCTGTAAAAAAGACAGCAGGAAGCAGGTATTATCTTCATGGTTTTATAGCACTGATAGGGTTTTAATGTCTGAAAGTATACTTATAGCTAGTTTTTGTCTGATTGGGTCCTCACCTCACCTTGGTAGTCATCTCCTTGGCATGTGTCTGTTCTCGCCTGTACACCGCACACTGAAGTGCACCTTGGTTTTCATGAGCTGTGGAGGGTTGAACATACTCAGTCATACATTGACGCACAAGTGGAAGAAATCATGGATGCCTGCTGATGGGATTACCCTGATGGCCCACTATGAGGGCTGCAAGGAAGTGATGTGGAAAGACAGTTCAAAATTTCTCTCTGGACTTATTGTGCAGAGAACAGAAGACTGGACACACTTTTTCATATGGCTGCCAGCTTATCTCCAAAGTAGGGCACTTGTATTCCATGAAAAGTGCAAACGTTTAAACCAGTTTTTCACAGTCAAGGTTATTGGCATCTGGGACTGTATCCCCTTTGCTTGTTCTAAATGAAACTGGAGGACAAACAAGGTGACAGAACAGTGAATGTATACTCAAGTGTCAGAAATGCTTAAATAGTCTCCTTTAACAGAAGTGTGACAGGGGCTTGTTGTTGGTAGGGGTGCCGTTTACACAGCTATGACCCAGCTTTTGTTAGGTCCGGCAATATGCAAAAGGATTCAATCAAAAGAGAGTTGGGAGTTGTACCTGGAGAGTAGATGACTACTGATATGGTGCCCCCACATAGAAGTGAGTCCAGGGACAAGCCTGGAAACTATAAGCCAGTCCGTTTGACCTTCATAGTTGCCAGACTGATGGAAACGATTCTTAAAGAAAGGTTGGTAGAATTTCTCAAGGTTGATGCCCTTTAGGACAGCAGACAACAGTTGTTTGGAGGTGTTGGGGTTGTGTTAAATTCATTTGATTGATTTCTTTGACTGGGTCACGAGGTCCTTGGATAGGGGCCAGTTAGTAGACATACCATACCTAGACTTTAGCAAGGCCTTTGATTCTGTCCCCTACAGGGGATTTATTTTATTTATTTATTTATTTCAGTTTGGGGTTAACAATCTTGAGCCAATGGCTCATTTACAAAGGTTCCAAGTCATACTGGATTAGTAAGACAACCAGAAGACCTAGGCCTATGTTGGTTGTCCCCACCATTTCAGTGGAGGAAACCGAAGTTACCAACTGAGATTAATTTGTCTAGACCTGCCTTGAAGGCATTAAAACTAACAGCCACTACTAATTCCATTGGTAGTTTATTCCATAATCTGATTGTTCTGGGTACAAAGCAAAATTTTCTTAGATTTGTTTTACAATATTCTTCTTTTAACTGATATTTGTGCTCTCTTAGGTTGTAGTTTTGTTCCCTGTTTTGAAGTGCAAGATCTTTCTTTAGTATGTCTTGACTTAAAATGTTGTATAACATCAACAGGTCTCCCCTAGCACATCTAACTTCCAATGCCCATAACTGTAAGTTCTTCAATCTTTCGTCATAGGGTGTATCTTTTAATCTTTTTATTAATTTTGTACAGGCTCTTTGACGTTTTTCAACTAATCTTCTATCCTTTCTTAAATAAGGACTCCAAACTGTAGAGCAATAATCCAGGTTTGGTCTCACATAAGTCAGTGCATATAGTAGGACAGACAGAACAGCAGCAGACAGTACATATGCAAGCAGAACAGTAACGTACTTGAGATAACCAGATTTCAGATTACATGGATTCCATAAACATACATTTTCAGGTTACACTTTAGTTACCAGTTGTCTAGAAATTTTAAAAAAATGTCACCGTCAGTTTAAATATATAGAGACCTGCCAGAGTAGTTGAGAAACCTGGAGGTAAATCTGTCCAGAAACTGAGTGCACAGGTTGGCAGAGAGGTAGCAGGCTCACGTGATAGGGTGGTTAGGGCAATCTGGGAGATAGTAGATGAGGCTGGGCATGTGTGGCAGCCTGAGAGGGCTTTGTCCTTGGTGGTGATGGTGAGGGTAATTAGGGAGGGTGGGGAGGGAGAAAAAATAGGAGGGATGGGAGAAGGAGGTAGATGTGATGGGGTAGCGAGGGGAATGGCATTCTAAGGTGGCGGCGAATCTTGTGGATGTGGGGGAGGTCGGGGAGGACAGAGGTTTAGTGGGGGGTTAAAGGGCGGAGCAAAGGCAGGGGCTAGGGGTAGGGGAAGGTGTAGGTCACTAGTAGTGTAGCACATGGGGGAGCAGGGGGCATTAATCAGCATATCCAGTGCTTGTTAAAGAACATTCTGAGAGTCAAGGTAGCAGGTATTGGGTTAGGTTTAGTTAGGGCACTTGCAAACGCAGTTGAGAGCTAGGAGTGCTCGGAGACCTGTTTTTTGAAGTTGCTGATCTGTCTACATTCCGTGAGTTCTGATGGGTGAGCATTTACCCACATGGGCCCTCTGTAGGAGAGAGATCTCTGAGCTATTGAGGTCTGCTTGAAAGGTACCATGAGACCACCCTTCGAAGAACTGCCTGTACAGGCAGTCGGTTGGATTGGCTTGAACAGGCTAGAGGTGGATTCAGAAGCTAGCCCAACTAGAGCTTTCTTTGCCAGAAGGCAGGCCTGGTATTGAGCCCTGAGTTGAAGGAGTAACAGTCCAGTTGCTTTATAGAGATCACATATGTGTCCAGCAGTCTGCTCCCAGGACCAGCCGGCATGCTTTATTGAGTAGGGTTTTTAACCCCATGAGGGCTGTGTCAGTGCTGGCACAGTAGATTATAAGGCCATAGTATACTGTAGTTACTACAGTGCTGCTTGTGTCCAGCTTTAGGGCCTCAGGAGACATGTAGTGGCAGTGTCGATAGAGAACTCCTAGTTTAGCATTGGCAGTTTTGACAACATGGTCAGCGTGTGGTGAATGAGTGGGCATTATCCAGGTGTGTCCTGAGATGTTTAAAGGTTTCGACCTGCTCCAGTATGTCCCCTTAAGTGCTCAGTACCTGCAGTTTCCCAAACTTCTTTTGATTCTGATGAACCGTGAATATCATGCTCCTAGTTTTTTAAAGTTGAGCATCAGTTTATTATTAGAGAACCATGTCTCTGGTCTGTGCAGATTTGCTTCCAGTTCATGAGTGATGGAGGGTAGATTTTTTCCAGTAACTGAGACGACCACATCTTCATCCTAAAGTATGATATGTGCTGTGCAGACCAAGGGCAGGGGTTGATGAGGAGGCTAAAAAGGAGCGGTCCCAGCATTGAGTCTTTTGGGACTCGCCTCTTTAGGCTCAGAGAGGGTACCTTTGATTCTAACACATTGAGTCCCACCTGTGAGGTAGCTCTTGAACCAAGTTACCGTGTCTATTGACAGGCCTATAGAGAGGAGGCATTCTAGAAGTAGATGATGATTGACGGAATCAAAGGTTTTTGTGAGGTATTTAGAAATAGACCCCACTGACAAACCATCATCAAATGCATTGTAAATTATGTTGGTGAAGTCAATCAGGGCAGTGATAATAGAGTGGTCTTTCCGGAATCCGTGTTGTTGGGTGCATAGTAGGTTGTATTTCCATAGGTAGTCCATGAGCTGGTCGGATACAGTGCGTTCAAGGGCTTTAGACAGGGGAGGGAGAATGGAGGTGGGCCTGTAGTTAGACAGGTTTGTGGCATCCCCAGCTTTGAAGACAGGGGTGACAAGCGCCTTTTTCCACTTGTCTGGAAAAACTCCAGACCTTAGTGAGGCATTGAAAACTTTAGTAAGCGGGTCTGCCAGCTTGTTAACTGTAAGTGCCACCAGCTTCATATCTACCAGGTCAGCTCCCATCCTTGTCTTCCTGAGTACCCATTTGACATATTTAATGGTGTCTTTTCTGGTAAGCTGCTTGAAGTGTGTGTGTGTGTGTGGGGGGTCAGGTCCAGATTTGGAGCAAGAGGGGGGCAGGTATTCACTAGGAAGTACTGAACTTACTGTAGATCAGTGAAAGCCAGGTTGAAAGCGTTAGCTATGTCATTGGGTTCTTGGAGTGTTCCGGTGTCAGTGACTATTAAACCTGGTTGAGCCTTGGAGGGTTTCCCTGTGCGTGATTTGACTGCATCCCAAAACTCCTTTCCACGACCCCAACTTCTTTTTAGTAGGTCGTAGTAATAGTAGGTTGCCTTGGCCTGACGGATGAGTTTAGTGCATTTGTTTCTGGCAGCCTTACACGCAAGGAGATCAGCCAGTTTGAATGTTGCTTTGGCCTTATACCACAGATTATCCCTTTCCTGCATGAGCTCAAGGAGGGAGCCTGTGAGCCATGGGTTTGTTGCCCATTTGTTTTATATGGGGCAAAATTGTCAAAGGCCTTGTTAAACATTGTGATGAAAAAATCGAGTGCTTGGTTGCCATTCTCAACTTTGTCTAGTGGTGACCAGTCAAGGAGTTCCCAGTATTTCCTAAAGTAATCCAGCTGGCAAGGTCTCAGGGAGCGGTTTTTCAAGGCCAGGGGAGGTCTACTGGTGAGCTTATTTGACCATTTGTTATTTGACCATGTGCACATTACCGGAGAGTGGTCACTGAGAGTGTCTGGAAGGACGGTGACCTCAGTGATTGATCAGGAATCTGTTCGCATAGCCTTGAGGTGGGGGAAAATGAACAGGTAGTTGAGAAATTTTTTAAGAGGGAGATGCAGATAGCTGTGGTCAGTGAGGAACATTTGGGTAGATGGGCAGTCACAAGTGGGATCCTGCAGGGATTGGTGCTTAGACCAGCTTCAGTGGTATCAGAGACGGCATACTGTAAAGGGCAACATTTGCCTCTGCGGACAACCCCAAGCTGTGTGGCTGTATTGACACAGAAGAGGGTGTTGGGGACAAGAGAGAAGGCCTGGAAAGGCTAATGATGTGATCAGGGATCTGGCAGCTGGGCTTCAATACCAACAAGTGCAAGGTCATTCGCATGGGGGGGGAAACCCAAGTGCTGAGTACAGGTTAGGGTAGATGGCCATCACAGTATCCTAGGAAGAGAAGGACCTGGGGGAATGGATTGGTATTCTCAATGAAAAAGCAGGGGGAGAGACCTAATCCAGTCAATAGAAGCACTTTGAATGGAGGGTTGATATTAGTCCTTTCTCAAAAGAAAGGGTTCTGAAAGAACTCTTAAAACTAAAGGTGGATAAAGCAGCAGGGCCTGCTGGGATTCACCCCAGAATTCTAAAAGAACTAAGGGAAGAACTAGTAGCACCACTGACTACCCTTTTTAATAAATCATGGGAGGATGGTGTGGTACCTGTGGACTGGAGAAGGGCGGATGTGATTCCCCTTCACAAAAGTGGGAGCAAGACAGAGGCAGGAAACTACAGACCTGTCAGTTTGACTTCAGTGGTAGAGAAGAAAAAATTACTCACCTTAGTAATGTTGTTTCTTCTAATGGAGTCTTACTGTATTCTGACTATTGCAGTTAGGTCCTACCTTTCAACTGCCCCGAAGAACAAAGAGTTAACTTTCCATGGCCAGCATGGAACATTCAGCACGAACTCGGTTGAAGCCTCAGTTTGCTGCTGATTAAACTCCAACCGTCAGATCTTTACGAGCAATACTAACTAGAAGTTCTGTGTGGAAACTGTAAGACTCACACTAGCCAACTGGCAACTAAATTTATTAAAAAAGGGGTTTTTGGTTTCAAAGCAAAGACTCAAGTCAGGAAACCCAAAAAACAAAACACAACACACACCAAAAATAAAGGAGGGTGAAACGGGGGCACCTCTAGGGTGCCAACACTGCTCCTGCCCACCCACATCCCAAAAAAACAGTTCTGAGAGGGGAGGCGGTGGGGGAGGTCAGAATACAGCAAGACTCCATTCGAAGAAACAACATTACTAAGGTGAGTATTTTTTTCTTCAAACAACATAAAGTCTTGCTGTATTCTGACTATTGCAGACTACCAAGCAGATAGGCTCTGAAGTACTGCTGTGCCAAACCGAGCATCACTCCTAGCCTGGATATCCAGAGAGTAATGCTTGGTGAATGTATGGACTGTTTTCCAGGTGGCTGCTTGACAAATTTCTAAGATAGGAATATCCCTGGCAGCAGCCAGGGAAGCAGCTGTACTTCTAGTAGAGTGAGCCCTCAGGCCTGAGGGTGGTGTTCTGCCCAGTTTTTCATAGCAGAATTGTATACAAGAGACAGTCCACCTGGCAATAGATCTTTTAGTGGCAGGTTGCCCTTACCGACCTCTCCATATGTGAGGAACAACTGGAGGGACTCAAACCTGTGACCCTTGGTGTGCTCTATGTAGTAGCTGAGGGCCCTTTTAACGTCCAAGCTCTCTCCAGAGGAGGAATGGTCAGTGAAGAAAACAGGGAGAGACATAGACTGATTAAGGTGGAAATCTGAAACCACCTTAGGCAAAAACTTCCTGTTAGTTCTTAGGACCACTTTATCTCTATGGAAAGAGATGAAATCAGGCTCCACTGACAGGGCGTGCAATTCACTGATACGCCTGGCAGAGGTAATGGCTACCAAAAACGCAGTTTTCCAAGTCGAGTACTTAAGCTCTGCAGAGGACAAAGGCTCAAAGGGTGGTTGAGTAAGCTGAGCAATGGAAACATTAAGGTCCCAAGCAGGAGCAGAGTCCCTAAAGGGGATTGGTGTGCAGCAATCCCTTGAAGAACTTACAAAACACAGGATGGGCTGACAGAGGAGAGGGCTTGCCTACTGACAAGAAGGCAGAAACAGCTGCCAGATGCACTTTATGTAGCTGGCCTAAGTCCCAAGCCATTATGATGAACCATATAGCCCAGGACTGTAGGCAACCCAGCAGATTCTGGAGAAATATGCTTATTAGAGCACCAAATAGTGAACCTTTTCCATTTGGAGTTGTAAGTCTTTCTGGTGGAAGGCTTTCGAGAAGCCTTAAGGATATCCAGAACCCCTTGAGAAAGGTGTAAATCAGCAAACTCTAACTCTTCGAGAGACATGCCTTGAGATTGAGAGATTTGAGGTTCGGATACCAAATCCTCCCCTGAGAGGATGTCACAGGTTGTAATTCCTGGGAAGAGACAGGGGAAGGTGGACTGCTAAGGACAGCAACAGTGGGTGCCAGGGCTGTCTGGCCCAATCTGGAGTGATCAGAATCACTTTGCATGGTTGAGACCTGATCTTGACTAGCACTTTGAACAGGAGAGGGAAGAGGGGAAAAGCATACAGGAACTTCCCTTCCCAATTCAGAATCAGAGCATCCAGGGGGACTGAGCCCAAGACTGGGGGTCTGCAACAAAAGAGAGGAAGTTGGTGATTGTATGGGGCTGCAAAAAGATCTATCTGTGGAGTGCCCCATCTCAAGAAAATCACTTCCAAAACTAGGGATCTAGGGTCCATCGTGATGGCCTGGAATATCCTGCTGAGAGCATCTGCTAGGACATTGTCCTTCCCTGGGAGGTGAACTGCTATCGAGAGGTTTGCAGGAATAGGCCAGAGACCACAACTCCATTGCTTTTTGTGCACAAGGTCAGTGACCAGTGCCTCCTTGCTTGTTGATGTACCACATTGTGGTGGTATTGTCTGTTCTGATTTGGACCACCTTGTTCTGTACAGATTTGGAAAAGGCTTGCAGTGCCAGAAACACTGCTCTGAGTTCCAAGAGATTGATATGAAGCAGAGATTCTTGAGGTGACCACAGCCCTTGGGTGGTAAGATCCCCCAAGTGGGCTCCCCAGCCTAGCAGTGAGGCATCTGTGGTGAGTATCACTGAATGAGACTGAGTGACAAAAGGAACTCCCCGTCTCAAATTGTCCTGATCCTGCCACCATTGCAAAGCCTGGATCAGGGTTCGAGTCACTGGGACTAGTTTGGTAAGGGAATCCTTTCTTTGGGACCAGAAGGCTATTAAGTGGAACTGAATGTCCCTCATCTGGAATCTTGCCCCAGGACCACTGCTGTAGAGGCTGCCATGTTGCCCAGGGACTGCAGGAAATGCCTTGCTGGTCGAGACACCTGAAGGGTGAATGAAGAGGCCAGTTCTATAAGGGTCCTTGCCCTGTCCAGGGGAAGGAAGGCTTTTGCCCTTTTTGTATCCAGCTCTGCCCCTATAAAGGTTAGGAGTTGTACTAGCTCGAGAACTGACTTTGGAAGGTTGAGGAGGAATCCTAAGGAAGTGAGCACTTGCTGAGTTATTTGCAGATGTGACGTGACTTGGTCTGGAGACTGACCCGCTATGAGCCAGTCATCCAAGTATGGAAAGATGGAGATCTTTTTTCTCCTTAGGTAAGCAACCACTACTGCCAGGCACTTTGTGAACACCCTTGGGGCTGATGTTAGGCTAAAGGGTATTGCTCTGAATTGATAGTGGCCTGAAGGCAACTCGAACCTGAGGTACTTTCTGTGGGAGCACCTGATGGGAATGTGAAAATAGGCATCTTTGAGGTCCAGGGAGGCTAGCCAGTCCCCTGGCCTTAGAGCAGAATTATTCTCAGAGTCACCATTTTGAATTTTGGTTTTAAAAGGTGCTTGTTCAGATATCTTGGATCCAGGATGGGCCACCATTCTCCTTTTTTTTGGGGCGGTTAGGAAGTAGCCAAGCGATCCTCTGAAGGGCCACAGATGTAGCCATGACTCTAGATGAAACATCATTGGAGTCCACAGCAGCACGAAATTGCACCTTGGATGCCTCAGTCCCATCTGCAGCGACCTGCTCCAGCTCCTTGGCAAGCTGGTCAGGGGCCTGTTTAGCCAGAGCCAGCACGGTGTCCCACCTGGACTTCTGGTATCTAGCTGTATAGGCCATATAGTTATCCTGCCTGAGTCCCAAAGATGCTGCCATGTACTGCTTCTTTGCCATGGCATCAATCCTTCTGAGAGTCCTTATCTGGGGGGTGTGATGCCAAGGGAATATTTGCCTTGTCACAGGCAGCAGCCTGCACTACCCCAACATGGCTTCATTGCTGGGAAAGGAACTCCATGTCCGAGCCTGAAAGGGTATACCTCTTGTCCATTCTTCTGGCCACAGGAGGGATGGAATTAGGAGTCTTTAGAATTTTAAATGTCTGTTTCCCAAAAGATTTATGGAGGGGAATAGACAATCTCCTGGACTCTGGGATGTCCATCATCTCAATAAAATCAGGCTCCTCCTGCTCCTCTACTGCTTCTTCCATTGGAAGCTGGAGGGTTTCAGCCACTTTCTTGTAAAAATAAAGTGGGAAAGGGACTCAGAAAGCCTAGGAGGAGAAACACCTGAAGGTCTGTCTGGGAGATGTCCGGGTCAATAGGCACATCCAGAGTTTCATAATCACCATCATCATCATTATCCTCATACTCTTCCTCCTCTTCTTCCGGTTCATAAAATTCTTCTAAAGTATAATCCGGAACCGGGGGAACCGACCAAACCAAGCCCCTGCCAGATGGTGCCGGTTCGGCCGGAACCGAGGTTAGCGATTGAACTATCCTTATCGCTTTGGCTATTTCATCAGCGGTCGGAGAAAGAATTTGTGGATCCAAAACGGATGATTTTTCTCTTCTCTTTCTTTTAACCGGAACCGACTCCTCAGAATCGGCTCTCCTTTTGCCTGAAGAAGTTTCGCCCTGGTCAGAGGGCATTCCTTCTGGTTTGATTGGAACCGAACCGGGCTGGCCATCCGGGTCAGCGAACTTCTCGGCCTCCCTTTCCTTCAGTCTACCGACTCTCTTATCCAGGGTAGCTTTGGGAAAACTTTTACAAATTTGGCAGTCTGAATCGAGGTGGTCAAACCCCAGACAATAAACACAGGTGGTGTGGGGATCAGCCTTAGCAAAGGCTTCCCCACACACACTACAGTGTTGAAATCCAGTGGGCCCGTTTTTTTTCTTGGGTTTCTCAGACATGGCCAATCCTATCCAAAACTTACCCTTTTGACGATGTCCGTCAGGCAAGACACCCCTATCGGTTCCTGACCGTGTTACGAGTCTTGGGGGAAACAAAACGTAATTAAATCTGTTTTTTTTTTTTAGAACCGATACGGACCGGTTACCACACTCTAATAAATTCAAAACTTTTTTTAAAACCAATCTGATCGGTTCAAACCAAACCGATCCAATATTTACAAGTTCCACACAGAAACTAAATGCAAAATCTATCTAGTACTCACAGTACCACAGACAGAGACTTAAACCGACAGGTTCAGTAGCAGAATTTCAGTAGAAACCGAGCGAAAAAAATTACACTTAACTGACTTTTTTGAACCGAGCAAAGGAGAAATCTCCGGAGCGACTGTTCAGTGAGGCAGAGTGAAGAATCTGACGGTTGGAGTTTAAACAACAGCAGACAGAGGCTTCAGCTGAGCTCGCGCTGAACGTTCCATGCTGGCCATGGAAAGTTAACTCTTTGTTCTCCGGGGCAGTTGAAAGGCAGGACCTAACTGCAATAGTCAGAATACAGCAAGACTTCATATTGTTTGAAAATGATGGAATCACTTCTGAAGGAAAGAACTTTTGAGTACCTAGAGGCCAGTGGGGCGCAGGACCCAAGGCAGCATGGATTCACATCAGGAAGGTCATGTCAAACAAATCTAATTGATTTCTTTGACTGGGTGACCAAAGTTGTAGAACAGGGAGGGGCTGTAGACATGGCCTGCCTAGACTTTAGCAAGGCATTTGACACAGTCCCGTACAAAAGATTAATAAACAAATAAGCCAGCCTGGGAGTGGGTCCCAGGGTGGTAGCCTGGGTAAAACACTGGCTGGACAACAGGACACAGCGAGTAATAGTAAATGGAGTCCACAGTGAAGAAAGGAGGGTTACTAGTGGGGTACACTAGGGTTCAGTACTTGGTCAGTCCTTTTAATGCCTTTATAAGTGACATTGTGGAGGGACTGGAGGGAAGGTATGTCTCTTTGCAGATGACACAAAGATCTGCAACAGAGGTTGATATGCAAGATGGGGTGGAAAGGATGAAAAGGGACTTGACAAGGTTGGAGGAATGGTCAAATGTATGGCAGCTTAGATTCAACAAAAGAAGTGCAAGGTAATGCACCTGGGGAAACAAAACCCAGGGCAAGAGTACACAATGGGGGTGAGGTACTGACAACAAAATGGAAAGGGACCTGGGGTAGTCATATCAGGCGACCTAAAGGTGGGCCAGCAATGTGAGGCGGCAGTAAGGAGGGCTGGGGATACTGGGATGCATAAGGAGAGGCATCACCAGTAGAAAACAGGAAGTTGTTGGCCTTCTGTACAGACAGTTGGTAAGACCACATCTGAGTACTGTGTACAGTTCTGAGACCCATCTCTGCAAAGACATAGACAGGGTAGAGGCTGTCCAGAGGAGGGAACTAAAATGGTGCAGGGTCTGCCTCAGAAGACATATGAAGAAAGACTAAAGGAGCTTAAGATGTATAGCCTCGAGGAAAGGAGGGAGAGGGGGGACATGATAGAAACTTTCAAATACCTCGAGGGAATCAACAAAGTCCAAGAGGTAGCATCTTTCAGAAAAAGAGATGTGCAAGAACGAGGGGGCACAATTTGAAGATAGAGGGGGGACGGCCCAGAGGTAATGTGAGAAGTATTTCTTCACAGAGAGGGTGTAGATGCATGGAACAGTCTTCCTGAGGAGGTCATAGAGTCAAAAACAGTGGGGGAATTCAAGAATGCATGGGACAGACTTAAGGAAATTCCAGTGGGGGGTAGGAGGAAGTAGGCTGTTGGTTAACTAGGATCTGCAGCTTATCCGTTAGGTAGGGAAATGGGCAGGCTAGGTGGGCCAAGCGGTCTTTAGCTGCCGTCAAATTCTGTGTTTCTGTGCAACAATTATGAGCACCCTGAAGCCCACTGTTCTATGCAGAAAGGCACTGGGTAAGGCTAACAGAATGCTGGGTTGCATATGTAGGTGGTTCAGCAGCAGGAGGAAGGAGATTGTGTTACCACTTTACAGATACAAGCTGTGACTGTATCTGGAGTACTTTTGTCAATTTCTGGAATCCCTACCCCAGGAAGGACATAAACCAATTGGAGGTGGTGCAGAGAAGGGTCACCAAGATGATTGAGGGGCAGCAGAGGTTGGGGGTGGGGCCTCAGGCGGGTGGGACAAGCTGCCAAGAGGCTTCATCTAAGGGAGATCCCAGGGGCTGGCAATCGGAGGAAAGAAACTTTAAAAAAAAAAAAAAAAAAATGGGAGCTTCAAGAATGGGCAGAATAAAGTTAGGGGACAAGTGAGGGTGGCTGGGAAGGGGGAACAGAGGGACACGAAACCCTGAAGTACATGTGTCTCTTCACTGGGAAGACTTGATGGGCCATAAGGCCTTCTTCTGCTCGTAGTTTTCTATGTTTCTATGAGACAGAACGGGGTCTCTGGCTGTGATGCTGATTAGAGAGGTACATCCCAGCTGGGGAAGCTGCAGTTCTGTGCAAAGGCTCTTCACTCAAGGGACAGAGGGAAATAGGAGACAAGGGAGGGGCTGTGACTGTTTCTGTTGCTGTTGATTAGGAAATGTGTCTGGTGTACTGATCTGTAATTAGGTTGCAAATACCAGGAGGACTGTAAATTGAGCTTAGCAAGGAGATCAGACATCTGGCATCACTATTGTTTTAAAGTTAGTCATATGATAGCTTTAACCAACTAGGTTTGTAGATTATCTCTCGTTGGTTTATAACTGAATGTATGCAATGTACTGACATGAAATAAAAACATGCAGGATACATAAATTATCTGGCAGGTCCTACATTCTAAATGAGAATAATCAGTTTATTCTATCAGGGTAAATTTATCCCCATGCTCCGCATGTCATTATCCTCTTTTCCCTGAAACAGCTGTCCGATCGCAGTCAGAGTCTACATTGCGTGGACATATCAGAAAAGACATTCCTCCCATTCAGTAACTGGTTTAAATAGCAGTGTAACACTGACAAATTAACAAAATAGCTCTGTGGATTTTGTTTAAAATCATCAATAGTACATAACTGTAATCAAATGATACCTAATAAACTACATTGCATCAATCGAGTATGCAACAAGTGTGTTGTTTAGAATAATTTCTTGGGACGTGGATATGGTGTACAATCCATACTTCTGGCAGATTCCTTTCCCTTTAAATCTCCGGCCAGATGGTCTTCAAGCTGGCTCCTCCCATCCACCCGGGTGGTAACTCCCTCTACACCACCCTGTGACATCAGATCTTCCTTTCTGCTGGAAGAATCAATCAATCAATTCTTTATTTTAACAGGTGGAACACCATTGAGATGAACTCATTTGCAAGGTAGACCTTGGTACGGTTCACAAAAACTACGGTTCACAAAAAAATGCAAGTGTTACACATCAGTTATACATAGCAACAAGGAGCCTCATAACCGGGCCACATAAAGTTACATACATCAATTTAGATACAGAACTAGGAAGGTTGGGCAGCACACAAGGTACAATCAAGCTTATACAATATACAGTCTTGATCTATATCCAGTATTTACAGTAAATACGTAATGCAAATAAACAAGAAAGAAAACATCCAGAGGTGAGGTTTAAGCAGCAAAGGAGAAGGCAGCGAGTGTCTTCCTAAAATGACCGCAAGAACATTTTTTTTTTTTTTTTTTATTGAAGGACATTAGCAGAAACAATTGCATGTTTCCCTTAATGACCGCAAGAACAGATTTTTGAAGATAGCTTCACTGGAAGAATGAGCCTCAGTGTTTTTTGTACATTATTCCAGAGGACAGAAAGGGCATGACTTATTGCTACTCGGCTGTAGCGTGTTCTGACCTTTGGGATTAGATGAGAAATATAGGAGAGACTTCTTAGAGGATAGTTACCAGGGGTGCAAAACAGGCAGGCAGTCATTGATAAACTGTGGGAGCTTGTTAATGATGGCTCTGTAAGTCCACATGACTGCGTTTTTATGCCGCTTGTAACTGAATGAACTCCAACCTTAAGAAGGATAGCGTATACAGTGGTGAGTGGAATAAGAAGCACTGGTAGTAAATCTAAGTGCTCAATGGTATAGGGAGTTAAGTTTGGAAAGGGCCATGTTTGTACCATGCCCATGCAGAAAATCGGCATAATCCAGGAGTGGCACAAAGCTAGTTTGAACTAACATTTGTTTTGCTTCCTGTGTAAGTAAGTGTCTGATCCGAAAGAAGATCCCAAGCCTCTGTTTTAATTTTTGGATAGTTCCTCTGTGTGATTTATGAATGACAGTTTAGTCTGTCCAGACACCCAGGTATTTAAATTTCTGCACATATTCCAGGGGCTCACCCAGTAGAGTGAGTACTGGAGAAACCATCCCCAAGGTGTGAGATTTGGACGCGTTGACTGAAGGGGCAAGGAGCATAGCCTTCGTTTTTTTTGGCATTTAACTGATGCTGAAGAGGCATGCTTCTCCTTAGCGCTCTGTGTTTGAGTAGGCCCTTTGCTTTCAAAAACGAACTACATCTTCAAGTTTCATTTCGAATTTGGTTAGAAAACTCTTTACTGTCGGTATGGCCGACTAGAAGTCGGTGCCTGGTTTTACAAAGTGTGACTGCGGGCAGAAGATGTCCTGGACGGACCTGCACAGCACTTGCATCTACTGTATGGGCCATGAACATGATCACCAGGCTTGCGGCCTATGTCGCACTTTGCATCCAAATACATTGGAGGACGGCGATCGCCGCCTTCTCGGGCACCCAGATGAACGGACCCTTCCATTCGTCAAAGATGTTCGCCACGCCTCCACGGATGCGGGTCCACTGGAACAACTTGCTACCTTTGAGAAGACAGAAGCCACGCCAGAAAAGCATGCCTTTTCAGCTTTGTGCTGCTTTCCTTTGGCACCACTTTTACGGGGATGTTCTGAGATTTATGCCAGTCCCTTCCCACCCTTGGGCAGGGTCCTTCTAAGGGCATAAAATCCTGTAAGTCTTCAAAAAAAGAGACTAAAAAACAGTCTCACTGATGATCGTGGGATTGCGTGTACTCTCAGGACTTGGATTCCCGTGCTTCCTTGGAGAGTTTGACTACGGTTGATCCTTCAGTCCAGGCCACTGGTTCCATGGTCTCCCTTTTGGGCCCATCAGTTGAGATGCACATCGATCAACCTGTCAATATTTTTCTCGAGCTGGTCGACACATTGTTGCAGGATGAGGGAGGTACTTCCCTCTCTAGGACTCCAGTCATACCTGTCATCTCCTTGGGAGGGTCGGACCAGCTTCCTGATCCGGTCCCAACTCTCGGGATCCCATTCCCTTGGTGGAGTCTAGGCTTTCACTGGCTCCCTCTCTTTCTTGACGGGTTCCCTGGCAGTCGAGTCAAGCAGGAGTCAAGCAGCCCTCATCGGCATCAGCACTCCTGGCATTCGGACAAGCGGCACCACCACTATTCTTCCTCTTCTTACTCCTTTGGGTGAAGAGCGGCTCCGATGCAAGATGCCTGGGAGCTGCCCTGAAGTTCCCAGCCTGCTCTAGCTTGGCCTGTTCTGGCCTCCCTGCCCATCTGGGTGGAGCTGCCTCCTGAAAGCCAAAGGATGATCCCCCTCCTAAGAATGCCCGTATTGCTTCCGGGTTTCCATGTTGGCTGTCAGTCACTGTTACTCCTGATAGATCCAGCAGAGTCAGTGGCGTCAGTGAGGACTCAGGAGGTCGACCACTTTTTGGTGAATCCTAGGAGTCTGAGGACTCCTCCCCCCTGCATTCTCACTTGTTGGACATGGAATCGGGGGAGGATTTGTCTACAGAGCATGGTCCCACTTCCTTGGGAGCTTGCTCAGTTTAATTTCAGAATCTACCAGGATTCAAATGGAGCTCGTCTGAAAATGGGCCAAGTATCCCTTAGCTGAAATTCTCTACTAAGGTGACTCCTCAGGGGTTGCCTTCCCTGTTACTGAGGCCATTCTTGGCCCCGCTCTGGAGCTTTGGCAGCACCCTGCCTCCTACCCTGCACTGTCAGCTCATATGGTCCAGAAGTATGTGGTCCCTATGGGTTTCCTTTAGGGTTCTACTGAACATCCCTCAGCTGAGGATTTAGTAGCCAACTTGTTTTTTCGGCATACTGGCAATGTCAGGGATGTGGATAAACTTCTCGACAAAGAATCCAAGACATTGGATCACATGGCCAATAATGTCTTTGTGGTCTCTTCTCTGAGCCTTCAGCAGGTGAGATCAGCTCTTTTGATGGCCCATTTCATTCATGCCTTACTGGGCATTCTTGGTGAGGTACTTCCCAGGCTTCTGGCTGATTTACAGACCATGGTCAAGCAAGTCTGGGACCAGGGACGAGCAGTGGCCAAACAGCAGCTCCAGATGGCCATGGACATCAGTGACTCCTGCGCCTGGTCTGCGGCCACCACAGTAGCCATGCGCCACAGGACTTGACTGCAGATTTCTACCTTGACAGCAGACACCCAGCTCAAGTTGGCGGATGTACCTTTCCTGGGCACTGACTTGTTTGGGCTGGAGGTGGAAGGACACCTCACTAGGATTAAGAAGTCCATTGCCATGCTGGACTCTGTTACTTCCTCCCAGAGGGACCAAGGGCTCCAAGCTTCAGATGAAGAAGCCCTTTTGGCCCCTCTCTGCCCCTGTGGCCAAGCCGTCCCAGCCCCAGCTGGGCAGCAGGCCCAGGCTTGGCATCCTCAACCGAAGTTGGTTGCTTTGGTTGTCCGCAAACCAGGTGGTTGAGGCCCTGCTGCATCCTCAGCCGTTCCCTGCTCCACTTCCAAGCCTGCTCAGTGATGGGCTGAGGGTGCCTCCCCCATGCCTGTCCTGTCTTCCCTGGGTCCTTCTATGGGGGGCCAGCTCTGCCACTTCCTTTCCACCTGGTCCGCTGTTATCACAGACAGGTGCTGGGCTCAAAGTGGTCAGTCAAGGTCTGCCTCTGGAGTTTGAGGCTTATCCTCCGTGCCAAGCCCACATCCCAAGGAAGGACATGGTGTCTGCTGACATGCTGTCAGCCCTTTGGGAAGACATCGCCCAGCTCCTCGAGAAGGAAGGTAGTGGTTGAAGTCCCAGACCCTCCAGTAAGCCCAGGGTTTGTTTCCAAATACTTTTTGGTTCCAAAATGGATGGGTGGCTGACGCCCCATCTTAGATCTGCATGACCTGATCAAATTCCTTTGGTTGCGCACCTTCAGGATGGTCACTCTGTCTTGGATAATTCCATCCCTGGAGAAGAATATGTGGTTCTGCTCCTAGATCTTTTGGATGCATTCTTCCACATTCTCATCCGTCTGTACCACCACTGGTTCCTTCGGTTCCGAGTGGAAGGGAATCTCTACAAGTTCCAGGCCATGCCATTTGGCCTCACCTTGGCTGCCAGGGTCTTCACCAACTGCATTGCAGTGGTGTCAGCCTACCTGAGACGTTGTGGGGTCCGGATGTATCCCTACCTGGATGACTGGCTTATAGCGGGTTCCTCCAGGAAGGACGTGGAGTGGTCCAGGGACCTGGCCCTCCAGATCTGCTTGACCTTCGACCTTCTGGTGAATGAGGCCAAGCCAGAGTTCGTACATTCGCAGGTGATACACTTCATCTGGGCAGAGCTCGACTCTTGCATAGCCAGAGCTCGACTCCCAGACCACCGGGCAGAGGTTCTTTATTCCTTTGCCCGATCATTTCTGGTTGGGCACAAGTGCCCTACTCGGGAATACCTGTGCTTCCTTGGATGCATGGTAGCTTGCACCAACATGATCTGTTGAGCCTGGTGGAGAATGCACTCCCTACAGTGGGAGCTGGCCTGTTAGTGGTCTCGGCGCAAGGTCCACTTCGACCAGCGAGTCACTGTGACCCAGTGGATGGGGGATGCCCTCCAGTGGTGGTTGGTCCTGGAACATTTGTAGGAAGGAATCCCCTTTGTCCACCCAGAGCCAATGGTCACCATCATGACCGATGCCTCCCTGATGGGCTGGGGTGCCCAGTTTGGGGAACGTAGAGTCCATGGTCTCTAGACCTCCGAGGAGTCCCAATGCCATATCATCCTGCTGAAGCTTCGGGTAATTCAGCTGGCACTGACAGCCTTTGCTCCACACATTTGGAGTCAGGTCATTTAGGTCCAGACAGACAACACCATGACCATGTACAACCTCAAAAAACAGGGCGACACCCCCCCCTTCTGTGCAGGGAGGCTCACTGTATCTGGACTCTCGTGCTCAGCCTGAATGCCGATCTCCTAGCCATCCATGTTGCCCACATGTTCAGTCAACTGCGGACGCCCTCAGCCGGTTGGGCAAGGCGTCTCATGAGTGGTTTCTCCAATAGGAGGTAGAGCACAGTCTGTTCTTCTGGTGGGGTGCTTGTCTGGTAGATTTGTTTGCTTCCAGGAGACCGCAAAGCTGAGGCTGTATTGTGCCCGGTCCCCTCAGCAGGGAGGGCTGCAGGGGGATGACTTCTGGAGACCCTGAACTCTGGGCCTCATGTATGCCTTCCCTCCTTTTCTGCTGATTTACAAAATGCTGATCAAAGCCAGGAGGGAGAAGGCACGGATGATCCTGGTGGTTCCAGACTGGCCCCGCCAGTTCTGGTACCCTGATCTCCTCAGCGTCAGCTACAGGCTTCCATGGTGGCTTCCTTTGCATGACAGCAGGTCCAGGCATAATCAGGAGAAGGTATTCCATCTAGACCTTCAATCCCTGCACTTCACAGCCTGTTTCCTGAGCAGCTGATGTCCTCACTGTGGTCGAGGCTTCTCAGAAGGAGTTGATCCAAAAATGCTATGCCTTCAAATGAAAGAGGTTCTCCATTTGGTACCAGGGCAAGGGGCTTGCCCTCTTATCTTGCCCAGTGGCTAACATTCTCGATTACCTATGATCCCTCTCCCAGTTGGGCCTTCAGACGACGAGCCTTAAGGTGCACCTGGCAGCCATCTCTGCATACTGGGCATGCACTGGTATGCCATCGATGGTGCAGGAAACAGTGGTTTGGCACTTTTTTAAAGGTCTTGACCACATTTTCCTTCCAGTGCGTAAACTACTACTACTACTACCATGTTGCTGATGTTGGCAAAGCTCATGGGCAAGCCATTCAAACCAGTGCACTGGTGTGACATCTCCCACCTGGCGTGGAAGGACTGCCTTCTTGGTGGCTATCACCTCCGCCAGAAGGATCAGTGAGCTCCAGGTGCTCTCGGTGGAGTCTCCTTATCTGGTGTTCCATAGAGACAGGGTTGTCCTTCGCCCCAACCTGAAGTTCCTTCAGAAGGTTGTCTCAGAGTTTCACCTTAACCAGGTGATTAATCTCCCAGTGTTCTTCACCAGTCACACCTCGGAGGCTGAGCACAAGCTTCATACTCTGGACCTGAGGTGAGCGCTTGCCTACTATAAGGAGTGCCTGGCTGGAGTTCAGGGAGCAGTTTGCCAGCTATTTTTCACCTACGCTGAAGCCGCACCTGGTAGACCAGCAGCAGAGTGGATGATTGGCAGGTGGATTGTATCCTGCATTGACCTCTGCTATAGGTTGGCTGGTAGGGAGACTCCCATAGGGCTAAGGGCTCATTCCACCAGACATACTGCTGCCTTGGTGACTGCTTCCAAGGATATCCCTATCCCAGGAGATCTGCAGGGCTGCTATCTACAGTGCCTTCAGAACGATCCCCCCTCCCCTTGGATTTTGTCACATTTTATGATGTTGCAAACTCAAATTAAAATACATTTATATGGGATTTTTTGTCGCGTATCTACACAAATTACTCTATAATGTCAAAGTGGAATGAAACTTCTGGAATTTTTTGTACATGTAATTTAAAATAAAAACCTGAAATGTCTTGATTTGATAAGTATTCACCCCCCCTTTGCTATGACACTCCAAATTGAGCTCAGGTGCATCCAATTTCCTTGTGAGATCACTCTAAAACTTGAATGGAGTCCACCTGTGGTCAGTTCAAATGGTTGACATGATTTCAGAGGAAATACACTTGTCTATATAAGGTCCCACTGTTGACAGTGCATGTCAGAGCAGAAACTCTACCATGAAGACCAGGGAGCTGTCTGTAGAACTCCGTGATAGAATTGTGAGGAAGCATAGATCTGGGGAGGGGTATAAAAACATTTCTAGGGTATTGAAAGTTCCCAGGAGCACAGTCAAGTCCATCAGTAGGAAATGGAAAGATTACGGTACCACCCAGACTCTTCCTAGAGCAGGCCATCCTCCCAAACTGAGCAACCGGGGCAAGAAGGACCTTGGTCAGGGAAGTGACCAAGAACCAAATGACCACCCTGACAGAACTACAGAGTTCAACGGCTGAGATGGGAGAACCTGTCCAGAGGACAACAATCTCTGCAGCACTTCACAGATGTAGCCTCTATGGGAGAATGGCTAGACGGAAGCCACTCCTGAGAAAAGGCCACATAATAGCATGCCTGGAGTTTGCAAGAAGGCACGTGGCAGACTCTGAGAACATGTGGCAAAATATTCTCTGGTCTGATGGAACAAAAATTGAGCTCTTTGGCCTGAATGCAAAGTGCTAGTGCCTGGCGCAAACCGAACACAGCTCATCACCTGTGTAACACCATCCCTACCATGAAGCATGGTGGTGGCAGTATCTTGTTATGGGGATGCTTTTCAGCAGCAGGGACTGGGGCACTAGTCAGGATAGAGGGAACAGTGAATGGAGCCAAATACAGGCACATCCTTGAGGAGAACCTGCAGCAGTCTGCAATAGACCTTGGACTGGGGCGAAGATTTACGTTCCAACAGGACAACAACCCCAAGCATACAGCCAAAGCAACACTGGAGTGGCTTCAGAACAAGAAGGTGAATGTCCTTGAGTGGCCCAGCCAAAGCCCAGACTTGAATCCCATTGAGAATCTGTGGAAAAACTTAAAGATTGCAGTTCACCGACGCTCCCCATCCAACTTGATGGAGCTTGAGCAAATCTGCAAGGAAGACTGGGTGAAAATCCCCAAATCCAGATGTGCAAAGCTGATACAGACATACCCAAGAAGACTCAAAGCTGTAATTGCTGCCAAAGGCGCTTCTACAAAGTATTGACTCATGGGGGTGAATACTTACGTAAACAAGATATTTCAGTTTTTAATGTTTCATAAATTTTTGTTACACAATAAAAATATTTTTGCCCTTTAAATTGTTGAGTATGCTGTGTGAATCAAGGGGATTCATTTCAATGCATTAAAAATTCTGGTAGTAACACAACAAAATGTGACAAAATTCAAGGGGGGTGAATACTTTCTGAAGGCACTGTAGAAGTCAGCACACACCCTCATTTCCCATTGGGCAGACTGGGTGGGCCAAGCGGTCCTTATCTGCCGTCAAATTCTATGTTTCTATGATAGTCCATGGTTGGAAGGCCATAATTTAGGGAAAACTTGGAAGAAACTATGTAGCAACTAAATACATGGTGTAGGGGGTTGTATTATGAATACTATGTAGCTGTAGTTACTGGAAAACAGGAAAAAATGACGGATTTTCTGTTAAATTAATACAGGTGGATGTGGATGTGTGAGACAAGTATCAGTTCCAGAACAAACTTTAACAAACTAACATATGTAGGTCAGGATAATTATTTAGAAGGCCAAGAACTCAGAAGAACTGTCCGCATCTGCAGCAGTAGGAGGAGGAGTAGGACAGGATGACAGTGGTGCACCAGCATATACCATTGGAACAGCGACAGCAATGACAGCGTACCTCCCACAGCGACACCCCGATGGCGATGGACTGTGTGGCGATGGGGATTTCTCCCCAGTGGACTTTGCGGTGACAGTTGGTAGGCACCTAACTCTACTGTGTCTGTGATGTGGAGTTAGAAATATATAGTAAGCTACCTCAGGAAGTGGTGGATATGAATACAGTGCAGGGCTTCAAACAGGCATGGGATAGGCATAAGGGAGCAGTACAGATGAGTATGAATAGATAGGCCATTGACAGAGCAAAGGCCTATGGCACATTCATAAGGTAGAAAAATAAATGGACAGACTGGATGGGCCCTGTGGTCTGTATCTGCCGTCAACTTCTATGTTTGTGTTTCTGTGTAATGGGTTGTGGGAGTACAGCCTCCCCCGCATTGATGTGGTTGTTGTGTTGCGGGTCGTGGTTGGGATGCAGTGGTGTCGGAGATGTCAACGGAGTCTATTGCTGTAAAGGACGTAGCTGTGATTCCTGTCACTGCGGCATGGTGGCGCCATCCAGCAGCAGGAGATGATGTAGAAGCAGAAGCAGCAACAGATGTAGCAGCAGCAGCAGCAGCCGCCCACAAACATGTCGAATGCTTGGACCAGACAGCAGCCAGTGGTTGATTGCCAGATCAGGTTAAAAGTTACATAGAAAGGGACCCTCTACTGCTATTTGCAGAAGACCCCCTGATGAAGACCCAGGATTTTGGGTCGCTATGTAGGGGTTGTCAGCACTGTTTTCTGACATACTGTGCCTTATGAATATTTAAATCAATAATCACTGTTCATTTTTCTGAGACTCAGCTTTGGTGTGTGCCCCGTTCTTTTTGTGTTTTGATCGTTTACCCTGTTTGGACTGGAGCACCTTTGGGACCATTGATGTGTGGGTCTTTCATTGCTTTTTCATGCTATTTACAGGAGAGACTGGAGAGTTACATCAGACAGCCGTATCTGTATTTTTGTTTTATGAGGTTTTGAATAGAGAAGACTCGTTCACACTTTGCAGTCAGTGCACTCGTTGGCAGTAGTATTTCTACTAACTCTAGAATGTGAACAAACTGGGGCAGTTTTTCTTTTAGCCGTCCTGTATAGACCTGCAGATAGGGTTTGTCAACAGCAGACTTTAGCAGTGCCTTAGCACATGTAGCATATTCTAACTTAATGTTTTCCTGCTGGTCCTCAGAGAAAAAAATCTAAATATGCAGCCAGGTTAGCCTAAGTGGTCCCAAACACCACAAGATTTTCTCTTGCGAGAACAAATTGCTTAAAATCCAGACAGGTGAACCATTTGGCTGCACCTCTGACAAATTTTGAAATCTTTCATCGATGTAAGCAATTACTGCATCTGCTGAAGTCTGCAGTTGTGCATCCATTCCAAAATTTATTGTGTGGCAGTTGCCTCTGAATGTGAAAAGAACAGTCTTCTCAGCACCCCGCTTTGAGATTACATAGTCCATACATTTGTCTTCCGATTTGTAATGTCCTAGGAAAGCTGACGTGTATTTACCTAGCTTTGATTTCATTTCCATCAGCTGGAGCAGGCAGGTCTTGATGAGTTGTAGTACTTCTAGAATTATTAAAGTAATCTCTTTGAAACATTAGTGACAGGTTTTTTCAGTATTGGTAAAAAAAAATCCTGTAGGATATAAAGAGATTTTACAAAAGTGCGCTCTCTGTACCTGTCTTAGTAGTGCCTTTGATTTGGAACATCATCCCCAACTGAACGAGATGCATGTTCTAAGTGCTGTGTTACTGTGGGTACAGCATGGACGGAACGGGATCTACTAGCAAGCCATCTCACTTGTTTAGTTGCACTGAAGTGGCCCAGATCATTATCTATAATGTGCAGTTTCTTGACGCTCTCTCATTGTTTTGGACTGTAATGGTAGAATTTAAATATTCCCTTGAGAGTATTTTCAAGCTTTAATATAAAGGGATTTGTTTTCATCACATCATCAAGAGCTGCCAGCCCCAGCTTCTGGGCAACACAGTGCATGGGTATTATGCAAGGACAGTGTTCCTGCAACTTTGTAATGGTGCCACCTCTTTCACCCATCATTACACTTGCCCCATCAAAATTGGCAGAAATCAGAAGTGTCCCCAGATTGTTCACATTTTTATTTTGTCTTGTACATGCGCAAGCAATATCTTGCGGTAATAGCGTATTCAGAGGTGTGTCAATGATGGCAGATGCAGGGAACGCGTTAGTGGGTGCGTCCCTCAGCCAGCAATCAGTGAGCGTGCTGGTGATGACAGCAGTTCAAAGAGAGCCACGGAGTTGAAAGAAATCTGCCGCTCCAGTGAGGTGCAGTTTCCTCACTGGAGCATCAGATGACAAGGCTCCATTACATGCTTTTCCTGATTAAACATTCCAGTAAATATGGTGGCTTCTGCCACCCACCACACAATCCTCATAAAGCCGACATCGGGGATGCCCAATCCCTGTGTTGGCATGTCCCCCCACCAGTTCAGTTTGTTTGCTGACAGGGGTACCCAGTCTCTGTCGGCATCATGTCTCCCACACACACACACTTTCTTTGCCGAAGGGTCCTACCAGAAATGTGTTTTCGCACCTGTGGCACACAATGGCACAATAGCTGTGGGAAATCAACTTTTGGGACAGATTAACAAAATCACAGTGCCACTGTTCATGAGGGGAGGTCCCAGAATACTTATGTTGAAAATGTGGTTAACAAAAATCCCCAAAATAATTGCATAATGGGCATGTGTTGTGCAGTTTCTAAGCACACTTGTGACTTCACCAATTTTTCATATTTTAACTCGATTTTCAACATTGCCATTTTCTTACACCTCCTCATGAACAGCATAGCCATCACTTTTCACATCCTGCCCGAAATGTGTTTCAACACCTGTGACACCAAACGGCACAGTCGCTGAGCAAAATCACCTTTCGGCTAACAAACTAATAGTGCTACTATTCATGAGGTGGGTTCACAAAAAGCCTTTGTTGAAAATTTGGAGTGAAAATACCAACAGATGCCTGGGGCATTAGGGTTTCCAGCCGTAACACACCTCCCTGTTGAGACTGATAGGTGTCAGGGGTGTGAATTGGGATCATCGGCTGTAATGCTCACGCCATTCAACCCCCTTCCCCACCCTGCAGCGAGTGACAGGCATCGAGGTGTGCTTTGGAGTCTTTGGCCCCAAAGTTCAGCCCATTCTTCTATACTGCATCCATCTCAGCGAATTTCCTTATGGAATGGGGTGAGCGTAAGGCCTGAAGACCCCAAGGCACACCGCAATGCTTGTCAGTGTCTGCAGGGTAGGGTCAGGTGAAATGGCATGAGCGTTATGGCTGACAACCGAAAGGCACACCCCAACGCCTGTCCGTCTCTGCAGGGTGGGGGTGGGGTTGACGTCAGTTCCATACTTCACTACCATTCCTATTATGCATCTTTCTAACTCCTACACTACCAATGCCGGCAAGACAATATTCGGCATTGATAAATGCTTTTTAGGTTAGTGAGAGGAGTATGTACTGAGTCTAATGCAGCTGTTATTGCATTAAAGAGCTAGTGTATGCCTAAAACTAATATTAAAGTTTAAAAGTTGTGCAGTTTCCATGCACCCTCATAACTTCGCAAATTTGTAGTATTTTCACTCCAGATGTTCAACATTTGCATTTTTTCAGACCTCCATATGAACAGTACACCTGTCATTTTTCACATCCTGGCCAAAATGTGTTTTCGCACTTCTGGCACACAATAGCGCAGTTGCTGTGGGAAATCAATGTTCGGGACAGATTAAGAAAATGACAGTGACAGTGTTCCTGAGCAGAGGTCACAAAATGCCTATGTTGAAAATTTGGTGAAATAATTCCACTAAATGACTGTGTTACGCGCATGCATTGCGCAGTTTCCATGTATGCTCGGAAGTGCGAACATTTTTAATATTTCCATTACAGATTTTCAACAGTGCCATCCCTTCACATCTCCCTATGGATGGTACAGGTGTCATTCTTCACATCCTGCCCGATCTGTGTTTTCATACATGTGGTGCAGAATGGCATGATCGCTGTGGGAACTCAACGTTTGGGGGCACATTAACAAAATCACACTGCCACTCTTCATGAGAAGAGGTCCCAAGTGCTTTCATGAAGTGGGGTCACAAAAAGGCCATATTGAAAATTTGTAGCGCAAATACCAACAAACGCCAGGGGCGTTAGGCTTTCTAACCATAATGTCCCACCCTGTACAGACAGACAGGCATCAGGGGTGTGCCTTTGGATTGCCGACTGTAATGCTTGTGCCATCCCACCCCCAGCCAGTGACAGGCATCGAGGTGTGCCTTGGACTCTTCAGCCCCAGAGTTAATCCCATTCTCCTATACTGCACCAATTTCAGCATGTGTCCTTATGGAATGGGGTGACTGTAAAGCCGAACACCCCAAGGCACACCTTAGCAGGTGTTGGTGTCTGCAGGATAGGGTGAGGTGACATGGCATGAACGTCATGGGCGACGACCCAAAACGCATACCCCAATGTTTGTCTGTCTCTGCAGAGTGGAGGTGGGGTTGGCATGAAGTTCAGTACTTCACTGCCATTCCTATTCTGCATCTGTCTAACTCCTGCATTTCCAATGCTAATACCAGCAAGCAAACATTCAGCATTGACAAATGCATGTTTTTTTTTTTTTTATTTAAAACACTACTTATCCATAGACAACTACCTCTGTTAAAACTGCTGGTCGGTCACTGTATAGTGATAGCCTGGGGTGTCGCTCTATCAGATTTGGCAAGCCCTACTTTGCATAACCCTAACCTCACAGAAAGAGTCAAAAATTCACCAAGTGTTTAACACATTTTATTATTTTATTTAATAAAAAAAGACATAGATACCAACAGTGCTGTAGATAATTTTAGCAGGCAAAAGTACTGGTGAACAAAATGACATTTTGGTGAGTAAAATGTTTTCAAATCCTAAAGAAAAATGCTTCTTTTGAAGCAGTGATAGTGCTGTGCTGCATTGTTTTGCTGGTTCTGGAGCATTTCCAGGTATGTGGATGAGTATTTGTACTCATTAAAATGCTACTGAAGAGTAATCCCTTAAAAATGGTGAGTAAAAAGCCAGTCTAGTGGCACTGATGGTTGAGGCACTGGACGCCACACCTTGTACCATGCCGGAGACCCGGGTTTGGGAACGGACTCCGATCACTGGTGGGTCGGCGGGGGGCGATAGGCTCGAGCGTCCCACGACAGCTCGCCTTCTCCGGGGAGGGGGTAGACCTTTGCCCACGCACTTGCCTGACTACAAGCGGAGGCTCAGAGTACTACAAGCCCCAATTGTAGGGGATGGGTGGCCACTATGCAGTGTGGATGTTGGCACCTTGAGCCATGATGTCAGGGGCATTGCACACTGTAGGGGAGGGGAGGGGAGAAAAGAGAGAAACTACCTGCCGATGCCGGGAAGATGGGCCTCCAGGAGCGTGCCTCCAATGTGCCCCCGCTCACTCAACCACCTCCAGACCGACGCAATGAAGGATTATGGGGTGTCTGGTCTCCCACTTCGTCCCTGCTCGGTGGGCAAGCTGCAGCTCCATGGGGCCGGTAGGTAGGTACGAGTGGAGCGGGAGGCAGGAGGATGACTCCTTGGGGTCCCTGAAGGGTCGGAGTCAGCAGGGGTGAAGGGTGGATAAAAGAGTAATAAAAAAATGGTGAGTAAAATGGGCTGGTACGCACCTTATCTGGAGCACTGAGTACAATATAGAAAAGCCAATTTTCATGAAAAATAACTTTTTTTCAGTGCACCTGTATCTCATGTCTTCCTTCTTTAAACAATCTGTATACTGAGAGGTAATTGCAGAGAAACCTTGAACTTAAGACTTAATGCAGCAGAGTGAAGCATTGGTTTTAAGTGACAGGATTTTTTGTAAAAGATGGTGAATTTGAAAAGAAGAAAGAAATGAGATAACACAGTGGCCTGGAGAATAGATTTTTTTCAGGAAATGTTTGCTTTTTTCTGTATAGTATCTGTGTCTTATATGAAATAAAATAGTGAAAAAGTGGCAACCACTTGGTGTTTGAGTCTTAAGGTGCTTTTACACACAGGTTTCTGTAACGGAATGACTGTTACGGAAACAGTATACCGTTACATCCCCTGTGTGTAAAATGCATCTGTTTCGTTACACCGGTGAACGTTCAGCCAAACTGCAATCTCTTCGTTCCTCAGTTCATCCCTATGTGTTCCATTTCATCTGGCTGTATAAAACAGCCATTCCGGCAGCGCTAAAAAACTGCCATAGAGCACCACACTCCGTGGGGGAGCTGAAACAGAAATATTGAAAACGGAGATGGGGGGGTTGCCGGAATACCTTCTGCGTGTAAAGTGAACCACAGACGGAACAGAGTACAACAGTGGGACACAGGTAATGGCCATTCCGTTGTATTCGCCTGTGTGTAAAAGCACCTTTAGATGCTATCTTTCTGTAACAACAAAACAGAATACTGGGTTACATCCTCTTATTTCATCATTACTGCCCTTTTATGAAATTGAGTGGTTGTTTCTGTTTTCTACACTGATAGTAAGGACCATTTTAAAATATGGTGATGTAGTTTATGTTCTTGTTAAGCTCTTACATTGTTATCACAATGTATCCATACTTTTTTTCTCTATGGTTGAAATAGACATGGGCTACATCATCCAGTTACAATATGGTGCTGTACTGTGCTTAGCCCGCCAGAATGCAACTCCACGTCACAGATTCCTGCATGACAGAAGTGATTAACTTCCATTGACATTACCTTGTTCCCTGCAGTAACTCCGCCACAGAATTCTGCAGTGTTGTGTTGTGTCCTGGCAGACACCACTGTACCACCAATCTGTAAATGAAAAAAACACTCACTGGGTTAATTACAGTAAAATGCCAGTAAAGCTGGAACAGTAAAATAATTGGACAGCATTTAAAAACAGAGCTTCTACAGGAAACATTTCTTACAGGTTCACTACAGGTCTCCTTTATGAACCCTCACCTGAATTTTCCTCAGCCCCCCCCCCTTAATCTCACATAGCTTTTTGGTGCATGCTTACTGGTTCTACTGTATCAACTGTAAAGGGCTTTGAGATGCAATATGTAGGAAAGGCGCTACATAAACCAAATTCCTTTCCCTTCCGCTTCCTTATCCAAACATAATATAGTCACCATATATGTGTGTTGCAAATAGAATTGTTTAGAGGCACACTTAGTGGAAAAATTTTTTTTTTTATTTATCATGTTTATTTTATTGAGGATGGAGCTGGAGAGAAATAAAGAAGAGGTGTCTTCATTCTTTGAAGTCCCCTGGAGTTCAGTGTACTGGTGGAGTTGAAAATGGGAACACTGAGGCAGCATGGCAACACTGTGGTTTCCAAATGATTTTGATGACCTGCAGTCTTTCCACATTTTCACCAGTGTATTCGAAAGCAGCCTGCGAGCGCAAAATGAATTACTACCTTGCTGTCGCGATTAGTGCCCCAAAAGCAAGGGATTAGTTAAACATGCCATATTGAAATGAACAGTTAGCGAGGCAGTAACCCATTTGTGGGGAGGGGGGCACTAACTAATGCTAGTACACCTCTGCTAAGCAGCTGACTGCGCTATAGGCTCACTGGCATATCCAAAGGTTTGGGGAGGCATACACAGACATTAGTGCCATTCTGTGTAACACCTCCCCAAAAATGGTTTTATGCCACTGCTGTGCCTTGCCCTATCCCCCTGACTGCCTATCTGTTTTTTTTTTGCAGCTGTGCTCTGGTAGTTTAGTGGTGCCCCCCACCCATACTCTGATCACCCAACCATTGTTAAGCAACCATGCTCTGGCAATCCAGTGACCCCCCCAACCCCGAACACCTATCCGTAGTAGTGCTGTGGTCATCTCCGCCACCCACCCATGCATATACCTACATTCTTTGGTAGTCCAGTGGTTGCCCCACCCCTCGATTGTCTGTCCATTCTTACTCAGCCATTCATTGGTAGTCTACTGGTCCCCCATCCCACCCCTCATCATCCGTCTGTGTATATACTTACGTTTCCCAGTAATCCAGCCTCCTCGATTGTCTGTCCATTTTTACACGACCGTGCCCTCGTAGTCCAGTGGTTCCCCCCCATGGCCTGTCTGTGTGTCTACCTACCTACCTACCTTCCCTGGTAGTTCAGTGGTCCCCTACCCCCAGATTGATGGTTTGTATGTACACCTACATTGCCTGGTAGTTCAGGCCCCCCCCCGATCACCTGTCTGATTATATACCTACTTTCCATGTTAGTCCAGTGCTTCCCCCCATCTGTAGTAGTTACCCCACACCCCTGGCAATCCTGCCAAAGTTTCCCACACTCAACCAGTGAGGCATCCTCCCTCTGAGAGTGTTTGGCGCTCCCCATGCACTCGCCAACCACCAGCAGCCATCTGGCTATGGTGGTGAGAGGTGGGGGAGTGCCTGCTGTCACTGGAGGGGGGGTTGCCTTATAGGTCAGGGGTGGGAACTATGGCTGTATAGCTAAGGGGGTGGGGTGAGTACTACAGCTGGGCGTTCGAGGTGTTTGGGGGACCACTAGACTACCAGGGCATGGTTGTGTAACAGTGGACAGGTGATCTGGGAGTGTGTTGTGGGGCTGCTAGACTGCCAGAGTATGTTGAGTGAAGCAGAGATGGGGGGGGGGGGGCACAATCACAGTTTGTTCTGGGTCTGTAGTGAAGCCTTAATGGGATGCAAAGACCCCATAGGACCTTGCCTGTGCTATGGGGTGATTTGCACGGGGAAGTACGAACATGGCAGATTGCTCCACAGGACCAGTCACCATTTGTGGGCCCTAACTGCTCCTTTGCTCCTGTCAGCCCCATATTCATCTATTGAAAACATTACTCATGTGGCCAGTAGGGGGTTATGGTTTGCAGGAGTGATAGGGATAGCGCCTGGCTCATTTGGATGCTATACTGGACCATGCCAGGGCATGTTCCAATGTATTAGAAGTTTGCTTCTGGCACTAATTGGCTTCTGGAGAAAACATTTTGCAAGCATAGACTGGCATCTTTGAATGTCCTGGCCCTTGTCTACCTGAAAGTTCAAAGCATAAAATAAGTGGGTTCCCATTGCAATTTGCAATGTAAAAACCAGCGATTGCCAGTGAACTATATTTTTGATAAGCTGTACTTGCTGATTAATTTTCTGAGTCAGTCTGTGCTTTGGATGGCTGCTGGATATTTTTTTGCCTTCCCTAAACTCCACAGCATCCCCCAGTTTCTGAACTGGCCCTGCCCAGGAATTGCTTTTTTGTATGCCCCACCGTCTCCTGTCCAGTCCAGGGATACCAGAGGATGAACACGTGGGAGAGAAACAGATTGGGGCAGTGAAATGGAGCTGTGCTACACTAGGTGAAAGGGGACAGCATGAACTTGGCTGAGTGTGGTCTGGTCAGATGGTTTGTTACAATCCATTACATGGTCCGATGTTGGCCCCTGAGCTGCCCCAGACATAGGCAACCTGGCAGTGCATGTTGGAGCAAATACAGAAATACTGTCTACTTCTGGCTTGCTTCTGGAGCTAGGCCAGAGGTTTTGACACTGTGTGGCAGTAATGTGTTCTTGATGGGACAGGTTGGTTGGTGGGGAGGAGGTCCATGCAGCACTCTGAAGAAAGTATCTGAGGGTTGTAAGAAAAGTAGGACTAACAAAACTGTGAAAAAGCTAATTTTTGTGATGGGAGGCCTGGGATGTTGTGTGCCATTTTATCAAGAGTGTGTGTGTGTGTGTGTGTGTGTGTGTGTGTGTGTGTGTGTGTGTGTGTGTGTCAGGGCTTGACAAATTTTAAAATTAGGTACTTGTCCACGGACAAGTGGCTTGTCCAAAAGTAGTTGTCCCAGTGCTTGAGTTGGTAGTCCAGGTATAAAATGGCATATTTTTAGTGGAAAGTATCAATCTACAGAAAACTCAACTGATTTATTGTAGTAGTTGTTATTTAGTGTTGAAATAGACAATAAGGATAATAATATGATTTTATTTTTGTCAGCAGCAGCATGGCGGGTAAAGTTGTGACAGAATTAGCATCAGCAGCGAGTAACTGACAGCAAGTGTGGTTGCAGCAGCAGCAGCACAGAGTGCCAGCCAGCAGCACAGTGAGAACATCATTACAGCAGAGTAGCAGACAGTACAGCATCAGCACCAGGAAAAGTTACAGGAAGCCTGAGCTTGCTCCAGTCGGAGCATCATATTCAGTCATGTCATCATCAAGACTAGTGACAGCCTCAGGGACATTTTCGTGTGAATCAGCAGAACTAGTAGTTGAACTAGCATGACCATGATGACCATGACGTGAAGCGTGCCAGGACCAGATAGTAGCCAGTGGTTGATAGCTTGATCCGGATCAAAGCTGTCTAATGCAGGACCTTCAACTGCTATATGCAGAAGTGACTGGAGTGTGTCATCAGCCAAACTTGTTCTTATTTTTGGTTTTATAAGATTCTGAATGGAGAATACTCTCTCGCATTTAGCAGTAGACACACTCATAGCCAGTAACATTTCTATTAGGTCAAGGATGTGAGCAAGCTGGGCCGGTTTTTCTCACAGTAGTCATGAATACACTTGCAGATATGGCTTGTCAACTGCAGACTTAAGCATTGCTTTTAATGCACAATACTCCCTTTTTATATTGGTTACATGATCTTCAGAAAAAAAGTTGTGAAAGTAGTCTAATAAATTACTTATATCAGTTGTGCCAAATTGTGCAAGTTCTTCTCGTGGCAGATCAGAATTTTTGAAATCCAAGCAACTGAACCATTTTAGAGGTTCTTCCGAGAAATTCCGAAAACATTGATCAATGTAAGATACTGCTGCATCTATTAAACTGTGCAGCTGTGTATCAGTCGTAAAATTTACTTCTGGACAGTTCCCTTTGAAAGTAAAAGGAACAATCTTGTCCTCACTGCCACGTTTTGAAATGAGATAGTTCATGCATTTCTCTGCAGGATTGTATTGGTTCAGAAACGATGTCATAAACTTTCCAGGTCTTGTTTTTAGCTCAGTCAACTGGAGTAAGCATGTCTCAACGAGTTGGGGGACTTCTAATATTAGTAGGTCATCCTTCTGAAATTCAAGTGATAAATTTTTCAATATTGGCAGAAAATCTTGAAGAATAAACAGTGATTTTACAAACTGTACTGAGTGCGCATCTCTTAGAAGTGCCTTTGCTTTGGCCCCATCACCACCAGCAGAGTTTGAGACATGTTCAAGATGCTGAATTACTGTAGGCAGGTTGACTTGAACAGCATGAACTGAACGCGTCTTACTTGCAATCCAACGCACTTGCTTTATTGAGCTGAAATGAGCCAACTCGGTGTGTATGACATCTGCTATTTCCTGCAGTTCCCGAAGTTTCTTGAGGCTGTAGTGGTAAAATTTAAAAATTCCTTTCAAGGTGTTTTCTACTTTTTGAACAAAGGGATCTTTTTTCATGACGTTGAGAACTGCTAACTCCAGTTTGTGGGCTACACAATGCATGGGTATTACAGTGGGGACATGTTCTCAGATTTTTGCTATGATGCCACCTGTATGGCCCATCATCACACTGGCACCATCAAAGTTGGCACATACGAGAACTGGTCCAGGCCTGCTCACATCGTTAAGGTCCACAAAAGAAAGATCAACAGACTCAAGTGCAGAGCGTATTGCTTTAAAAACTCAATCTGCATGAGAATGTTCAAGAGGTACAGCTTTAATTAACACAGTTATAACTTGTTTTTCTGCACCATCAACAAACCGAAGGAAGACATTTTCCCACTCTACAATGCTTGCATCTGTACTGCCATCTGCAAGAACGGTAACGAATTTTGTATTTTTGATAGTCTGGATCTGTGTTGTAGACATGACAGCTGATACTGCGTTACAGAAATCTCTGGCCCGTTTACCATTTGTGTAATTGCTGCCGAATTTGACCCCATTTTTTTCTTGCAATGTGCAAAGGCACTCCATATCTGAGAAAGGATGTAAATTTTTAGCCAACGAATATGCGGTGTTAAATAAATGCCTCATTTTATTTTTGGTGACTTCCTCCATCTGAGAAAATGCGTGATATATTGCAGTTTCAGATATGTTAAAATTGACTGCATGTTGACCAGTTTCGTGACTATGCTGGTTTGCACAAATTATGTGTGGATTTGATTTCTCATGGGCTCTCATGGACTCAGTTCTGAAATTATTTGAACCAGTGGCAAACCGTTAGGTTTTTTGAATAAGCAGGAGTCATGAGTGGGATGTTTCTCACAGGCAGAGCAGTACATAGCGTATTTTGGTCATCATACCTTAACCAGGTAAACTGATTTAGCCAGTGATGCTGAAATGTTAGAGCCCTTTTTAACATCATATTTTTATCTTTGCTTTTCTCAGTGTTTATTTCCTCATCATCTAAAATGAAAGGTCGCTTTACCTGTATTGAAGCAGAATGTGATGGCACTGAACTGCTGCTACTGTTATCACCTCGTTTCAGAAACTGATGCGGTCAAGTTAGACTGATCGCCTGTTATGTCTACAAACACAGACCCAGACCGAGAACACCTAGTGCGTTTTTTCCTGACTACTAGTAGGGCCAGGGGGGCTGGTTGGGGCTGGCTTTCAGACTGTGAAGAAGGCTCAGGGTCAGGCTCTTTACTTTTGGTTTCTGATGAAGAAGATTTTTTCCCTGTCCCTGTGGGAAAATAGAGTAGCTTGCTTTGGCTTATTTTGTTGCAATATTTTAGCTGTCTTCTATGCTGCAATTGTGAAATAAACTAATAAAGATTGTTGTTGTATTATTGTACACAATAAAATTCTATTTTGTGTTATCTTTGTGTATGTTGTGTTACTGTAATTTTTTTGCCTTAGGCTGTTGTGCTTATGCAGCACTACAAGAGGGCAGGACAGAGTACTTAGGTGGGTAGGTGGGAGGGGGCTGGGTCCAGAGCCGGACGGAGTACTAGCAGGAAATTGCTTTTTCCCTTCTCAGGGCAGGTTCGGTTTCACAGCCACACACAAACACTTCCACCAGTGTAGCTAGTACTGGTAGGTTTATTTTATTTTTTCGGTGTCCCCAAAAATGCCTTTTCCCTTCTCAGGCCATGTTTGGCCTCACAGCCGCACACACATACACCTCCACCAAAAGTACTAGCTAGGGTTTATTATTTTCTTCTGTGTAGTGTCACTGTCACACAAAAAATGTTTTTCCCTTTCCCCTTCCTATAGTATATTTGTAAGAAAGAAGTCTGCAGTTGTTCCCAAGTTCCTGTACCCTCTCCTCTCAGGGCAGGTTAGGTCTCACTCACAGCCCACTGCCACACAACTCCACCAAGTACTTGGTAGGACAAACAAAGTACTAGCTAAAAGACAAGTTTATTTAAGGTAGCTATCTTTTTTTTTGGGGGGGTATCAATCTCTTTTTATACTGCGACTGTTTATTTATTAAGTATTCAGTTCTTTCCCTTCCACAATTTCCTCTACTCTACCCTTAGGCTCTCAGGGCAGGTTCGGTGGTCTCACACTGACAGCCCCTGCCACACACTGCACACACACTTCCTCCACCAATGTATGTAGCAGACTGCAGTAGCAGCTAGGTTAATTCAGGTTTTTCTGTAGCTCAAAAAAATGCTTTTAGTTTTTTCCCTTTAGTTTACCTTTTATTCCTATAATTTCAGTTGTTCCCCAGGTTCCTCCCCCCTACCCAGTCTACAAGGTCTCAGAGACAGTGGGACCGGTCTAGGCTAGCTAGGAATAGGTGTGGTGTCTATAAGGTTAGGTAAGGAGGGCTAAGGAGGTTTATAGTTTTCTTAGTTCAGTTGTTGTGTACTTCACATCACACACGCTCTATCTAGTGGTCTTGCACCCACAGGAGGCACACATTATCAGTCAGGTCCAAGTCCCTGATCTCTGCTCTCTCACGGAGGGCAGGCTTGTCTCACAAACACACACACACACACACACACACACCCAACCTTACCACACGATTATCATTGAGATGTTTAGTAGTCCCACAACTTAAGTTCAACACACAATCACTTCCCCCACTTAGAGTCTGGGGCCTGAAGTGCTGCAGTAGAAAATGAAGGCGAAGTGTTTCTGCCAGCTTTTTTTTTTTTTTTTTTGGGGGGTCTTAAAGTGAAGCACCCTGTAGAAACAGGAGCACTAGTAGAAGTGTTGGGTGTTCGTGCATATAAAATTGCAAGTGTGGAGGTTGGGTGGTGGAGACACCTGGGGTATTGTGTGCCCTGCTGTGCAGTGTTTGGTGGCTCTCTGTCTCTGACGTATACTTTTCTCCCGTGTGGTTCTGACTCATCCAGTTTTCTTTTTCTGCCTACAAAAATTGAGTGGTAAGATGTACCTAATCGAGCATTAAACATACGTTGGTAAAAAAATAGAAAACTGACTCGCAACACTAATATGTTTATTTTTTGTTACATAGTAGCTACAGTAAGTTTTGATATGTTACAGTTAAACATTTTTAAAAACTGCTTCTCAAAATAGACTGCTAATCAGTTTTTGATTAGCAATTCTGCTAGTACAGTTTCTGACACTAATGTATGTCTTGAAGTATTGGCAGTAGGACTTTAGTCTTGGGGGTAGGGCCTTGTATTGTGTGCTGCTGTTGGCAAAGTTAGTACAGCTGAAACATGGCCATGTCAATGATTTTGGAACACTGCACTTTACCAGGGTTTTAATATGGGATATGGGCGGGGTAGCAATCTAGTCTGAACTAGCAACCTGGCAGGCCCAAGTGGCTGAATTTCGCCATTTATCATTTCAGCTACTTTTTCAGTTTACTATTTTCACCTATTTTTCCTCTCTCTTTTTCTGTTGTGGTCTTTTAAGTTTGCCATTTTCAACTACTTTTCATCTCTCTTTTTCAGTTGTGGTCTTTCCTTTTTTTTAAATACCTTCTTCTGTTTTCATTTTACTCCCTCTCTTTTTTTTTTGCCTTTTTTGTGTACATGTGTCTAGTGCTCTCACAAATCCTGCTGTGGCCGTTTTGATGGTGAATGTTTTTATTTCTCATGTATCTTTATTTTCCTCGTGGCTGGTTCAGTTGTGTCATGAGTTGTTGACATGATCTTGCTCTCCTCTTTCCTATCCATGCTGGCATTCTGCTTTGACTCAATGTGCTCTTGTATCCCTTGATCTCACTTCGAGGGGGCTCTTGCAGCAGGTTACACCATTAGGACTGAAGCCGGCAGGCACCAGCACCCCACGGAAAACTTCTAGCTAGCAATCTATAGTGGGGGCCCGCCTCCTGATGGCCCGCCCCCGGCGTCCGCCTATGGCATAAAAGGGGCTATCCCCCAGCACCACCCCAGTTCTTTTTCCGCCGTCAACCCGTGCATGTCAGACCTTCACAGACGCCTTTTGCTTTAGTCGACCACAATTTTCTCCACATTACCTACACTTTATTTTCTAATTTTATCGTCAATTTAACCACAATCTGTGCATGTCTTCTTCTTCTCCTTCCTTGTCTGTTGAATGGTGGTGAATGAAGTGCACTTGTGGCAAGCAACTTCCCCATAAGGACAGCCATTCGGCGTCCATGCTTTGTCTAGGTCCAGACCACGACATTGAGGCTTGCTAGCACTGCCAGGATTTTAACCAGCACACCCGGCTTTGTTACCAGAAGACACTGGAATCCTTCCTGCTTCAGCAGAAACTCTCAGCGATGGAGAAGGAGCTTCACCAGAGTACCTCCTCTTCCCTGGCCTCCGGGGCCTCCACTTCTTCATCAGCTAAGGACAAGAAGAAGCCTTCAGGAAGCACAAACACTGGGAGAAGCATAGGGAGATACTCTGGTCAGCTGCCCATTCCAGGTCCCTGCACAAGTTGGGCACTGACCATGGGTCTTCCTCCTGAGGGAGATTGTCCCCTTCCACTTTGTCAGCCCTCTCTCCCTCCGGGCTGCCAGTGACCAGACCACCTGCTCTCCTAACACTATTGCGCAGTGGTTCTTTGGGGCTCAGGACTTCGTCCCCAGCCTCTCAGTCCTTGAAGGTCTTACCCATTCAACAGACAGGTCCTCAGCCAGGTGGCTTGGCAGGGTCTTTGCCCGTCGCCCTCCTGGTCAAGGCATCTGCAGAATCGGTTCCGGCATCAGGGACTGACACCACCTTGCAACGCCAGGGGCATGCTCTTTCCTTCCTCGCTAATGTGACTTCTGTGACCTGCTCAGGAGTCGGCTACCCTGTACGGGCTTCTACCTCCAGACCGGCGCTGGCTGCTTCATCAGACTTGTGCCAGCCTGCGCCTGTCCCAATGATGCTGGCCTCCACAGCGCCGACCCTGGCAATGCCTCAACTGTCACCCCCACATCCCCCCAGTCACTGGCTGGACCTGGTGTCACACAGCCGATGCCAGGGGGAACGATGCCCGGTCTTTCGACCCCAGTAAGACTGACGCCAGACTGTTCCTTACCTCAGGATCCGACGCTGGTCAACCTGACACCAGGGAATCCGATGTCAGGGTTACCACAACCAGAAGAACTGATGCCAGGGCCCTACAAACCTACCCCACAGACGTCAGTTTCCCCGGCCTTGCCTCAGGACCCAAACGCAGACCTTAAATGCCCTTTTTGTGGCCTGGTGGGTGCACTTCAAGGATAAGGAGGCCCCGAAGGAGCCCCTAACTCCAACTCTGAGGGACCTTCTGCCCAGTCCTTCTAAAGGCCAGGTTCCTCCTAGGAAGACTCAGACACCAACTCCTAGGGAACCTACACCACAACCATCAGGGACTGGCACCGGTTGTTCTAAGACCCATCGGCATAATCCTTGGCACTACCCCTTCCCCTTTCCAGATTCCAGTGAGTCAAGTGGATATTCCTCTTCCTCCTCTTACAACGAATCTGGAGATTCGGATCTCCCATCAGAGTTGCAGGAGCCCAAGGATACCCCATGGTCTCCCCCAGATGACCCAACATTCATGGATATAACGAGGCACATCCAGGCCCTCATGGGCTGGGATACTGAGGAAGTGGATCCCGAGTGACGTTGGCTAGCCACTTTCCTCTGCAAGAAGGAGTCCTTGCCTCTAGTGGTTCCCCCTTTAATCGATTCCTTCAAGGACATCAATAGGGCTACTTAGAAGCACCCATCCACAACACCGGCGACGTCCAAAAAGTTGGATCGCCTGTATAACTGAATTTTCAAAGCCAGCACTCTGATTGGAGGATCTCAGCCTCACTGACTTCTTTCTGCTGGTCTCCATTTTACTCTGCTTCATTAGAGACGTTTATCAGTGCTGCTGACCCTGGGAGACTATCCTTTTTTGTAAAGCAAGAATTTCATTTTTTTTTGTGTGTCTACTTTCTCATTTGCAAGTTATACTACATAGCCACTAGAGGGCTACAACAGCTGTCTTTTCTGTTAAAGGGGCACTGTCTGCTTTTCCCCTCGATTTGCGCTCAGTTTCCATGTGATATTCTACAAGCTCATAATTGTAGGTCCGTGACTGTAGAATGCATCCAAATAAATGCACAAATAAGCAGCTTACCAGTTTTCGTGATTTAAACATTATTTTCATTACTGGCGTCCCGACTTAAAACCTCTATGCCCCTGGAAGCTGTTCCGTGCAGAGAACGCACATCTACCGGGACTGCGGTCCTGAACAGCACATTTTAACATTGGCATGCCAAAAAACATTAAATCCACAAGAGAAGGGTAATCTAAATTGTTTGATGCATTTGCGATTAAAAACCGAGGACTCGTTCAAGCACAAAATACTTTCAAAAGCTGGTGCCAAAATCCCGCACATGCGCAGTCGCTGCACTATCTCACACATGCGTAGGATCTTTTTCCAAGCCAGTACTGCACATGCGCGAGATTTGGGTACTAGCTTTTGAAAGTATTTTGTGCTAGAACGAGTCCTCGGTTTTTAATCGCAAACACATCGAACAATTTAGATTACCCTTCTCTTGTGGATTTAATGTTTTTTGGCATGCCAATGTTAAAATGTGCTGTTCGGGACCGCGGTCCCGGTAAATGCGCGTTCTCTGCATGGAACAGCTTCCGGGGGCATGGAGGTTTCAAGTCGGGATGCCAGTAATGAAAATAATGTTTAAATCACGAAAATTGGTAAGCTGCTTATTTTTGCTTTTATTTGTGTGCATTCTACAGTCACAGACTTACAATTATGTGCTTGTGCAATATCACATGGAAACTGAGCACAAATCGAGGGGAAAAGCAGACAGTGCCCCTTTAAAGAGGAAACGCATTATATTTTCTACTTCCTCTTCTGCTCTAGTGGATCTGGGATACTTCTCTTTCTGAGGACCATCCCCAGGGTTTTTCTGCCTGTTTCTTAGGTTGAGCCATGCTCATCCACTAAGGCTGCAAGACTTGAACGCCTTCCCCCACTCCCATTCTGTACTGGTAGAGCAGGACCAGAAACAGAAACGAAAGCTACAGACCAATCTTGCCACACCGGATTGCATCCTTGAACCACCTCACTGGCTCAGCTGCAAAGAGTTGCTCCACTGGTACATTCAGCGCCAAAACCACCTCTCAGCCAGTAAAAGGACTTTGAACTTATGACACCTGATCACTGATTGGTCTAGGCTTCTAGTGGTGTTTACTGTCGGCTGTTGTGTTTAGATCTACCATGGGAAATTACAGCTGGTTCCTCGGTGTGTCACTCGCTTTACTAGTGCTCAGCTCAATTCTTTGGAACCCTCATCCAACCTTAAAGTGGAATGACCCTTGCGCTTCTCCCTGTCCTGTGTCCAACAGCTCCTTTCAGGTAGCCATTCTGGACTATTGGGCTTCTCAGCTGTCTCTGCCAGGGAGTGGGACATCTCCTGAGCTGCCTCTGCAGATTACTCTCCCATCCATACTTGAGACTTCCTACTCATGGCAAATTTCTGCCAGGACACTAGTGGCTGCAACACTAGGCCAGTATGACACCAGGAGTGTGTACAGGCCTACCCATCAACACCGCCTCCCCTATCGGCCTAAAAATAGTGTTTACAAATTACAGTTCGCTGCCTTAAAAAGAATCCTACTTCTTTTACTGTTGAGCTCAGGCAATGTCGAACTCAACCCAGGACCATTAGACACCCTTGCTTCTCCATCAGACCTGGCAGGTATCAAAGGAATGTCTTTTATGCATCGTAATGCCTGTAGTTTGCTGAAAAAGTTCACCCTTATCCAGGCTTGGATGAGCCACACCCTACCTGACATCCTAGTGATCACTGAGACCTGGCTTAGGCCAGCCACCCCAGACAATGAAATCAATATCCCAAATTATTTACTCTTCCGAGCAGATAGGCAATCAAGAGGAGGTGGGGTGGTAATTTATGTAAGGGACAAATACGCAGCCACATGCATAGACGCATCATCCTCCCCCAAAGAATTTGAGTGCTTGACCGTAACGATCAAACTAATTCAGTAGTGAGGCCCCACCTGGAGTACAGTGTACAGTTCTGGAGACCATACATATGTAAGGACATAGACAGGGTAGAGAAGGTTCAGAGGAGGGCAATAAAGATGGTGCATGGATTGCATCACAAGTCCTATGAAGACAGGTTGAAGGAACTGAACATGTACTCCCTGGAGGAGAGGAGGGAGAGAGGGATATGATAGAGACATGCAAGTATCTTACAGGGAGGAACAGGGTGCAGGAAAACACTATTTTTAAGCGAAAAAGATGTTCCAGGACAAGAGGGCATGGGATGAAGTTGGAGGGAGGACGATTCAGAGGAAACGTGAGAAAGAATTTCTTCACAGAACGGGTGGTGGACAAGTGGAACACCCTGCCAGAGGAAGTGGTGGGGGCTGAAACAATCACGGGATTTAAGAATGCATGAGGTAGACATAAAGGAATTCTGGAGGTCAGGGGTAAGGGACAACAGACTTCTAGGAAAACAAACTGAACTTACAAGCTCAAATGGGCAGACTGGGTGGGCCATAGGCCCTTATCTGCCGACACTGTCTATGTATCTATGTAACTTTCTCCTTCCAGTGCACTCTGTGTATTAGGGTGCTACAGGCCCCCTTCTGCTGGGCCTCATCTTCTGTCTCACCTTAGTTCCATACTGGGGCTCCGTTCCTTGGAAACTATTATTCTTGGCGACCTGAACTACAATTAGCTATCAAGTGCATCAGCTCCCTTGAAAACCTTTTGTGACACTTTAGGGCTGGTGCAACTCATTGGCGAGCCTACTCGCCCAAATAAAAAGAACCTTAACAACTGCTCCCTCTTAGATGTTCTCTCATGTCAGAACATTTTTCTCAGACATTAGCGATCATTGTATAATCACCACCATTAGATCCGTGCACAACCCACAGTTTGTGGCAAAGTTCTCTATCAAGAGGTGCAAACGCAACTTTGATTTGTTTGCTTACGTCTACGACTTGAAACATTCAGCATGATGGCAGGAATTCTTCCTAGCCAAAACGGTTAACAGGGCATATACTATTTTTTACGATATTTTAAGTGAGGCTTTAAATAAGCATGCACCCTTGGTTAAGGTGCGGGTCAGGAGCAGCAGCTGCCATTGGTTCTCGCCTGAGCTCAAAGCTTCCCTGTTAGAAAGGGATACTTTATGGAAAAAAGCCCGAAGAAGCAAGAACGACTCGGATTGGTGTCTTTTTAAGAGAGCATGTAAGAAGTGCACCAAGTTGGTCAGAGCAGCCAAGGCTGCCTACTATCGTTCGGAGCTAGCCTCTGCCTCAAGAAATCCTACAAAGCTCTGAAAAACATTAAAAGACATGTCTGGACATGCACCTGGTAATTCCATTCCATCAAAAATTAAGTCCAGTGGCAGCATTATCGCTAACCGATCGGAGATATTGGAAGCCCTCAATAACCATTCTGCAATGGCAGGGCTAGCATTTGATATTTCTCCTACCAATGACCTCCGCAAAGCTCAGGGCCCACCAACCCACGAGTCCCCCTCTACCGAGGAGGCCTTCTCCCTCCTGCCTGTCTCTCAAAAAGAGGTGGAAGACCTACTGCTGCAACTGGACACCAGGAAGGGAGCAGGCTCCCACTTCATAGAGCCATGCTATCTGAAATGTGCCTACCATGTGCTTGCTGTGCCAATCACCCACCTTTTCAACATGTCACTCTCCCAGGGTAGCCTCTCCCCTCAATGGAAAATAGCCCATGTCATCTCTCCATTAAAAGCAGGCGACCCCTGCGATCTAAATAATTACAGACCGATCTCCCTCCTCCCCATCCTGTCTAAATTACTAGAAAAAATAGTGTGTGGCCAGCTAGGGGTATACTTAGAATCCAGAAGCCTATAAAACCCAGTTCAGTCTGGATTCAGAGCAAAGCACAGCCCCATAACAGCCCTAGCTAAGGTGACCAATGCTTGACTCCTAGACCTTGACAAGAAGAAGCATGCTGTGCTTTTTTCTTGGATCTTAGTAAGGCACTCGACACAGTCAAACACAGCCTGCTTCTTTCCTCCCTAAGCACCTTAGCCTGGACCATAAATCTATGTGCTGGTTTGCAGACTACCTTGGAGAATGGAAACAGCAGGTTAAAGCTGAAGGTGATCTTTCTCCATTAAAACCTATGTTGAGGGGTGTGCCCCAGGGCTCTATCCTTGGTCCCCTCCTCTTTGCAGTCTACATTAACAACGTCAATGACCCTATCAAAAAAGCCAACATCCACTTATTTGCAGACAACACTGTACTGTACTTGAGTCGTCCCACGCCAGAAGCAGCCTGTGTAGACCTCCAAGCTGAATTTAACCTTCTACAGTACCAGCTCATAAACAAAAAGCTTTTGCTCAATGCGAAAAAGACAAAAGCCATGCTCTTCTCCCCCTCCTTGCATGTGGCAATTCCTGCTGGGGGGGGAGCTATCCCACAAATTACCACTGTACTTGGTGAAACACTAGAGTATGTAGCTAAATTCAAATATCTAGAAGTTTGACTCGATCATAAACTTTCCTTCGACGACCATCTCGAAGAACTACAGAAGAAACTAAGGTAAAGATTAGGATTATTCTACAGAATTATCCACCTGCTCACAAAGGAGGCCAAGATTCAACTGGTTCAAGCTACCTTCCTATCTTCAATAGATTACGTGGACCTGCTCTACAGCCACTGCACTGCCTCTGCACTGGCTAAGTTGGACACCCTCTACCACAGAGCTATCAGGTTCATTACTGGCCTTCCACTTTCCACACACCACTGCTCCCTGTACTCATCATTAGGCTGGACTTCCCTTCACTATAGAAGGAATAGAAATGCCGTCCTATGGGCCAACAAGCTTCCCTCACATGTCTCAGATTGTATTCCCCGGAGTGTGTTAGGCACCTACGCTCTAAGGAGCTATTCCCTAATTGCCCTCCCAAGTTCCAAGGGTCAAAACTCGTTTCGGCAAAGCTGCTTTAAGCTTCTCTTTACCCACATTGTGGAACGGTTTACAAAGGAACTTGAAGCTGAGCTGCCCTGTTAGCCTGAATATCTTCAAGGCACTCTACGATTGCTACATGAAAGAACCTTGCAAATGTTTTCCTCACCACTAGACCACTAATTCTGCAACTCCCCCTTTCCATCCTGACGCTCACCATGTTTCTACCCCTGGCTGGCACTGTTTCCCTATTAACTCTTCCTACTGCACCCACCCTTCCCTGTCCACTCCAGCCTGGCTAAAGTCCCACCCCATCCATAGTAGTGTCCCAATTATCTACCCCTTCTCCGTCATTATTATAATAAACAAGTACACGACAGCCATCGTTGCTTTCTGTGGTTTTAGCTCAATTTTTCCCCCAGTCGTCGGTAATATATCCTTCCTTTTCTTTACCTCTCTAACCTGCCACCCCATACACTGCCTCTTTCCCCTATATGTGTAGTTGCCAACTGCCTCACTGAAAAGATCTCTGCTTGTAACCCCTGTATGCCTATGGTTGATTGTACATCTGCTGACTTCTTCAGTTGTAAAATAATGCTGTTTTTTTTTTTATTTATTTCAACCTTGTACTGTATTCTATACACTGTATATACTTTTTCTTCCTTGTATATTAAACATAGAATCTGACGGCAGATAAGGACCGCTTGGCCCACCTAGTCTGCCCATTTCCCTACCTACTGGATAAGCTGCAGATCCTAGTTAACCAGCAGCCTACTTCTTCCTACCCCCACCCCCCAGAATTGCCTTATGACTATCCCATGCATGCTTGAATTCCCACACTGATTTTGACTCCACAACCTCTTCCGGAAGGCCGTCCCATGCATCCACAACCCTCTCTGTGAAGAAATACTTCCTTAAATTACCTCTGAGCTGCCCCCCCTCTATCTTCAAATTGTGCCCTCTTGTTCTTGCACACCTCTTTTGAAGATGCTGCCCTCTTGGACTTTGTTGATTCTCTTGAGGTGCCAGAGAGTTTCTATCATGTCCCCCCTCCCTCCTTTCCTCGAGGCTATACATATTAAGCTCCTTAAGTCTCTCTTCATATGACTTCCGTGCAGACCCTGCACCATTTTAGTTGCCCTCCTCTGGACAGCTTCCATCCTGTCTATGTCTGCTGGAGATTGGGTCTCCAGAACTGCACACAGTACTCCAGATGGGGTCTCACCAGCTGTCAGTACAGAGGGATAATAACTTCCTGTTTTCTACTGGTGATGCCTCTCCCTATGCATCCCAGTATCCCCCCAGCCCTCCTTGCTGCCCTCTCACATTGCTTGTCCATCTTTAGGTCATCTGATATGACTACCCCCAGGTCCCTTTCCATTCTTGTTGTTGTTAGTATCTCACCCCCCATTGTGTACTCTTCCCCTGGGTTTTTGTTTCCCAGGTGCATTACCTTGCACTTCTTAGCATTGAATCTAAGCTGCCATACATTTGACCATTCCTCTAACCTTGCCAAGTCCCTTCTCATCCTTTCCACCCCACCCTGTGCATCAACTCTGTTGCAGATCTTAGTGTCATCTGCAAAGAGACATACTTTTCCTTCCAGTCCTTTTGCAATGTAAGCATAAAAAGACATTGAGAGGACCGATCCTAATACTGAACCCTCACGGTGCCCACTAGTAACCCTCTTTCTTCTGGGTGGACTCCATTTACTATAACTCTCTGTGTCCTATTCTCCAGCCAATTCTTTATCCAGGCTGTCATCTTGGGACCCACTCCCAGGCTGGCTAACTTGTATATTAATCTTTTGTGTGGGACTGTGTCAGATGCCTTGCTAAAGTCTAGGTAGGCCATGTCCACAGCCCCTCCCTGATCTACTACTTTGGTCACCCAGTCAAAGAAATCTATCAGATTCGTCTGGCATGACCTTCCTGCTGTGAATCCATGCTGCCTTGGGTCCTGTGCCCCTCTGGCCTCTAGATACTCGACAATTCTTTCCTTTAGAAGTGATTCCATCATTTTCCCTATCACTGAGGTTAAACTAACAGGTCTATAGTTTCCTGCTTCTGCCTTGCTCCCACTTTTGTGAAGGGGAATCACATCTGCCCTCCTCCAGTCCTCGGGTACCACCCCATCCTCCCATGATTTGTTAAAAAGGGTAGTCAGTGGTGTCACTAGTTCTACCCTTAGTTCTTGCTGTTATTGCTTTTTGTATACCTGCTTCTGTACTGTATTTTTATGTACTCATGACCAGGTCCACCTTGCAAATGAGCCTTGCTCAATGGTGCCTGCCTGGATAAAGAAAGATTTTGATTGATTGATTGATAACACCCCAAGGGATGAACCCTTTTATGGAGAGCACCCACAGGCTGATTTGGCCATTATTAACACGGCCTGTGACCATTCAAAATGACCCCGGCACCTCCGCACTTAGCCTCCTGATAAGGACTCTAGGCAGATAGACTATTTTGGCAAAAAGGTCTTCTCTTCAGCCACATGTGCTATCCACTCCCTAAACTTCCTTGCCCACATGGTTCAATATCTGAATGCCCTGTGGGAGAAGACTTTTGAGGTGGCACAAGCGCAGCCTGATCTCCCTGGGAAGACTGAGCTGTTGCACCTTCTCAAGTCGGGCTCAGATGTGGGGACCCACGTTCTCCGAGCCTCTTATGATTCTGCGGACTCCGCAGGTAAAGCCATGGCTATGGGAATTTGCCTGTGCCACTACTCCTGGCTTAGGGTCTCTGGGTTTGATCTGGATGTCCAATCTAAGATTTTGGATGCCCCCCTCAGAGGCCCTGTCTTGTTTGGTAAAGATTCTCAAAATATAATCTCTCACCTCCAAGAGTCAGGTAACACTATCAGTTTTGTTCATACTCTGTACCGGTCTCAGCCTGAGTCTTCCCAGTGGCAGCCTTTTCATCACAACCCCAAGCAGCATCCTAGAAGTCAGCAGCTCAGGGGTGCCTTTAAGAGAAAGGCTACTTCACAAGTCATAGGAGGTTCATCACCTTGAGCTCCCAGAACCTCACAGGCCATGTTGTCTGTCCCTGGCTCCTCTGCCTGACTCCTTACCCCCCCAGCAGAATCCCTGGGGGAGGTGATGGGGAGTCATTTCTCTCTCTCTCTCTCTCTCTCTCCGGAGACGGTTGGCACAGAATAACCTCAGATCAGTGTATTCTGCAGTTATTGGTACAGGGGCATACCCTAAAATTTTTGGAGACTTCTCCCGGACAATCCTTCAGTTCCCTCCCATTACCCTCAGGCCCATCTCGCCTTGAATCAAGAAATGATCCAAGTGGTTCTGCAAAAACAGGCCATCGAACCTGTTCTGCCAGCACAGTGAGGGAAGGGATTCTACTCACATTTCTTCCTGGTTCCAAAGAAAACAGGAGATCTGCGTCCCATTCTGGACCTCAGCAGCCTGAACCAGTTTATAAAGTACAAAAGGTTCAGGATGGTCTCTCTTCCTGGCCTTCTCCTCTTACTTCATCAAGGGGAATGGCTCTGTTCACTGGACATGCAGGATGGTTATTGTCACATCTTGGTGTTTGCACTCCACAGAAGGTTCTTTTGCTTCCGCATCCAAGGAAACCACTACCAGTTTCGGGCCCTACTGTTCCACCTGTCCTCCGCCCCATGAGTCCTTACAAAGTGCCTCGCAATAGTGGTGGCAGCCTTGAGGGAAGGCCATTATGTTGTCCCTTATCTAGCCAACTGGCTTCTGACAGCTGCTACCAAGGAGCAATTGCTCAGAACCATGGAGGCCACTTTCTCTCTGTTTCAGGACCTGGAGATAACACTCAACCTCCCTAAATCCTCCCCTTGGCCAAGTCAGAGACTCCAATACATAGGGGCGATTTTGGACACTGAGCAAGGCAAAGCCTTTCTTCCTCCAGACAGGGCAGAACGCCTTCAGACTCAGACACAGCTGGTCTTGTCATCGCGACAAGTTCTAGACAGAACAGTTCTAAGGCTGTTGGGACATATGGCACTGGCCATTGCAACAGTACCCCTTGCTTGCCTGCACATAAAGGTGACCCAGTGAAACCTTCAGTTCCATTGGGATCAGAGTTAAGATGACATGGACCTTCTAGTGTCGGTATCCAACTTGGTGCGACAGACTATGATGTGGTGGCTGGACTCCTCCAAACCTCTCCAAGGGTGTCCACTTCCGGTTAGAGTCACCTCAGCAGATTCTGACTGTGGGTGTGTCGGGCCAGGGCTGGGGTGCCCATCTGGCAGACTGTCAAATTCAAGGGACTTGGTCCTCATTGGAGCAACATCTCCACATCAGCGTTTTGGAAATGTGGGTGATCCTACTCTATGCTCTACAAGCCTTTCAGACAAACCTACTCCCGAGTCCTGTCTTGATTCGGACGGACAATATGTCTGTCTTCTTTTACATAAACAAGCAAGGGGGGACACATTCTCACTCCCTCTGCAGCGAGGCCATGAGAGTGTGGTATTGGGCCATAGAGCATCACCAGCGCCTGACTGCTGTTCATGTTCCAGGTGTTCAAAACACCTTGGCCGACAGTCTAAGCCATTTCCGGTCCAAGGTTCACAAACGGGAACTTCTTTCACAGTGGTCGAAAAGCTCCTTGACAGGTGGGGCCACCCAGAGCTGGACCTATTCATGTCCCCATCCAACGCAAAACAGCCCAGTTTCTGCTCACTAGATTCAGGGCCTGGTGTTTTCTGGCGAGATGTGTTGTCCCTCTCTTGGACAGGGAGGTTTCTATATGCCTTTCTTCCCTTTCCATTGCCGCAGAGAGTTCTGTTCAAGTTGCAGTCCAAAAGGGCAGAGATGATCCTGATAGCCCCTTACTGGCCATGCCAAATTTGGTTTCCACTTCTCCTGCAGCTTGCAGTGGAACCCCTGATTCCCCTGCCGCTGTGCTCCGTCCTGCTCTCACAGGATCAGGGCACCCTGCTCCATCCGGACTTCAAGTCACTGCGCCTTCATGCATGGTTCTTGCAGACGTAGCAGTTGCCCGCTTTGGGGTTTCTCCCCGGGTGGCAGACATCCTAGTGGCAGTCAGAAAACCCTCCACTAGATCTACTTATGCTATGAAGTGGAAGCAGTCCTGCTTATGGGCCACCACTCGTGAACTGTGATCTTAAAATATGTAACGGTATGTGCTGTAATAATGTTTTGTTTGTGATATTGTTTTTTGCATGCTTGTTTGGACGCAGTTGTACACAAGAATATGTTTCTTAACTTGCTATCCAATAAATGAATGATGATTTTGGGGGGGGGGGGACCTGGATCCCTTTACTTCTCTGGAGAATCTCATTCTAGAATATCTTTCCTTATCTGACTCAGGCATGAATTACTTGTCGATTAAGGTGCACCTTTCAGCCATCTCTGCGTACCTTGCACCTATCAAAGGCAAGACCCTTGCCCAACTTGACCTATCCCACACCGTCTTCCAGGGTATTCTGCATCCGAAACCTCCCATAAGGGACCGTTTTCCCCCTTGGGATCTGTTGTTCATTTTAGAAAAGCTTACATTTCCTCCCTTTGAGCCTGCTGCAAGCTGTGAGCTACACTTTCTGTCGTGGAACGCTTTATTTTTAGTTGCTATTACTTCTGCTCGAAGGATTTCCAAGCTTCAGGCTCTGATGTGTAAAGAGCCTTATTTAGTTTTTCACAAAGACAGGATGTTCTTGAGAACCAATCCTAAGTTTCTTCCTGAGGTGATGTCTGAGTTTACCCTGAATCAAGACAGCCACCTTCCTGTGTCTTACCCAGAGCATTTGAATCCAGGGGAGGTATTACTACATACTCTGGATGTCCACCAGGTGCTTCGTTATTATTTGGACCACACCCTACCCATCAGAAAAACTGATCAGTTGTTTGTTTCTTTCGCCCTGAGAAAAGGAGGGGCTTCAGTTTCTAACATACTAACATACTAAAAGCCAGCAGAATAGGCCTGACAGTCTTTCATGTCTGCTCGGTAGCCAGCCTCTACTGGGCGCTCGCCTCCCACCCCCAGCCCCTGAGAGGGTCATTCTCGACTTTAGTTTACCCATGTGCCTATCCCACCCCCTCTTGAAGCCTTCCACTGTGCCCTCCTCCACCAGACTCCCGGGCAGTGCATTCCATGGCCCCATCACCCTCTCAGTGAAGTAATGTCTTCTACGTTCTCCCCTGTAATTTCCCCCCTCCAGCTTCCACTCATGTCCCCTGGTTGTGCCCCCTTTCTTTGGCCTGAACATTTCTTTGGCTCCACCCCGTTTATCCCTTTCACATGTTTGAAGACCCCTATCATGTCCTCCCTGTCTCTCCTCTCCTTCAGTGAGTACAGCCCAAGTTCTTCCAGCCTTTCCTCATAGGTCCTTTCTCCCATGCCCTGAATCATCCTGGTTGCCCTCCTCTGGACCCTCTCCAGCAGTGCTATGTCCTTCTTGAGGTGAGGTCTCCAGAACTGCACGCAGTTCTGAAGATGCGGCCTGATCGAGGCATTATACAAAGGGAGGATCACATCCTTCCTCCTGGACGTAATTCCCCGGGGCTATGCAGCCCAGAATCCTGTTAGCTTTTACCGCAGATCTTCTGCAGTTTTCAGTGTTATTCATTTTGGTGTCTACCACCACCCCCAGGTCCCTTTCACTCATTGTGGCTTGCAATGAGACACTCCCCCTAGGGTATATACATGACCTGGGTTTCTGACCCCCAGATGCAGCACCCTGCACTTCCCTGGATTAAACCTCAGTCCCCACCTCCTTGACTACCCCTCCAGGGTATCCAGATCCCTCTGGACTGTCTCTCTTGCTTCGTCCCCATCTGCCAGTGCTACCAGTTTTGAGTTATCTGCAAAGAGGCTCACCCTACTCCTAACCCCCCTCCCCATATTGGAGACATAGGCATTGAACAGGAGTGGCCCTAGTACCGAACCTTGGGGAACCCCACTACAGACCTTCCTAGGGGAGGAGACTATCCCACCAACCACTACCCTCTGTATTCGCCCCGTTAGCCAGTTTTCTACCCCTCTAAGCAACTGTCCTCCTACCCCCATCCCCCCAGCTTTATCAACGACCCGATGTGGGGTACCGAGTCAAAAGCCTTACTGAAATCCAGATACAGGACGTCCACCGGTGTTTGTCGGTCCAGGGTCCCCGTCACCCAGTCGTAAAAATCTAGGAGGTTGGTCTGACATGATCTCCCCAGGACAAAACCATACTGTTTGTCATCCAGGTGCCCCAACCTTTCCAGTTGCCTCCTGAGCTTCTCCTTGATGATGCCCTCCATTAGCTTGCCTAACACAGACATTAGGCTGACAGGCCTGTAATTTCCCATCTCCTCCCTAGACCCCCCTTTGTGGATAGGAACCACATGAGACACCCTCCAGTCTTGAGGCACCCATCCTGTCTGCAGAGAGGCATTGAAGAGTGCAGCTAGTAGAGCTGCTAGTTCGTCCGCCAGTTCCTTCAGAACCCTCGGATGCAGCCCATCCGGTCCCAGTGCCTTATCAGTTTTTAGCGCCCGAAAGGCCTACCTCACCCTGTCCTCTGTGATTTCTCCCTCCCGATCCACTCCCTCACTTAAACACCCATCCCTTCTAGGCCTGGCCCACCCGATGCCACAGCCTCTTCTGGTCCTCTCAACTCTCTCTGACCTCTCTGCTCAGCTGTCTTCCCCACCCTCCCTTCAGACTGAATGGATCCCCTGTTTTCCTCCATAAATATCGAGACAAAATGCTCATTTAGCACCTCTGCCTGATCCCCCGCCTCCTGAGCCCATCCCTCCCCCGTCTTTATCCTGGAGATCTGTGCTCTCCCTTTTCTCTTCTCCCCTATGTATATATAGAATCCCTTTCCTCCCCTCCAGATATCCCTAGCCAGGTTTTGCTCCATCCTCGCCTTGGCTCCCCTCACCACTCTAGTGTCCCTCTTTGCTGTCGACTTGTAGTTGCCTCTCTCCCTTACCCCCCTGGAGCGCTTAAAACATGCATAGGCAGCCTTTTTATCCCTCACCACCTCTTGCATCTCCCTGGTCCACCAACATGGCTTGTTGGCTCTACCATTCTTATGCCTTACCTTTGTACAAGAGCTAGTAGCCTCCTGCACCCCTTTCTTAATGGCCTCCCACAAGCTACCAGCATCCGTGTCTGGCCTAATCTTGTCCAAACTCCCCCGAAGGATTCTGCCCATGTCCATGACGTCTGCCCCTCTGAAGTCCACTATTACTGTATTAGAGCAGTTATCCTCCCCCCTAGACACAGCAGAAACTAGACCGTGGCATGGTCACCACCTGCCAGCGGGCTACACACCTCCAGTCTCCTTATCTGGTCACTGTCTGCAAGGACAACGTCCAGTATCCTCCCCTCCCTAGTAGGTTTCCCCACCTGCTGGACCAGGAAGGCATCCTGAAACACATCCGTCAGTCTGTGCTTCCTGGCCACCGCTGATGACGTAGTGTCCCAGTCTGCCCCCAGCATATTAAAGTCTCCCATGACCACCACCCTACCCTTTCCACGGTCACAGTGCCCCTTGATGTTCTCAACTAATTTTTCCTCCAGGGCCTCATCCATCGTGGGGGGTCTGTACACCACCCCTATTTTCAGTCTTTTGCCTCTCCTTGTTTGCAGGGTTACCCAAATCACTTCCACACACCCCCATCAGCCTCCTCCACTCCACTAACCACTATGCCATTTTTGACAATCAGCGCTACACCCTCTCCTCTACCCTCTTCTCTATCCCTCCTGAATATTGTGTATCCCTCCAAGTTTAGGTCCCAATCATTCTTCTGGGTGGCCCATGTCTCAGTAATCACCACCACCTCCGCTGATCCCTCAGCCAGCATCGCCTGGAGCTCGGGTATTTTGTTGCCCATGCTCCTGGCATTGATCAGGACTGTCCTCCACCTCATCCCCCCTCCCTTCGCCAATTGTCTCAGCCCTGCACACTCCCTGTTCGCCCTTTCCTGCACAGCTCTGACTGTATTTACTTTGCAGTCATCTGCCCTCTTTTTGCTTCCTAGACCTGGAACCTTGATCAGCCCTCCTGGTTCCATTCCTTCTCTTATCTCTCCCCCCTTTACAAGTTTAAACCCCACTTCTTGACTATGAATCCAGTGAGTTTTAGTTTCAGGATCTCCCTCCCCTCTAGGTTGAGATGTATCCTATCCCTGGCATATAACCCCTTGTCCTCCCATGTGTCCCCCCCAAGTCCCCCACCAGCCCATACCCTTCTGCCCTGCACCAGTGCCTGAGCCACTGGTTAGCCCCTATGAGTTTATGCTTGGTCTCCACGGACACACTAGGTACTGGCAGAATCTCTGAGAAGGAGACTGAGCTTCCTATAGAGTAGCAGACCCTGGCCAGTTCCCGAAACCTCGCCTGGATTTCCAGTTCACTATTCCCCTCCAAGTCGTTTGTGCCCAGATGTTCCAGGAAATCTGGGGATCCCCCGCATTCCAATGTTAATGAGTATAGCTGGAACTTGGCCTTGTGTACGGATAGGCCTAGGATACATTTAGCCTTGACTGGGCTGCCTCCCTCCCTGTCCTCCACTGGATGCCCTTGGTAATGGGTCACTTGCAAAGATCACTTTTGCCCCCAACACTGACCCTTTGATCCTTCAGGCTCTTCCTTCTTTCTTTGACCCCAGCTTACTCCTTCTACCCCCCTCCATCCAGGGATCACAAGTCTGTGCGTACCCTACCATGCTCTTTCTTCTGCCTCTGGCTCCCAGTTTACTCCTCCCCCAACTCCATGGGTGGCACTGATCACCCCCCGATCTCCCCAGGCTCCTTTCTGGGCCAGAATTCACAGGTCTCCCACCCAGACACCCTGCTACTACTTCTCTCCTTGCCTCCAACCCCTCCTCCGGTCTTGTCTCCCCGCCCTGTCTGGCATATTTCTCCCTCCCCATCCCACCTCATCCAGTTCCTCCCACCATGACATGGCCTTTCTAGTACCCCCTACTACCCCCCTTTGGCCGACTTCCCCAGCCTGAGTGCCTGTGCATTTCTCCCCCACTCCCCGGCCTTGTCCTGTGCTCTCCATCCCTCTTTCCTCCCTCCAACCTTGGCTCATGTCCTCCTCCCTCCCTCCCCTCCTGTGGATGTGGCCACCTCCCCAACCACCATCTCCTCCCCAGCACTGACAAACCCTGGCTGCCTGCTCCCCTCCTGTTCACAACCTCTCCTTCTCCCAACCCCCGGCTTGCTGACCAAACCTTCTCTGTATGCCTGTTCCCCCAGCCAGCCTCTTCCACCTCTTCTCTGGATACAGCGTGGTGAATTTATTACTAAGTGTGATGCCTGCCCCGACTTGCTTTCTCCTACCCCCCTCCCTCCTTTGCTCCCTCTGATCGGCCACCCTCCTATAAAGTGTTTTTCCATCCATTGCTTGTATCATGCCCTACCCTCCGGAATACACATAAGGTCCATGTCCACCTGTTCCCTGGGGTATACCGTAGTGGCCTCGCCTATTCTCGTGAGGCCCTTTCCCCTCCTTTCCTCCCCATTCCCCTGATCCCCCAGACCTCCTCCCTAAGTCCTGTCAGCTGAAAACACACTGGACACCCTGCAAACCTCCATGCCCAAATTAAGATTATTGCTGCCCCGCACACCCAGTCACCGTACCGAAGATGCCTGCTCTGGCCAGCCCCAAGTCTACCCTCATTTTGGTGCGAGCAGTACAACCCTCCTGCAGTAGCACAAAAGGACCCTAGCTGTTTGTCCCCTCTCCCAGCAGAACTCAGATTACAACACTTCTCCCTCTTTCCCTACAACAGCCAGTTTTTCAGCCCCAGTTCTCAAGCAGAAATTTTGCCCACCTCAGCAGTGATCAGTAGCAGTAAACCGTTCACAAAGTTTGCCTACCCCCACAACTGTGGACAGCATACACAATTATACGATCTGCTATAATATTCTCCCTCTGATAGCCGTAGACAATGTTGGCCATGCAACCCAGCATATGGAACCCTTGTCCCCCCAGTCAGCTGTAACCAGTTCACCAGCCGAAATGATAAGTCAGTTCACAGTTGTCATGTCCCGCAGCTGTAGGCAGCAGGTAGTCAGTGGTGCCCAAGCAGGTACAGTTCCTTTTTCCCTCAATCAGCATTAGTCCAGATCTCCCACTCTTAGCTTGCCCCTCTCCAAGGTAGCAGGTGGTCAGTGGTGCCCAAGCAGGCACAGCGTACAGTTCCCTTCCCCCCAGTCAACAACAATCCAGATCACCCACTCACAGCTTACCCCTCTCCAATGCTTCACCCCCACCAACCATTTAATAGAGGTTGGGGCCGAGGTGGGTGGTGTGGGACAAGAAACTCTCTCTCCTGATTGCGACTGGGCTAATGGCCTTTATAGCCCAGTCGCACAATCCAAAATTTGCCCTTAGCTAGTGGCCCTCCTTGCCTTGCTCCTTAACTGGCCCAGCATGCTGATCCACTCCTTCACCTTGCTGCTCACCCACCCTGCCAGTCACGGTTCCAATCAGCAGTCCTACGCTCCTGCCAACAGTCCCTTCTCCGACCGCCAGTGTAGTTAAGTCCTCTCCCGTCCGCTATTCTGCCCCGGAATGCTTGCCCGGCTCCCCACAGCAAAAGAAACACTCTTTTAATTTGCAGAGTACAGTTTTACCTTTTTGCAATTTCCTGTTTCACATTTACTTTGTAACTTTTTGGCTGTAATTAATTCCAAGTTGCCCCTGAAAAAGGGACCCATGGTCTCAGTTGGCCTACCCAGTTACCAGAATTCTGTAAATAACAGTTATGGCCAATGTTTGTCCAAATGGTTGGTTAATTGCATTGTTCGTTGCTACTGCAAATATGACAAGCCTTTACTGGGCCCGGTTAAAGGCCATTCTACCAAGGGTGTAGCTGATTCATTTGCATCCTTCGGAAATGTGTCCACTGCTGACATCTGTGCAGCAGCCACTTGGAATTCTGTCCACACTTTCATCTGGCATTACAGTCTGGACATTGTTTCTAGGAGCAGGGCAGGTTTTGGACTGGTAATCCTGCAGGGCCTACTTTCTTGAGAGCCTTACGCTGATCTCTACCTCCCCCCAGCTGACTGAGGTCAGTTGTTTTACTGCTTGGGACTCAGTCCTAACAGTATAACCTGCTGCAAGAGCCCCCCTCTAAGTGAGGTAGTACAGTTATGTAAGAACTTACTGTAACAGTAGATCTTCGAGAGGAGCTCTTGCAGCAGGTGCTGCTTTCCCTCTGTCTGTCCCCCTGGTGACTGCTTCTCCATCAGTTTTCAGTTTCAGAGGAACACCTTGGTTCTCTGTTCACTGTGCCTGCCGGGGTCTCCAGTGGGAGAAGGTGCTGGGGGATCGCCCCTTTTATACCATAGGCAGACGTCGGGGATGCACCAACGTCAGGGGGTGGTCCCCTGCTATAGACTGCTAGCTAGAAGTTTTCCATGGGGTCCTGGCACCTGCCGGCTTCAGTCCTAATGGTATAACCTGCTGCATGAGCTCCTCTCGAAGATCTACTGTTACGGTAGGTTCTTACGTAACTGTACTTTCTCTTTTGGCCCTTTCAGCTTTATTTCTGTTCATTGTGCTTTTTATTTTGTTTTCTATGTTACATTCTCTCCCATCCTTGTGCTGTCAGTTTTTCCCCTACCTGTGTTGTTTGTTTCCTGTGTTTTTATTTTACTTCTTATTTTATGTCCTTTTGAGTACTCTGACACCACCCCACTCATGATCACTAGCATGCCTACAGTCTGACAACAGGAATCGCTGATACTTAAATAAAACTGCCCTGCCTTGCCTTATCAGGTAGTTTTGTTTTTATGATGCCCTTTCTCCAGGGCTGAGGGTGTCGAACAAAATATGCAAAAGAAATCAAGGGAACATGGAATAAATTAAAATTTCGCATCAGTAACTAATAGCCCTGCAGTTTCAACATATAGTGTATGATCAGTCATACATAACAAGGGTGTTTTTCACTCGAGGTTTCCATGGTAACAGGAGACCGTGTGAGCGCAGCTCCAGATGTCTCGTTACCATGGAAACCTCAAGAATAAAAACACCCTTGTTGTGTGTGATTATCATACACTGTCTTTTATAGTGTATGGTCAATCATAATTGTACATCTTTTTCCATACATTTGCTCTTTTTCTCACCGCTGCTCTCTTCCGAGGTCCGCTCTCACCACCATGGCTGTTTGACAAAGCTCGAAGGTTAGCGCACCGGATACCGCATGAGCGTTTAGCGTCATTGTGCTGCAGTAGCTACATAGCTACTGAAACGCAACAGCTACGATGACATAGCTACTGCAGCACAACAACGTTGTTAGAAGGAGGGATTCCCCCCCCCAACAGCGTTCCACCATACAATATAAACTCCTTGATAACTGCACTCTGAAGTGTTCTCGGTGCTTCAGAGTCCAGTTATCAAATAGTGTCACTCGTTTCAGTGTCTCTCATGTTTCCACAATAGATGAGCGAGATCTGCAGACCAAGAAACTTTCTTTTTATAAGATCATTGGAAATTAAACAAAGGTTGCATTATTTTTACAGGTAACTAGCAATAGAACCTGTTAAATAAACTTCCTTAGACTTTCCATGGGGGTTGTGACAAAATATTTTTTTTCCTTTGCTGCCCTTTTCCCAGTCTCTAGCTTCCACAGTACTTTGATGTCATTTTAATCCCAAGTTTTTATAATTATTTCTACCCCCCAGCATTGTATGAAATCAAATTTTTCTTTAAAAAAAAAAAAATGTTGTAACAAGGCTTTCAGTTTACCTGCATTTAACATGAGAAAAACTGCTCTGCCTGAATTATATATATATATATACATTTTTTTTAGTTTAGTTGACTGGGAAAGGAGGGCTAAGCAATTCTGCCTATTTTAACCCTTGTTGGGGGTGGGGGTGAATTACAGATGCAAACTGATATATTGAATCTGATTAAGCTGTTGGTGGCATTTTACTGAATGGGGAAATTTGGCTAGGATGACCCCGAGGATATTCCTCTACTCTCTCTATTTTTTTAGAAAGTATCTTTGGACCTTTAACATCCACCAGAACTGGCAGCCTGGAGCTTAGTTTAATATCTCATCCAAAAGACGTCCCGCTGTGTCCCACAGAGTGCTGTGGCTTAGAGAGATCCAGTTTAGAGACTGCAGTGACTAAAGCACATAGTTCAATGTAACACTTTAACGTTTTTCAAATAAAGAATAATTTGTTGTAAATGCACCTCAGCTGTGAAAATAAGAACAAGTACATTGTAGAATTCAACTGATCTTTAAGTAGCAATTTCCTGCCACTACAGGCGATTGGCAACTGGCAGACTGTTATTTTTATTTGGCATTTTGCCAGCTGAGAGCACTAAATTTTGAGCTTTGACACCACACACAGGTGCACTCTTGGAAGTTTTGTCTAATGTTGGGGAACAATATGTCAAGGCTAAGAACTTGCAGGAGCTCTAGAGCAACAAAAAAGACAAGTCACTGCTGGACTGATTTACACTTCCAGTCTATATTAGTTGCATCTTTTGACCATAATGCATCGGCTGTCATATAGGGAATGTGTTCAGCTGTCATAGGCGGAATGTGCCTATCACCCAGGATTGTCATGCTTCAAAGCAAACAGTCAAGCAGTTTGTGCTTTATGCCTGTGTGCCTTCAGAGATTCCTAAATCCAGTTAACCAATTTTTGCAGAGTTTGTCAATGTCGCAAATATAATCTGAATGCCAGCAGGGTCAGGAGACTTTCTTACTGACTCGGTGTGATTCCCAAAAAATGGCTTATAATTGGGTTAGAATTAATGGAATTTTATACTGTGACTGCACTTTATTTTTTTTGTACGAATGTAATATTGTTGTGTATGTGTTTATTGTCTCCTCTGCCCCCCCGTCACATCTGAAACAAGCCTCCGCTCAGTGTGCCTTTCCTGGTTACCAGTTTTCAAATAAATATAAATAAATTTGGAAGGATATCAACTCTCCTACTTTGCTGCACCACTCATAGACTCCCTTGAAACAAAGTAAAACTGGGCTTTCGTTGTTTAAACTGTATGCCTAAAGGCTTACAGTATTTTGTCTAAATGTAACTTAAAACTTTTGAAATTAAAATTGGCAGCCTGAATTCTCTGCTCCACAAAGATGAAAGAAAAATGTCAAACATTCTACCAGTTACCTTTGAGTTGTTCACAGCTGCTACCTTGAATCAGTTTTGAAACCCAGAAGAAGAAACTGGATAACAGTTTCTTCTCTGTTTTCTTTTTTTCAACTGTCTTAAACCCATTTTATAAGCAGAGTAAGACAATCCAGGTTCTTGGCAGTAGTGCCCTGAATGCACTTCTAGCGGTTGAATGCACTTGACTTCTGGCCCCTCGCCTTACTCTACACCCTTGGGTGTGCATTTGTGGCACTACTGGCGGTACTCTGTTGTGTCTTATTGCTTACTTGAAATCCCTGTTGGCAAGGCACACTATTAAAAGTGCATCCTCAGTGGTAAAAACAAAATGTTATTGAGACACTGCCCTTTCTGAAATTGCTGTTTTTTTTTTTTTTGTTTTGTTTTATGTAATTCAGCCTGTTGGTTATGTTCTGATCTCATCCATAGCCTTCATAACCTCTTGGCTCATGCCTGAAAATAGGCAGTACCTTGCCTAGTGCACATACGTAGTAGACAACGACAAAATAAATAAACTATTATTTATTTTGAGTGGGACTTCTAAAATGTTAGTGGGACCCCTGACAATCTGTGTGTGGGGGGGGGGTCTTAGACTTTTTAATGACATTGTTTCATGCAGGACTGGCATTGTCTACATGCTACTGATAGGAGTTAGTTAATATAGCAGGGAATTTTAAGTGGCATCACTAATCCTTAACAAGGGATGGGAATATAAAACAAATAAAATCATGTGTTAGATGGGAAAACAGTCTCACTTCAGTCAAAACAAAGACCAAAATCCACCTGTTGGGGGTTCACTGTGTTCCTGGAATTGTGTATGTCAGATGAAACGTCATAATATTTCAAACCTGAAGATCTTCATGGAATATAGGAATGCTTACACATTATATTTTATAATCAGTCTCTTTTTTAATATCTGTTGCAGATGAACCTTAAACATTCTTTGTGTTTCTGTTTCTTACAGGGTGACTTGTCCCAATTTCCAGTAGAAGATCAATGGAAGTAAGTGACGCCTCGTGTCCAGCTTGCCTTTTCTTAAGATGGAAATAAAAGTTTTGAAACAATTTGAAAATAACCATTTATTCACATGACAGCATTTACTGTGCTTTTTCTTTTGGGTGGGGTCTTGATTTTTTTTAGTGCTGAATAAAAGTTCTCAATTAACTGTACTGGAGACCAACGCCATCTGTTTCCCCACATAATAGGTATAGCAGGGGTTGCCACAGTGCAAGTGTCCCCATACAGCCATTGAGACAGCTGTGTGATATGTGAGTCAGAGCATAGTACTGTGCAAATGCGGATTACGTGTTGGAATCCCACCAGATCCACTGACCCACTGTCTAACCAAGAGCAAGTCTTGTGACTTTCCAGTACTTTACCACCCTAGCTGCTGAACTGGGTAGAGGTGTGACCCTACTAAAAACAAGATATTTTATCTTACTTGTGATTGAGCTACCCTGAGTAGATACATTTTTAAACAAAATAATATAATAGAGGGTCAGCGGGGATCGAAACAAACAAAGAAGTTGACAGCAGATAAGGACCTAAGGCCCATCAAGTCTGCCCATATGGTGTCAGCGTAGCTCAGTTGGTAGCACATCCGCCTCTGGACCAGAAGGTCGTGGGTTCTCGTCCCACACCAAGATGGACTTGCACCTAAAAATCGCTGGCATCCGAGTGCAGTATTGGGGGTGCTGTACTGCTGTGGTGTGCTGTCCTTCGGATGAGACGTTAAACCGATATCCCTTCTGCCCATCCTGGTGTTGTCCTGGTGGGTGTCCAGGTGGGAGTAAAATAACCCAGGGTACTCTTCGTAAAGAGCAGGGAACATTCCCGGTGTCCTGGCCAACATTCCCCTTCCCATAAACCAGTTCATGCAATTATCCAGGCTGTGTGTGGGTGATGATGTGCGATATGGTCACCACCACACATTCAGTCCCTTCACTACCAGTCTAGCATTGCTTGTAAAGTGCTTTGGGATACTGTGTATGAAAAGCGCTATATAAATTCTGATTCTTCTTCTTTTTCTACCTTATAAATGTGCCATTGGCCTTTGCTTTGTCTATGCCTATCTATTCATACTCATCTGTATTGCGCCTTTATGCCTGTCCCATGCCTGTTTGAAGCCCTGCACTGTATTCTTATCCACCACTTCCTGAGGTAGGCCGTTCCATGCATCCACCACCCTTTCTGTGAAAAAGAACTTCCTCACATTACCTCTTAATCGGCCTCCCTCTGATCTCATGCTGTGTCCTCTTGTCCTGCTGTTTTTCTTATATTGAAACATGTTAGACTGTTTCACCTTGTTAATGCCCTTAAGGTGTTTGAATGTTTAAATCATATCACCTCTCTCCCCTTTGCTCTAGGGTATACATATTGAGCCCCGTTAATCTGTCCTCATATGTTTTTTGATGCAGTCCCTGCACCATTTTGGTTGTCCTTCTCTGGACGGCCTCAATTTGGTTAACATCCTTGTGAAGGTGTGGTCTCCAGTACTGCACGCAGTACTCCAGATGGGGCCTAACCAGCGTCTTGTAAAGAGGGATTATTACCTCTCTCTTCCGACTTGTGATACCCCTACTAATACACCCTAACATCCCCCTAGCCTTACCTACTGCTTTAGTGGTCTGCTTGGATTGAGCATCCCACGGACAGCTCTCCTCCTTCGGGGAGGGAGGGTGAGGATGATCGCTGAGCCACTGGCTCCTGGCGGTAGCTGGAGGCTAGTGCAGGCTCTGGGATCAATGTGTGGGCTGGGGTGAGCAGGCATCTGGCGTAGTGCAGGCAGGCGGGTGCACAGGAGCACCGTTGATGCCACTGCACACTCTCGCCATGGGGGGCACTAAGGGACAAACACTAATCCTCCGGTGCGAGAGATGGCAGGCATCATCGGCACTGCTGCAGACCCACTCAGGTCAGCTCCCCTTCAGCCCCTGGCCTCCAGGTCTTCACAGTGTGCAGGATAAATCCCCACTGTGAAGAGACCTGGGATGGCAGGGCGAAAAGGGTTCGAGCTTTGACTGGGTCCGAGGCAGCAGCTGAGTAAAGAAAGCCTGAAGAGAGGGGAAACATAGGACCACACCCAAGCCGAGGAGGTGTAAAAAAAGAGTAGGTAAAAAAAAAAAAAATAATATAATAGAGGAGTTGGCCATTATGCATATTCTTTCAGAAATCATATTTCTCAGTTCTGAGACCGAGTTCTGTGGCATTCAGTTCCAGGCAGCAGGACCGCGAGGAGCAGTAAGAGACTCCGGGGGAGATGAGAGCTTGCTCCTGTAATTTTAATGTTTAGTTTGTTTTTCCATTTAAGTAGGTTGCCAGGAGCACTCCGGGACATCAGAGTAGAGAATGGAGTAGCAACGGGGAAATACCCAAACAAACACTTCGCTTTTTGGCTTGAATTTCTAAATGAGCATTTGTCTTGGTTTGGGTTTAAAGTTCTAAATGAGCATTTGTTTTCTCTGGGGTATACTGTTTGGGTTTGTCAGGAAGGAGGATTTTGAGGGGCTAAATTGTTCTTTTTCACAGGATTAGCAACAGAAGTTAGCAGCAGCCAATCGGCGGGTGGCTGAAAGTGCCAAGCTTAAATTAAAATTTCAGATAAAGAAAGCACAGCTCCACTGCAGGGGCGCATCCAGTTACAGGCAGCAGGACCGCGAGGAGCAGCAGGAGGCTCCGGGGGAGACGAGAGCTTGCTCCTGTAATTTTAACATTTAGTTTGTTTTTCCATTTAAATAGGTTGCCAGGAGCACTCCGGGACGACGGGGGAGAGAGAACGGAGTAGCAGCAGGGGAAATACCTGAACAAACACTTTGCTTTTTGGTTTAAATTTCTAAATGAGCTTATATCTTGCTTTGGGGTTCAAGTTCTGAATGAGCATTTGTTTTCTTTGGGGTATACTGTTTGTGTTTGTCAGGAAGGAGGGTGTTGAGGGACTGAATTGATTTTTTTTTTCGTTTTATTGTTTTGTAGTGGGCTACATAGTTTACTAAAGCAGAAAATAAAGATATTGTGCTAATTGGTTTTTTTTCTGCAGCTGAGGTGAGGGGATTCGGCCCGTCCTACCCTCCCCCATTCCACCTGCCCCAGATTGGTCCACTTTTATAGGCGGTCACTCAGGAAACGTGGAACAACTTCCTGATTTAAGTCAGGGCAGGAGGGACTACAGTCGCTGTATATCAACACATTGGAGTGGGATTGGGACAGCAGTCTTACATAGCATCAGATTACAAAGGAGGTCAAATTAAAGCTACAGGGAAGGAGTGAAGAAGAGAGAGAAGAGAAACAGCTAAAAAATCACACACACTCACGGGGGAACATAACACAGTAAAGGGATACGAAGAGTACAGGAGAGTATAACTGGTGGTAAGGGGCATAGTTAATAAAGACAGGAGATGCAAGGAATGGTGCAGGGACGCAGTGTACAGAAGAGCATTTTGGATCATACGGTGCTGCCCTATCAGCAGACATCTCTGTGGGTTGAGGGAGGAGGTTGCCTCTCTCTGAAACGAGTTGGCCAGGATTTAGGAGACCTTCACCCCCATACAGAGGCCACCGTGTCCACAACCAGAACCTCAAAGAATGCCCAGGAAGAGGAGTGGATGGACCACAGTGGGCTCAGGGAGAGTGAGGAGGGGTCTCGAGCACATCCCCCAACCGGTCCAGCTAAGTAACTCCTGTGCTGTTTTGGAGGAGTGGGAGAGCCCCACAAGGTCACCAGCAGCTGAGACCAAGGAGGATGGGTGGGTCCTCCATGATGAAGCCCCAGGGAAGGGGGAAAAGGACCCCAGAGGAGAAGAAAACCACTCCTGGTGGGGGACTCAATTGTCCGGGAGTGAAGTTAGGGGCATCTGGCAGGGGGGAGAGGGAGGTAAAGTGCCTCTCAGGAAGCACTGCATGGAGAGATGGTAAGCGGATCTATAGGACTGCAAGGGCGATAGTAAGGAGGGAGGAACTGGATGTCATTGTCCACCTGGGGACAAAAGACCTGGCAGGGGACAAGGTGGAGATAGTCAGAATCCAGGAGGATTTCAGGAGGTTGGGGGGGAACCTAAAGCATATAGCACACTCCGTCTCCTTCTCGGAGGTGCTACCTGTCCATGGCAAAGTGGAGGCTAGATCACTCCACATCCAGAAATCCAACTGGTTGAAAGAATGGTGTGGGAAGGAGGATTTTGAGTTCATGGGGGACTGGGGCCCCACCTGGAGGGATGCAAGTTTGTATAAGGATGATGGCCTGCATCCATCCTGGAAGGGATCTTAGTGTCGCATCCATCCGGGAAGGGGACCTTAGTCCAAAGTGAGAAGTTTGAATGCTTTAGCAGCAAACATTTAAACTGGCCAAGGGGGGGAAGAGCCAGGAAGGTCAGTAGGCTTTGTATCACCCCCCCCATGGGCAAATGCAGAAAAATTAGTTGATGACAAGAACAGCTGAAGTAGGTGGAAAGGAAGAAGCAGAGGAATTGAGGCCACATAACAAAGATAATTGGGGTGGGGGGAAGAAGCAGAAGAACAAAAATAGGAACAGAGGGAGGATAGGCTGCGGAACATGGAAGGCCACGGTAACAAATGCCCGCAGTCTGGGAAATAAAATAACAGACTTGGAGGCCTTGGTAGTGGAGGTGGACCTGGACATAGTAGCAATAACAGAGACGTGCACTGCAAATCATGGGTGGGACATAAATGTACCGGGTTATGCTCTGTTCATGAGGGATGGTGGGGTAAAAAGGGGTGGTATTGGCCCTGTATGTCAGAGAGGGTATAAAGGCAACAGAGGTGCAGCATAGACAGGGGGAGGCCGAGGCACTGTGGGTCACCCTTGAACCTGGCAGTGTCACAGCAATACACACAGGGATGAGCCGGCCTGGTGGTGCTGAGGGTTGAGGCGCTGGACGCCACACCTCACTCCACGTTGGTGACCTGAGTTCGAGAACGGACTCGGGTCATTGGAGGTCAGCAGGGTAGGAGAGGATTGAGTGTCCGGAGGACTGCTCTTCTTGGGAGGGTTGGGGTATAGTGCCTGCTGCAGTAGCGACCGCAGTGGAGACTGGGGGGAGCAGTGATCAGGGGGCCTCACTAATGGGGATTGGGCAGTGGGGATGTCCTGTGGGCGCGCACAGGAGTGTGCACACCACACGCTGGATGTCATTGCATGTCCACACCAGAAGGGGTACGCAGAATGGAAAACTCTCACTGCGGACACATGAAGCCACCAACCGTCATCCAGCCCGAGTCAAACAAAGCCCAACATAAATCGGGTGGGGGTTCTAGGGCGATGCGGTTTCTTTCTTCTCCCGGTCCACCTCCTGCCAGAGGTGCCCCTCCGTAAGGGTTAAGCTACGGTCCTCCCTATCCTGCGGTTGCGGTGGAGGCTGGCTCATTCTGGGCTTGTTGAATGACCACGTACGTAGCCGATGTGGTGTAAGTATCCCTCTACCACCTGTGGGAGCATTAATAGAGTTGACAAAAAAAAAAAAAAATACTCACAGGGGTGATCTACAGGCCTCCAGCACAGGGGGAGGAAGTGGATAGGGAACTAGTGGATGAAATACACGAGATGGCGACTAATGGTGAAGTTCTGCTGCTGCTGGGTGATTTCTACATGCCCGGATGTGGATTGGTCCATCCAGGTAGCTGCTTCAACCTGAAGCAGAGGCATCCTAGATATCCTACAGCGAGCAGGTCTCAGGCAGCTAGTGCTTGATCCCACCAGAGACAGGGCGATTCTGGACCAAGTACTGACCAATGGGAACAGAATGATGGATGTCCGGGTAGAAGGACAACTGGGGCCCAGCGACCACCACATAGTGTGGTTTAGCATGGGGACAGGGACTCAGTCAAGTCACACAAAGGCGAAGGTTTTAGATTTCAAAAGGGCAGACTTCACTGAAATGGGAAGATGTGTCACAGTAGCCTTGCAAAAGAAGGAGTGGGGGGGGTGGAGGTTGAAGAGCAGTCGAGCCACCTGAAAGGAGCCATAGTGGAAATGACGAACCAATGCATTAGGATGGTATCCAAAGGCAAGAGAAGGTGGAAGCTACCATGGTTCTCGAAAGAGGTGGCAGACAAAGTAAGGACTAAAAGGGCATTTTTTAGGAAATATAAGGAGACCCAAAGGGAGGCAGACAGGGAAGTGTACTGAGAGTACCTAAGGGAAGCAGTGAAGGCTGTTATGAGCGTGAAGGCATGGACTGAGGAGGGTTTAGCACAGAAGGTGAAGAAAGGGGACAAGGCATTCTATAGGTACATCAATGAAAGAAGAAAAGCCGGGGGGGGGGGATAGTAAGGCTCAAAGAGGATGAAGGGGAATGTAAAGAGAGAGACCTGGACAAGGCAGAAATACTGAATAAATTCTTCTGTTCAGTATTCCCTCAAGAGGGGGAGGGTAGGGGACCACAGCTGGGCAACTGATGCAAAGGGGGGAGAGGTGGACACCAACCCATTCACAGTGGAGAGAGAGTCCTAGAGGAGCTTACAAAACTGAAGGTGGACAAAGCAATGGGGCCAGATGGCATGCACCCAAGGATATTAAAGGAGCTGCGAAGGGAGCTAGCAGCGCCTCTGGCAGCCATGTTCACCGAGTCACTTAACACAGGAGTGGTTCCAGAGGACTCGAAGAGGGCACATGTAATTCTTCTACACAAAAGCAGTAGTAGGGAGGAGGCGGGGAACTATAGGCCAGTCAGCCTCACTTCAGTAGTGGGTAGGATCATGGAAGCACTGCTTAAAGAAGGAACAGTGGCACATCTGGAATCCAACGGTGCACAGGATCTGAGGCAACATGGATTCACAGCACAAAGGTCATGTCAGATGAATCTGATAGATTTTTTTTGACTGGATGATGAAGGAAGTAAATGGGGGGGGGGTGGACGTCGCCTACCTTGATTTCAGCAAAGCCTTCGATACCGTCCCACATGAAAGGTTGGTTAACAGGATGGGTAGTCTGGGCATGAGGCACAAGGTGGTAAACTGGGTTATGAGCCGGCTAATGGAGGCAGAGGGTGGTGGTAAATGGGATCCATCCGGGGTGGGGGGTGACCTGTGGGGTACCTCAGGGATCAGTCCTTGGGCCGGTCCTCTTCATTGTCTTCATTAGTGACATTGCAGAAGGGCTGGAGGGAAAGGTCTGCCTGCTTGCAGATGACACCAAGATCTGCAGCAGGAGGGATACTCCAGATGGGGTGGAGAAAATGAGGAGGGACTTAGGGAGGCTTGAAAAATGGTCTGAGGTGTGACAACTGAGGTTTAACTCAAAGAAGTGCAAAATAATGCACCTGGGACAAAGGAACCCCAGGAGGGCTACAGGATGGGGGGGAGTTGCTGACAATCACCAATGAAGAAATAGGCAAGACAAATTTTATTCATATAGTGCCCTATCCAGGGGCTCAGAGCACTTAACAAAATAACAATAAAATAGAGTAAAACAACAGAATAAATTAGTTCAAATCAGATTAAGATTTATCAAATAAATAAGTTTTAAGAGAGGTTTTAAAGGCCTCTACCGAGATGGCAGCCTTAATATGTGGTGGAAGAGAGTTCCACAGGAGCGGTACAACCACCCCAAAGGCCCTATCTCCCGATCTTCTTAAATGGGAGGATGGTACAACTAGTAGGTCAGCTTCAGTGGAGCGTAGGGGATGGATAGGAGAGTACGGAATCAGGAACTCTTTAAGGTAGTCTGGTTCCAGACAGCGTAGGGCCTTGTATGTTAGCAAGCCTGTCTTGAAGGTGATGCGTGCACTCACAGGCAGCCAGTGCAGAGAGTGCAGAACAGGAGTGACATGGTCCCTCATAGAGGTGCCAGTCAACATCCTGGATGTAACATTCTGCACTAGCTGCAGGCAATGCATCAAACTTCCCAACAACCCCAGGTATAGGGCATTACAGTAGTCAAGTCGGCTAGTAATAAAGGCATGGATAATTGTGGCCAGGTCAGTGGGAGTCAAGAATGGATGGATCCTGGCAATATTCTGGAAATGGAAAAAAATAGCACCAACGAGTAACGCAGCCTGTTTTTCAAGGTCAAGCTGATCGTCAAGATTAACGCCAAGATCTTTGACCACCTTTATCACCGAGAGGCGGTGACCATCAACCACAAGGGCGGGTAGTCTCCTGTGAACAGAAATACCCCCATGATGACCCAGCTCAATCACCATAACCTCTGTTTTGCCGGGGTTGAGACACAGCCAGTTTGCGGACATCCAGTCATTAATCTTGGCTAAACGACAACTCGGCGTATCTTGGGTGGAAAGATCATACAGGGCACAAGACAGGTACAACTGGGTATCATCTACATAGCAGTGAAACCCCAGATTGTACCATCTAATGATCTCACCCAGTGGCAGCATATACACAGAGAACAAGAGAGGCACCAAGATGAAACCCAGCAGAACACCACAAGGCAGCACAAAAGAACCTAAGCAAAAATTTCCTAGGATCATGCGCTGCGATCTTCCAGTTAGGTATGAGCAAAATCAACACAAAACTGTGCCAGTAGGGCCCACATAGCCCCGCAGACAATCCAGCAGCACCCCATGATCAGCCATGTCAAATGCTGATAAGTCCAGGAGCACCAGAATGATATAGTGCCCTTGGTCCCTCGCCATGAAGAGATCATGCGCCACCCAGACCAAGGCTGTCTCAGTGCTGCGCCGAGGCTTAAAACCCAACTGGAGAGGTTCATAGATGGATAATGTCTCCAGGTGCTCAACCAGTTGGTCAACCACCGCCTTCTCAATAAGCTTCCCCAAAAAAGGAAGATTAGAGATAGGCCTATAGTTTGCAAGAATGTATGGGTCAGTAGATGTTTTTTTAAGGAGGGGTGTCACTACAGCCTCTTTCAGAGACGCAGGAAAAACTCCCTCACTTAATGACCCATTGACGATCTCCGCAAACATTGGTCCCAGGGAATCAAGCAGCTGGTGACAAACCGCATCGGACCTGGGTCAAAGGCACAGATGGTAGGATTCATACTGGTGAATACCCAAAGAACCTCATCCGCCAAAACCAGCCACAACTCAGTCCAACATGGCAGACGATGTTCACTAGCAGACTGATCACCTCCAGTAAAAACTGGACCAGAGGAGGTAATACATGCCCTGATAGAGGCCACTTTATCAGCAAAAACTGCTCGCACTTTTCTGTGGAAAATGCTGTCCCAGACTGGAGACAGAAGGGATTTAGCCAACTGTCAACAGTGCGGAACAGCGCAGCTGGATAGTTTCTTGCTGCAGCAATTAATCGTGACAAAAATTCAGTCTTTTTGAGATCAGTTGCCCGCTGATACTCTGAATAATGGAGTCACTGTGCCAACTTGTCCTCCTCAGAGCATGACCGCCTCCAAGAACGCTCTAACCTGTGCCCCTTAGTCTTCAACTGGCACAGCTCAGCACAATACCATAGTGAACAAAGCCGGAGGTCAAAGGGTGAGCTCAGTAAGGTGCAATCGGGTCCAGTGCCTCAGTCAAGGCTGTATTAAAAGCCTCGACCCTGGCTTCTGAACCCTGAGCATAGGCAAGCATCAAGCTCAAGACAACCAGCAACTCCTGGAGTTGGCAAGGCTCCAGTTTGTTTTTTGGATGACACCGGATTGACTCCACAGAGGGGTTGGCTTACAGGGGGTCCCGCACTGGAACTCAATCACATGATGATCTGACCAAACGCCGCATCAATCTTGACTGCCATAATGTCAAGTCCGAGTGAGAAAACCAGGTCCAGAATATGGCCATATGGTGTGTCCCAGAGGCAGCTGCCTGAGACAGTCCCAGCTGTGACATCAGCTGAAGGAGCTCTCGTCCAAAAAGACAGGATTCATCATTTACCCAGACATTGAAGTCCCCCAGGACAAGAATCCTAGGGGACTCCAACACCTGCTCAGTGATGAAGTCTGCCAGCTCCTGCAGAAATAGATTCCCACCTCCTGGAGGCCGGTAGATGAGAACTATTCTGCTGTTGACTCCCAATGCACTTTTAGTGGCCACACACTCGAAGGACACTGGTGTTCACACTTGGAGTGTGGTGAGGCCCAGGACGGATCTAAAGCAGATGGCCACCCTGCCCCCTCAGTGGTCCTTCCTCGGGCAGTGCAAAACTGAATAACCTGGAGGGACAGAGGTCGCCAGCAAAGAGCCAGCATTATCGCTTAACCAGGTCTCGGTAATGCAAACAAGATCGGCTGAGGAATCGGCAATGAAAGATTCCATCACTGCAGTCGTATTCCTCATTAATCTTGTGTTACAAAGAATGGCCTGAAGGGGATGGGCAAAGTTGGCTGGACACACTACCTGCTGCCTGGTGACATCTGGCAGAGCCCTAGGCAGGGGGACCAGGTATGATGGTCTTCTATCCTGGCCCCTTCTCCTCCTCCCTGGGTGTCCTCTGGTCTGCACTGCCTCAGTCTTGCCTCCACATTACCATACTGGGGACCCTCACTGCGATAGTTACTCCGCTCCCTTAGGACCCCAAACTCCCAACAGCAGCTGAGCACCCCTGCCAGTAATGACAATGAGAGCCCCAAAAAGGGGCGGAACGACTGCAGGAAGTCTGCTGAGTAGGTAGGCCAATCTACCTGCACACCTCTATGCATAACTAACTACAGTATAATAGTAAAGTAAGAAAATTAGAAAAGACCTGGCACACAACAAATAAACACACACCAAGCACACAACCAACAACAAACACAATTAAAATAAAAAATATCCCCCCAACCTGCAATAACAAATACAATGGAAAGAAGAATCCAAGCCTGTTACTTAAGTAAGAAAGTCTGTAAAATGTCCAAACCCAGTATAAAAAGACTTTGTAATTGTGTAATAAATGAAAATAGATCACACACAGTTCGCCAATGTACTTTTTAAGAAAAGAAGGCTTCAGGAGCTCTCACCCCCTTTGGCTATTTAAAATCAGCTCAACCAGGAAATCTTGAATGCAGCCACAAAGTTTTGGCACTCTCACTGCCAAGAAGTTCTGTCCTTAAATGATAAATAAATGTCTGGTAGCTCAGAATAAGCTGTGTTCCCCCTTTCCTTCAGCAACACTGTATAAGGTTCCTACCATGATGATGAATTTATGTCTAGCCCCGGCCAACACACTCAAGCACAAGCAGCTAAGCAGCCCGAAGAGAGTCTAACTTCTCGGCAATCCTTGATCATCACTTCAGATAAAAAAACTTCCTGATAGCAATAACCAGTGCAGCTCGCTATCAAGCCCACTTTATGGTCCAGCAACATCGGGTAAGAGGTAGTCCCCCTCCCCAAGCCTCACTCACGCCCAGTCGAGCAGTCTGCAGTGGCAACCACCACAGGCAGAAGACACCATAAGACGCTACCAGAGCAAAGGGCAAGACCCGGGAAAGGAAAGTCCCAGTCCAACAGAAAATTGGATTCCACAACAAGAGGTGCAGATATAAGGCTCAAGATAGAGGGCAGCCGTCCCTCACCACGGAATAAATCCAAGTTGCTTCACCAATTCCTTGTAAAGATAGCCTACAGGCAAAGGCAGTCAATTCAGGCAGCTAAAGTAGAGGAAACCAAAAAGTTTAGGCTATATACGGAAAAAAGTAGCGTTGTGTCCTTAGATGCCAGCAACGGAAAATGTGTGTGATCCAAACAGGCGTTCAACAATAGCGATACACACTATTTACCCTAACTAAAAATGAAACCTAACGCTCCTAAAATACCTCACTTTTAGCTCCTGTCTACAACTCACCTGGCCCTACAAAAAAACTATCTAAAACAAAACAAAGAAAATAAAAATAAAATTAAAACAAAGGATTCTCCTAAGCTAGAAACAGTCAGCCCAGCATTGCTGCCATCTTAGGAGAGACCTTGGGGGTTACTATTTCTGATGACCTAAAGGTGTCTAAGCAGAGTACAAAGGCTGCAGGGAGGGCCAGTGACATGCTGGGGTGCATAGGCAGAGGTATCACTAGCAGAAGGCGGGAGGTAGTGATGCCATTGTATAAAACACTAGTGAGGCCTCACCTAGAGTACTGTGTTCAATTCTGGAGGCCGCACCTTTGAAAGGACATTGACAGTGCGGAGGCTGTTCAGAGAAGGGCGATTAAGATGGTGCAGGGCTTGACCACAAAACATGCTGTATGAGGAGAGATTAAAGGACCTCAGTATGTACTCGCTGGAGGAGAGGAAGGAACGGGGGGACATGATAGAAACATTCAAGTACCTTAAGGGCATAAACAAGGTGCAGGGGGGAAGAATCTTCCAATATAGATGGAGTACAAGAATGAGGGGCATGATACGAAATTAGAAGGTGGCAGGTTAAGGGGAAATGTGAGAAAGTTTTTCTTCATGGAGTGGGTGGTGGACACATGGAATAAACTGCCGCAGTAGGTGGTGGTGGGAGAGAGCACAGTGGAGGGATTTAAACATGCCTGGGACATCATATGGAAACCTTAGAGGTGGGAAGGAGTGGTGAAAGGCCACTGACCAGAAAGGGTCGGAGGCTGCAAACAGGTATAGGGCTTATGGGCAGACTGGATGAGCTTGGTGGTCCTATCTGCCGACAGTTTCTCTGTTTCTATGAATGAACCCGCAAATTACAGCTTTCTCAGAACAAGCAGAACAACTTAGAGCATGCAGAATGTTTCCATGGCAACTGTGACACGCTCATCTCACCTACTACCAGAGGCTTGAGACACCACACCTCTGTTGCCACAAGACTGTTGCAAACTCTTACAGGGCTGCTCACTTTAGACACTCCTGGCTGTGCTTCTGTACTTGAAGCAGTCTCACATCGAGTTGGCAATGTGATGTTTGAGACAGAACATGGAGTGGACAATACAATATGTTACCTGTACCTTTTTAAACTCAGAGACACAGAGGGATCAAATATAGAATATTTCATCTACACAATGAGCAAGATATACAAATAATATACCAGGATGAACCTTCCCCACCGGAGAAATTAAAAATAAAATAGTTGTAAACAATAGAATTATGATGAACTGAAAAACCTAAACTGAACCGAAGCTTAAATTGTCTTACTACACAATATTCCTTACAGGTACGCTTTCCTAGAGCTCAAACAGCACTAGGATCCTTCCTTCCCATCCCCTCCCCTCCCCTCCACAAAAGAACATAAAGCACTGGGCTCTGCAGCCTCCTCAACCCTCATGTGGGATTCACTCAAGGCAGTCTTGAGAGGACACCTTATTGTTTGTCTTGAATGAAGAGACAGCGGGAGGCCTGTCTTACTCATATTGTTGAACTTTTAGTGGAGGAGCGGCTATTAATCAGCAGGTTGACACATTTGTTGTGGCTGATATTCTTAAATTGAAAAATGAGACCCAAGAGAGATACCGTTACAAAACTGATACGGCCCTTCAATTTACTCACCAGAAATGTTATGATGGCGGCCCTAGAGCTTTGTGTCTATTGACCTATCACTTGAGACAACATGTGGCATCTGCAGTGGTGGCCAACATTTGTCACCCAGTCACTGGCTCTCTGCAGTCAGTCAGAACACAAATAGTGCAGGTTTCTCAAACTTACTATCGGAATTTGTATATGGAGGAGGGATTCCCAATCTCCAATCTTTGGATGATTTTTTCTGCTCCTTAACACTTCCCACACTGACCCCAGAACAGAGGATTGAGCTTTTAACTCCTGTAGCCCAGGAGAAACTACTTTTCCTAGTTATCTCTGTTAAGACAGGGACGTCCCCAACTTGAATGTTGTTTTCTCTTCCAGTGGAACAGTTCTTCCTTAAAGGAAAATGGTCAACAATACAGGCTCCCGGCCCGCAAGGCTTACCCTCCGGTTAAGCCTTTTAAGTATGTTGTGGCATTTTCTCAACCTCAACATACTTTATTTTAATAAAGAAACCTACAATCTTAGGTGAGTGAGTGGACGCTGGGTTTCATTATCTGCAAAGGTGCGGTGCTGCACCTTTACAGATAATGGAGCCCCCCCCAGCTAAGATTATTATTACCTTGATTATCAAACAAGATTTGGACAGATGGATGCTGCTTCCCCTCACTTTAGTACAAAGAGTGGAGGTGATTAGAATTGTGGCCTAACCTGCTTCTGTACTTGTCTCAGACAATTCCAAAAACGCCTTCACTTGACCAATTAAACTTATTTCTAGGTTTCTTTAGTGAGGCAAATGGCCCGAATCAGATATACCATTCTTCAGTTACCTAAAGCTAAAAGGGAACTCACTCTTCCAAACTTTAGGTCAAATTTCGATGCAGTAAAGCTCTGTTTGTATGTTTATTGGCTCACAGACAGGTATATGGCTTGGTGGAGATCCTTGGAGCTATACGCCCAGACTGCGTCATCTTTCTTGGGCTTTATTCTTGTTACCCCAAATTTCATTACTTCAACTAATAAATAATCTGTTTATGCAGACAGCACTGCAGGTGTGCAGTGGACAGTTTCACACAAAATAATTAAGCCTGAATTCTTCTTGTACTGTTTACTCCCATACAGTGCACTTCCTTCTAGATTTGATCATTCCTTCAGGCATTGGGAAAAGAACAGGCTCTTTCCCTGTTTAATTTCTAGATGGGGAAAACTTTGAGACCCTTCCCAGAATTGTTGACCACGTATCATCTCTGAGTTCAGGATCACTTTTGGTACTTTCAAGCAGAGCTTTTCTGGTTCCACAGCTCACTTCTATTAAGAATGTGGACTTTCCTCTTCTCATCTCACTTCTTCAACAAACACAGGTGGTTCTCTTGCTCATGCAATTTCCAATATGTACCCGGACCTAAAACAACTTTAAGGTGTAGCAGTGCACCATATTAAGGAGGCATGGGATAGCAACATGCAGATTCCTATAATACCAGAGCTGTGGTCCTTGGTCCTCATTCTCCATCACCTCCTTCCCTTTGTGGAGGGGATTTGTGTGGAAAAATCTTGTGTAATATAGTCATACCCTGAATATAACTGCCAAATACCAAGGCCCTCACCAAGCCTCCTGTTGGAGGAACTGTGGAGAGAAACTGGGTTTCTGTGTCAGTATGTTATGGTCATGTACAAAAGATCCAACCATTCTGGGCCTCTCTTCAGATGGAACTTTGAGATCTTTTTCTTCCAGCTTGACCTTGGTCCCGAGCTTTCTAAATTGTTTCCCCCCGGACTATGGAAAGCACCAAATAGGAAATCAAAGCACATTTGTATGCCAGCTGCAAAGAAGACCATCACTAAACACTGGGCAACAGATACTTTCTCTTTGATCTTCCAGTTGCAAGATGTTGCTATAGATATCTACAAGTTGGAGAAAATACATTCACCATTAAACAACAGCTGCCAACCTCTCAAAACGTGGAAAATATTGATCCACTGTATCATGCAAAAAAAGACCAGAATTTGTTTCTTAAAGAGGTGCTACATAGGGGGAAGGGGGTGGGGACTTGGAGGGCCATCTTCTGAAGGTGGAATGGATAGTTGTTTCTGGGGGCAGACAGCAGAGAGAGGATTCAGCGGCTGTGAGATTATTATTGTGCCCCCCCCCCACATGGTTGGCCCTTAACCTCAGTAGCAGTACCTTACAGCTTAAGCCAAATATGGAACCTTGAACGGAAGACTAATGTGATTTGAATTGTTTCCGTTAAGAATGAGCGCATTTTTTCAATGAATGGCATGGAAGACATGCACTAGATTTTGTGCATTGTTGGTATTCTAAGGGTTTGCTGTTGTACCTGTTGAAAAAAATTTAAAAAAACATTATACCAACCCCCAAAAACACACACAGCAACTGGAGAGTCCTTTCTTGAATGCAGGATGTACACGGCTGACTTGCTCAAGGTCACACAGTATGCAAGTGAGGGCTGTAGGATTCAAACCCAGGTCTCCAGGTTTGCAGCTCAGAGCCTTAAACCACTGCTAGTTGGCATCTGTCTGCACTGAATTGCACAATATAATAAACACTAGATATTTATCGTGTATAGTATCCTTCCTGTATGAGGGCTTTTTATTTGTTTGCGTTAGCCATGGGTTAGCTTTCCTTTCCACACCAGAGATGGACACGCTGAAATTTGATTTGTGGGAACACAAAGCCATGTAGGCCTTGTTTAGAACAGTTAGTTAAAATGACAGTGTAGCCAGTAGAACAAAGCCCACACTGGAAGGCTAAGGACGCGCTTGTGCCAGAACTTGTTCATTGTCTTGCCAGCTCCTGCCATCAACTGTAAATTACTTCAGTCAGTTTGTTTAGCAGTATTACGGTGTAGTGGTTTTTGTTTTATTGTGCTTATTTCTTACTGTTTATATATTTTTTACTCTCTAGCATACATGCTGCTAGCACTGATATTATTAGACTCGTGGTGCCAATGGTTATAACCTGCTTCTTATTAAGAACAATTATTTCAGTGTTATTTTGTTTTAGTTTTTGATGACCAGGAAAGGAGGGTTGGACAATAATGCCTGTTTACAGCCTTGCCTCAGGGGACGGGAGGCTACAGATGCAGACCAACTGAAATTGAACTAGATTAAGCAGTTGGTGGTATTTTAATGAATGTGAAAATTGATATTTGTTATTTATTAAACTTGTTTACAAAAAAACAGTGCAACTAGCATGTGGTTGCCTTATTTTCCTGCCAAACAAATATGTTGGGCTAGTACCGTAAAAAATATTTTCCTTGTATATATTAATGCAGTATAAACATTGTAATCACAAAAAGCTTTTGATACTTGGCAGTGCTTTATATATCATCTGTTTAGTTGATCTGTTTCTGGTTTTCAGGATTCAACATGAAAAGCTGCACATCAAGCACCGTGGTCATGAAGCCATGCATGCGGAGATGGTACTGATTCTCCTTGCCACGCTGGTCGTGGCGCAGATTGTCCTGGTTCAGTGGAAACAACGGCACTGCCGTTCCTACAATGTAAGTTCTGCTTCCCAAGTAACACCTTCCTGCCCTGCAGGACCCAGTGTATAGCTCAGTGTGCTAAGGGTCTTGAGAAGTAGCCACAGTACTGTAAAGTAGCAAGCAGCAGCAGCATTTTCTCTGCCTTTTTTTGTTTGCATTTTTCCCATTTTGTGCCTTTTTTACTTGTCCTTCCATCCCGAGCTATGGCAAAACAGTCTCCCCTTATGAACTGCAGGGTCCCCATAGAGTTCCATCACCAGTAGTGACCCCAAAGCTCTTTCTTGCCCTGCTCAAGAGCTCTTTTTTTTTTTAAAGCTATTGTTAACAAAAAAAAAAAAAACATAAATTAGCAGCAGCATTTTCTCAACTCTTTTTAAGGGGGCATGGTTGTGTCTGTTTTCTTCCCCAATTTATGCCCTGTTGTACTCATCCTACCCCAAGGTCTGATACAACAGTTCTGCCCTTTCTTTGAAACGTGGTTCCCCATGTGTTCCAAACAACCTATGTCAGTAGAGGCCCCCTAGCCTTTGTCAGGCCTTCTGTCTAACTGCATTTGTCAACACCTCTTAGAGAGAGTTTCATGTTGAACCAAAAGGGTTTACAGCAGCAGTCCTTAGCCCATGTTGCCCCCTTGTCCGGGCCATCAGGATGAAGTCTCATGCTTTGTGATGCTGGCCTCCCTCCCGAGACTACATGCACTCTTGTGGACTATACTCCAGTCTCCGTCTGCCTGGGATCCTGGGTTGCTGAAGAACCTGGGTGCCCCACAGAAAGAACCTCCAAGCAGCCCAGCTTTCTTCATTTTGACACATTTTTACATCTGATGAACTATGTTTGGAAAGTAAAGTGTTTTAATATGTATTTCACACTTTAAAAAAAGCCTGTTCTGGTAAAGCATTGCAGTACTGTCTTGCCAGAATAGTTGTTAACTGGATTCAGTGGTATTGTAAAAGCACATGTAAACAGCAGGAACCTGCATTACAAACAAAGCAGGCTAGGCACCAGATGTTTATTTCCGGGCGTGCTGCAGTGCAGTTTGTTGTAAATGAACCAGTTGAAAGCATTTAGGACATAATTTGCTCATAGTCCTCCCACCAAGTGCTCCTGGTTCTTCATTCTAAGAAGAATCCTACCAAGCTTCCTCTGTGCCCCCATCCTCTCATTTCTAACTGATTCGCTGTCGCTGTAACTCGGACATACAATTCTAGATGAGTGGCTTACAGCAGAGTGGGCACAGAGTCTTGCTTGGGGGATGGAAATCTATGTGGTACTGTAGCATAACACATGCTGTTATGTGGCAGTTAGATTTATAATGAGGCAGTGTTTGTCTTCCTTGGTTTTTCCACCTTATCCAGTGAGTCAGGTGCTCCTTCAGCTGTCTAAAAACCCTTGTTTCCATTGATGTGCATACTACTGTTCCCCAGATGCCCACAGTCTGTCCCTGCATGTACTATCCCAGATTTGCTGTAGAAGCATAGACATTGCCAGCAGATAAACATCAAGGGTCCATCCATTCTGCCCAGCAAAATTTACTGCCTATCCCCTTGACCTACCATCTTTAAGGGGTATGTCGCCCTAATGCCTATGCCAAACCATGTTTGCTTCCTCTATCCTGCCACATCTCTCTATCTCCTCCTTGTGATATTACTAGCCCGTTATTCCTGTCTCACCCATTTAAAGTAACTGCCTTCACCACCTCTGTGAGTAGTTTGTTTCCACGGTGGAGCTTCTGATGAGAGAGAGGATCCAGAAGCTTGGGTACTGCAACTGGGTGGAAAAGATGTGTCATTCTCCTCCTGAGCCACCACTATTGTTTCCACCTGTTTTATATAACCCCCGTCCCACCCACACCCCACTGGGCTCAGTCCTCATTGTAACACTTTCTGGCCAATCAGAATAGGGCTAGCACTTGTTGGCATAGGATTGAACACACCACTACATCATACTGCATGTCGAGTCATGTAGCATACCAGTGCTGGGATCTCTTCCCCATCTGTTGGTTCTTATTCCTGTCCACATGACTACCTCCTCCGAGCTACCAGAGAGCATTCATTTACAGTAAGAGCTACCCCCACCCCTGAGGCAAGAGGTGTCTGCACAGCCTGATGTGTGACAGTCTGGCCTCATGACGTGGGCCCAAGACAAAGTTTTATTTATAATATATATTCTGTTTCCCAGCTATTCCCCTTGCTCCTTTCACTTGGACCTTTTTTTGTACCCAGGCAGTAGCCAAGGGCTAAAGAGTGGACAACAAGACGTTCACCTATTTACTATAGCTGCAGGCCCAGTGCTAGCTCTGTGGTCCTGCAGGTTTCATATGAACCAAGTTGGCTGAACTGTCCTGCTGGACTCATCACTCCTAACATCTGGTGCAAAGGGAGAGCTTCCTCACTTCAGCTGGGTAATGTTCAGGCAGGGCTGACGAACAATAAAGTTTAATAATGCAAGACAGCATGGAATACTGTGTATCTGCAACATTCTTCATCTCGGAAGTTTAAACCGTGAGACCTGGACCTTGCTGGCATTATGTATAATTCTTGTTGGACAGCTGTATTTTTTTTTATTTTATTTGGTTACAGTATTGATTAGAAAATGAAGTATGAAACAGGAAGCTTAGGTCTTGCATGAATGAATGCAGAAGTGTTTTAAATGATTACAAACTAGGTGTGGACTTTGAGTTATCAAAGTCTTAGTTTCACTGCAGTATTAATAATGAACTTTAACCCCAATATATACTGTAACGTGTTTTCAGAGTTCAATCTGTTTGAGACGTACGTCCGTAATTATATGCTCAATAACAACAGAAAAAAATCTTGCCCTTCTGTTCGGTTAGAGGCTATCCCTCATTAATGATGTTTTGTGCACCAGAGGATCAGCATTCACAATTGCACAGTGTGTTACTAAGTTGCGAGACTTTACTTACATAACATGCTTGTGTTGCTGACTGGCTAGTAATATATGCCAGCTGATACATGTGTTCATTACCTGATCTTCATGTTGAACCCTAGTCACAACCTACAGCACTCCCTGCATTGACCGCTTACATCAGCCCGTAGCCACATTTTAGGACTGGCTGAGTTGGGCAATGTTCTAAATCTGTCCATGACCATGAAACATGTTAGTCTCTTCTTGGACCTTCTAGACCCAAGTGCTGAGGGTGGCTGCCCTCGTGCATTACAACATTTCAGTTGGCACAAAGACATGATGTTTGTGTGAATGAAGACTGACGTGTAAACACTTGTGATCCGCACTGCCAGCGTCTTCCATGTTGTAGACTGACAAGTTCATGGGCTGGCAGTGTAGCCTAGAGGTTAGGGCAATGAGCCGTGAAGTGAACAAACTTGGTGCATCCAGTAGACCTGGGTTTGATTCCCTCAAACTCTGCGTGCATACTGTGTGACCCTTTGCAAGTCACTTAGCATTTGTGTGCTCCTGGAACACACCTGGAAACAAGCTGTGTCTCACTGCCATTCCCAACCCAACAGGTGTAAAATAAAAATACAAAAATTACTAGTGCTGCTCAGTGGAGCAGCAAACCTCAGGAATTATTATTTTTTTGTTTGGGGAGGATCTTTCTGTTCTCCTTGAATCAGTATTGGTCCAGTTGACTTTTAACCTAGCCCCCCCCCCAGCTTGATCTTTTGCATTTTGAGTGCTTAATTCTTGCCCACAAGAACCACCACTTGCCACGTCTAAACCTCGGGGAACTTGCCATCCTGGTAGAGTTGGATGGCTTGCCAAGGTCACCAAAAAGCTATATCTGGTGAAGAAAGAGGCAGGTCCCCAGAGATCAGTATGGTCGAACTGAGAAAGGGAGGCATGTTGGTGTTGTTTGCTGAGACTGCACCGATTTTCCCAGTTTGTGCCCCTATTCCAGTGCCCCCTCTTGGGTGGAGTCAGATGTCCCCCCCAAATCCTCTCACTCCTTCCTTGTCCTGTCAGCACAAAGCTCCTGGAGCACCAGGGGCCAGTGACACAGTGGGAGATCGCTCCAATCCCCAACCCATCCTCCTCCTGTACAGTTCTTTGGGCTCAAGATGTTACCTCTGGTTGCCATATGTACAGCAGCTCCCCAGTCACTGTGCTGTCCTGCTGGCAATTCTGAATGCACTGTAGACTATGCAGAGAGAGGTAATGCACATTTCTACTATGGAAAATAGGAATCGTACAGCTTTGGGAATATATATATGTGTGTGTGTGTATATGTGTGTGTGTGTATATGTAAGTATGTGTGTGTATAGATATATATACTGTGTGTGTGTGTGTGTATGTATATATATATATATATATAATTTGACTGACTCTTGAGTTTAGGTTCCTTGGAGCTTACTGAAGGTGTAGTAATGAGAAAAACATTTTCCCTTTGGGCAGCAGTCTGATTTGTCAGGAAATGCCTCTTGCTATGATGTGTGGATGAAGAAAATGTGGAGTAATCCGATCCAGATGCCAATGTTGCCATTTACCAATAATGCAGATGTGTTATTATATGCATATCTCCAGATGGTGACCTCTCCAGTATCAATAATATATTCCAGATCCCACACCACGTCCTTTCGGAGCCGTATGACCAGATTGGATATGCGTTCCTTCTATGTGCGGATGAACGCTTCCACGTTTTCACTTAAAGCAATTATTGTAAAAAATGATCATTTTGATTGTTTGCGAAATTGATGGATAACCCCTGTAATAGTTTTAATTCTGTCGGGTTCTCTTTCAAACTAATTCCTCCCAGCCAGTCAGCTTTTTGTATTTAGCTGGCATATTTCCTAATAAATCTCCAACAAGGAGGCCAGCAACATTCCTGACAAACCATTTGAAGTTGTTCAGGAAATTAATTCTATAGAGAAGGTAATGAATTAAAATTACCTTTTGTTGAGTCTTAACAAGGAAGTGATGCAGTTCTGCTTGTTGTGAAGTTATAATATTGGCCTATTAAAACTGTGAATGCAGCTGAAAACCTATCTGTGTAAGTGTAAAACTTGGTTTTTACTGTTGATATGGATCCCATGCATGTTCCTTTATAAAACTAATTTCAGGTCCACCCTAAAAAAGAGTTTTCGCTTCCATTAGGCCTACCCAGTTGCCAAAAAAAATAAATAAATAACTAAATAAAGTTCAAAGTAAAAACTCAGACTGTCTCTGAAGACACACTGCTTTCTCAACAAGCAGGCATGAACTCTCTACAATAATAACATGTGTAAAACCACTAGATTTACACTGATTATGTTTTAACTCTGTTTTCTAGGTTTTCTGTTTTCCCTTTTAGTGGTCCACTAAGCACTGTAGATGGATAATGTCGTACTTAGGTTACTGAGTCTTTCAAAATGTATCTGACTCTGCCCTGCTGACCTAATGATTACTGTCTGTGACATCGCAGTCTGTTGTCATGGTGAGCACTATGATGTCATAAACGAAACCACTGTGAGGTTAACCGTGGAGATGAAAATTCTTTTTATACAGACTTTTTGGCTAGATTACCAAGATGTGCTGTACACCTTGGGAAAGAAACACTGGAAATGAAGAAAGTATATTCTAGCAAATTGTAATAGCTGAAACATCAATATTTATGAAAGTACGTGATGAAGTGCAGAATTGCTCTTTAAGTGATTCTTCAGTAGCCAGAAAAACATTTTAAAACATAATATTGGGATGCAGTTCCGCTTGTAGTCCATTATTTTTCTTATTGCTGAGGTCACTTACATGATAAGGGAACCTTTGCCCCTCAGTCTTCATGTGCTGCTCCTGCTCTGCCCTCCTCTGAAGCCATACTCCTGTTTGTATCTTCGTCTGTTGCTGTGGACATGACTATGATCCCAGAAATGGAAAATTAAGTGATTTCAGCGCAGGAGGATCAGGTGAAGTCTTAAGGAACGGCTATCCTGTTTTTAAACAGATATCCTTAGTGATGCAAAAGAGGGACAATAAGTACAGAAAATGAATTAAATGTAAACTGAATTGTGTTTCAATCTTATATTTTAAAAGGTTTTCCTGGATACCGGAAAATCGCCTAATAATAGATTATTTGACTTTCACTTATCATTTTATTACAACGTCTTTTATCACTACTGAAGACTGCGTATGCCACAAAAAGCGCAGTTGTTCCCACATGTGACAGAGGGTTTGTAACAGACTTTCTGAAATACTAACTTTTAATTATAGGCCACTACAAAAAAAAGTTGGTCCTCAGTATTCGCCTCTTCTTACTGTCATTTTTTTTTTAAACTTTGAGTGTGTTGTATATGAGTATTTTAAATTTGTAAGATTTCTATGTTGTGGGAGGCCAGTTATGGAGTTTTTGACCCTGATGCTCCGAGACAAACAGCACAGAACTCAGCTATACCCTTTAGCAACAATGCTCACAGGCAAGTAAAGCTTAAAGTACCAATTGAGCAGTTTAATTTTGCAGTGCAAGGAGGGTTAAACAGCTAACCTGCTTAGTAGTACCCCACTAAACAAAATTGTCACACTTCTGAAGGCAGTATAGCATAGTGGTTAAGGGTACAGAGCTGGAGACCTGGGTTTGAATCCCATCAGCCCCACTTGCATACCATGTGACTCTGAGAAAGTCACTTAACTTCCGTGTGCTTCCAGGTCACACCTGTAAACAATCTGTGGCTTAGTGTGCCTTTCCTGGTTAAACAATTTCCCTTTCCCTTACTAATGGGCAAAAAAAAAAGCTTTGTTGCTGAAAGGTGTGGCTTAGTGCTCTACTTTTTGTCTGTGGGTACGTTTTCTTGCTCTGGATATCACTTTTCCTCTGTGAGTGGCCATCAGCTTTCTTTTTGCAGTTACTGTGATTCCCGGAAATAAAGTGTAAGAGTTTTGTTTGTCACTATAACTAGCAAATTTAAGTCTGTGGAGGGGAAAAAAACTTTCTTCCCCATCCATGAAACTGCCCAGAAAAATCTGCACATTAGCATATTTGCAGTATGTTTCCTGGCCTTAAGTGTATTTTGTTTTTAGTATAATTTCTGAATTGTATGTGTTGGCAACAACAAACAGTCAAAAGTCTAATAAATTAGAACCAAACGACAAACAGGCCGTCAGTAAAAGCACTGTGCTAATCCTAAATGGAATCAAAACAGTTCGCAAAATGTGGATACTGGGCTCAAAATGGCTGCAAAACCTAATCTTCGTACTTAAAGCCAACTTTTTCACCATGTCACATTCTCTGATATAGGAAAGGGCAATGTTTGCTCCCTGGTGGTTGACTGACGTTTTGGTACATCATGGCAGCCCTGTCTCTGATGCACGTGTGCAGTCACAGTGCCTATAAAATGTATCAGTGTGCAAGTCTAGCACATGTGTAGCAAGGGGGGGGAAGGGTGTTTAATTTTTTTCTTGTATTCTATCAATAAATTGAGACTGTTTTCCCAATTAAATTTAATGATGCAACATAGAAAAGCTACTGTAGGTCTTAAAGTTGCTCTCTGCCTTTCTTTGACAGCTGGTGACCCTGCTCCAGATGTGGGTTGTTCCTTTGTATTTCACTGTAAAACTTTACTGGTGGCGATTCCTATCCACATGGGGAATGTTCTCGGTTATTACAAGTTACATCATCTTCCGAGCTACCCGCAAGCCCCTCTCAGGAAGGACTCCACGGTATGTATTACATTAGGTTTTTCTGAAAAGTCTCAGAGGGTCTCTTTGTTGCACTGATTTGCCATGCCAAATGATGCCGTACATCACAGGGTTCTGTCACAACCTCCAAAGATTCAGCATTGCGTGATTGATAGGTGACTGTCACTGTACAAGATCTTAACTGGCCTTTAAATGTTATGAAATAGTAGGCCAGATGTGAGTTCCTATTCTTGTAGATGATCTAGGGATCACAGGCCTTTGGTCAGAAGATTTGAATTTCTTGTCCCAGTGCTGAGAATACAATACAGTAACCTGAGGGTTGGATTGGACTGCAAGTCTGAATGCTGAGAATACAATGCAGTAACCTGGGGTTGGGGTTCTAGTCCCAGTACTAATAATACAGCACAGTAACCGGGGGTGGGGTTGGGGTACTAGTCCCACTGCTGAGGATACAGTGCAGGAAAGTGTGGGTGGGGGTTGCATTTGCACTCTCAGTGCCAAGAATACAATGTACTTACTTGTGGGGGGGGGGCTAGTCTCAGTGCTAAGAATACAGTGCAGTAACCTGGGGGGTTGGGCTTCTAATCCCAGTGCTAAGAAACAGTGCAGTACCCTGGGGGTCGGTTGGGGTTCTTGTCCCAGTGCTATGAATACAGTGCAGTAACCTGGGGAGTTGTGCTAAACTGAATGCGCAGAACAAAGTGCAGTAACCTAGGGGATGCGGTACTAATCCCAGTGCAAGGAATGCAGTACAGTAACCTGGGGGTTGGGGTGCTAGTCCAGATACTAACAATACAATGGAGTAACCAGGGGGTTGAGGTTTTAGTCCCAATGCGCAGATGGCAGTGCAGTAACCTAGGGGTGAGTTGGGGTTCTAGTCTCAGTGTTAGGAATACAGTGCAGTAACCTGAGGGGTTGGGGTTCTAGTCTGAATGCAAAGAATACATTGCAGTAACCATAGCGGGGGGGGGGGTATGCTAGTTTGAATGCTAAGGATCCAATTCAGTAAGCTGGGGGTTGGTGTGCTAGTCCTGATGCTAAGAATGTAGTGCAGTATCATGGGGGTTGGGGTTCTGGTCCTAGTGCTAATTATGCTGGGCAGTAACTTGGGGGTTGGAGTTCTAGTCCCAATGCTAAGAATACTGTGCAGTAACTTGGGGATTGGAGTTCTAGTCCCAATGCTAAGAATACTGTGCAGTAATTTGGGGGTTGGGGTTCTAGTCCCAGTGTTAAGAATGCTGTGCAGTAACTTGGGGGTTGGAGTTCTAGTCCCAATGCTAAGAATACTGTGCAGTAACTTGGGGGTTGGAGTTCTAGTCCCAATGCTAAGAATATTGTGCAGTAACTTGGGGGTTGGAGTTCTAGTCCCAGTGCTAAGAATACTGTGCAGTAACTTAGGGGTTGGGTTGGGGTTCTAGTCCTAGTGCTAAGAATACAGTGCAGTAACTTGGGGGTTGGGTTGGGGTTCTAGTCTCCGTGCTAAGAATGTAATGCAGAACCTGAGGGTTGGAATGGTGTTCTAGTCCCAGTGCTAAGAATACAATGCAGAACGTGAGAGCTGGAATGGGGTTCTAGTCCCAGTGCTAAGAATACAGTGCAGAACCTGAGGGTTCGAATGGGGTTCTAGTCCCAGTGCTAAGAATACAATGCAGAACATGAGGGTTGGAATGGTGTTCTAGTCCCAGTGCTAAGAATACAGTGCAGAACCTGAGGGTTCGAATGGGGTTTTAGTCCCAGTGCTAAGAATACTGTGCAGAACCTGAGGTTTGGAATGGGGTTCTAGTGCCAAGAATGCAGTGCAGAACCTGAGGGTTGGAATGGGATACTCATCTGAATGCTGATAATACAGTGCAGTAACCTTCAGGTTAGGGTTCTAGTCCCAGTGCAAAGAATACAGTGCAGTAAACGAGAGGGAGGAGTTGAGGCTCTAGTTCCAATGCAGACAATACAGTGCAGTAACCAGGGTGCTGGAGTGCTAGTCCCAATGCTAACAATAAATTGCAGTAACCTTGGGGGGTTGGAGTACTAGTCTGAAGGCTGAAAATACAATGCTGTAACTTGGGGATTAGTGTGGTACTTGGAATGATAAGGATATAATGCAGTGACCAGGGGGACATAGGGTTCTAATCCCAGTTCTAAGAGTACAATGCATTATCCTGTGGTTTGGACTTCTAGCCCCAATGCTAAGACTACATTGCAGTAACCTGGGGGTTGAGGGTTTTGTCACGATGCTAAAAATGAAAGGCAGAAATCTGGGTGGTTGGATTCTAGTCCCAATGCTAAGAATTCAGTGCAGTTACCTAGGGGGTTGGGGTTCTAGTCACACTTAGAATACAGTGCAGTAACCTGGGGGGTTGGTGTTTAAGTCCCAGTACAGTGCAGTACCTGGGGGTGGTGTTCTAGTCCCAATGCTCAGAATACAGTGCAGTAACCAGGGGTTGGGATTCTAGTCCCAATGCTAATAATACGATGCAGTAACCAGGGGGGTGGGTTGGGGTTCTAGTCCCAGTGCTAAGACTACAATGCAGTAAACTAGGGGGTTGGAGTTTTAGTCCAAATGCTAAGAATACACTTAAGTAACTTGAGGGAGTGTTGGGTTGATATTCCAGTCCCAATGCTAGGACTACAAGGCAGTAAGTTGGGAATGTTGGGTTGAGGTTATATTCCTATGCTAAGAATACAGTGCAGTAACCTGGGGGTTCTAGTCCCATTGCTAATACTACAGTGCATTAACCTGGGGGAGGGATTCTAGTCCCATTGCTAACTCTACAGTGCAGTAACATGGGGGTTGGGGTTCTAGTCCCAGTGCAAAGTATACAATGCAGTAACCCAGGGATTGAGTTAGGATTGTAGTCCCAGTGCTGATGGGGGGTTGTCTAGTTCCAGTGCTAAGAATGTAGTGCAGTAACCTGGGAGGTTAGGTTTCTGTTCCAGTGCTAAGAGTACAATGCAGTAACCTTGGGGGGGGTGCTGGGTTAGGGTTATAATCCCAATGCTAAGAGTATAATGCAGTAACCTGAGGGGTTGGGGTGCTACCTGAATGCTAAGAATACAATGCAGTATCCTGGGGGTTAGGATTCTAGTCCCAATGCTAAGAATACAATGCAGTCAGTGCTAAGAATACAGTACAGTAACTTGGAGTGCTGGGTTGTAGTCCCAGTGCTAGGAATACAGTGCAGTAAACTGGGAGGGTGCTGGAGTTCAGGACCCAATGCTAAGAATGCAGTGCAGTAACCGGGGGTTGGGGTTCTAGTCCAGTGCTAGGAATACAGTGCAGTGACATAGAATTTTGGATTCTAGTCTTAAGGCTAAGTATCCAGTGCAATAGCCTGTGGGGCTGGGGCTTTAGTCTCTGTGCTAAGAATACAGTGCAGTAACCTGGGGGGTTGGGGGTTTACTCTCAATGCTAAGAATACAATGCAGTAACCTGGGGGTTGGGAGTCTAGTCACAGTGCTAAGAATACAGTGTAGTAACCTGGTGGGTTAGGAGTACAGTCCCGGTGCTAAGAATACAGTGCAGTAACCTGGGGGGGTTGGGAGTCTAGTCTGGTGCTAAACATACAATGCAGTAAGCTGGGGGTTGGGAGTCTAATCCCAAGGCTAAGAATACAGTGCACTAACATTTGGTGTTGGGGTTTTAGTCCCAATGCTAAGAATACAGTGCAGTAACCTGGAGAGTTGGGAGTCTAGTCCCAGTGCTAAGAGTACAGTTCAGTAACCTGGGGGTTGGGAATTTAGTCCCAGTGCTAAGAATACAGTGTAGTAACCTGGGGTGTTGGGGCTTTAGCCCCAGTGCTAAGAATACAGTGCAGTAACCTGAAGAGTTGGGAGTCTAGACACCAAGGTCCGAATTATTGTGGATAAGATAACTGTTACCCAGACAAGGAGAGGCAGGAGTTGTCCTAGAGATTTAGTCCCCGCAGGGCGTTTATTTAGTACCAGTGGGTAGGGATACACAGTCCCAAGAGGAGGAGAAATCACCCAACACAACGGGGCGGTAAATAGGACAGAACATTTTATCTATGACTGCCAAAAATGACTTCAAACAAGAATAGAATAGGTATTTAGGCCTATTGCCACTATACTTTTATAATTATTCTACAATTGTTATTCCTATTACTAAGCTTAGGCGAAGATCAGATGATATGCACTACCCACAACAATATTTGGTTTAGCTATAACTACACATTTCTACCGAAGTCCAGGTGTTACAGGAGTCCAGAGGTCTGACGTCTTCGTGTACACCGTTGGTCTACAATGGTAGCTACGAAGGGGAAGCAAATGAAACAGTTGACCAAGGGTGTAGACAGGCATACTCACTGTACACATTTGTGTACAGTTTTGTTGAGTGCCTGTCACAAACCATAAGCCACTCTGTTAATATTATCATTCTAATCTGTAGTATTTGGGTTAGTGTAGGCCACTGAGGAGTGTCCAATACATGTATAACCTCTTTAGAGAGTAGAGGATTCCTCTGACAACAATCTGACTTGTTTGGAAGGGGGTGCCATTTGGAAAAGATGTGTACATTATTTAAAGGGGGGGTGTAACTGTTGGAGACTGTGTACAAAATGGAAATTTCTGGCTACACCCCTGCAGTTGATACTAACACAGTTCCCAGCAGGGACATTGTAAGTATAGCGCAGTGGTCTAAGGCTCTGAGCTGCAAATCTGGTGACATCCAGCAGACCAGACCTGGGTTTGAATCCCACAGCTTCCACTTGCATACTGTGTGACCCTGAGCAAGTCACTTAACCTCCTTGTGCTCCCAGGTCGCTCCTGTAAAAAAGCTTTCAGCTTAGTGTGCTATACCTGGTTAAACAACTAAAAAAAAAAAGTCCACTGGGTGGTGAGAGGTTTGGTAAACAGACCATATGATTCTTCAGCAAAAGCCCACTCTCACCAAGGCTGCCGGAATGAAAGAACCAGAGCAACTGGTTCCTGAATAACCCACTTACAGGCTGTCTGATTCTAAACTGAAGACAAAGGATTCCTTGGCTATACTGAGGTACCACTTGCCCTATGTTAATTGCCTGGAACACTAAAGGCCTAAATGCCTTATTTGCTGTGGGGCCTATATGCCCTACTTACTGCCGCTAGGCTGGATTGCCCTAATCCACTAGGCCAGGGCTGCCCTTACTACCACTAGGCTGGCTTGTCCTAATCTAACTAGGCCAGGGCTACCCTTACTACCACTAGGCTGGCTTGCCCTGATCCACTAGGCCAGGGCTGGCCTGGGACCCTACTTTACCTTGGGCCTAATGCCCTACACTTACCTCGGGCCTAATGCCCTACAATTAGCTGTGGGCCTACTCGCCCTTTTAACACTGGGCCTAGTGCCCTTCGAAATGGGCCTGGTGCCCTCTATACTGTGGGCCTAAATGCCCTCTTACAACTGGGCCTGGTGCCCTGCTTTACAATGGGCCTGGTGCCCTAACAGAAATGGGCCTGAATTGCCCACTCTTTACTGGGCCTGGATCATCCCTTTATATTGGGCCTGGTGCCCTAACAGAAATGGGCCTGAACTGCCCCCTGTTTACTGGGCCTGGATTGCCCCCTCTTTACTGGGCCTGGATTGCCTCCCTCTTTACTGGGCCTGGATCGCCCCTTTAAATTATTAGCAGGCCAAAAGTGGCAGGGCCCCTTTAAATCTGAAAGGCTCTCTGAGCCTGCTGCCACTCTTTTAGCAGGTTGCCTCCCCTAAACCCGCCCCCTCTATGAATATTTATAGGCCTGTGCTTGGCCTTGATGTCCTGGCCCCTCCCTGTGGGCGTCTCTTCCTGTCCACCCTCCTGAATATCAATTCGGGGTCCTACTGACCCGATGCCCCTGTGGTGCTTTCGCGCTTGCCTTTTGCACCTAAAGTGCTCTTTAAAAAAAAAACAGTCTTTCCTGAAGAGGCAAGCAGCACAAATCTGCGTGCTGCTGCCGACTCAGCCACACAAACTGGATTGAGGAGAACAGGAGGCAGCCGGGAGGTGGGCGGTCTTGCTGGCAGTGGGAGGGAGTGAAGGAATGGCAGGCGAGGCGAGGACAGACTGGGTGGGCCTCGCGGCTGACAGCAACTCGAGGCGTAGGCTCTTGAATACCGCCAGACGTGGGACCGAAATAAACTTTAAAACACTCGGGGGGGGGATTAAAATAAAAGCGATGGGGCTCTTAAGCCCAGCACACGGCAAATGGGCGTTTACTTCTTGTGGTGCCCGATGGCACCACTGACTGCGAAACGGAGCAGATATAGGAGTCTTCAGGCAAGGGAGGCAGAACAGGACCACAGCAAGCCCTGAGGGACGGCTTCAACCCAAGGTAAGCCCTAACCTGTCCCTTGACTTCTATATCCTGTCTCCTCAACCTCTGCCCAGGAGCAACTGACTAACTGTAAAAATATTTTTTAAACTTAAACCCACCAGGGTTCCAGAGTGGCTGGAGTAGAATGCTGTACATGAGCAGCTCAGCACAGCATTCCATCCAGGCCATTGTTACTGGAGCTACATTAATTCTATTTTTTTTTTTTTTTTTACCAAGGTTTAAGTGCACAGGCGCTTTTCTTTATTAATTACAGAGTTTCTGTGCTGTACAGGGATGGGAATCACTTCTGAGGGGCCCCTTTATGTAATTACCCTGCAGACTGTACCAAAGGCAGGCACCCTGGGTACCTGTAAACCCCTAATCTTTTTATTTAATTTATATTTCTGGGATGCCCCAACTTTGGGGCATTACAGATTCGGGCCCGCCTGAAAATACATGTCCCCATGTATTCCCTTAAACACTTTATAAAAGATACTTTCTTAACACTCTAATATCTTACTTAACACTTTATGGAGTTTTATGTTAATAAAACTCTTAAATTCTCTAAATTCTTAAAACATCTACTATTATTGTAAATGTCTGAAGTTTTACACTAAAGTGACTGTGTCTGGCTAATTACTTTGAATAGATCTACATACGGTACCATGGTACAAGTTGGGAGGCTTCTGTGATATACCTTCTAGGGGGGGACACCTGCATTCGATCTTTGGGATCTGCGGGGTTGGAAACCTACAGGTTCTTGAACAGTGCGCTCTCTTTCTAGCAAATCTGACATTTCCGGATCTATCACTGGTACACCATTTGGATGGTCATGAGAGTTTACATACGAAGTGCTACTCCATGGTTTTTTACACCAACTGGTTGGCGATTCTAGTTCCAACATTCTGTCTTTTATGGACTTCTGCCTCTCCTTTGGCGTAGGACTGTCCTGATCTTTAGCGAGAGAACAGCGTCTCTGAAAGTGCAAGCTTTTAGGAGATTCCGGTGAACAATCTTGGTACCGTTTCCTAATTCTTGTTGGATCTTGTATACAGGTAGTTCGGGATAAGGTATTTCAATAATACAATATGGTTCTGGTTCCCACTTCAAAGACAGTTTGCTGCAATTTTGGGTCTTCTTTAACATTACTCTCTCTCCAACAAGTAAAGGTGTAGCCTTGGCCTTGATGTCATAATTTGCCTTTTGCTTTTGCCATACTTGCTCCATGTGTCTGCCAACAATTTGTCCAGCTTCCTGCAAACGTTGGTTATGTTCCTGGACCCAATTCGTAACTGGTTTCTTTACTTTGGTTTCCTCCAGTGGTACTTCTAACACTAAGTCCATTGGAAGTCTTCTGTAGCGTCCCAAACATTAGATAATGAGGTGCATAACCCGTAGAGCAGTGGATGGTATTATTATAGAGATATGTGAGCTCGGGAAGCAAAGCTGGCCAGAAGGGACGTTTATACTCTGGTAGGGCTCGCAGCATCTCCAGCAGAGTCTGATTCATTCTTTCCCAGAGTCCATTACCTTGGGAACGGTAAGCAGTGGTTTTCAACTTATGGCTTCCATACAGGGTGCAAAGTTCATGAAACAGTTTGGATTCAAAAGAATTCCTTGATCCATGAGAATTTTTGTAGGATATCCAAAAGGTCGTACAAAACATCTCAAAAAGGTCTCAGCAGTAGTTCGAGCAGATAGGTCTTTTACTGCACTCGCAACCACGTACTTAGAAAAGTGATCAACCATAGTGAGGACATAGATGTGTCTATTTGTGCTTGGGTCTAACTTTAAATGATCAAGAGCAACTAGTTCCAATGGCACGTTACTAACTACTGGATGGAGAGGAGCTCTCTGATTAATCTTCTCTCTGCGCTTTAAATTACAGGATGGGCATTCCTCACACCACTTTAGTACATCGCTACACATTCTTATCCAGTAAAACCTTCTGATAACAGCCTTAGTTCTTTTGTGACCAAAATGTCCTGAATTATCATGGTACGCTTCAAATACTACGGACGCACTGGTTTTTGGAACTATGATCTGAGTTAATTCTAGGTGCGTAGTAGGGTCTCTACTTTTTTTAACTAAACGACAATCTTCTGGCCAGATGAGTTCTGTGTCTCCAAAGTTTCATTGCTTCTGTGTTCAGCTTCTTTCGTTCTCATTGGGTCATGCGTTTCTGTGCAGCAACTAGAGCTTTTACTTGGCGGATGATAGGATCTTGGTCTTGTAATTTCACCCACAGATTTTTTTGGTTTGCAGTCATGTCATCCACTTCTGGTTGAATTTCTACTTCAGGCTTGGGAGCAACCTGACAACATGCTTGCACAGTCTCGGCTGGTACTTGCAGAAGAGGTGGCATTACTATGTTTTCCAGCAAGGTGTCATCCACTTCTGCTTCCTCTTGTCCAGGCATCTGAGACAAAATGTCTGCGTTTGTATTTGCTTTACCAGAACGATATTTTAAGGAGAATTGGTAATTTGCAATTCGAGAGGCCTACCTCTGCTCGAGGGCTTCCAGCTTCACAGTATTCAAGTGTGCCAAAGGATTATTATCCGTGAAAGGGGTGACAGCCAAATATTGCCGGAATTTCTCTGTGATAGCCCATTTCAGCACTAAAAATTCAAGTTTGAAAGAGCTATAGTGGGTGGCATTCCGCTCAGAGCCTCTTAACCCTCAGCTTGCATAGGCTATTACTCTTTCTATGCCATTCTGATCTTGTGTGCGAGTACCGCGCCCAACCCTTTGTTACTGGCATCGGTATATAACAGAAAAGGTTTCGCATAATCTGGATACGCCAATATAGGAGCCTCAGTTAGTACTTTCTTTAATTGATCAAATGCTTCTTGCTGTTCAGTTCCCCAGGTAACTAGATGATTCTTTGGTACTTGCCCCTCTGCTGATTCTCTTAAAAGTTCATGTAATGGCACAGCAATTTTGGAGAAGTTCTTGATAAATCTCCGATAATATCTCACGAGTCAGGCCATTTCTTTACTGCTTCAATCTTCTCTGGGTCTGGCGTCACTTCTTCAGCAGAGACTATATGTACCAGATAACTTACTTTAGTTTGCAACAGATGACATTTAGAGAGGGTTTTATTTTAAGACCATATCGGATCAATCTTTGGAACACCTCCTCCAAGTGAAGTAGATGATTTTCGTGAGTCTTTGAATATACAGTTATATCATCCAGATATAACAAAAGGATATCGAAATTCCGGCTTCCAAGACAACGTTCAACCAGTCTCTGAAAAGTTCCCGGTGCGTTACACAGTCCAAAAGGCATCCTTGTAAACTCGAAAAGACCCATGGGGGTAATAAAGGCTGTTTTCTCTTGATCCTTTGGTGCCATAGGAACTTGCCAGTATCCGCTGGTTAAATCCAGAGTGGAGAATATGGCCGCTTATTGGAGAGCCGTGAGAGAATCTTCTATCCGAGGCAAAGGATATGCATCCTTATGGGTGATGGCATTTAATTTGCGGTAATCCACACAGAATCGGATCTTACCATCTTTCTTCTTTACCAGGACTATTGGCGCTGCCCATGGGCTGTGGCTTTCCTTGATCACTTCAGCCTCTTTCATTTCTCTGATCATCTCTTTTACTTGCTGGTACATGGCTGGTGGAATAGGTCTAAATTGTTCTCTGATAGGCGGGTGTCCATGGGTACTGATGTGATGTTGTACCCCATGAGCTAGGCCGAAATCTAAGGGGTGTTGGCTAAAAGCTTCCTTACGGTGTAAAACCACTTCCAGATCATCAGCTCTTTGCTTAACGGTGGTCTTCGGATTATCTACCTTAATCTCTTTAGCCCACTCTGGTATCTGATCGCTTTCCATTCCTCCTTCAGGCACTATCTTTATCTCTTCCTCAGCCTCGATAATGTCTTGCAAGTACACAGTGTGGATCTGGGCAGCCGGCTGGTTTCTGTAAAGTTGCACATCGTGAGTCCCGTAATTCAGTACTCTGACTGGTATCTGACCTCTGGTTACAGTAGCTATACTCCGAGCCACTATTATCAGTTCTTCTTTGTTCGTAGGATAAGGTTCCACTAGAGCATCATAATCCTGACCCCTAGGGCCCACCTTTGCTTTGCACCAAAGAGTGGTTTCAGTGCCCAGCTTCAATGTTACTGGCCTGGCATCTGTCACTCTTACTTTGCCAATCTCACACTCAGCGTTAGCAAACCTTTGGTGGCATTGCAGATGATAGATGGTTTGCTGCAGGGCATGTTTCTCCACCTGGGGTACTTGCTTGGCTTGCTGTTGGAGAATGCGCACTAGCTCGTCAAAGCAATTTTGTAAAACATTCATCCCCAAAATTAGTGGTGACAGTTGATCACTTTCTAGGTCACTAACAATAATGCCTGTGTTGCTTTGGATGTTTTTCCCAGTTGGACATCGACTTCTAGATATCCTAGATACGGTACTTCGTCACCATTGCTCACTATTAACTTCACCCACGATCTAGGAGGTGGCTTAAGATCATCAGGTGTCCAGTATCTCCAGAACTCTCGTCCTTGTAACGTAGTAACCTGTGATCCTGTGTCTAACAATGCCATAAGCTCAATGCCGTCTATCTTGACTGGTATCATCGGATTTCTGCCAATGAAACATGACTGTTCTAGTGGGACTGCTGGACCTGATCGTCTGCTCTTTGAGGGTCGGTCCTCATCCCCGAAGAATTTCTGTTTTAAATTCAGGGTGTTATCTGCTGGCTGACTATATCTTCGTTCTATATGGCCACTAACACCACACCGATGACATATGGGCCTTCCTTGGCCATCAAACTGATCCGTGGAGCGCCTCCCTTTGCTCCTTCTCGGGTGATTCATTTGATCATTCCCCTTTATTTATTTTCCGGGCTGATTAAAGCATCTCTGGTTCTTCCATCCTGCTTTTAAGCTTTGCATTTCCTTGCACATCTCAGCCATCTGGTGGGTCAGAGTGGCAATCTGTTCGGTCAGCTCTGAGTGTTGACTGGCACTGGCCTGCACGGAACAGATCGGGTCTGTATCCTCAGTCACATATCTGTTCATGTTCTGAGCACCGACTAGGGTATGCAATAGCTTTTCTTCTGTGCTCCAATCTCTGTAAAGACATTTCCTCTGGATGGAGTCTCGATTTCCAAGAGTTGTCTTCCTTCCATCCTTTTGTAGGGCATGCAGGCCATTGAGTTCCCATTGAAACTGCCATTTGTGGATATACCTGAGCTTCGTCTCTGGAGTGTCCTGAACCAAATACCCAAATTGCTTTCTCCTTAAAGTCTAGGAAATCAACCTCAGGGTCTTGCAAGTGCAGCATGTGGAGCGCTCTTCTCAGGGCTTCGCTTTGCACTCCTTCAACAAACTTTTCTACTAGCACTCGATCTGCAACTCGGACCTCTGCCATGTCTACCCTCTCTATAGCTCGCAATAGCTCCTACAGACTCAATGCAAACTCTCTCAGGGTCTCTTGGGGCTTCTGTGTGCGAGAAAAGAACTTCATTTTGAGGTCGGACACAGTTCTAGCATCAAAGATTTGCTGCAGCCTCTGAAGAATCTGTCCCGCTGTGACTTTCGCTCCATTTGACCAGGATTGGACCTCTTGGTGAGAAACTCCTTTTAGTTGCCCAATTAAGATTTCGACGTTCTGTTGCTCAGGGATCTGATATAGCCTAAACATAGCCTGCATCTTTGAGCAGAACTCCCCTAGATTACTGGTTCTGTTTCCATCCTTTTCTCCAGAAAACTGTGGAAGCCATGGTGCTCCAAAGTAATACAGCTTGGTTAAGGAAGATGCTGGAATACTCCCTCGAGGCCCATCTCAGTCTCCTCCAACCGACTCTGTATCTCCCCCAGACAATCCACTACTACACCCTGGCTCAATCTGTGCTTCTTACTAGGCAACTCCAACTTTGGACTCCTTGGATAAATAACTATCTGTATCCAGCTGATTACGCCAAAAATTTACGTGTGATGGTCTAGAGATGCTCTGAGGTACTCTGCTCTAAAGATGGTGGAAAGAGATGAGTGAGACACCAAAGTCTGAATTATTGTGGATAAGATAACTGTTACCCAGACAAGGAGAGGCAGGAGTCGTCCTAGAGATTCAGTGCCCGCAGGGCGTTTATTTAGTACCAGTGGGTAGGGAGACACAGTCACAAGAGGAGGAGAAATCACCCAACACAACAGGGTGGTAAATAGGACAGAATACTTTATCTATGACTGCCAAAAATTACTTCAAACAAGAATATAATAGGTATTTAGGCCTATTGCCACTATACTTCTATAATTATTTTACAATTGTTATGCCTATTACTGAGCTTAGGCGAAGATCAGATGATATGCACTACCCACAACAATATTTGGTTTAGCTATAACTACACAATTCTACCGAAGTCCAAGTGTTACAGGAGTCCAGAGGTCTGACGTCTTCGTGTACACCATTGGTCTACGATGGTAGCTACAAAGGGGAAGCAAATGAAACATTTGATACTAACACAGTTCCCAGCAGGGACCTTGTAAAGGCCACTGGGTGGTGAGAGGTTTGGTAAACAGACCATATGATTCTTTGGCCAAAGCCCACTTTCTCCAAGGCTGCTGGAATGAAAGAACCAGAGGAACCTTCTTCCTGAATAACCCACTTACAGGCTGTCGGATTCCAAACTGAAGACAAAGGATTCCTTGGCCAAACCCCACTTCCAGGGTCGCCAAGGACGAGGAGACCACAGGACCTGCGTGGCGACAAATCCACTCGAGGACTACCACAACCTGAATGATGCTGCAACACTCCAAGGGCCAGCTAAACTCTGAAGGATCTCCGATAGGACCGGGAACCATAACAATCTGTAGAGACTATGGTTGATTCTGCAATCTTGTCACCAGAACCTAGAACAAAATAAAGAAACGGCGGACATATCCCGTACTGGGCTTCGACGGACTCTACTTTCAGCGAACGACCAGGGGCGCAGACCAGGTTCTCCAGGATGAGCACACTCTTCTGTGGAGGGCGACCAACTTCGGGACATCTGGATCAGGAACTATACGAAACGACACTGGCACGGCTGTCGTGATGCGCTTTGACAGACGTAACTTCGAGCTGTGAAAACAAGAAACAGCGGGTATGACTTGTACGACTGGCGACAGACTCTACTTCGGTGGATGACACAGACGGAGGAGATGATCTGATGGACGATCCCACTTGGGTGAAGAATGATGAGAAGACGTCCTCTTCTGGTTAGGCTGATTCTGAGTATGAAGTATTACAGACCACACTATGGGACTGCAGTGTGGTAAAAGCTTGAGACTGTCCCCATACACTGGTAACAATGTAGCTGAAAGATGCCAAGAGGACTGCGGAATGATACGATAATTTGCCAGGGGAAGGGCAAATTATAAATTTAGGGGTAATTATTACAGGTGGGGCAATTGTTCAGGTGCTTGGAGCTATAGTTCAAATGCTTAGAGCAATGGTTCAGATGCTTAGAGCAATGGTTTGGATGCTTATCAAATGCTTAGGGCAATAGTTCAGATGCTTAGAGCAGTAGTTCAGATGCTTAGAGCAATGGTTCGGATGCTTAGGGCAATAGTTCAGATAACCAGGGGCAAATAACTGCAATCCATATACAATACAGTCTTGGTGCTTCTTAGCAAGTTCACAGTCTTTCAAGTACTTCAGCAATATTAGTTGTATGAACAGTACAGTTGTTACAGTAGCTTTACAGTATTTGTGAACTGAGCACCCTTGGATGGACCCTTTTCCCTGACTGCAGGGCCTTCCTGAATAGGATCTGGCTACCCCTGAACGTTTTGCTAAGGATGCCCTAACCTCTATACTGAGGGTACCACTTGCCCTATGTTAATTGCCTGGAACACTAAAGGCCTAAATTCCTTATTTGCTATGGGGCCTATATGCCCTACTTACTGCCGCTAGGCTGGATTGCCCTAATCCACTAGGCCGGGGCTGCCCTTACTACCACTAGACTGGCTTGCCCTAATCCACTAGGCCGGGGCTGCCCTTACTACAACTAGGCTGGCTTGCCCAAATCCAACTAGGCCGGGGCTGCCCTTACTACCACTAGGCTGGCTTGCCCTGATCCACTAGGCCGGGGCTGGCCTGGGACCCTGCTTTACCTCGTGCCTAGTGCCCTACACTTAGCTGTGGGCCTACTCGCCCTTTTAAAACTGGGCCTGGTGCCCTTTGAAATGGGCCTGGTGCCCTCTTGCAACTGGGCCTGGTGCCCTGCTTTACAGTGGGCCTTGTGCCCTAACAGAAATGGGCCTGAATTGCCCCCTCTTTACTGGGCCTGGATCGCCCTTTTATATTGGGCCTGGTGCCCTAACAGAAATGGGCCTGGATTGCCCCCTCTTTACTGGGCCTGGATTGCCCCCTCTTTACTGGGCCTGGATCGCCCCTTTAAATTATTAGCAGGCCAAAAGTGGCAGGGCCCCTTTAAATCTGAAAGGCTCTCTGAGCCTGCTGCCACTTTTTTGGCAGGTCGCCTCCCCTAAACCCGCCCCCTTTATGAATATTTATAGGCCTATGCTTGGCCTTGATGTACTGGCCCCTTCCTGTGGGTGTCACTTCCTGCCCACCCTCCTAAATATCAGTTTGGGGTCCTACTGACCCGATGCCCCTGCGGTGCTCGGCCGCTTGCCTTTGCGCCTAAAGCGCTCTTTAAAAAAAAAAACAGTCTTTCCTGAAGAGGCAGGCAGCACAAATCTGCGTGCTGCTGCCGACTCACCACACATCAAACTGGAGCGAGGAGAAGAATGGGAGGCAGCCGGGAGGTGGGCGGTCTTGCTGGCAGTGGGAGGGAGTGAAGGAATGGCAGGCGAAGTGAGGGACAGACTGGGGGGCCTCAGATGGCCGACAGCAACTCGGGCACGATGCGGCTCTTGAATGCCGCTGACGTGGGACCGAAATAAACTTTTAAAACACTCGGGGGTTAAAATAAAAAGCGATGGGGCTCTTAAGCTCAACGCACGGCAAACGGCCGTTTACTTCTCTGTGGTGCCCCGATGGCACCGCCGACCACGAAACGGAGCAGATACAGGAGTCTTCAGGCAAGGGAGGCAGAACAGGACCACAGCAAGCCCTGAGGGACAGCTTCAACCCAAGGTAAGCCCTAACCTGTCCCTTGACTTCTATGTCCTGTCTCCTCAACCTCTGCCCAGGAGCAACTGACTAACTGTAAAAATATTTTTTAAACTTAAACCCACCAGGGTTCCAGAGTGGCTAGAGTGGAATGCTGTGCATGCGCAGCTCAGCACAGTATTCCATCCAGGCCATTGTTACTGGAGCTACATTAATTCTGTTTTTTTTTTTTTTACTAAGGTTTAAGTGCACAGGGCACTTTTCTTTATTAATTACAGAGTTTCTATACTGTACAGGGATGGGACTCACTTCTGAGGGGCCTCTTTATCTAATTACCCTGCAGACTGTACCTAAGGCAGGCACCCTGGGCACCTGTAAATCCCTAATCTTTTTATTTAATTTATATTTCTGGGATGCCCCAACTTTGGGGCATTACACTAGTCCAGTGCTAACAATACAGTGCAGTAACCTGGGGGGTTGAGGTCTAATCCCAGTGCTAAGAATGCAGTGCAGTAACTTGGGGGTTGGGGTTTTAATCTCAGTGCTAAGAATACAATGCAGTAACCTGGGGGGGTTGGGAGTCTAGTCCCAGTGCTAAGAATACAATGCAGTAACCTAGAGGTTGGTTATGGTTCTAGTCCCAGTGTTTAGAATACAGTGCAGTAAACTGGGGAATTACGTTGGGGTTCTAGTCACAATGCAGAGAATATAATGCAATTACCTGGGGTGGAATGGGGGTTCTAGTTCTGATGCTGACAATAGATGGGTGGGGTGGGGTGCTTTTCTAATTCTGTTGGCTGACTGTCGAATGCAGTAACCTGATAGTTTGGTTGGGGTTCTTGACATAGTGCTGAGAATACAGTGAAGTAATCTGGGGGCTTGGATTGGGGTTCTAGTCCCAGCGCTGAGAATATAATGTAGTGACCTGGAGAGTTGGGAGGTCTAGTCCCACTTCTGAGAATATAATTCAGTAACCTGGGAAGAGGGGTTGGATAGGTTTTCTAGTCCCAGTGCTTAGAATACAGTGAGGTAACCTGGGATGTTGTGCTGGGTTCTAGTCCCAGTGCTGAGATACCACACAGTAACCTGGTGGGGTGGGGGTGGGGGTTCAGCCCTACTGTATGAGGTGCTGTCCTTCCGAATGAGATGTTAAGCTTCACTCCCATCTGTACTTCTGTGTTGATTCACTAGGTCGAAGTTAAAGATAAAACAGAGCAAGTGTAGATGCACTGAGGTTGATTTTGGGGAAGAAGGCTTAAATCGCAGTCCCAGGCACAACTGCAATGCAAGAATCAAGTTACTGGGCAAATAGCTGAAAAGACATAAGGGCTGTAGGAAACTGGTTCCATCAAAATCTTCAACACTGGCCAAGAGTTTCAGCCAAGAAGGGGGGAAATAGCAGCACTGAATACTGCTGACATTGCTGCCCTTTCCTCTCTGAGACTTGCTGAAGGGTGAGCGATACCAGCACTGTCAGCAGCGTTCAATGCTGCTTTCTGTAGTGCTCACATTGTCAGTGGGATTCAATACTGATGGGTTATGTGCACCCCCCTCCCCCCCACTAGGGGAAATGGCACAGCCCAAGGCTGTAATCAGGATAGAATCCTGGGCATCTGAACATTCCGGACAGCAGCAACCTACCAGTCTTTGCTGTGCCATTTCAGGGGGAAACAACTTGAGAGCTTCGCTGAAGAATAAATTAACTTCAGTCTTTTTGGGCTGCAATTCTGCATAGCACGTTGGGACTATCTGGTGACGGGGAGCACCCCTAAATTAAAATTGTGCATGATAAGCTGCAGCTTTCAAATGAGCTAACCTGCTCTTTTCCCATTTCCACTGCCTGTGATTCAACTGAGGGCCACCCTGCCACATAATTCAGGGGTGTATGTTTTAGGAGGTCTCAAATTTTTTATTTAAAACCAAAAAGAAAAGGATGCCTTGGGTAAGTACATGTTTTTTGTTGGTGTTTGAGGTAGGGCATTCCCTATGTTTTCCATCTGTCTTTCGGGCATCGTTCTCCCCAAACTTAGGGTGACTTTGGTTTGTGTAGTTTTCCTGTCAGGTGTTTCTTGTTATACTCTGCTGGAGGGACATTGGCACTTTAATTTTAGTCCCACTTTGTTTGAAGGGACATTTCCCCTTTAATTTTTTCTCAGCATTGGAAGTGTAACCAAAAAAAAAAGGCAAGAAGCCTGTCAGGAGGATGAGCTCTTAGAGTCTGGCAAGGATCAGAGTCTCTTCAGTGTTTTGGGGGGCATTTCTTGCCACGGGCTGTGTGGCGGTTTACTCAACGGCTCCATTGAGCCATGTGGCTTTCTGCTGTTTTTTGCCTGTCGGCCCGTCTGTTGGGCACACGTCTTTTTTCTTTATGAGGCTTTGTACAGCTTCAATGTGCTTTTCGCACACCTCTAACTGTGCGCACGCCCCCGACGATGTGCCAGCATCATGAACAGGATTGTGACATCGCACATATTCAGGTGAGAGAGAGCGCTCACCTGCACTTCTCTAGTGCTAGACGCGGCAGCTCTGTTTTACTTTTACTTTCAGCCCAACTGGCTGACTGCGATTAGTCTCCTTGTAGCCAGCTCAGCTGCTAGGAGCATTTTTTTCTGTTCTTTGTTTGTTCCCCATGGTCTGAGGTGGGGATCACGGCAGTAGTTCTCTCTGGCTAGCATTGGGGAAAACTTCATTTATATTGTTAGGCATTTGCAGGACTAGTTTTTTCCTTCTGGCACCGTGACTTATCGGAAACCTCTAGTTTTAAAACGATATAAGACCTGCAAAAGGGTAATGTGACCTTCTCATCTGGGTTCATATTGCCCTCATTATGTTACTCAAGCTAATATGGCCCTAATGGTTCCCCCAATCGACACTTCGAGTTGGGGGGGTATGCCTGCTGTACCAGCTGGCAATGGCACAGCAGGTTGTGCAGATCCTTATTGTTGCTCTTAGGAGAGAATTTGGACTCGGATGTTCCGCAGGACATCCCCTCAGACACACCCAACCCCAAACAGGGCCCCTCAGGTCAAGGGGGGGGGGGCCCACACAGGCATGTCCAGGTGCACCGGAGCAGGACACGGCTGCTAGTATGGATACGCAGGGAGACCCCGACCCTGACCATACAGAGGGTCAGGATGAGGATATCCAGGATCTTGGAGATAATCCAGACCCAAAGAAGTTACTTGAGGATGATGAGGACGAATCCTCTAAGGAAACGGTGCAAGGGGAGTGGACGGTACCGAAGGGGAGGATTCCTAGCCCTCCCTTGTTTGATGCCAAGTCTTTGTCCTATCTGATAACTGAGGTTTGTAGGACATTGCAGCTGAAATGGGTACAATCCATGGAAGCATTAGATGTAAATCCTATCCTGTCCGCGTCCTCCTCCGCTCCTAATTGTTTTCGTAACTTTATTCACTGTGACCAGATTATTGAACAAGAATGGGCAAGTGTGAATCAAAGAAAATATCTGCTGAGACCTAAAGTGCAATGTTTCTCTTTTTTGGAAGAAAATACCCACAAGTGAGAAATTCCTCCTCTGGCAAATAAGGCTGTATATAATTTCGTCAGACACACTACTGTCCCTGTAGAAATGTCCTTGGCCTTAGCAGATTCACACGATAAGCAAGTGGATGCTTCGTTCAGAAGAGCCTTCGCCTCCAACGGCACAAACCTTTGCACCTCCTATGACTCCTTTATTGTTACCAGAACCTTAAACTTGTGGGTTACGATCAGAGCAGCTTCGTTCCCCCAGATTTGGAGGGGGTGAGCATTTTGCAGTTGGAATCAATGGCCTTCACCTTCTTAAGGGATGCCACAGTGGAGAACTTATGTATATCAGCTTGCTCTGCTTATAACATTGTGTCCGCTGTGCGAGGCATGTGGCTTTACCATTGGGTCACTGATCAGGCTTCGAAGACCAAGCTGTTTAACTTAGCCTTTGAGGGAGGGCTTGTTATTTGGTTCTGGTCTGGATGATATTTTGTAGGATATCCAGGATAAAAAGGGCCACCTTGCAGTGTCACAACAAGAACAAAAGGCTGGTTCAACTCCCAAACATTAAGGAGGCGTCTGACAGAGGCAGTATCGAGAGGGTTTTCGTCCCTTCCAAAACTTCGGGAGCCAGGGAAGTAAAGGATCCTATTCTAGTTTCAAGAGCAATAGTAGCAGAGGAGCCCTTGAACGAAGATGCAATGGAGGTCCAGGATGAAAAGCAAGCACCTCACAAAGAGGGTATGCAGACCCATCTCTGCCTCCCTTCCCTTGGTGGAAGACTGCACAAGTTTTACACAAGATGAGCCCAGATAACATCAGATGCTTGGGTTCTGGAAATTCCAGCCCTAGGTTATGCAATGGAGTTCTCAAACATTCCTTCAAAGGGGCGTTTTATACCATTCCTGGTACCAAAGGACCCTGTGAAGAGGCAAGCAGTGTTGCAGACACCCGACCACCTCGCACAGATCGGAGCGATTATTCCGGTGCCTCCCAGCGGACAAGGCCAGGGATTCTACTCAGCTTATTTTGTAGTTCCCAAGAAGTTGGGGTGGGGGCAGTTCAGGCCTATTCTGGATCTGAAACACCTAAAGAAGTTTGTTCTCCACATGACCTTCAAGATCAATCAATCAATCACTTTATTTAACCAGGCATAAACACCATTGAGCAAGCTCAGTTTCAAGGTGGTCCTGGGCATAAATACAATACAGTACGCTTCATAAGATTCCAATTACGGTGGACAACGGTGCAAAAAAAAAAAAGAGAAAATACATTGTGAAGGTGCCGGTCAGTATGGGCCTATACATACCGGTCAACATAATTAACATGCAAAGGTACATAATGATAAGCTTTACTGAAATGAGAAGAGACAACAATCCCATATAGTCTCCGCTGAGTAAGAGCTCATACCTATATGATAAAAAAAATAAGGAGGTATAAAGGAATAGGGTACAAATTGGGGTGAAAGAGTAGGCAGCCAAAAGGGAGGCCAGAATAGGTAAAAGGTAGAGAGTAGGCAGGGTCATCTTGGATTAAGGGAACTAGGCTTGTAGGTCCTAGGTTTCTGTTGTTAGCATTAGTGGGTGGATGAGATACTTAGGCGAGGATTTGAGAGTGGCACCCAGGTTTAGGGGTCATCAGCATCTGAAACAGTTGCATGATTCCTTCAGATAATCCGTTAATAGAGCTTTGAATGTGAAAATGCTTGGAAGTGAGGATAATTTTAATGAGTCTTGCATAGTGTTCTAAAGTGATGGAAGTGAGAAGTTGATTGCTGCTGAGCCAAGGGTAGTTTTCACTCTAGGAATCTGGAAGCAGATTAAGGAGAAGAGTCTCAGGCCATAGGAACCTTTAGCCCGTTTGAAGATGTTCGAGATGTATGCAGGGAGGTTATCAGATAATGCCCTAAAAAACCAGAGGAGAGCATTCCTTTTTCTTCTAGTTGAGAGTGAGGTCCATCCCGAAACCTGGTATAGACGACAGTGATGTGTACTACGGGGTAGATTTAAGATAAATCTTAAAGCCCGGTGGTAAAGGGTGTCCAGTTTGTTTAGCGTCGTTGATGGGCAGTGACTGTAAAGGAAGTCAGCGTAGTCCAGTATAGGCAGGAATGTAGTTTGTACTAGTCTCATTCTGGCTTCTAACGTGAGTAGGTGTTTAATGCGATAGAATAAACCTAATTGCTGTCTTAGTTTCTTCAAGGTTTCATTTAAGTGGCACAGAAAGTTGAGCTTGTTATCCAGCCAGAACCCTAGGTATTTAAAGGTATCAACTACTTCAAGGGGTTCATCTAAGAGTGTTCGGATCTGTGTGATATGTGGACATCCGGAAGTAGACTTTGGTGAGAGAATCATTGCTTTAGTCTTTTTGGCGTCGAGGAGGAGCTTATGAGTGAGAAGGTTGTATTGGAGGGTGACAAAGTCTTTCTGTAAGTACTCATGGGCCAGATCCAAGGATGAATTTGTGGTATAGAGTACAGTATCATCTGCGAATAAGTGCACATTTGCAGTGCCCAGCTGCGAGTCCAGATTATTGATGTATATTGTAAAGAGGATAGGGCCCAGGATGGAGCCTTGTGGGACTCCTCGTAACAAGGATTTTTAGATAGATAGAAAGATAGAGTCCTTACGTTCAGTTACCTGAGCTGTCCAGCTGGGGCATTATCTAGCACCCATAGATCAGAAGGATGAGCATCTCCTCATTCCCATCCAGCAGTTTCATCAGAGGTTCCTCAGGTTCATGGTTCTGGGACAGCATGTCCAGTACAGGGTGCTCCCGTTTGGCCTAGCAACAGCCCTCAGGGTTTTCTCGAAGGTGCTCATAGTCCTGGTAACTTAACTGTGGTAGGAAGGACATCCTGTCTGTCCCTACCTGGATGATCTGCTCCTTCGAGCGCTGTCTGAAACATTGGCGAAAAAGTCAGTGACCAGGACTCTGAAAATTTTGGAGTACCACAACTGGGTGGTGAATCAGTAGAAAAGCTCTCTCGAGCCATCACAGACCCTGGTGCATCTGGGAGTGGTGTTCAAGACAGACAGTGGGAAGGTTATCCTCTTGCAAGCCAGGAAGGAAACCCTGTTGTGAGAGGTTCATTGGCTGAAGGGCCAATTATCAGCTTCAGCACACAGCTTTCTGTAGATTCTGGGCCTCATGACTGTGACGATAGAACTGGTCCCATAGGCTTGCCTTCACATGTGGGTCATACAGATTGAGTTGCTGTTTGCCTGGGATCCGACCTTGGAGGACTGTCAGGCCAGAATCCCAGTTTCACTACTCCTGCGGCAGTCTCTGAATTGATGGGTGAGTTTGGAGAATCTGAGCAAGGGGTTCCCCTTGAAAGTTCCCCTAGTGCTAATTCTGACATCCAATGCCAGCCTATCGGGTTAGGGGCAGTGCTGGATCATATTCCCATTCAAGGAACTTGGTTAGCACAGGCATAGCACTGTCACATAAATATTCTGGAGGTGTAGGCTGTGTGCCTCGCTCTCCATTTTCAAAGTCAGGGGAAGTCAAAAACCATGAAAGTAAGGTTAGATAACACTGTCACGGTGGCGTACATAAACAATCACAGGGGCACAGAGCAGAGAGATGCTAAAAGAAGCCACCGGTCTCCTGCTGTAGGCAGCGGAGAAACTTCTCTGTCAGCAGTTCACTTAGCAGGGGATTTGAACATTCAGGCCAATTGGCTAAGCCACATGAATGTCCATCTAGGGGACTGGATGTTGAACCCAGAAGTGTTCGACCTTCTGTGTCAAAGATTCGGTCATCCACAGATCGACCTGTTCACCGCAAGCCAGAATGCCCAAGTACAATGGTTCTTCAGCCGCTACTGGTGTCCACAGGTGGAGGCAGTGGATGCTTTGTTGCAAGCATGGAATTTCAGCAGAGTGCATGCCTTCCCTCCTTTGCTACTCCTCCCCAAGGTCATTCATAAAATAAGGCACTCGAGGAAGCTTTCTTCTGATAGCTCTTGAGTGGCCCTGAAGGCTGTGGTTCTTGGACATAGTCAGCCTAGCTCAACATGCACTGTTTCACCTTCCGTTGTGGGGGGACTTTCTCTCCCAGAGTCCCATTCTGCATCCAAATCCAGGAGTGGTGCAGCTCATGGCCTGGCTCCCGAAAGGAGGAGACTCCTAAACAGGGTTTCTCTAAGAAGGTAGTGGACATCCTGATGGCTGCCAGAAAGAGGTCCATGTCAGCAGCTTATACTTGTGTATGGACCACCTTTTCGGCTTGGGCCAGAGGTAAAAATATCTGGCCTTCTAAAGTAATGGTTTCACAGAATTTGTATTTTCTGAAGGAAGGAGTGGGGAAAGGTTTGGGCCTGAGCACCTTGAGAGGTCAGGTGTTGGCCCTTAGTGCCTCCTTAAGATCATCCTTAGGGACTAACTGGGAGGTTATTTGTTTTCTTCGGCTGTCAGCAGGAGTCGACTTCTCTGTTCCAATCCCCTGTTCCTCCATGAGATCAGAATCTGGTTCTGAATGCTCTTAGTAAAGAGTCTTTCGAACCGCTTTCATCTGTACCATTGGACGTGCTGTCTTACAAGGGAGTGTTTTTTATTTGCTATGCGCTCATCCAGGAGGATTGGTAAGCTCCAGGTTTTGTCCCACAGAGAACCTTACCTTGTCATGGATAAGGACAAGATAGTGCTCAGAGCAGTTCCGTCTTTTTTTTTATTTTGAAGGTCCCCATGGCCTTCCATGTGAACCAGGAAATCTGTCTTCCATCTCTCTGTCTGCAACCTTCTCACCCAAAGGAGAAAGAGTTGCACAAGTTAGATTTGTAGCAGGCCATTAGGACATACCTTAGACAGACTGCGGAATTCTGGAAATTGGACAGGTTGTTCGTTCTTTTTGGAGTGGCCAAAAAGGGACAAAAACCTCCAAGGCCACCCTGGCCAGGTGGGTGAGGGTCTGCATTGCCAAGGCTTATGTCACAGAAAAGAAGTCTCTGGCTCTCATCTCAAGGCTCACTCCACCAGGGCTGTGGACACCTCCTGGGCAGAGAAAGGCGAGGTGTCTGTCTTAGAATTGTGCAGAGTAACTACGTGGTCCTCCGTCCACACATTCACCAAGCACTACAGATTGGATGTTCAAAGTTCTGCTGATGCGGCCTTTGGTCGCAGAGTTTTGCAGGCAGAAGTTAGCAGGTAAATTCTTTCCGTGTACGTGGTTGACGTATGGGACAGTATTCTCCCCCGCCCTTTTTTTACATGGGTACTGCTTCTTAGAACCCATCGGTATTGAATCCCACTGACAATGTGGAGCACTACAAAAAGAAGAAATTTCTTCATACTTACTGTAATTTCCTTTTCTGTTAGCTCTAACATTGTCATTGGGGCCTGCCCGGGAGCCATGCTCCTGCAGGAGAATATTGTCCGGTATGCCAACGCTGGGATGTTTTTTGGTTTTGTAACAAACTCTGACTGTAAGTCTGTCTGGACATCCCTCTGTTGTTTATCTATTGCACTTGTATTTATATAGATATGCAAAAAAACAAAACAAAAAGAGAGAGGGTAGTTCCTCATTAGAATGTTGGTTACTAGCACGCAGGTTTAACAGGTTCGAATTTGATGGCAACCAAGGGTTGTTGCAGGATAGTGCTTACACTGTTTGCAGTCTTTTTTCCAATGTTATCTGTTTACATTAATTACATTAAGTCTGTTCTAGTTGAGCTGATGCTGCAGGACCTTCCAAGACAGAGAATTGGAAGACGAGCCTCGATCCCTTACCTCCGCCATCTGACAAGGTATGCAACTGTTTACTGTATTTTATTCTGGCTAAAGTCCTATCTATGTAAACAGCTGATTTGTGTGCTTTCTTGTCAAGATGACCTATATGATCTATATAGATATATTTTTTCCATATTTAGAGGCACTGTGTGGATAATAATGACTGGAGAGTTGCTGCTGTCTGGAATGTTCAGGTGCCCAGGATTCTGTCCTGATTACAGCGTTGGGCTGTACCATTTCCCCTAGTAGGGTGCACTTAACCCATCAGTATTTTTTTTTATTTAGTTTTTGTTAACCGGGTAGGTGCACTAGCCATGAAATGACTATTTTCAGGCACGAACCGGGAGAGTACAACAAAAAAGAACAATGGAACAATAGCAAACATGGGTACAGTAATAAAAAATAGAGGAAACAGTACATCAGTGCTAAAAAGATACAATAAGTAGGAACAACAAAATAATGGCAAGCATTAGACAAATAATGGCAGCAAGGTTTATAATAAGTGCCGGAGCCACGGATTCAACCTGTGGAATGAAAGGGTTTATAAGAGAGTAGGGTCATAGAGAGAGAGAGAGAAGTGAGGAAATGTTCAGCCATAACAAGAAAGACTGATAGAAGGAAGTGCACAGATTGTGGGGGAACAAATCTAATATAGGAGGGGGATATTGTGTAGATTGGGGTCAGTAGGTCTAGGGTGGTTTGAAACAGGAGCATTTGCAGGACAGGATTAGATGGTTTCGAAATGCCTTCTTGAAAGCAACATGGGACGGAGCCTGGCGAATAGTTAGTGGGAGGGAGAGTATTGAATCTATTGACAATGTAGGAGCTAACAGAAAAGGAAATTATGGTAAGTACGAAGACATTTCTTTTATAGCCTCCTGTCCAGCCAAAACTCCTCAAAGATGAATGTTGTCACCCATGGCTGAGCTCCTTGCTGCTGTTAGCCACAGGGGCATCTGGGATAATTGGGTCAGTGTGATGGAGGGTGGAGGGTGAGTGGGTATTGCAGGATGAACCATATGTAGCACTGGAAATTAGACCAAATAAGTAAACAATTATTTATGCTTGTGATTTTGCTGTTCTATATTGCTCCACGTAGTCAATGGCAGTACTGTATCTGATGCATGTAAGTAATGCATTCCCTTACAGTGGTATAGCCCAACACGTTAACCATAGAAACAAATGCCAGAAGTGGACCACTTGGCCCATCCAGTCTGCCCAAAGATGCCCTACCTATTGTACCTCCGTGTATCCTAACTGGTCCCTGGAGTCCCGCACCCTCTCTAATTTTGTATTTTCTGCCCATATGTCTAACACATGCATGCTTGAAGCCCACTACTGTTCTAGCCTCCGTCACTTTGGCTGGCAGTTGATTCCATGCTTCCACCACCCTCCGTGAGGAAGTATTGTCTCGCATCCCTCTTGAACCTGCCCCCTTCCAACTTTGTAGCCTACCCTCTAGTCTTAATGCTTGTCCTCACTTGGAAGAGGGTCTCCCACTGCACCTTGTTTACCCCTGTGAGGTAGTTGAAGGTCTTAATCATGTCACCCCTCACTCTCTGTCTTCCAGAGTGTACAGCCTCTCCTCCTAAGGCTTTCCCTGCAACCCCTGCACCATCTTGGCTGCCCTTCTCTGGACTGCTTCTACCCTGTCAATGTCCTTCCAGAAGTGCGATCTTCAGAACTGTACACAGTACTCCACTTGAGGGCACACCAGGGAATGGTACGGTGGCAGCACAGCCTCCCTCCTTCTACCAGTGATGCACCTCCCTATACAACCAAGTATCCCACTATTCATGCCCACAGCCTTGTTACATTGCGCTGCCACCTTGAGGTCCTTTGATATAACAACACCACAGTCCCTTTTTTGTCTACTGACTGCAAGCACCACCCCCTGATAGTACTCAGCTTCGGAATCCTGTGCTCTCGGTGCATGATTTTGCACTGCTTGGCATTGAGCCCCAGCTGCCATGTCCTCAGCCACTTCTGGAGTTTCCCCAGATCCCTCCACATTGTACTTCTTCCTGGGTGTCTACCCTATTGCAGATTTTAGTGTCATCTGCAAATATGCAAAAGTTACCCTCTAGTTCCTGTGCAGTTTCCCCTTATGAAGACATTGAAGAGCACTGGTCCCAGCACCAAACCTTGCGGTACCCCACTGGTCAACCCTCCCCCCAACCCCATCACTGAAGTGTGCCATTTACCACTACCCTCTATCAGTGATATCATTTCACAAGAATCATAGGCATTACAAAGTCTCATTTCCACAGAATCAAAGGGTTGCAGAACTCCCTCAGCTGCAAAATATTATATACGAATATATGAAACTGCCAGCAGAAAAAGGCCATTTGGTCTATATGATCCAGCCCTAGGAAGCCCTTGTTTTAGGGGTTCATAGGGGTCGCAAAGAAATCATAGGGATTTCAGCTGCAACTCCTGCTACTCCTAAATGATCCCCTGCCCTCTGCCTCCTATCCTTTAGCCAGCTGTACACCTAATTTACCATTTTGTCACCCCCACCCTCAAATTGGTCAGCTTTCTGAGCAGCCTCCTGTGTGGCACTGTCTCGAAGGCTTTGATGAAATTCAGGTAGGCCACGTCCAGCACCTTCCCTTGGTCTAACTTCTTGGTCACCCAGTCAAAGAAGTGCATCATATTGGTTTGGCATGACCTTCCCCAGGTGAACAAGTACTTCCTGTAGTCCTGCAAGCCCACTAGATTCCAGGTACTCAACCAGTGTCTCCTTTAGTAGGGTCTCCATCAGTTTCCCCACCACTTAAAGCTGACAGACCTGTAGTCACTGGAATCCTCTCTCACTGCCACTTCTGTGTAGAGGGACCACAGCAGCCCTTCTCCAGTCCTTCGTAACCACCCCTCATTCCAGTGAACTGTTGAACAAGGCTGCCAGTGGGGCAGCTAGCACTTCTCTTATATCCCTCAATACCCTGGAATGTACACTATCCGGTCCCATAGAAATCTAATTTCAAAACAATTGTACCCACTGACAACACAGAAGCTAACAGAAAAAGAAATCACAGTAAGTATGAAGGAATTTCTCTTATTGGTCTCGCTGTATGAATGTGAGGCAGTTTCCTTCCCCTGTGTCTCACTGGGATATATATATTTATTTATTTTTCTAATTTTGTATTTGCTAGGAAAACACCTGTGAGCACAGGTGCTCTTTTTACAAAGGTTCTTCATCCGGAAAATATGCAGTCAGAGACAGCACAGGCAATACATATTAAAAATTTCATTTAAACGCCAGCTCATTGGTGCTGCAGTAGCACTGCACTACCACTCGTGATGATGACAGCTGAAGTTCAAAAGTGAGCCCCGATCATTGGGGGCTGGCTGGGGGAGCAGAATTGAGCATTCTGGGGATGCTTTCCTCCTTGGGGGGGCAGCACTACTCCACTACTGTACTGCCACCTGGGAGGTTCTGTGGCTGGAACCATATTGCAGCAGCATGCATGCGCGATGTGCACAGCTGCCATAGCAACTGTATATGTTTGCCATAGCAACTGTACAGAGTTCCAGCCAATGGATGGGGAGTACTGTGTGACCCTGAGCAAGTTACTTAGCTTTCTTGTGCTCCCAGGTCGCAGCTGGAAACAAGCTTAGGCATAGTGTACCTTGCCTGGTTAAACAATTCCCCCTTCCCCTTAAATAAAGGGTAAATCCCTCCAGCTGTAGCAATGTGAGGACTTGGGCCTTCACAGGCCTTACACCCACTGAGGTTGATTGGATTAGTATCTTGGTCCCTCCTTCCTACAGAATTCATCCCGTCTGGGGGGGGGGATCAGCAGGCCATGGTCTGCTGGTCAAGCCAGATGGCAGGGTCATGGAGCTGGAAGGTTTCAGACGACAAGTCCAAATGGGGTAACTCCCTGCTGGACGCCCCCCCCCCCACTGATGTCATGCGCACGCACATCACACTTTGGGTAATGGGAGGTTCTTGAAGGAGATAAAACACTCCATTGGCACCAGATGACAGTGGTGATCAGTGGCCGTCCACCCACACGGTTGCGCCGAGAATCTGTTCTCGCCCCCACCATCACACAACAACTGCTGCAGTCCATGTTCCCTCCCCACTGTACCCTGGTCAGGTAGAAAAGGGTACTCTACCTGGGGGGTGATGTGATGCTTTCAAGTGCAAATGATGGTGACTGCATCGAAGTGCATCCAGTGCCAGTAGATGGAGACCACAGGTGGAAGCACGATAGTGTCAAAGAGTCAAAAATTCTGACTTCTAACATTCATCCCATAGCTTAGCCTCCTGCTCCCATCCTAACTCCTTCCTCAGCCTATTTCCTTTTGTTTTGCTTTTGTTGCTTATGTAGCAAAATAACATTTTATCTCCCTTTCTCACCCCCCACTGTTCTCAGGATCATGTTGGACATTGCTGTCCTCATAGCCTTGCTGGCTTCTTTCATCTTCGTTAGATACTCTATCCTATCTCCTTCATCCTGGCTGTTTCTGTACTTTCTGAAGGATGCCGCCTTCTCCCTCACAGCCTCCCCTACCTCCGGTGAGAACCACAGTGTTTTTTTCTGGCTCTCTTGTTTTTCACTACTGCCCTGACATAGTGATTCATGACCTCCAATCTAGCATCCTTTATCAAATCCCATTTCTTTTCCACCCCCTCTACTACCTTCACTCCTTCTAGCTTCTCCTGCAGCAACTTCCAAATCCAGCAAAAGTCTGCTTTCCTGAAGTTCAGGACTCAAGTCTGTTACTTCTTTCTGTGCACTTCTAATATAACAATAAACCACACGGATTGATGATCACTTGTTCCCAAGGGATCCTGCACTATGATTTCCCCCTGTACGATTCCTCTTTGTAAGGACTAACCCATGGATGGCCCCCACCCTTATAGGCTTTTTGACCCTTTGGGTCAAGAATGGCTTCCTTGGACTCTTCTTCCAGCAGCTAATTCCTGCCACTTGCTGCTGCTGGCCTTTTAACTGTTCATTTTTCTTCAGGATCTGGGGTTTCTATTGTGACCTTTGCTGGTGTACTGGTTTCTTCTGCTTTCCCTGAGCCTCTGCTTGGAGTAAATCTGAAGAGTGTTAGATTGGTCAGTCGGGTGGCCTTATAGCAGGAAGTGGCTTTTGAGGTTTGCATCCAGCCTTAGGACTACCACCTGGAGGGACATTTTTTATCAGCTCTCATAGCCTGAGGATAGGTTACATTCATTATGGCTGGGAGAGATGCTTAGGAAGAACAAAAGAGTGAGAAAATTGGTCTACCAGCATGTTGGAGTGAAGGAACCATTTCCCTCCTCTCCCACATGGAAGTCGCTGTTGTGAATAAAAGGAGCACCTGTGGCATATGCCCCGTGCCCAGTTATAGGACTGTAGGTGGTTGAGCCTGGCCTGGGAAGGAAACTACAGTAAAACCAAAACCAGCTAGCTTGAAAAATTGGGTGAGTGGGGGCAGAAAAAGCTCAGGAAATTTACTTTTTACCCTTAATATAGAATGCCTGCTGTCATTTCTCACACTGCATTGCGCATGGTCGACAATAATGTTCACACTGCACGGGGACACAAAAGTATCAGTTTGCACCCTGGAGACTGATCATATATCCTGGTACATTTTCAACCAGGGAAGAGAATGTTGCTCCCAGTCCAGCAAATCGGAAGCACGTGCTGCTAATGGCAAGGAGCACTGGCATGGGAACAAGAAGACCAGGAGATCCAGGTTCAGATCCCACTAGAGTCAGTTACTCACTCTGTGACCCTGAGCAAGTCACATAACCTCTCAGTGTTTCAGTCCACCCTGCTGTAAAAATGGGTAGAAGCAGGACCCCACTGAAAATGAGATATTAATGCCCGGTGTCTGTTGCTGGGCAGATAAATAAAAAAAAAAAAAAGGGAGACTTGGCAAATTATGAATGTCCTAATCTGGCAGCTCTTTCAATCCTTCCGAACTTGCTGAAATAAAGAGGCTAGCAGTATAGACTAGAGATTAGAGTAACGAGCTGTGAATGAGCTTGGTGCGCCCAGCAAACCTGGGTTTGATTCCTACAACCTCCACTTGAATATTGTGTGACTCTGAGCAAGTCACTTAACCACCCCAGTACTCCCAGGTCACTCCTGAAAACGGGTACTTGTGCCTAGTGGGCCTTACTCGGGTACCAAAAGAATAAAATAAAAAAAAAGTGAAAATTATGGACAGTACACACAAAGCCCTTGTAAGAAAAGACCTTGGGTACAATTTGGCACCACAGATTCGGATTCTGGTCAAGTGGTCAGTAACTCAAGTCATAATCTCCTATTTTTCAACATAAGATACAGCTTAACATTCTGCCTTCACTCTTGGGCAATGAAGGTTTGCACATCATTTGACATTAGGAAAGTTCAGGTCGGTGTGGTGGGGCATTAGTCATAGGCATGTCCACAATAACCCCCCTCCAAAATTATGGAAAACTCCCAAAATAGACCACCTGGGGATGTGGGATTTAGAATTGTTTAACCTCCCAAACAATTTGGCCATATCTCAGAATTAAGAATTGTGAAATTGTACTTCTAAGAGAGAAAAAACATTGAAGGCTGTGTTCACAAGTTATGGCTTTGCTGTGTTTTAAACCCAAAGCGTCAGTGTGCCACCTACTGGAAAATACAGTGTAAAAATTTCTGAAATGTTTTCAAGCTCGTTTTCAGAATCCCTTCTCTGTCTGAAGACTATACAGTGGGAGTTGTACAAAAGTTAAATGGTACTGCGGTATACAGCAGTATTTGCACAAGCAAGTGAATGTTTTTCAAGCACTAATGCTGTACCGCACCACAGTTTGCCTATGCAAACACTGTGCAGTGTATATAGAATAATGGCTTGGTAGGTGGTTATAATGAGGATTTTTCACACACTCAAGGTGTGGGATGCCATATAAACCCAAGAGCAAAGTTTAGGGGGGGGTTATAAAGGCATCCCACACCAAGGGAGTGTGTAAAATTTGAATTTTACACACCTACCCAGCCTTTATTTTATATAATTTCTGGGGAATGTTTTTTTGCCACAGCAATTTTGTAAAATATAAATACATTGCTGTTCAGCTGCGGTCCGATCAGGATGAGCGGTCCACGGCTGAGTGGGTGCCGAAGCCTTTCTGGTTTTTGTTTTTATATTTAATCAAGGATTAATGGTTTAATCTAGGATTCAAGAACCATACTGATGAGAGGCGAGTTTGTTTTATCTGCGGTCTGGTCAGGATGAAGCGCAGTCCATAGCAGAGCGGCTGCTGAATTCTTTCCATTTTTTTTTTTAAGGATTTACTCAAGGATTGAAAAAGTCCACTGATGATGCTTATACTTTTTTTTTTTTTTATTTACTTACCGCTGAGTGCTGGTGGTGGAGCGTCCTGCACTGAGGAATGGAAGAGCGGCAGCTGGTGCATGCGTGGAGTGAGGGAAACCTGGTGCGTGCTCGCCATTATAACCAGCTGGTTATAACAACATTTTATTTATTTATTTATGCATTTGTTTACTGGGTAGGTGCACTGTCCAATGGCCCATTTTCAGACATGACCCCGGCCATGAAGATGGCACAATGATAAGGTCAGGTACATGATGCATAACAGAAATGTCATTAGAAACAAGTATGATAATAACCGGTTTCCCTGTGGGAAAAATGTGCACCAGCTGCAATATCGCAATACCATTCAACTTCTGTGTAACTACCACTGTAGTTCTTGGCAGGCTGGGCCCAGTAGTGAACATGAACAGGAATGTTCAGGAAAAGGGACTGAAATTGAAATTCTAGGGATGTGGATATGTTGTTCTTACCTACACTTCTTGGCATGTCCTTTCCCTTCAAGAATCTTGATGGAAGGTCTAAAAGCTGGCTTCTTCCACCCACCTGGGTGGTAGATCCCTCGGCTCCACACCTTGATGCCAGATCTTCCTTTCTGCTGGAAGATCCAGGTTCTCTTCTTATTGCTCCCACATTGCATAGGCTCTGACACTTAAATTTTAAGATTACTTACCTAAGCTCAAACTCATTAGAGTTTCACCGCATCATTTTACAGTCGCAACTGCGGTGGAGAACAAGTCCTCGCCTGGGTTCCACCACTGCCCCCACAGGCAGACGATGTCTCACACTGACCCACATGCTATGTGTGTCTATTGCCTGGGCCATGATCACGATACCCAGGCTTGCAACTTTTGTCACTCGTTCCAGCTGAACATGTTGGACGATTGCCTTGCACACTTACAGCTCAGGTGACCAGAGAAACGGAACCCGCTGGTCAAATCTAAAGAGGCCCGTTGGGCGGTCTCCACTGAACAACTCGATTAAATGAAGGCTTTTGAGGAGGAGATGGCTTGAGCTGCTGATCAGTCCTCTTCAGCATCGGTCTTCATACTGCTCATACTGGGCTCTACCTTTACAGGCTCCTTCAAGGAGTTGTGCCAGTTTCTCCCAACCAGGGGGGAGGGCCCATCGACTTTGCACAGCTCCCGTTCCCATAAAAAGGATTTCAAGGAGTCGAGAGAGAAGGAGAAGTCTCGTTGACGTCGTTCTTGGGATTGAGAGAGGTCTCGTTCCCAGGAATCTCCAGTTTCGACTTTGATTGAAATTGCGGTCTCGGCCACCGGCTTCACGATTTCCCCGTGAGGCCAGTTGGCTAAGACGTGGGACAGCGACCCAGTAAAAATTATTGACCCCCCCCCCGACGACCCATTGTCACTGGATGAGGCCGACAGTTCCTTGTTCAGGACTCCAGTCCTGACTGGACCTACCAAGGAGGAAACCCAGCTCACTGGGAACCTCCTCATGGTCCCTGGCCTGACCTGGAGGAGCCTGGGTCTCCCGGCTTCTTCTGAGTGGCCCGTTGGTCCCCCAACGGTCGAGGGCTCAGTCAACAACAGGTCGAGGAGAACTCACAAACACAATTCTGGGCGTTCCAAAAAGTAGCGTCGTCGCTATTCATCCTCATCCTCCTCGGAATAGGAGAGGCTTCGGTGCAAATTGCGTCGATGCTATGAGGATCTCATGTGGCAACAGTTGGTGTTGGCCGGTCTGAAGTCGACCCTGGCTTCCACACCAGCCATCACATGGCTGTCGCCCTCTAAGCCAACTCCTCCAGAGCCGGCCAACACTGTCCCTCCACCCGCGGAGCCGGTAAGGGCCCTCCCAGCTCAGCCAAAACTGGCCTCTCTGCTGATTGTGGTGGAGCCACCACCTAAACAGCCTCTCTCTGGGGCTCCTGTCAAGGAGTCTCGGCCCACTAAGGGCCTGCTGCATAGGCTGTAGGTCACCCTCACTCCTGACCGTCCTCGGCGGGTTGAAAGTGACTCAGGTGGACGGCCGATCTATCTGGACTCCTCAGAGTCCAAGGACTCCTCTTTGCACTCTCGGCCATTCTATGAGATTTCTCTTGGGGGTCTCTCAACTAGGAAGGTCCCACATCCTTTATGGGCATTCTCCGTCTCATCTCCAAATCCACGGGGATGAAACTGGAGCCTGTTCAGAAACTGGCTCACTATCCCTAACAGAAATTCTGACCAAAGGGGATTCTCTGACAGAGGTCTTCCCAGTGGCTGAAGTCATTGTTGGCCCAGCCGTGGAACTTTGGCAGCAGCCTGCCTCCTGCCCCGCGCCATCAGCCTGGATGGCCTGCAAGTATGCGGTTCCCATCAGCTCCCTTTCTGGATTCACTGAGCATCCCTCAGCTGAGGGGTTGGTGACTGAATCTGTGTCTTGATGCTCGGGCAATTCAGGAGACACTGATAGACCGGCGGACAAAGAGTCCAAAAAACCTGGACCACTCTGCCAGGAAAGTCTATGCTGCCTCTTTGCTTGGTCTCCATCATGCGAGCTCAGCTGTCATCATGGCACACTTCTCCCATGCCGTCCTGGGCTCTCTAGATGAGGTGCTTCCTCATGTCCCTGCGGACCTTCAGACTGTAGTCAAGCAGGTCCGGGATCAGGGTCGGGCTATGGCAAAACAGCAACTCCAGACTGCTCTGGACATTGAGGAATCCTGTGCGCGTTCATTGGTGGCCACAGCCGCCATGCGTCGCAGGGCCTGGCTGAGGGTCTCGACCTTTACGGCAGACACGCAGCACAAACTGGCAGATGTTCCCTTCCTGTGCACCGACTTGTTCGGTCCAGGAGTTTATGGCCACCTTCAATGCATCGAGAAGTCCAGTGCCACCTTGGACTCCATTGCCTCTGCCCAGAAGGAATTTCAGGGTTCCAAGAAGCAGAAGTGTAAGCCCTATCAGCCTTCTACCCCTGCGGCCAAGCAGCCCCAGTACCAATCAGGGCAGCAGCAGCAGGCTCAATCTTGGTATCCTTGGCCCAAGTCAGGGGCTTCGGCGGCGGTTCATAAGCCCGGATAGAAGAGTCCCGGTGGTCCCGAGGCCAGATCCTCCTCCTCCTCCTCCAAGCTTGCACAGTGATGGGATGGTGGTGGCCATCCCCATGCCCGTCATGCCCACTCTGGGTCCTCTCGTGGGGGGACTGGCTCTGCCACTTCCTTTCTGCCTGTTCTGCTGTCACAACGGACAGGTGGGTATTGGAAGTGGTCAGCCAGGGTCTGCCTCTGGAATTCAAGCAGTACCCACCAAGCTGAGCCTGTGCCCTACGGGAGACGAAGGTATCTGTGGACACTCGGTCGGCTCTCCGAGACCACATACCCAACTCCTCCGCAAGGAGGTAGTGGTCAGAGTCGTGGATCCCACTGTCAGTCCAGGGTTTGTTTCCAGGTACTTCCTGGTCATGAAACAGACGTGGGGCTGGCGCCCCATTCTAGATCTGCACAACCTGAACCAGTTTCTCAGGTCTCACACCTTCAAGATGGTAACTCTCTCTCTCAGTTCATACCATCTCTCAAGCAGAACATGTGGTTTTGCTCCCTGGATCTGCAGGTCCCATTCTTCCATGTTCCAATCCATCCATCACACCAAAGTTTCCTCCACTTCCGGGCAGAAGGAACCCTCTACGAGTTCCAAGCCATGCCATTCGGTCTGTCATAAGCCCCCAGGGTCTTCACCAAATGCATTGCAGTGATGGTGGCCCATCTTCGGCGTCGTTGGGTCAGGGTGTGCCCCTATCTGGATGATTGGCTCATAGTGGGTCCCTCCAAACAGGAGGTGGAGAGGTTCAGGGATCTGGCCCTTCAGGCCTGTATTGATCTTGGCCTCCTAGTCAACGAGGTCAAGTTGGAACTCATGCCTTCGCAGGTGATTTGCTTCATCGGGGCAGAGCTCGACTCTTGCCGAGCCAGAGCCAGACTCCCTGACGAACAGGGTGGAGGTTCTCTCCTCTTTGCCCGATTATTTCTGGTTGGGCACTTGCACCCTGCCCGGGACTTCTTGCAACTTCTGGGCTACATGGTGGCCTGCAGCTCCGTGGTCTGATGGGCCCGGTGGCATATGCGCCCCCTTCAATGGGAGCTGGCCAGCCAGTGGACTCAGTGACTAGGTCATTTCGACCATCTGGTCACTGTAACCCAGAAGATGTGGGACGCTCTCCAGTGGTGGACTCTCCTGGAACATCTGCAGGAAGGGATCTCGTTTGTCCGTCCCGAGCCAACGGTCATCTTGACGACCAACGCCTTTCTCATGGGCTGGGGTGCTCACATGGGGGACCACAGAGTCCATGGGCTCTGGACCCCCGAGGAATCCCAATGCCACATCAACCTGCTGGAGCTCCGAGCAGTTCGGCTGGCGCTGACTGCATTTGCTCTGTTCCTTCGGGATCAAGTGGTTCAGGTCCAGAAGGGCAACACCACGACCATGTACTGTTTCAACAACAGGGCGGCATGCACTCCCAGGCTCTGTGCAGGGAAGCTGTCCTCATCCGAACCCTCATGAGCCGACTGGAGGTGGATCTCCTAGCCATGCATGTGCCAGGAACCTCAAATCAGCTGGTGGATGCCCTCAAGCATGTGGCTGAGGCATCTCATCAGTGGTCTCTCTATCCAGAGGTAATACACAGTCTGTTCTCCCAGTGGGGCACCCCTCAGGTGGATCTGTTTGCCTCCAGAGAGAACACAAAGCTGAGGCTGTTTTGTGCCCACCCCCGTCAGCAAGGCTCGCTGCAGGGGGATGCCTTCTCGAGGCCATGGACCCCAGGCCTCTTTTATGCCTTCCCTCGATCCTCAAGGTGCTCCTCAAGGTGAGGAGGGACAAGGCACAGGTGGTCCTGGTGGCTCCGGACCGGCCCCGCCAGTTTTGGTACCCCAATCTCCTTAGCCTCAGCATCAGGCTCCCGAGGCGTCTTCCAGCACACCTGGACCTGCTCTCAGTCAGTCAGAGGAAAGTCCTCCACCTGGACCTTTAATCCCTGCACCTGACAGCCTGGTTCCTGAGCGGCTAGAGTTCCAGGCTTTGGGTCTCTCCGAAGATGTCCTCACTGTAGTTGAGGCATCTAGGAAGGAATCAACCAGGAAGTGCTATGCCTTCCAAATGGAAGAGATTCTCCATTTGGTGTCAGGGCAAGGACCTGGACCCTTTGTCTTGTCTGGTGGCTAGCATTCTTGACTACCTTTGGTCTCCCTCCAAAGAGGGTCTTTGGTCTATGACCCTGAAGTTGCACCTGGCAGCCAACTCTGCTTACCGGGCCTGGAACAGTCAGCAGACGGTGGCACAGGAGAAGGTGGTCTGGCATTTTTCAAAGGCCTCGACCATATTTCCCCTCCGGTGCGTGAATCACCACCACCATGGGATCTACTGCTGGTACTGGCAAAGCTCATGGGCAAGCCATTCGAACCAATTCACAGGAGTGAGATATCACACCTGTCATGGAAGACCACCTTCCTGGTGGCTATCATGTCAGCCAGAAGATTTGGGGAGCTTCAGGTGCTCTCTGAGTCTCCCTATCTGGTCTTCCACAGGGACAGTGTTGTCCTGCGCCCCAACCCAAAGCTTCTTCCGAAGGTTGTGTTGGAGCTTCACCCGAACCAGGTGATGACTCTGCCGGTGTATTACCCCAGTCACACCTCAGAGACCGAGTACAGTCTTCATACTTTGGACCTGAGATGAGTGCTTTCTTATTATAAAGAGAACATGGCCGGAGTTCGGGGAGAGGTTCGCCAGCTGTTTGTCACCTACGCTGAAGTCGCACCTGGTAGACCTGCAGCCAAGTGGACGATTGGCAGATAGATTACATCATGCATCGATCTCTGCTATAGGTTGGCTGGTAGGGAGCCTCCCATAGGGCTTTGGGCTCATTCCACACACCTTACTGCTGCATCAGTGGCTGCTTCTAGGGACATTCCGATCCAGAATATCTGCAGGGCTGCTACCTGGAAATCAGCAACACCTTCATTTCCCATTACCACATTGACCTAGAGTCATGCCAGGATGCTGGTTTTGGGGCCTCAGTTCTCCAGTCTCTGTTCCCTAAGTAGGGGGTGTGCACCTTGCCTCCCTCCTCCTGGAGAACTGCTAGGAGTCTGCCAAGAAGTGTGGATAAAAACAACATATCCACATCCCTAGAAACACAGGTTACTTACCTGTAACAGTAGATCTTCCATAGAATGGTCTCTTGCAGTAAGTCATTACTTCTGGGAGTATCCAGCAGAGGGCGCTGTTGCACAGCAGCATCTTCTAGCAGTTTTCACCAGTGACCACCCATACATGACATCACATCCTGTTTCCTATATACGTGTGAGTGGTCCCTGGTATCCTCAGTTCATTTTCTCGTAGTCTTCAGCCTGCGCAGCAGCTAGTTCAACTTCTGTGCAGCAGTCATCGACAAGAAATTGGATTCCAGACAAATGTCTAAAGATTATTCTTCTTCCAAACAAGCGCTATTTCGTTCCTGTCATTGTGGCAGGAAGATTTTTCGCTTTGACAACCATCTGCTTTCTGTGAGATGCCTGGGACCCTCACACAACATTAATTCCTGTAAACATCCAAATGGGACATACTCTGGAGTTTATCTCTGTCCCCTCCTCCCCTTCCTGGACAATTTAATACCCTCCACAGCACGTTCCTATTCTCCAAGAGGAACTGTTGGCACTTCTGGTCAAGCAAGCCATACCAGTACTACCCTGTTCTTTGGAGGTAGGGGCCGTCCTTTTGGAGTTCCACGGCCCCGGTCACCTAACAGGGGGGAATATTCAGGGCACAGCCTAGGCAGTTCCAGTATGGTTGACCATCTGTCGACTTGAGTTTTCCAGAGCTCCCTCTTTCCTTGGGGCTCCAGGTGCGCTGTCTTGCCCAGGCAGAGGACAGTCTGTTCCTGTTGTCTGCTCTTCCCCCACTCCTCTGCCAACTTCTCCTGCTCTCCCAGGCATTCTCGGTCCTAGCGGACCTCTCTCCTGGGAGCAGTTCAGGGCTGTGGCTGCTCATTTTCCCTCTTATGTTAGGGCCATGGACAGGCAGGTGTTCCAACCTCCCCCTGAGCAACCAGCCACTGAATCTTTGATGTCCCCCGCTTCCTCATCCTCCTCTTTGGGAGGAGAGGAACCATCTGTCCACGTCTCCCTTGATGCTGATCTCGCAGAGTATCACCGTTTCCTCGTGAGGATGTTGGTGGACCTGCATATCACCCCACCCACACAGCACAATCCGGAGCACTCGACGTGTGCCTTCTTAAGTGATTTCAGTACGGACACCCTTGCGGTGCCCCCCTGGCATGCTTCATTTCGAGAGGCATTGTTGCATTTCTGGCACAGACCCTTTTCCAGAGTCCCAGCCCCTAGGGATCTCTGCCAGAGGTATTGTGCCCCCCACCCACCCGGAGTCTCCAGGTAGTTGCCTCATCCTCAGTCAGGACTGATGCAACTGGACACTCCTGATGGGCTTCGCGCCCTTCACCGTGACCGGCCCCCTGATGCAGACTCCATGGATTTTGACTTCTGGGGAAGAAGGACTTTCTACTCGGCATGGTTGCTCCTTTCAATATCTGCACATCAGGCCCACTACGCTACCTATGATAGGTTCCTGTGGTCCAGGCTAGGTCAACTCCTAGCCTCGATACCTGATACGGAGGTAACCAGACAAGCCATTGCACTCTCTGCACATGGCCTGGAGCTAGCAAGGCACCAAGTGAGGGCATCTTACGACACCAGCGAGGTAGCTTCCAGGGTCGTTGGGACAGCAATCTGCACTAGGCAGACGGCATGGCTGCGTCTCTCCCGGTTGTCACCCTTGGCCCAGCGTAGGGTGATTTCCTCCGCTTGCCTGAGAACCCATCTTTTCTCCCATAGGGTGAGGCGGGGTCTGTCGGGGCAACCTCCTACCCCCTCCGGGGGGTTCCCGTCTCACTCTTCCCAGTCTCAGGCCTCTCCAGACCTGTGAAGGTTCTCTCTCTCTCTCTCGGTGTGCCACCCACTGAGAGCTAAGGGACTTTGTCCTTTAGGGTCCAGGGCCCCCTTCCGGGGGTGTCTCTGCACTCACCCAAACAAGGTGATGAATGGTGAAGACTGACACAGATAAGATATGAAAATTATGTACCTACCGTAATTCTGATCTTTCTGTGTATCTTCACCATTCATCACAATCCCACCCTCCATCCCACTGGGGCCTCAGTCTCTGGGTCCCCCTTCCTCTGTGTGCCTTCTCCCACCCCCCCTTCCTTTTCATTGGTCAGGAGCAGTGTGACCTTGGGCACATAGGGGGGAGAGTGATCAGGATGGAGGGCACTTTTTTCCTCAGTGCCTCTGCTCCACCCCTGTGGGGTGGGGGTTGGTGGTTGCCCTCTCTTCTGTTCTCTCCCCCCTTCAGCTATTCTCCCTTGTTTTTGTCCTTAAGGACTCAACCGTCAAATAAATTTAAGAAATTAGTTTTACCACCAAACTTGGTTTCCGGGCGGGGGTTACTGCCCTGTATCCTGTCTTTTCTTCCAGAATAACTGCTTCTGCTTATGTTGGAGTTTATTGCCAGTAAATCTGTGCCTTGAATTCTGGCAGTGTAGCCTTCTGGCTACTCCTTCGCAGTTCCTATACAACCTGGAGACAGGTAAAGGCTTCAGGGTATGTTTCCTTACACCCCCCCTCACCTCTTTACTTCTAATTCTTCCCTCCCTCCCTCCTTCCTCTTCTACTTCCAGAGATTGGGGCCCCTTCCCCATCCCCTTAGATTTCCAACTCTCTTTCTGTCCTCTCAGTCGTTTATTTCTCCTTTTAGTTTGTATATTGTTTCCTTTATCTGTCCCTTGGACTCCTTGTCCCTCCTTCCAACCTTTCTTACTCTCACGGTGACTCAGAACTAGGGGAGGCGGAGTTACGACACCTAATCTGCCAACCCACGAGAAGCCACGAAAGGCCAGCCTCGAGGGAGGCGCCGATGATGCAGCGACTCTGCCCATCCAAAAAAAAAAAAAAAGAACTCCCGTGGGGTCTTGACCTCCAGCCACATTACCCAAAGGTGATGAATGGTGAAGATACACAGAAAGATCAGAATTACAGTAGGTATGTAATTTTCATTTTTGGGCTCTCCCGTTCAGCTTTTCATCGGCCCCGAGAGTCTTTACCAAATGCTTAGCACTGGTAGCTGCAGCCCTAAGGGAAAAAGGGCACTACGTCTTCCCATATCTAGATGATTGGCTGATAAAAGCAGACTCCAAAGAAGCTCTGCTATCCTTTCTGACCACCACCCTCACTCTGTTTGACAACCTAGGGGTAATGGTCAATTGGCCAAAGTCCAATCCAGAGCCAGTCCAGATTCTACAGTACATCGGAGCTGTTCTGGACACTGTTCAGGGGAAGGTTTTCCTTCCGCCCTCCCGTCAGGACACTCTGATATCTCTGGCCTTACACATTCAGCCACAACCAGTAGTCACAGCCAGACAAATGCTAAAATTACTGGGCTACATGTCTGCTGCTATTCCCATGGTGGCATTCACCTGTATCCACATGAGACCTGTCCAGTGGACTCTACAAAACCAGTGGTCTCAGAAAACTGGACAGTTCAGCAACCGGGTTCGGGTCACTCCCTTCCTAGTGTCGGCCCTCTCCTGGTGGATGATCAAAACCAATTTGTGTCAGAGAATGCCCTTTCACCCACCCCCCAATGCAGACGTTAACCACGGATGTGTCCCTGGACGGATGGGGTACCCACTTGGGTCCGTATCAGACCCAGGGTCGATGGTCCACCTTATCTCATATTAGTCTCTTGGAGATGAGGGCCATCCGTCCTGCCCTTCAAGCATTCCAACCCTACCTCATGCCAGGACTGTTGCTGATTCAGTCAGATAACACGGCAGTAGTCTCATACCTGAACAGGCAAGGGGGCACGCAATTACGCACCCTCTGCAGGGAGACCATTGCAGTCTGGCAAACAGCAATCAAACAAAGACTAACACTGACAGCAGTCCATCTCCCAGGATGGTGCAATCAGTTGGCGGACCGACTGAGTCATCAGTCATCTGCCCACGAATGGACACTTAACGAAGATGTCTTACGCGACGTCTTCATACTCTGGGGGACTCCACAGCTGAATCTGTTCGCCTCCCCAGTCAATCACAGACTCCCCAGTTACTTCTCCATTATCCTGAACAACAGGGGAAAGTCTGTCGATGCCCCGTCCCAACCTTGGACAAGACTTTACTTATTTGCCCCCCATCCCACTCCTGCTAAAGACCGTTGAAACTTCAAACTGGAGCCGGCCACCATGATACTAATAGCACCTCTATGGCCTCAGCAGGAAGTAGGCTGTTGGTTAACTAGAATCTGCAGCTTATCCAGTAGGTAGGGAAATGGGCAGACTGGGTGGGCCAAGTGGTCCTTATCTGCCGTCAAAGTCTATGTTTCTATGTTTCTTCCACCAATTGTCTGTGCAGGATTCCATTCCGTTGTCATCCAGACAAAACCTCCTGACCCAGAATCAGGGGTCCCTCCTTCATCCCAGCCTCAAAATGCTACATCTTCATGTCTGGCTTCTGAGGACACATTCATAAATAGACTACAGGTGTCATCTTCTGTTGCCAATATTCTCCTAGCTTCTAGGAAGCCAGCAACCAGAGAAACATATAACTGCAAATGGAAGAGGTTTTCCATATGGTCTGCCTCTCATACCATGGACCCTTATTCGTGCCTACTTATGACCGTTCTAGACTACCTTGCCTCATTATCTGAGTCAGGCCTCAGTTATTCTTCCATCAAAGTTCATTTAGCAGCCATCTCAGTCTTTCATGAACCTCTGGTGGTAGATTACTCTATCAGCATCATTTATCCAAAATGTTTTTGAGAGGCATGCTTCATCTCAAGCCTCCAGTTCGACGACCCACTCCTCTGTGGGATCTCAACTTCATCATAGAAAAACTGACTCTCGAACCTTTTGAGCCTGCAGCCACTTGCGATCTCCATTTACTTTCATGGAAAACATTATTTCTAGTGGCTATTACTTCCGCTCGGCATATTTCCGAGCTTCATGCCCTTATGTGTAGGGAACCTTACTTGATTTTCCATAAAGACCTGGTGGTACTACGTACTAACCCTTCCTTCCTACCAAAAGTAGCGTCTGAACAGACCTTAAATAAATCAATGGAGCTCCCGGTATTTTTTCCGGAGCATTCCAACCGGGATGAACATCTATTACATCTAATGGATGTTCACCGTATCTTAAGATACTACACTAATTGTACCAAAGACATCAGAAAGACGTCTCAATTGTTTGTCACCTTTGGCTTCGGCAAAGAGGGACTTCCTGTTGCTAAGAGAACTCTAGCCTCATGGTTGGCAAACTGTATTACATTTTGCTACAAAAAGTACAAGGCTTTTCCTGGTCCAGTCCAAGCCCATTCCAGAAGAGCTATGGCCACTACTGCGGCCGTTTCAAGGGTGCCTCCATTTCAGAAATCTGTAATGCAGCCAATTGGTCCATGATCCACACTTTCACTCGACATTACAGTCTGGATGTGGCCTCAAGACGTAGGACGACTTTCGGCTGTGCAGTCCTACAAGGTCTCTTATCATAATTGTCCACCCTTCTGAACATAACTGCTGGGTAATCTCCCAGAAGTAATGACTTACTGCAAGAGACCATTCCGTGGAAGATAGTGCAGTTACGTAAAATCTTACCGTAACAGTAGATCTTCGAGGAATGTCTCTTGCAGTAAGTATAATCCCGCCTCTGCTCTCTTCTCTAACAGAAGCAATGTCATGCTCAGAGAAGTAGAGGCCTTTGTCTCTCGGTTTCCTCAGTCTCTCACTTTGCGAGCTGAATCCGGCGGGTGGAACTGAGGATACCAGGGACCACCCACACTTACATAGGAAACAGGATATGATGTCATGTTTGGGTGGTCCCTGGTGAAAACTGCTAGAAGAAGCTGCCATGCTACCGCGCCCTCTGCTGGATACTCCCAGAAGTAATGACTTACTGCAAGAGACATTCCTCAAAGATCTACTGTTACGGTAAGATTTTACGTAACTGCACTTTCTAGGAGTGGTATATGTTGTTCATCCACACTGACCCACCTAACCTCCCCAACTTTGACACACAACCTCAGCTTCCAGCGGGCAAGATCGGGCATCAAGGGGCAGAGCCGAGGGATATACCACCCAGGTGGGTGGGAGAAGCCAGCTTTTAGACCTTCCGGCAAGATTCTTAAAGGGAAAGGACATGTCAAGAAGTGTGGATGAACAACATATACCACTCCTAGAACTACTGTTACAGGTGAGTAACCTGTATTTTTGTTCCAGGAAAAAAGTGGAGAGGAGGCCAGCCCAATAGTGCAGCAGCTGTGCTGGTGAGCCATGTTTGCACCCCAAGTCCAGAATGCTGCTGCAGCTTGGCAGGAATACCCTTAAAGATCAATGGCAATTATGTTATTTTATTTACTTTAAATATGTAATTTTATGACATTGTGTAGCTAATAAAGACTCATGTTTGCCATCTATCATTGTGTTTTGTCTTTCTTTCCTACTTTATGTCCTATGGGCATTAGTCAGTTTAATTTTACTTGCTGAAAAAAGCTGCCTGCTTTCCCAATCGTGGCCAAGTGCTGTTAACCATTGACGTCATTCTTGGACTGACGTCAGTGGCGTCAGTGCGAGTGACAGTCTGTCAGAGCTGTGCAGATGATGGCTCGAGACCATCACTCATATTTACATTTCCCTGGCATAAAAGGGAAGAGCTCATTCTTTTTCTGGCTCCAACTTATGTTTAATATTTATTCTCTGATACAAATCCAAATAAAGAAATGAATTTATGTTAAAACGTTTCTCTGCTCCGATCCCTTCTGGCGCAACAGGCTGTTGTTCTCATTTGTTTGTGCCATCGTAAAAAAGAAAGACTGGAACTCATTTATAAACTGGCACCCACTGATGTTCTTTTTTTGTACTGTCACCAATGCAAGTAAATAAATGTGACCAAAACACTTTCTATGCCCTGTTGTCTGCCAGCTCCACGGATCAGTGCTGAAGAAGACAATTCCATGCTGCACTTTGCTGCAAGCGATATCTGTACTTTGATCCATGTGAGTGGAGAGCTGGCATTTGATGTTAGCTTCAAAACACCTAATGCTGTTGAATTTGTTTGGCAGCAGTACCATTCCCTTAAACATACCCCCTTTGGACACCCGTCTTGGCTATACCGCTTACAAAACCTGTGCACAAGACAGTCACTATCTTTTTCTGTAATGAGGGGGTTTTTCGTCACAGATGTTACGTTCTGGCTCAGGCAAAAATGTACTGTAATTGGGGATCCTGAAACCCTTATAGATTCTAAGGGCATATGGACTGGGGATGGGAAGTCCTGGTAAACTTGATATAGACAGAGTCTGACCTTAAACATCTCCCTAATAGCTTTTTCATGGGCTGAGATTTTTTTTGGGGGTCTCATTCTGTGCAGGTCAGCCTAAGGCCTGTTATCGGTGTATCTCTCATGACCACCTGAGTGGGGCTTGTGACCAGATGAAATGTAGCCTTTGTGACAAGGTGGGACATGCTAGCCTTCACTGTGTTAATGAGATGTGGTGCTGTCTCTTCATTGAGATTGATCATTCCTACCAGAGCTGTCCCTGGGCAGCCCATAACCAACCTGACCAAGATGACAAGCTGGAACAAAGCATCTATGTGTCATAAGCCCAAAGACACCACTATGTGAACAGAGCAGGCCCTTCCTGACCTGCTCCTCTCTGTAACTTGCCTAGATGTGATACTAACATGACTCTGCATTCCTTAGTCACCACCTCTGTTTCTGCTCCTGGGCCAGCCCCTGCATCTGATCAGCCCCCTCCCAGGTTCAGCCTGAGATACAGTAGCCCACAGTGCTACTTCTGACCCACCATTGAATTGAACAAGCAGGAGAGGACCCCCCCCCATCAGAACTCAACCCCAAGGACAATCAGATGGACATAATGCCCCTACCTTCTACACCGGATACGAACAAAATAAATGGTCAGCAGATAATGGAGCGCCTGGAATCTGCCCAAGTCCAAGGTCTGAAGAACTGACCTGGTTTCCATTTCAGTGAAGTATGTTGTCTTGAAATCAGTGACACAGCAGGGGGACCAGAGGAGGACTCTGATGCCTCCTCTGTATCTTCTGCCAAACCAGAATCTTCTTCTGGCACAGAAGACCTAACTACTGAGTCCTCCTGTTTTAAAACAAAAATGAAAAAAAAAAAAGAGCAAGACAAGTGGGTGGTGCTGGAAGAGAAAATAATCAGTAGGGATTTGTATTTCTCTTTTCCTTCCTCTGGGCCTTTATGTCACATCACAATTTCTCTTTCTCTACTGCTAATGTTATCTCCAGAGGAAAAAACTGCTTTTTCCTTCTTCCGTCAGTTAAAAGTGTGATATGACATTTCCTGCAAGACACTAGGCTGCAAACTGTACTTGATGTTTCCTGTACACAGAGGGCCTGGTTCAAGGGGTCCTCATTTTGGTCCCTTGGATCCGGCCTTTGTTCCAGAGTTGGTTTCCTGTTCCATACCCTGATATTGAAACCATAAAACTTGGACGTAAGACCTTGTTGTTTGTGCTACTGCATGCTAAAAGAAATGCTCATTCTGTATCAGCCGAGTAATATTTACATAGGCTCCCCAATCCAAGGCAGGCAGGATAGATTTACTCCCTAGAACCTCTAGAGCGTACCTTATTATTTATATGTACGATAGATTAAATTGTAACTAATTGCAAGCCACTGTACACCGTTGTATTATTGGAACTGCTTTGTATGTTCACTTTATTGTATCTCACCTGTATCGTTCTTCTATGTTGTACTTCACCATCAGTTGTTGTCTACCCTCCCTGCGACGAGCTGCCTTTGTAAATGAGTCTTTGACTCAAAGGTCGTAAATCCGGATTATGAAATAAATAAATAAAAATTGTCCAACCTTTCCTTTTTGCATCTGAACCCTTTATTTTTGGGTGTGATTTTAATTTTGACCTTAGCTCCTAGGACCATAAACAAAAACTCATAAAGAGTTTTGTGACATGCCATTTTTCATCCCATATTCACACAGCTGGGTTATCAGATGTCTTTTGTAAAGTCACACATTCCAGAACCCCAACCTTTTTTAGGGGCAAATTGTCTACGTATATTGATTTCTTTTTCTCCTCATCCTCTGTCCCATTATTGTTGGCAACTAGTAGCCCTATAGAATTCTCCGGCCATACTTTGGTCCATGTTACTTCTGGATCAGGACCGGAATTCTCCCATGGTACTGGTATTTGGTGAAAAAACTCCGCCTTTTAAGATGGTTCGGATGTTTGTGATGCTTTAGATGACGTCATCTCCTAATACAAGTCCACATTTATCTGTTGTGATACCCCACTGCTTTGTTGGGAGGATACTAAGGTTGAGCTTAAAGTATTCTTCCAAAAATGGGGACAGCAGCACCGTGGTAACAGACTATTTAAATATCTGACTGTATCAACTTACAAAAAATTGCAGTCTCTTACGGCAGAGAAAGGGCATGATTTTTGCTCCAGATCTCCTGTTTAAAAAATGAAATGTCCAAATACCAGTTGAACAGGTCTAGGGCGATGACAAAGGAACAAAAATATGGGACCCAGAGTAAACAATCCTTTCTCTGCCCCCAGGAGGCGTGTAGATATAGAACGGACAAAAAAATTATATCTGGTATCGGGGACGAAAATGGTATTGTTCGCTCCGATAATGACAGCTATTTTTTCAGTTGCTTTCAGCTACACGAAAACATTGTTTGGTCCAGGATTTACTTCTGCTGTGGGTAGAGATTCTTTTTTTGGACCTTCATGCCCCTCAAGTGCCCTCAGACCTTCTCCGAATGTTGACTGCAGACATTTCCACTGAAGAACTTGCTTCAGCAGTCAGTTCTTTGAATACAGATACTGCACCAGGGGAGGCAAGGCAATTTTATTTATAAGGTGCCCACTCCCGGAGGCTCTGGGCACCGTACATAAGCAAGAACAGACATCAGTTAAGACATAATAAAAGCTCATTAAAACCATTACAAAATTAAAATACAAAAAAAAAAATCAAATAGCACTTCAGAAGTCAGTCTTCGGGGAACTGGCCAAAACTAAAATAAAGATATTAACAGTCAAACGCCAGGCTTAAATACCTCAGTCGAGGGAGCCTCCCTGACTGCAGGTGGAAACGAGTTCCACAGGGTCGGCCCAGAGACACTAAACACCTGATCACACGAGGTCTTGAGCCAAACCCTGGCAACGTCCAGGAGGCCCCTCGAAGAGGAGCAGAGGGAGCGTGCAGAGGACACCGGTGTCAGGAGTTCAGACAGATAACCAGGACCCAGCCTGCATAGGGCCTTAAAGGTGAGAAGACCCACCTTAAAAAGGACCCTCCAACTGACTGGCAGCCAGTGCAGAGCACGCAGGACCAGAGTCACATGACTGTACCTCGAGAGGCCTGTCAGCAACTGGGCCGCTGCATTCTGCACTAGCTGCAGCCTGCCGAGGGTCCCTCCCTTGACCCCGAAGTACAGAGCATTGCAGTAGTCAAGCCTAGAAGTCATGAATGCATGCACTAGTGTCGGCAGGTCCTCTGGGGGAATGAGGGGCTTAATCCGGGTAATGTTCTGCAAGTGGTAAAAACCACTGCTGACTACAGCTGACTCCTGATCTTCAAAGGTCAATCTGCAGTCAAGGATCACGCTCAGATTTCACACCCTTGGAGAAACCACCAACTGAGCAGACCCCAGAACAAGTTCAGAGTCAGCCCCTGGTGGCAACCCATCACGCCCACGACCCGATCACCAGTGCCTCAGTCTTAGCTGGGTTGAGTCTTAGCCAGCTGGGAAGCCATCCGGTCATTGATTTTAGCTAGACAGCTATTAAGCACGTCAACCACTCCCAATGTTCCAGGTGCAAAAGACAAATACTGTTGGGTGTCATCTGCATAGCAGTGAAACTCCACACTGTATTGTCGAATGATCTCGCCCAGGGCAACATGTACACTGCGAACAAAATCAGCAACAAGATCGAGCCCTGAGGTACTCCACTAGACAGAGGCATTGGGGGGGGGGAGGAGAAATTCCCCAACACCACCCGCTGCACTCTGTCCAAGAGATAGGACTCAAACCATTTGATAACAGTACCAGTGAGTACTGTCATCAAATGATGGCCTCACCAGTGAATTTTACAAATTAGTCTTTCCTGCCCGGTCCAAAGAACTGACCCTTATGTTTATATTTTTGCTATAATCCAAGGGCCTTGTCCCCAGCATTCAGAATAGTCTGATAATTTTTTTAACATAAAAAAGGTGTCAAGCGCAACCTTTCTAATTGGAGTCCCTTATGTCCTTTAAATGCAGATTTGAAAATGCTCTCAAAAATTCTCACCTCCAGGCTTACACAAGTTATTGGACATTTGGCAACCCAGCCAAAGTCTTGTTCTGACCAGGTAGGGCCATCCAAGGTAATTTAATTTTAATACAGGAAATGGTGGAAAGAGAGGTAATGAGAATTGTATGGAGGGTTTCGAACTTCTTGTATTTATATCAGTGAAAAGCTTTTGATCTAGTTTTGCATGAGCTTCGTTCATTCATTCTCAAACATTATGGATTTCCACCCTCCTTCATTTCCTGGATACAGTGTATGTACTCCAATTGGGTCACCCCTTAAGTTAGTGGATGGCTGGATACTACCTGCACAGCGTACAAGGGTGAGTAGCAGGGGTGTCGGCTCAGTCCCATCCTTTATATCCTGTGTATAAACCTCGTACTGAGGAAACATGAACGAGACCCCACATTTTACTCTTGTGTAATGCAAAAGGTACTACCATCTGTAAGACCCTTGCTCATGCTCATGATGTGTGTCTTTTGTTACTTACAGAGTCATCTGATAAAACATCCGTATGATGGTTCAAACGGTTTGGTTTATTTTCTTTGGGGGTGGGGCTTTGAATCTTGCAAAGTATGTGGGTAGGGTGTTGGGTGATGGTCCCTCCCAGTCTCCCTTTGTGTGTGGTATTAGGCTCAAAGTTGAACCCTTGACAATCTTAGGGGTTCAGTTTTGGTTTGGGGATCTGGCAACACTTAATTGGGAATTGACAGCAATAGAAGAAAAAAAAAAGGCCACTAATTGGAACAGATTGCAGTTAAGTAAGAAGAAAAGAATATATTGGATCAAAACTTTCTTGGTACCAGTTTTCCTCTGCATTAGCCAAATTTTCCACTCCCTGTCTTTGGAGAATTCCGTTCATAGTGTATTATTTTTCAAGCCCTGTGGGGTAGTAGGTTGAATCCTATCAAAAGGATTGTTACCTACAATCCTATTAAGCAAGGTGGAGTGGGCATATTGCATCCGGTAGTATTTTTTATTGCATGTTTTTCAATATACTTTTAGACCCTAGTGCTCCCTTTTGTAAAGTCCTGGTCTCCATGTTTTTTTCCATTACCTCTGGTTGGCTTAAGGCCTGGAAAGCTTCAAGCCCTGAGAACCTCTAGGGTTATTCCAGTTTATATAAAGGATGCATTCTCTAAGTTGCGTACCTGGCACATCACTTACGTTCAAGCTTGATACCACCGCTAGGTAGGTTCTGTATAGGACTTTTATAGAGTGCATTTTTTCTGATCTTTTGCCTCTGGGGCATGTATCCCCCATGATCCGGCCCTGCTTCCTCAGACAGTTGACAAAAGCAAAGATACCCAAAGTAATCAGCAGCATAAGCAAATGCAGGAATGTATGTGCTGTAGGCCAGGCTGCCCTAATCAACTGGACACAATACACCACTTACCTTTTACTTGTTCATGTATTTTATGGTTCTGCGATTGGGTGACTCAGTAGTGGGCTGAACCTATGATCTTACTTCGAGGGGGCTTTTGCAGCAGGAAACACTATTAGAACTAAGCCGCAAGGCGCTAGGACCACACTGAAAACTTCTAGCTAGCAGTCATTAGCGGGGGACCACCCCCCGACATCAGTACGCTGATATTCTCCAGTGGTAAAAAGGCGCGGTGCCCCAACCCATCCTCAGTTCTTTTCCTACTGTCGAACCGTGCAAGTCAAACCTCCACAGATGCCTGCTTCTGTTCAGTGCGATTTTTTTCGAGTTTTACCCGCGATTTATTTTCTTATAGTATTCCGTTTTCGATATTTCATAATTCTTGCATGTCTTCTTCTCCTTCAACATCTTCAGAATGGCAGATGAAGTGTGCTTGCGGCAAGCAACTTCCCTCCAAAGACGGCCACTCTGCCTGCTCTACTTAGGCCCTGACCATGACACCAAGGCCTGCCAGCTTTGCCAGGACTTCAACCAGGCCAAACGGAGAAGCCGATTGAAGACCCTTCAGAGTTTTCTGCTCCTGCAGAAATTATCTGCTATGGAGAAGGAGCTCCAGGGAAAAAGTACCTCTTTCTCCCTGGATCCTGAGTCTCCCCTTCTTCCCCTTCCCAGAATGAGAAGAGGTCTGGCGGAAAGCACAAGCACTGGGACAAATCTAGGGAATGGCCTCTGTCAGTTTCCCACTGCAGGTCACCGCATAAACTGGTCGCCGATTCTGGGTCTTCCTTCCACGGGAGGTCAGCCCCTCCTCCACCGGCAGCCCTTTCTCCTTCAGGGCTCCCAGTTTCTCAACCTTCCACCCTCCTTACCATTTCAGGCGGAGGTTCTCTGGGGCTTCAGACTTCATCACCAGCCTCTCAGCCCCAGAAGCTCAGGCCCTTAGTTCCAGCGGGTCCTCAGTCAGGCAACTTGACCAGCCCTACCCTGGTCTTGGTGTTGCCCATGTTGCTCTCGAGTTCTGGGATTGACACTTCCAAGCGATACCCGGAGCATGTGCTCGCTTCCCCCAGGAGAGTGATGCCCCTGTCTCTGTCAGGGGCTAGCTCCCCTGTGCATGCCTTACCTTCGAGGCCTGTGCCAGCTGTTTTGCCTAACCAGCGTCAGCCCTCACCTGTTCGGCCGACATCGGTCCCCCCGACACCGGCCCCGACGACAGCTCAGCCGATGCCTGAGGACCCGACGCCCAGTCTTCCAACTCCTCCTAGACGGACACTGGACAAACATATGCCACAAGGGCCGATGCCAGGTTACCCAGCACCCCAAGGGCCGATGCCAGGGTACTTGGTGCCTCAGGGACCAATGCTGGATATGCCTTCCCCAGAGCCTACTCCCCAAAATCCTCCTATAGATCACCATGCATTGTTTTCAGCGTGGCGGGAGTTCATAAAGAGTAAGGACTCCCTGAGGAGACCCCCCACTCCATTTCTTAGGGGCCCTTCACCAAACCCAGACCGGACGGGCCCCTGCTGTCCCCAGTCTCCAGACCGTCCTCCCAAGGACCGTCCCTCACTGACACCAGTCCCAGATTCTGACCTGTCTGGAGGGGATTCACCATCTTCCTACTCGGATGAATCAGAGGACTCCAGGTTACAGTCAGAGCCAGAAGAATCAAGGGACACTCCCATATCACCTCCTGATGATCCCACCTTCATGGATGTCATGAGGCACATTCAGTCCCTGATGGGCTGGGACTTGGAGGAGCTAGACCTCCAGCATCGGCATCTCACTACCTTCCTGTGTAGGATGGAAACCCTTCCTATGGTGGTTCCTCCTCTTATTGACTCATTTGAGGATGTCAATAGGGCCGCCTGGAATCATTTTTTCTCTGCTCCGGCCTTAGCCAAGAAGGCAGACCACCTTTATCATGTCCCCAGAAACAAGCCTTTCTACAGGGAGCATCCGGAAGCAGATTCATTGATTATGAATGCTGCTCATGATCATACTAAGAAGCCCAGGCACCTTAGTGCCCACCCTCCAGACAAAGAGTCTCATGAGGTGGATCAGTTTGGCAGAAAAGTTTACACTTATGTCACCCTGACTGTGTGGACCCTGAATTTTCTAGCCCACGTAGTTCAGTACCAAAATGCCCTGTGGGACAAAGCTTTAGAGATGGTACAGGATCTTTCTGAAAACTCTACCAAGTCCCAGTTGGTCCAGAGCCTCAAGTCAGGCTCAGATGTGGGTATTCATTTCCTCAGAGCTTCCTATGATTAGGAGGATGCTGAGGGTTGGGCAGCAGCTGCTGGTGTGTGTATTCACCACCATTCCTGGCTCAAGAGTGTCAGACTTTGCCTCAGACGTGCAGGCCAAAATCCTGGATACCCCTTTCCGGGATCTGGTCCTGTTTGACAAGGATGCCCAAAGCATTATCTCTCGCTTGCAGGAATTGGGCAAGGCACTGAGGTCAGTACAGTACATGTGTTGTTCCTAGCCTAAGCCCAGCTAGCGCCAGTCCTTTCGTCAGCCCAACAGACAGCAGCCTAACAGCCTACAGTCCAGAGGCGTCTTTAAATGTAAGGCCACTTCTCAGCTGGCTGGAGCCTCAGCCCCTAGGGCCCCCAGGCTGCTTTGCCTATCCTGTGTTCCTCAGCCTGACTCCCTGCTCGACCCCACAGATATGTTGGGGGAGATGGTGGAGGGTCGCTTTTCCCTATACTTAGGATGGCGCAACATAACCTCAGACCAGTGGGTCCTCCAGCTGGTGGAAGGACACAACCTGGAATTTCTGGAAATCCCCCCGGACAGTCCTCCTTTGTGCTCCCATTATCCTTGGGCGCACATTGCCCTCATCCAGGAAGAGATTCAGGCACTTCTGCACAAACAGGCCACAGTGTCTTACCTGGTTAAACAATTGGAAAAAAAAAAGAATCTGTCCCACCCACCTAACAAGGGAAGGGATTCTATTTGCACTTCTTCCTGGTCCCAAAGAAGACCGGGTGACCTGAGACCAATTCTAGATCTTAGCCAACTGAACCTGTTTATAGAATACAAGCACTTCAGTATGGTCACCCTCCATGACCTGCTTCTCCTCCTTCACCAAGGGGACTGGCTTTGTTCTCTGGATATGCAGGACATTTATATCCATATCCCGGTCTTTCAGCCCCACAGGTTTCTCTGCTTTTGCTTCTAGGGAAACCATTACCAGTTCAGGGCCCTGCCATTTGGCCTTTTCTCGGCTCCCCGAGTCTTTACCAAGTGGCTGGCTTTAGTGGCTGCAGCCCTCAGGAGGCATGGCCATTATGTCTTTCAGTATCTGGATGACTGGCTGCTTACAGTCCCCTCCAGAGATCAGCTAATCCGGACTATGGAGGCCACCTTCCACTTGTTCCGGAACCTGGGCATCACCCTGAACCTGCCCAAGTCCTCCCTTTGGCTGAGCCAGTGCTTGCAGTACATTGGAGCAGTCCTTGATTCAGCTCAAGGCAAAACTTATCTCCCTCAGGACGGGGTGGATTACAAGCGCAGGCCCGTCTGGTTTCTGCATTCCGCCAAGTACCAGTCAGGTCCTCCCTGTGGCTCCTGGGGCACATGATAGCGGCCATAACCACTGTTCCTTTAATCCACCTGCACATGGGGGTGTCTTGGTGGTCTCTTCAGGTTCAATGGGACCAACACATACACACGATTTGGAGCAATTAGTCTTAGTCTCCAACCCTGTGTGGCAAAACTTGGACTGGTGGTTGAACCCTTCCAATCTATTTCAGGGGGTTCACTTCCAAGCAGAATCCTCATGGCAGATTCTTACAACGGATGCATTGGACCTGGGCTGGGGCGTCCATCTTGCAGATTGTCAGACTCAAGAGACTTGGGTACAGCACGAGCAGCATCTCCACATCAGCATCTTGAAGATGAAGGCAACCCTGTATGCCTTGCAGGCCTTTCGAAACGCATCTACTCCCTGGCCTTCTTCTGATTCAGACAGACAACATATTGGTTGTCTACTACATAAACAAGCAAGGGGGGACTCATTCTTAACCCCTTTGTAGAGAGGCTATGAGAGTATGGTACTGGGCCTTTCAAGCACGACCTGGAACTGTTGGCAGAACAGTACATGTTCCAGGTGTCCAAAATGTCCTGGCCAACTGCTTAAGTCAGTCCAGATCGAAGGCACACGAATGGGAGCTTGTGCCCTTCATGGTCAAGGATCTCTTTGACAGGTGGGGTTGTCCAGAGCTAGACCATTTTTGCGTCCCCACTCAACACAGAATTGCCCAATTTCTGCTCCCAAGATCCAGGGCCTGGTGCTTTCTGGTGAGATGCATTGTTCCTCTCTTGGACAGGGAGGTTCCTGTATGCCTTTCTCCCTTTCTGCTCTTACAGAGGGTTCTTCTCAAGTTGCAGTCAGAGGGAGTGGAAATGATCCTTATAGCTCCCTACTGGCCACATCAGATATGGTTTCCACTCTTGCAGCAACTAGCAGTGGAACCTCTACTTCCCTTGCCCCTTTGCTCCAACCTCCTCCGAATAGGGCACCCTCATCCACCCGGACCTCAAGTCTCTACATCTCCATACGTGGCTCCTGCAGACTTAGCCATTGCCTGCTTCAGGGTTTCCTCCTGGGTGGTGGATGTTTTAGTGGCCGCTAGGAAGCCTTCCACTAGAGCCACTTACACCATGAAGTGGAAGCAGTTTTCCATTTGTGCCACCGCTCGGCACTTTGATCCCTTCACCTGTCTGGTGAATCTCATCCTGGAGTACCTACTTTCCCTTCTGGACTCGGGTCTGGATTACTCCTCACTTAAGGTGCATTTTTCTGCCACGCCTGTGTACCATGTGCCTGTTGAGGGTAAGACTGTTGCCTAGTTGGATCTCTTCCACACCTTTCTGCAGGGCATCCTTCACTTGAAACCTCCTATTAGGGACCCAGTCCCAGTGTGAGATTTGCTGTTTGTTTTAGTGAAACTTACTCTGCCTCCATTTGAGCCAGCAGCAAACTGCGAGCTTCACTTTCTTTCATGGAAAACGTTGTTTTTGGTTGCCATTACTTCTGCTCGGAGGATTTCTGAGCTCCAGTCTCTGATGTGTAAAGAGCCTTATTTAGTTTTCCACAAAGACAGATTGTCTTTGAGAACCAATTCTAAGTTTTTGCCTAAGGTGGTGTCTGAATTCACGTTAAATCACTCCATCCACCTGCCGGTTTATTTTCCGGAGTATGCTTATCAAGGGGGGCCTTACTTCATACTTTTGAAGTTCACCAGGTCCTTAGATTTTATCTAGACCGCACCCATCTTGTTAGGCAGTCTGATTAGTTGTTTGTTTTGTTTGCCTCCAGGAGACAAGGGACTCCTGTTTCTAAACAGTGTTTTATAAAATGGTTGGCAAAGTGCATTGTTTATTGCTACCTCAAGTATGAAAAGCCTTTGCCAGGCCCTGTCAAAGGCCATTCTACCAGAGGAATGGGTGCCTCAGCTGCTTCCTTCAGTAACGTGTCCGCTGTTGACATTTGTGAAGCTGCCACTTGGAGTTCTGTCCATACCTTTGTCAGGCATTACAGTCTGGACATAGCCTCCAGGCGCAGAGCTGACGTCGGCCTTGCAGTCCTCCAGGGCCTACTGTCTTAGAGTGCCCTATGGCTGATTTACTCCACCTCCCAGCTGACCAGATCAGTTCCTTCACTGCTTGGGACTCAGTCCTAATGGTGTTGCCTGCTGCAAGAGCCCCCTCGAAGTAAGATAGTACAGTTACGTAAGAACTTACCATAACAGTAGATCTTCGAGAGGAGCTCTTGCAGCAGGTGCTGCTTTCCCTCCCACCTTACCACCAGTTTGCTGCTTCTCCATATCAGTTAATCTGCTTTCCTCAGTTATGAGGCACCTCCTTGGTTCTCCAATCTCTGTGCATGCCAGGTCTCCGGCGGGAGAACTGAGGATGGGTTGGGGGGACCACCCCTTTTATACCATTGGCTGACATTGGCATGCCGACATCAGGGGTGATCCCCTGTTAATGACTGCTAGCTATAAGTTTTCCATGTGGTCCTAGCGCCTGGCGGCTTAGTCCTAATGGTATTGCCTGCTGCAAGAGCTTCTCTCAAAGAACTGCTGTTACGGTAAGTTCTTACGAAACTGTACTTTTCTCAATATTGACTATGAGGTTTTGGTTTATGGATTCATAGCCCTGGTTGGAGTAAATGGAATTGCAGCACCCTAGATGCATCTGTGTCTGTTTTTTTATTGCAACAAAAACAGTTCTTGTATAAAGAATTGTTATGTAAAATTGTTTTTGAAGTTAAATATGTTTATCTTTCTGTATCTAAAATAATTTCTCCTTCTTCCCTGGTAGACAGGTGGCATGATATTAATTGGATAAGAGAGCCCTGAAAGCCTGCGACTTGTGCTGTTTCTTTGGAACAGTCCCCCCTTTTTTTTCCTGTGGAGTTTGTTTAGTGCTTTGCTCAGTTTCTTAATGTTTTGTGTGTAAACTGATTTGTACTCTTGATTTATGGGTTTAATTTTTTTCCCATGTATTTGTCTGTATATACTTTCTTTCAATAAAACTTCCCCTGCTCTTTTTGAGAAATGCCACAAGATCTTTAGTGCACACTTGAACGACCACCAGAATGGGCAGACGGGACCTCAATTGAATGTCTCATCTGAAAGACGGTACTTCAGGAGTGCAGCACCCCATCATGCAGCACTAGTACAGTGTCCGTATTGGGATTTTAACCTAAGTTCCTGGTGTGGGCTTAGAACTCACAACCTTCTGATTTTCTAACCTCAAGAGGGTATTGTGAAGCGTACTGAGCCACTAACACTGCATTAAAAACAACTTGAGAAAGACTTGATGGTTCCTGTTAGGAGCTGGCCATTAAAAGCTTAGCAAACAGAGTGAGATTGCTTCTCTGTGAGAATGAAAAGTAAAAAAAAAAAAAAAAAGGAAAACTGACCCCCATTGTATAGAACATGTACCCCCTAAAATACATACCAGATTAGATGTAATATACAAAATCAGACTGAGGAGCATGCAAGAGGTAACAAAAGTATCTAGGATTGTAGTCCTTGAGTACAGATTCTCCACAAGTGATTTCTTTAACAGGAAGGAAAAGAAAAATCCACTCCATCAGTGATCAGAAGACCATACATTATTCTCAGTTTATCTAGTAATCATTGCTGTAGTTCATCCTCAAATGAGGTGCAGTACTATCTTAGGGTACATTGTGGCATGAGTTGTAAAAGCAAGATCCAGTTTGTTTATATTTTTGTATTGAAACTAAACCGGATTAAACTTTGGATTTAAAGGTAAATGCTTATGCTGTACAGGAGGGCATCCTCTACAGTACTGTGGTGTAGCCATTATTTAAAACAGTCTTGAGACACATACTTTACAAAATGATTGCATGAGGTAATCTTCATGGACCTGAGGGAGAAACAACAAGGTGGGAGTGAGGGGCAGTAGGCCATAACTGTAGGGGACAAAGAGAAAAGGAGTAGGTTTAAAAACATAACATAAGGACATAAAGCCACTGGTAGAGAGCTGTTGCCCTTCAAGACCGTCCCCCACCACTTAGCAGTTTGCCTGACATTTATAACCCAAGTTCATGTATACATCCAGGTTGTTCTTGAATGCCAGGAGTATATTGGCTTATACTACCACTGACTGGTAGTGAATTCCACCTGTCCCATCCCTCTGTGTGAAGTAGTAACTCCTTTGGTCAGTTCTAAATAGACTCCCCTGCAATTGATATCTATATCCTCTTGTAAATTTCATTCCCTGTTTTTATGTTTGCATGTGCATCTGCGCAGTAAACATTTTTTTATAAAGAATTATATTTCACAGGTGTTTCTCTATCAGGTCCAGTGCTACTCAGGCTGCAAGGGGCTCAGCAGTGACAGCCCAATGATCAGCTAGGCTGATTGTGATGCATTTTTCTTTCTGTGGTGTGGAAACGTCTTGTAGTTGAAAGGAGCCAAACACTCCATTCACAGAGCGACAGGCAGCTTTCATCTGCATAAACCCCTTCCTTTCTATTTAGTATCCCTCTCACCTCCCTGTCACTTCCCATGCCTGGTCTGTGAAATCAACTCTCTCCCACTGCAGAGCATCCCTCCCACCTCTCATTGCTTCTTGTGCTCCTTCTGAATTTTCCAACACCAGGGTGCCCAGTCCCCGGTGCCGGCTAGTACCCCCCCAGCCCATCCTTTTCCACTGTGCAACACCAGGGAGGCCCCTTCAATGCCGCCAAACATGACACCGACACTGGGATGCCCAGTCCCCTGTGTAGGTACCTGAAATAAAGAAAACTGACTCTCATAGTCTTTTTTTTTGTTTGTTTGTCCCTGTAAAAAAATATTCCATTGAGGTTTCTTGCTGCTGCCCCTTTGCTACTGTTACCCCCCCCCCCACTCAGTACCCACTGCCCCACCCAGCCCTTACTCACCTACTGGGAGTCCAATGCCATGATCCTTTCTGGACTGGAGATGCGTCTTCACTCTTCAGTGCTGGACTGGGAACTGAAGAAATCAGGTAAGCAGTCAGTATATTTCAGTACGTTTCAAACTTGTTCACATAACTTGGTCATTTTTTAATATTTTAACCAAAATTTTTGACACGGCCTTTTTGGGACCCCATCTCATGAACAAGGTAGGTGAAATTCTTCCGACCGGAAAGGTGATTTTGGAGTCGCTTTGTGAAATCACCTTTCATGCAGGATTTGAAAATTTGAAAATTTTCACCCATCGGGTTCATGAGGTGGGGTCGTAAGAAAGCTATGTTTAAAATTTGCAGTAAACATATTTAAGAACAACAAAGTTACCTAGAAAATTTTCAATGCTTTCATATAACTTTGGCAATTTTCAATATTCTGACCCCAAATTTTTAACATAGCCATATTTCCAGACCACCTCGTGAACGTGGGAGTTGTAATTTTTCAAATCCTAGCCAAAATGCGTTTTCACACCTGTGGCGTGAAATGATGTTTTGGACAGGATTTGAACATTTTCAGTTACCAGTTTCATGAGGTGGGGTCATAAGAAGACCGTACTGAACATTTGGGGTCAAAATATTAAAAAACAACAAAGTTATCAAGGTACACTGACATTTTTCAAAGCTTGCTCATAACTTTGGGAATTTTCAATATTTCGACCCCAACAGAGCCATTTTTTCACACCACCTCATGAAACCGACAGCTGTCATTTTTTGAATCCTAGCCACAATTTGATTTCGCACTTGTGGCACGAAATGATGTTTCCTCCAGTATGTTAAAATTGACACCCGTCATGTTTAGAAGGAGCAGTCATAAAAAGACTGTTTTGAAATTTTGGAATCAAAACTGTTACAGAAAAAATTATAAAGTAACATTGTTTGCAGGGATGGCCATTGGAGCCGTGGGGACCAGGTTATATTCCCGTGCCAGTGACCGGAGCTCGAGTGTGCGCTCAAGTGAGCTGGCTGAATGATCTGAGGCTGGTGGGAAAGTGCTGTAGTATGCAGCACTGGTTCCAGCCTGGGGATGGACAGACCAGTGTTCTGGGGTCTATGACAATTCACTCCTGACAATTCGCCCCTGACTTTCCCGCGCCTGACAGTTCGCTCCCTTCTCAGCTCGCTCCCTAACAAATTCACCCCCTGTCATTACGCTCCCATAGTGTGATACATTACACTGCAGGAATGAGAACAAGGCACAGAATAGCTCAACACTGCATTCCATCTAAACTTCTGTTTTCAGTGCTGCGGTGTCTTTACTTTTGCACAACCCTCTTTTATCTTCTAAATGTGACAGCTGACAGTTATGCAGCTGTCATTATGCTCCCTGCTCCAGTTGTGTGATACATTAAACTGGGCACAAAATAGCTTGACATTGCTGACAGTTAATTTCAAAGCTACATTGGACTTTTTAAATTAAAATGCTCAGTCTTTAGATAACTGGCCAATTAAGTAATTAAGTCAATCAAGACTGTAATTCTCAATGCCCAATCAGATCACTGTAATCACAGGTCGGCAGCTTTGTACAATCAATTGTTGCGATAAAGCTGCCGAACATCCAAATCCCGCTTTCCTTACTTTGAATTTTGCTGTAAGCCTGTCAGCATGTCTGGATGGTTCATATTGTCTGAGCATAACCAGAGAAAGCTTGTGGATGAGGCAAACTACATCTACACACTGCACAAGTGAGGTCACGAATGTAAAGCTATTTGACAGTGTGAGCATGCAGTCAGAAAACCCAAAGGGTGCAGCGCTAGGATGCATACTGTCAGGGAAGCAGACTCCACTATAATGTGCTCATTTTCACAGCACACACACACTCCTGATCCGAGTGCTGTAGAAAAGTCAGAAGCGATAACCCTGGCAAAACAGAGGGCATCAGCTACGCAGGACACTGCATCACAGGATCATACTTTGAGTGGGAGCTCTTGCAGCATGCTGTTACCATTAGGACTAATGCCACAGGTGTTAGGACCCACCGGAAAACTCTTACCTAGCAGTACCCAGCAGGGCCCGCCCCCCGACGTCGGCCCTGCCCCGACGTCAGTCAAGGCATAAAAGGGATGGTCAGCTCCACTTCAGTTCTTTTCCCGCCGCAGACCCACTCTCAGTGGGAAGCTTTGGTTTCATTTCAACAGTTCTAGTGAAGTTTTTTCTCATTTCTGCTGTCTACTGTGAGTTTTTTCTACCGGCGCATGTCTTCTCCGCCCTCGGTCTCCTCTTCGGGCCCAAGAAGAATAAGTGTTCTTGTGGTCGCCAGAGCCCCTCAAAAGACAGCCACAAGGCCTGCGTCTTCTGCCTGGGCCCGGACCACGATCTTCAGGCCTGTGAAATCTGCAAGGGTTTTACCAGCAGGACCAGGATCTGGCACCTGAAGGCCCTCAAAGCCCACCTTTTGGAAGAGCAGGTCCAGGTCATGCAGAGCTCTCCCAGGAAAAAACCTAAACATCGGGACAAATCCCACCAAAAGTCCCATGAGAAGGACCGTGGTCAGTCCCACCCGCGTTCCAGATCGCATTCCCCCCACAAGAAAGTCTCTTCATTGGGCTTGGGTGGCTCCCACCGCTCGCATCATTCCAAGGGTTCAGAGAACAGGAAAGTCCTCAACCCCGCCAAAACACCAACACTGGCCCTGGTGGGACTTCTTCTGAAAAGGCTCCCGTAAAGGCAAAGGTCACGCCACTGCACCTCCCTTCTGCCCCGGGAGATTCTTTCAAGGTCTTCTCTTCGGCACAAGCCTCGGACCCACTGAAAAAGGCCTCAGTTTCAACTTTACCCGGGGCTTCAGGTAAGTCTCGGTCAAAGGAGCGGGATCCACTGGTTAGGACCCCTTCAGGGTCCCGCCCTTCTAAGCCGGCCAGACCTGATCCAGCTCCGGCCAAGGCTCCAGCCACGGTGCTGGCCCTGGACTCCAGTGCCGGCCGTCCTTCAGAAAAGACCATACTGGCCAAGGTACAGTCGCCGGTCCACAGGTCCTTGACTCTGGAAGGCACTGCTTTGGAGGCTTCCCCCAAGGCCCTTCCGGATCTTCTGTTTTCTCCCATTCCCCAAATGGGGACTGCAGCTTCTATCTTCAATAGAGAAGAATTGACAGAACTTTTCTCTGTCTGGTGGAGCCACGTTAAAAAGGATGTTGCTCCCCCGAAGCCAGATCCGACACCGGTTCCCAACCAACCGGATATCCAGGGCACCGAGGACCCTCCTCCGACATAACCATCTAAACTGTCTAAACCCTCTCCAGGTGAGTGGCGCAGACTTTACAAGTCCCGCTCCCACTCAGTGGTCAGGTCACGGTCCAAGGGCCGTCAGCTGTACCGTTCCAGGTCCACTAGCTGTCGCTAGTCTTAGCCCAAGTCCCGCAGCCGCCAAGGGTGCTCATCCAGCTGTCGCCTGTCTAGAGACGGGTGCCAGTCACCGCTCCATCGTCGGTCCCCGAGCCGACGCTGGTTCTGTAGCCGACGTTGGTCAGTCAGTGGCCAATGCTCTAGGGGATGAAGCCCATCCAGACAGGGTCGGCTTCTCCTCATCCTAGCAGGAGCTAGACTCTTCCTCCTCTTCTTTGGACCGGTCCCTCTTCAGTGCTGGGGGCTCTCCTGATGGTAAGGAGACACCCCGCTCACTTCCTGATGATCCAACTTTTATGGACGTCATGAGGCATATCCAGACCTCCAACAGATGGGAGATGGAGGACCTGGATCCGGAACGTCGGAGACTGGCAAAGTACCTGAGGCAAAAGGAGCCTAAACCACAGGTAGTGCCTCCTTTAGAGGATACCTTCCAGGACCTTACCAGGATTATCTGGAATCATCCAGCCACGATCCCAGCAGTTTCAAAAAAATTGGATAGGCTGTACAGAGTGCCGAGGGAGGAGCCATTTCTAGTGGAACACCCTCAGGCTGACTCCATGGTCATAGCAGCTGCTTGTGACAAATCTAGCAGCTGAAACACCTTAGTTCTCAGCCTCCCAATCAGGAGTCCAGATATTTGGACCAGGTGGGCAAGAAGGTGTATTCTGCATCCACCTGCTCCATAAGGTCCCTGAACTTCCTGACGCATATGGTCAAGTACCAAAATGTATTATGGGAGAAGGGTCAAGAAGTAGCCAATGCCTTGCCAGGCTCAGCTCAGAAGACAGCTACTGGACATCTTAAAATCGGGTTTGAACGTAGGCACTCGTACTGCGTGCCTTGTACAATGCTGCAGACATGGCGTCAAGGGCCGCGGCTTCCAGCATCTGCCTGAGGTGCCACGCCTGGTTAAGAGTCTCCGGATTCACCCAGGATCTGCAGACCGGAATCAAGGATCTTCCCTGCCAAGGTTCCGTTTTGTTCAGGGAGGAGACTGAGAAGTTGATTTCTCGCCTCCAGGAATCCAGATAATTGATTTGGTCCATCCGACAGCTCTACAGGGAGGGACCAAAAGAGTTTCCACCAACAGACATTTCAGAAGTCCTCAGGACGAAATACCCGTGGCAACTAGTTCCAACAGAGAGGAGGTTTCATAGAAACATAGAAGTTGACGGCAGATTAGGACCGCAAGGCCCATCCAGTTTGCCCATTTCTTTTTCTACCTTATGAATGTGCCATTGGCCTTTGCTCTGTCAGTGGCTTATCTATTCATACTCATCTGTATTGCTCCCTTATGCCTATCCCATACCTGTTTGAAGCCCTGCACTGTATTCATATCCACCACTTCCTGAGGTAGGCCGTTCCATGCATCCTCCACCCTTTCTGTGAACAAGAACTTCCTCACATTACCTCTTAATCGGCCTCCCTCTAATCTCATGCTGTGTCCTCTTGTCCTGCTATTTTTCTTATATTAAAACATGTTAGACTTTTTCACCTTGCTAATGCCCTTAAGGTGTTTGAATGTTTCGATCATATCACCTCTCTCCCTCCTTTGCTCTAAGGTATACATATTGAGCTCAGTTAATCTGTCCTCATATGCTTTCTGATGCAGTCCCTGCACCATTTTGGTTGCCCTTCTCTGGACTACCTCAATTTGATTAATGTCCTTGCAGAGGTGTGGCCTCCAGTACTGCACGCAGTACTCCAGATGGGGCCTAACCAGTGTCTTGTAAAGCGGTATTATTACCTCCCTCTTACGACTTGTGATACCCCTAGTAATACACCCAAAAGGAAGGCCACAACCCAGCAGGCCATGGGTGCTCCCTTTCGAGGCCCAAACTCCTCCCAACCTTCTTGCCCCCCCCCTCTTGAGGAGGCACACGGGAGGCAGTAGGGGGCTCTCCTGCACTTGGAGGATGGAGCAAAATTACCTCAGACCTTTGGGTCTTAGACATTATAAGGAGGGACATATGCTGGAGTTCACACAATCCACCCCCACCCCGAGACGCCACCGAGGTCCATATGTTGTCCTCTTTCCACATTGGACTCATGGAGGGAAAGAGTTGGGCCCTCTTGTAGAAAAGGACAATAGAGCCGGTTTCTTGGGGGCAACAAGGAAGAGGGTATTATTCTCACTTCTTCCTGGTCCCAAAGAAGACACATGATCTTCGGCCCATCCTGGACCTCAGCTGTCTAAACAACTATATAGAATACAAAAGGTTCAGGATGGTGACCCTTCCAGGTCTCATTCCTCTGCTGCAGCAAGGGGACTGGCTCTGCTCTCTGGACATGCATGATGCATACATGCATATAGGGTTCTTTCCTCCGCACCGGAAGTTTTTGAGGTTCCACTTCCATGGGAGGCATTATCAGTTCCAGGTGCTACCATTTGGTCTCTCCTCTGCTCCTCGAGTCTTCACCAAGTGCCTAATAGTGGCAGCTGCGGCTCTAAGGCGTGAGGGTCATTATGTCTTCCCTTACCTTGACGACTGGCTTCTGGCAGGCTCGTCAAGAACGCACCTCCTATGTGCACTCTGAGACACCTATACATTATTTTGAGAGCTGGGTATCACCCTGAATCTTCCCAGATTATCCCCAGAGCCCAGGCAATGACTCTCCTTTATAGGAGCAGTCCTGGACACGGTCCAGGGCATGGGTTTCCTCCGGCAAAAGAAAGGGAAGATTGCCTGTGAGAGGTAGCCCGAACGGTTCTTATGACCCCCCAGGTCCAAGCCAGGACCTTCCTCAGGCCTCTGGGGCACATGGCGGCAGCCATTCCTGTAACCCCTTTGGCTCGTCTCCACATGAGGGTCCCTCCGTGGATGATCAGAGTGCAGTGGGACCAGAGCTCTGACAGTCTAGACCAGCTGGTCTGGATCTCAAACCCAGTCAAGAGGACTCTTGTCTGGTGGCTAAACTCCTCCAACTTGGAAAAGGGATCTCCTTCCAGCAGGTGCCACTGAGCCAGACCTTAACAACAGATGCCTCCAAACTTGGCTGGGGAGCACAGCTGGGAGACAGCCAGACACAGGGTGTTTGGTCTCCAGAAGAGTGCAATCTCCACATCAGTGTCCTAGAAATGCGAGTGATCCTCAACGCCTTACAGGCCTTTCAAGAGGACCCAACGCTAGGCTCTCTTCTCGTTCAGTCAGACAACATGGCCATTATCTTCTATATCAGCAAGCAAAGGGGAACACATTTATGCTCCTTATGCAGGGAGGTGATGAGTGTTTGGTACTGGGCCCTGGAACATCATGTCAGTCTGACCGCAATACATGTCATGGGCGTCCAGAACACCTTGGCAGACAGCCTAAGTTGGTCTTGGTCCAAGGTGCATGAGTGGGAGCTACTCCAGCCAGTAGTGGACCAGCTCTTCGACATATGGGGTCTTCCAGAGCTGGACCTCTTTGTGTCCCCATGCAATGCCAGTCTGCCAAATTTCTGCTCGCGAGAGCACGCACCTGGTACTTTCTGGCTAGACGCATTGTCCCTTTGCTGGACAGGGAGGTTCCTCTATGTGTTCCCTCCCTTCCCTCTAATCCAGAGGGTTTTCTTGAAATTGCAGGCCGAGTATGATCCTGATTGCCCCACTATGGCCATGGCAGAGTTGGTTCCCACTACTTCAGTGGCTGACGTTGGAACCTTCGATTCCACTGCCACGATGCTCGCAGTCCGTGTCTCAAGACCAGGGCAAACTGGTACATCCGGATCTCAAGTCCCTGCACCTTCATGCATGGCTCCTGCAGACATAGTTAAAACTTGGTATGGGGTCTCCCAAGAAGTGGCGGGCATTCTAATTTCAGCAAAAAAAACCTCTACTACGTCCACTTACGCTATGAAGTGGAAGCGTTTCAGCCTTTGGGCTTCATCCCGTCACCTGGACCCGCTTACCTGTCCAGTGAACTCAGCCTTACAGTACCTCCTCTACTTGTTGTATCAAGGCTTGAGCTACTCCTCCATCAAGACACATTTGTCAGCAATATCTGCCTATCACGCACTGGTGGAGGGCAGAACCTTAGCCCAACTGGACGTGTCCCGTACCTTTCTACGGGGCATCCTATACATAATGCCTCCCATCAGAGATCCAGTATCCCCCTGGGATCTCCTTTTTGTGTTGGAGGAGCTTATCCTCCCTCCCTCCCTTTGAACCTGCAGCAGATTGCAAGCTGCGTTATCTTTACTGTGAGGTATCTTTTTTGGTTGCTGTTACTTCAGCTCGAAGGGTTTCAGAGCTTCAGGCCCTGATGTATAAGGAGCCTTATTTGATTTTTCACAGGGAAAGGGCTTCCCTTAGAACAAATCCTTCGTTTCTTCCTAAAGTGGTTTCAGAGTTAACCCTCAACCAGTCAGCTGACCTTCCAGTTTATTACTTTCACCCTTCCAATAGAGGGGAAGCTCTCCTACACACCTTGAATGTCCACAGGGTGCTGTGGTATTACTTGAAGCATGCGGCTTCTCATCGCAAATCGGAGCAACGTTTTGTGGCCTTTGTGCCTCAACACCTGGGCAGACCAGTGTCTAAACAGACTATATCAAGGTGATTGGTCCACTGTATAGTCTATTGTTATAATAATCACAATAAACCTCTTCCAGGTTCAGTCAGAAGTCATCCTACCAGAGGAGTGGCTACCTCCTTTGCCTCCTTGAAAAATGTTTCCATAAGGGACATTTGTGCAGCAGCTACTTGGAGTTCAGTGCACACCTTTGTCAGGCATTACAGCCTGGACATAGCTTCCAGGCGCTGGGCCGGGTTCGGCCTAGTGATCCTCCAAGGATTGCTGTCCTGACAAGCTTACCTTTCTTGCATGTGTAGGCGATGCTTTTTTTTTTTAGTCATCCTCCTCCTGGGGCATACCACCTCCTTCGCGCGAGACTGCTTGGGATTCAGTCCTAATGGTAATAGCATCCTGCAAGAGCTCCCACTCGAAGTAAGATAGTACCGTTACATAAGAACTTACGGTAACAGTAGAACTTCGTGAGGAGCTCTTGCAGCAGGTGTTGCTTTCCCGCCCTCCTTCCCCCGGAGAGTTCAGCATAACATGGGTGTGCTTCGCCAAGTTCACCTGTCTGGGCCTGTTCACAGGTCTTCAGCGGGCAAACTGAGGTTGAGCTGGGGACCCCCGCCCATGCCATGACTGACGTCGGGGCCGGGCTGACATCGGAGGTGGGTCCTGCTGGGTACTGCTAGCTAAGAGTTTTCTGGTGGGTCCTAACGACTGCGGCATTAGTCCTAATGGTAATAGCCTGCTGCAAGAGCTCCTCTCGAAGATCTACTGTTACGGTAAGTTCTTACATAACTGTACTTTCTCATTCATGCCTAGCAGCATGTGTCATTGGCTACACAGGGGAGATTAATTGATAAGAATATTATATGCACAATCCAGCGTGTAAGAGGAAAATCCAAAAGATCTTACAGAGCTAACCATATCAGACTCATTCAAAACCTACACAACTGACTCAGGGGAAACAACAGTTAATTTTTATAGTGTATGGTAGAATGTTGTTATGGATAGAAATCCATAACTAGAATGGAGTTGTTATGCTGCAGTAGCTATGTCATCACAGCTGTTATGCTGCACTAGCTATGTCACTACTGCAATAGAACAACTTGGAATGCTGCTACATAGTTGCTTTCCTCAATCCAGTTAGGCTGGAAGTTATGTTTTTTTTTTAAACTTGAACTTGCAGAAACATCTGCAGCACACTGTGTCAGTTTAAAAAAAAAAAAAAAGAAAATGTTAAAATTTCTATTCTCTGTTGTCTTCTCCAGCTGGTTTTGTGATTTTTCTATGCTGTGACTGCCCATACACTATAAAAGATTGTTTATGAGCAGTCATACACAAACAAGGAAATTCTTGTATCTTGAGGTTCCCTTGGTAACAGAGTGCCTCTCGAGCTCATCTGTTACCAAAGAAACCTTTTGATACAAGAATATCCTTGTTATGTATGACTGCTCATACACAATCCTCTATATTGTATGACAGTGGGCCAGGACAGGATAGAATTTTGAGTTTTGGCACTGAAAACAACCAGAGGTTCCTAGAGCGAACGAAACATTGGTATGCGGACAGCACTTTCAGAGTTGCACCGCCCCTTTTCCAGCAGATGTATGTGATACTTGGAGAGTGTTTTGAAAATGTACAGCCCGCTATTTATACACTCCTTCCTGGGAAAAGAAGGGAGACATATGAAAGAATGCTGAATGCTCTGAAACATTTGAATCCGAACCTGGCCCCTGAAACAGTTATGACAGACTTCGAGTTAGCTACAATAAATGCTTTTAAGTCTGTCTTCCCTCAAGCACAACAAGTGGGATTTTTTTTCATTTTACACAATGCATATACAGAAAAATCCAGTCAGAGGGATTATCTGTAAAATACTTGCAGGACACAGAATTTGCCATAAAGTGTAATTTACTAAATACCTGCCTGCCCTAGCTTTTTACTCTCCAGGTGAGGTGATAGCGAGATTTGAGGACATCACAGATGAAAGTAATAATGTGTTCCCCAACGGACTTGAGCCTATCATAGACTATTTTGAGGATGTTTGGATAGGCAGAAGGAATAGACATGGGAATGGGCGCAGACTTCCACAGCATAGCATTGAACTGTGGAATCATTGTAATAGCGTTCAGAACAGAAGAGCCAAGACAAACAACGTGGTGGAGGCGTTCCATCATGGGATGCAGAGCGTTCTCTGCATGGTGCACCCCACGATATGGAAATTCATCAATGGAATATGTGGGGTGCAGAAAAAAGTGATTCTGAAATCGAGCAGTTAATTGCAGGCAATGCACCTGCTGGAAAAAAGCGTGGTTACCGTGACAACGTGGAGAGGTTGGCCTGTATCCTTGAGAAATGATCAGAGAGAACGATGGAAGAATTTTTGAGAAGTGTTGCATATACATTTGATTACTGAGGCTGTTTTTAAAATTGTTAATAAAGATATTTTAATAAAGAGTACAGTGCTGCCTAATTAAAGTCCAGTACTGCAGAAGCACTATCCAGTCACCACATAGCAACGTGCAAGTGCCCAATCACAAGTACCACAAGCACTGCCCAGATTCACAGTAACCCAGTGGCAGCTTCTGAATGACAAGCACTGTCAAATCTCGAATCACAAGTGCTAAGAAACACTGCTTAATCAAAGCACAGTACACTTGCTTCTGGAAGTAACAGACATATGAGACAAGCGACTTTTCTTCCGGTTATGATGTGAACTGAATGAGCCAAGCACTATCCACTCTCCAATCACAAGTGCTGCTGAGAAACACTGCTCATTCAAAGCACAGTACATTCAGTTCTGGAAGTAACAGACATCAGAGTGACTTCTCTTCTCGGTAGGATGTGAACTGAATGAGCCAAGTGATGTCTCTTCTCTTCCCAGTAAGATGAAAAGCAAATGAATTAGCTCCAGAAGGGCTCAGGAGCAAATTTGTTGGGGGCTGAGTGTGGTAGGAGTGGAATAGCGCTGGAGCGTATTGTCGGGCGTGAGAAGTCGCGGAGCGAGTCGTCAGGAGCGAATTGTCATGCTCCCAGTGTTCTGGTGCACAGACACCGCACTATGTGTCTGGCCGGAGAGGCTTCCCTCACATGGGGTTGACTTGCATGTTGAGGCCTGATGGCCCAAGTACTGCAGCTGGACAGGTAGGTTAGCCTGACAGTTTTAAATTACATTGCAGGCACAGATGTACGGTTAGTAGGAAGTCAGGATCCACCACAAATTACTTATCTCACTACACATGCCTGGTGCACACACCATACATGCAAGCATTTGGTATTTTCAAATGCTTGTTTGTTATAACTATAGTGATTCTAAACAACCCTTGATCCATAAGTGCCTTGTACACTGTGATCACATCACCTCGCATTCCCCTTCTTTCCAGTTCAAACATATTTAGCTTATCTAGTCTTTCTTTATGGCTTAACTGTTTGATTGCCTTAAATATTGTGGGTGATTTTCCTTGTATCTTTTCTTATCGATCTCTGCTTTCTTTTAGGGAGACCATAACTATATTGCATATTCAAGGTGCGGATGGACATGTGGTTTAAATAGCTGTACTGTAACCTGTCCTTACCTACTAGCTTTGTACCTGCTTATACATGACAGTATTTTGTTGCATTCGCTTATCACTGCTGAGAATTGTTCTTTAAAATTAAATGTACTGCCAATTAGTACACCTAGGTGTCTTTCATTACTCGTTTTTCTAAACTGAACTCCATTAATATAATATGGTGCTGTTATATTTATTTTTCTGCAAGTACATCACTACACATTTATCTAAACTAGAATTCATTTCTGATTTAGTGGCCCAGTTGGTCATTTCATCTAAATTATGTTGTAATGATGTTTGCTTTTCTGTTGCTTCAACAACACCTCATGGCTTGCCAGGAAGAACACAGGGCAGGCAGGGGTTGGCCAAATTGGGCAGAAGGCGGGGGGGGCAAGGTAGAGTTGGGGGAAATAGAGGAAGAATAAAATGCAGGCAGGCAGAAGCAAAGGGTGGGTTAATTGCAAGAACATGCGTGGATATAGAGGCCATAGAAGAAGACTTTAAAAGGAGGAAGGGGAGAAGCAGAGAGCCAGAAGTAGGCTGTCTTAGGAGAGGGGAGCTAGAAGAACGCTCAAAAACATCTTGCAGCGTTTCCATCACTGACTGCTCGCTGTGTGAGGTACACTCTCTCACCCTTCATTTATGCTGCTTAAGGAACTGTGGCTTTCTGCCTTCTGTTGTGATTCCTGGTCTCCGGTTGTTGTTTGATAAAACGGACCAGTGTGGGAAGACTGGAGGGAGTGTCCAGACAAGGGGAGGAGTGGTGGCTGCAGTTAAAAGAATGAGCTGCACACCTGGTCGCCAGCAAGCTTGAAACTTCTTGCAGCATTTCCATCACTGACTGCCTGCTGTGTGAGGTACACTCCCTTACCCTCCATTTATGCTGCTTAAGGAACTGTGACTTTCTGCCTCCTGTTGTGATTTCTGGTCTCTGGTTGTTGTTTGCTAAACTGGACTGGTATGGGAGGACTGTAGGGAGTGTCCAGACAAGGGGAGGAGTGGCGGCTGCAGTTAAAAGAACAAGTCACACTTGGCGGGTGCACTGTGGCGCATGCACGAGTGTCGGAGAAGCAAAACCTATAGAAAGGACAAAATACGAACTGTTGTGTTACACATGGTAAGGCCTTTTACAACAAAGTTGGTTAAACTGCAGGAATAAAGAACACAATTCAGTGTAAGAGCATTTACTTAACCCATATCCCTGTAGTATTGGTTGTATTAAAACAAAACCTCATATTGAAGGATTAGTGGTAGGTCTAATCATTAGCATTTTAATTAAAGGTGTTATTAGTTTTATTACACTTAGATTGTAGTTTACTGATACTTTATTATTTGATTTTTAATTACTTATTGGGGTTTGAATTCTTACTACATTGAATTAGGCCCTATAAGTACCTATAAAGATATTCGGCTACTACAAAGATGCATATTTAAATCTACCACTTGAGGAATTTTAAATAGATATATAAGGGTGCAAAGGTATCTATAACTTACTATTTTGATGTTTTGTTAATGACATACTGTTTGTGAAAGGATAATATTTGATGAACCAGGATAGTGAATTTATATAAGTTCATTAATGCAATGGAACAAAAATGAATCAGTTTACATATTTGCCGTTTATATGGGTATTGCTCTCCAAGTTACAATACCTAACAAAAAGCAATGGCTTTGATGAAGATTCATATAAAGTAATATATGATGTTAAGTTACTTAAATGTACAACAACTTATTATATTAAACAATTTGGTTTACAAACATTTCTGGAGACTTCATAAAATCAAAAATGTTATGTCATCAAAAATCTTAAATATAATTACTTTCAGAAAAATCAAAATAAGCAGTGGGGTATTATAAATTTCTACATCTCTATGATTCTGCTGTTGTTGGGTGGAGACGTGGAGAGAAATCCTAGACCAGTGCAACATGGATGCAAAGAAAATTGTGACATAATATCTGAATTACTAATGTTAAAGGATTGAGGTTTACTTATTTAAACATTCAGAGTCTTGCTGCACATATGGACAAGTTGAAAGTTTGGGTTAATTGTGAGAAATTTGACGTAATTGCCATACGTGAAACTTGGTTAAGGAAACCTGTTGTAGATGAGTGTATAAATTTAGAAGGGTACCTATCCTTCCAAAACGATCGGGGCAAAGGGAGAAGGGGTGGGGTCTTAATTTATGTAAAAGATAATCTTGTTGCAGAACAGTTTAAAGTAGGACATTATAACAATGTAGTTGATTTCATAACTGTCAGAATTATGTTGGGAGGTTTGCAGGGAACTGAAATTTTCTTTTCCTGTGTTTATCACCTAAGTAAGTAAGGTCAGACGTTGTACTAGATTATATTTTAACAACAAACAGGAATAACAAGGAGTACATTGTAATGGGTGATTTTAACTTAGATTGGTCAATACTAGGTAATGATGACAGAATAAAAACTAACATAACAGCTAAAGGATATTATCAGATTATAAATGAATATACAAGGAAGAATTACAAAAGGGGGGGCACTTTTAGATAGGATATTGACCAGCAAATTGTACTTTGTGACTGACTCCGGTGTGCTGAAAGACACAGTTTCTGACCATAGCTCTGTCTTTATGATTAGAAAAAAACAAATGTGAAACAAAATAATTATTAGGGAAGTTAGATCATTCAAGAACCCAATAGATGATGTTTTTTTCACAGAAGTAGATAAATTAGATTGGTCACCAGTATATTCAAAAAAGGATGTAGATGAAGCAGTTACATTTTTTAACACACAAATAACAAGAGATTGTAAATAGATACACTCCTATAAAAAAACTAAGAGTGAGGACCAAGAGTTTACCTTAGAAATTAGATTTGTTTAGCTTGAAGCATTTGCTGTGGAAATAATATAAAAAGACAGGTTTGCAAAATGATTTAAACACATACCGCAAAATTAGAAATACTTGTAAACTTGAAAAAAAAAGAACTAAGCAGGCATATTACAAAGAAAAACAAATGATTAATTTGACAAATCCCAAAAAGTTCTGGAGTTCCTTTAAGGAATTCTATCAACCAGAGGACAGTGGTAAGATGAGTAAACTTAAATGTGGGGAAACTTTGATTTGCAATGAAGTAGAGATGGCAGAAACATTCAATGACTTTTTCTCAGATATGATGCAATACAAGACTCAAATAGATCAAAACATGTTAGACATGGTAAAAAATTAAAACAATGACCAATTCTGCTGTGACAGTTTTGAGACTGCAACGGATTTAAATTCTGAGTTACAAACATTCAGTTTTAAAAAGGTGAGAGAAAAAGAGGCTTTCTCCTTGTTGAGAAATTTTAATGGTAATAAAGGTGTGGGCATAGATGATCTGTATCCTAGGTTGTTAAAACTGATTGCAGATAAAATAACTAGACCACTGACTTATCTTTTTAATTTATCCTTGTGTCAAAATGTTGTGCCAAGTCAATGAAAAACCATAATCACACCGATCTTCAAAACAGGTGATAGGCAACTGGTCATGAACTATAGACCAATATTGGTGTTACCTGTGTTGGCTAAGCTACTGGAAAAAAAAGTTTTGGGCCAGTTGTCATCTCATCTGGAAAAAAATCACTTGCTGTCCAAAGATCAGTATGGATTCAGAGGGGGCACAGCAAGTCGACGGCCTTGGTCAGGTTAACGGGAGACATTTACAATGCTATGGACAACAGCTTGTTGGTTGGGGGTGTCTTCGTTGACCTGACCAAGGCCTTTGACTTGGTGGAACACCCCATTCTGATCCAAAAACTAAAAATGGTAAGAGTAGGTAATTATACATTGTACTGGTTTAAAAACTAACAGGCAGAAAACAAATGGTGAAGATTGGATCGACTAGATCAACACTGAAAGAAATCCATACAGGAGTTGCTCCTGTTTTCTGTATTTGTAAGCATCCTGCCAAAAACTATAAATAATATCAGCAGAGACATGTCAACAATAATGTACGCTGGTGACACCGTACTGTATTGTGCAGGTAAAACGGGGCGGACCTGGTACTGAAAATACAACCAGTACAGTGGCATGAAAAAGTATTTGCCCCCTTCCTGATTTTCTCTATTATTGCATATTTGTCACACTGGATGTTTTCAGGTCTTTAGACAAAATGTAATATTAGATAAAGGGAACCTGAGTGAACAAATAACACTTGTTTTTTTTTTTTAATTTCACTTATTTAATGAAAAAAAGTTAACCAACACCAACTGGCACTGTATGAAAAAGTAATTGCCCCCTTACACTTAATAACTGGTTATGCCACATTTAGCTGCAATGACTGCAACCAACACTTCCTATAATTCAATATCAGTCTTTCACATCGCTGTGGAGGAATTTAACCTACTCTTCCTCGCAGAACTGCTTTAATTCAGTAACATTTGGTAGGTTTCTCGAGCATAAACTGCCTGCTTCAGGTCCTGCCACAGCATCTCTATTGGGTTTAAGTCTGGACTTTGACTAGGCCACTCCAAAACTTTAATTTTACTTCTTTTAGCCATTCTGATGTGGACTTGCTTTTGTGTTTTGGATCATTGTCTTGCTGCATGACCCAACTACGCTTCAGCTTCAGCTGATGAAGGATGACCAGACATTCTCTTTAAGAATTTTCTGGTACAGAGCAGAATTCATGGTTCCTAATTATGGCAAGTCATCCAGGTCCTTAGGCAGCAAAGCATCCCCACACCATCACACTACCACCACCATGTTTGACTGTTGGTATGGTGTTCTTACTGTGGAATGCTGTGTTTGCTTTACGCGAGACATTATGGGATCCATGTCGTCAAAAAGTTCCACTTTGGACTCATCTGTCCATAGAACATTTTCCCAAAAGGCTTGTGGATCATCCAGGTGCTTCTTATAAATGAGACGAGTGCTATGTTCTTCTTGGTTAGCAGTGGTTTCCGCCTTGGTTACCTCACATGAAGCCCATTTTGCCCAGTCTTCTGATTGTGGAGTCATGAACATTGACCTTAGCTGAGGCAAGAGAAGCCTGCAGTTCTTTGGATGTTGTTTTAGGATCCTTTGAGACTTCCTGGATGATTTTACGCTGGCCCTTGGAGTAATTTTGGCAGGCCGCCCACTCCTGGGAAGATTCACTACTGTTCCAAGTGTTCTTCATTTGGAGATTATGGCTCTCACTGTGGTTCGATGGAGTCCCAGAGCGTCAGAAATAGCTTTGTAATCCTTTCCAGACTGATAGAGGGCAACAAATTTTTTTCTGATCTTTTCAGGAACTTCCTTTGATCGTGGCATAATGTGCTTGTTGAATCTTTGTGCTGGCAATGTGACTCTGATGGTAAGGGTCAAAATAAGTGAGGTTTATATTGAGCAGGGCTGGCTGTAATCAAGCCTGCCTGTGTTCAATCAGCTGACTCTAATTATCCTTTTAATTGGGTTGATTTAACTAGGGGGCAATTACTTTTTCACACAGTGCCAGTTGGTGTTGGTTAACTTTTTTCATTAAATAAATGAAATAAGTAAAAAAAAAAAAAAAGTGTTATTTGTTCACTCAGGTTCCCTTTATCTAATATTATATTTTGTCTAAAGACCTGAAAACATCCAGTGTGACAAATATGCAATAATAGAGAAAATCAGGAAGGGGGCAAATACTTTTTCACGCCACTGTATATGGAGCCATATAGAAATGGTTTACATTTAACAAGTTACTATTGAATGAAAAAATAATACCATGAAGATTGAAGGGAGAAACTGAGTAAGTTTGGATGATATGTGTACCTTTAATTATTTAGGGGTGACATTAGATGGTACTTTATCCTTAAATGGTCACATTACTAAAATTGCAAATGAGGTAAATAGAAAATTAGGATATTTATATAGGAATAAAAATAGTTTGTCTGAGAACGCTAAAAGAACAGTAGCAAACCAGGTCCTCTTACCAGCTTTAGAGTATAACTCGCTGTTGTTGTTGAATATGCCTGAAGCAACATTACACAAATATACAGTAAAATTTAATAATATAATGTGATTTGTAACTAGTAGTAAGAGACTTGAACACCATCGTACTTTGTACGACAATTATGGTACTTTGCCTCCAGAACAGAGGATTTTATCTTCAGTATTAACATTTACTCATAACACACTGAGAACTGAGACCCCTATTGAAATATTCGAAAATTTTAAAAGGGTTACAGAAACATTATGTGTTAATTCTTTATACTTGTTTCATGACCCTAGGATAAATACAAAAATTGCTGTGCGGTCTGTGTTAAAATATGGTCCTAAACTGTTAAACAGACTAATAAAGTCAGGGCTTGATGTGAATATAAAGAAAAATGCTTTTAAAAGAGGGGTAAAATACTATTTAAAGACTCAGTCAGTATGTCATTGCTACGACAATACTTGAGCTGTGTATACATACAGATTAAGTAGTTATTGTAAAATATTAATCTGTACATATTATACAAATGCTTTTGATCTATGACTTACACTTTGTATACACTGTTGTTCTAACTTGCTCTGTTGTACTGTTTGGATAGTTGTATTGTGATCCTGTTGCTTTACCCTCTTCCCCAGGCGTGACTGAAAACGGATCTTTGATCCAGTCCACTTTCCTGGTTAATCAAATAAATAAGTAAGAAGGCAGATGATCCAGCAGATGTTTCAGATGAGGGAAAAGGAAAGGAAGAGGTGGAACAAAGGGAGTAGGAGTAGGAGATGGTAGGGGAGAGAAGGGAGAAGAGATGGCAAGGAAAAGCTGAACCAGCATTTGGTGAGGAAGGAGACACAGTGAGGGATACTGGGAATCTAGGGATGGGAAAGAGAAGTTAAAGTAGAAGAGAAATGGGGAGTGTTATTGGGGTGGTACAGTTGATGGTGAAATGGCAGGAGGACTGGAACAGAGGACCCAGCATGGACAGGGTGGGTTTTGTGGCAGTGTCATGCATCACATGAGCATAGTCCAACACTAGGATGATCATCTTAAAGACAATCTCCCAATGAGCAGAGTGTGGAAGGCAGGATTTGTTGCAGTGCAGAGCACCAACTTTGGCAACAAGTTTTTATAGATGGCATTCATGTTGGTGGAGAAGTCAAGACTTCGATGCAGCTGCACACCAAGGTACTTGAAGTGGGGAATTTCTTCAGGAAGGGAGTCATCCATAGTGCCAGAGACAGGGGTAGTGTGGAGTCTGACAAGACATGTTGCTACCAAAAATAATAGAGACCGTTTTTGTTGCATAAAGCAAGGGTTGATTTGAGCAAGACCAGCGCTGAACGTTGTCGAGGTCACACTCAAAGCTAAGATCCAGTGTGGAGATCAAGGCTCAAGAAGCAAAATGTACAGTGTCATCTGCATACCTTTAGATACAGGCAGTAATTGGTGGGGCGGCAGGGTGAGAGAGGACGGAGAAAGCACAGGAGTGAAGTACTGAGGGGTCATGTTTAAGGACCAGAATGAATGCTGACACAGTTGGGCACTGAAGAGCTAGCCAGATATTTTAAAGGTTATTTAATCAGTGCAAATGGTGTAAGCACACAATAACTCACTGGTCTTGTGACACGGACTACGGAAACCAGATACTGCCAACATATTGATCTTGCACGTCTTCCTCGGAGGTGGTTTCTAATCAGAACCTCAACATTTTATAGCTGAGGTGATTTGCGTAAATAATCAGCATGAATAAATTATACAATTTTTGCCAAAAGTTTTGCCCATCATTGTATCAGAAATCGTACCTAAAGCTGACCCACTGGCACAACAGTAGGGCAGCTGTTCACGACTCCGGCAGCCCTGGTTCTGGATTGAGCCAGGGTCATTGGGGGCCAACTGGGGAGGTGGATCGAGCATTCCATAGTAGGCTTTCCTCCTCTTGAGAGGGAGGGCAACATCATTTATCACAATAATGCCACCTGGGTAACCACAAATGGTAATGAAGTTGAAGAGCTAATGGGTGGGTGGGAGTTGTTGACTTGGGTACATCAGTGCATACAGCACATGCCTGCTCGTGATGTCCTCAACAGCAATGTTAAAAAAGATCAGGAGCAAGCAAGGGAACACACCACCATAGCATAGATGAGAGAACCCAAGAATTCTCAGGCCCGAATCCATTCCCCACCACCTCACCATGCAGTAGGCTTGTGGGGGTTAAGGCCCTCTGACACTCCAGGGGGATATCCTGAGGACTGTCTGGCTTGCTGTAACAAAGGTAAAGAATGTATACAAAATTAACTTGGATGATAGTAATAAGACTGGCCAGAATATTTTATATTTTAATTGGTGTTCTAAACTTAACAAATACAGAATTTAAAAATGCTTTTCGGAATTTTTTTTTTTTTTTTTTTGGTATAGGCATGGGAAAACTTTATATGCAGATCTACATACATAGGCATGCTGTTAAGAGACTTTAAATCTGGGCTGACCTGATGGCCCAGTGTCATCATATTGCAGTGCCGTGCTGGCGATCCGAGCTTGGGTCACTGCGGTGGGAGGCTGGCCATGCTGCAGCAGTGTGACTTAGATAGGGAAGATTGGCAGTGAGTTTCTGCACTGCAGTGACCCTCGTGGCTGGGTTAGGGAGCTTGCTGTCACCGCAGGGGTGCTGCACACATACGAGGTGGGCAGTGGCAGCACTCACACGACAGGTGGAGGGAGGGATCAAGGGGAGAAAATGAGATGTAACACCCCCCGGCCATCTAATTGACAGCAGATATGCCTCAACAGGGTATGTCATGCTAGCAAGATAGCCCTGTAATGACAGTAGTGGGAGAGGGATAAATAAATGATAAAAATGAAGCTTCAGTTTGAGCCTAGTGTAAACCTGAGTGAGTGGGATTTCCTTTGATGAGGAGCAAACGGGGAAGGGGTGAGAGTTATGGTGCAAGAAAAATTTCAGGTTTCTAGCAGAAGAAGGGAAGAGGCTGCTATTTATGAGGAGGAGAAAGGAGGACAGAGGGAAGGGTAGGAACAGGGTGTCGATGGTGAGGAGAGGGTGGACAGAGAAGGAGGAAGAAAAAAGAGTAAGAGAAATGTAGTGAGAGATTGGAAGGGTAGAAAAGGTAGTGAAGAGTGGAGGAATGCAGGTAAAAAATGGACAGTCTACAGAATGACCGAGCAAGCAAAAAAGGCAGTTCACAACCACGTGTTGCTAAGGGTGCAAGTGAGTCAGTGAGGCAAAGAAACCCAGCACTTGGCATCACATAAGCTTTTTAAAAACAGTTATGCAGTTTATAAAACTTACACGTTGCAGCAACAGCAAAAGACAGATGCCTTTGAACAAACACTGCCAATGTTTCACTCCACCTGTGAGCTTTTTCAAGGGATCTGCTATTGCTACAGTGTATAAAATTTAATAATAAACTTATTTTTAAACTGAATATCTGTTTTTTGCAAGTTTGAATGGAGCAAAGAAACACAGCACTCTGCACTTACAGGCTCCTCAGAATGAACAGCTGGGTGTTCCAAGATTGGAACAGATGTGATATGTCTCTATAATGTTAAATAACATATATAATGTATAAAAGTACATAAAGTCTAATATTATGTCTTTCTTGCTTTTATATCTGCAGGTTGGTTTATAAGTGGTTCCTTTTAATCTACAAGCTGAGCTACGCGGTGGGTATTGTGGGTTACCTGGCAATAATGTGTACTCTGTTTGGCTTTAATTTGGTTTTCAGGTAAGTATTTTAGGTGGCATGTTGTTACCTCTGGATTAGGATATGGAGTTCTAGAATTGTTGCATCTTTATATTGACGAAGCATACATTTGTGTTAAAAGCAAATATTTTGCCCCATGTTCCTGGCATTGGATGACTGCACTAGCATGTGGGAGACCCTGGTTTGCAGTGTGCATCCACTTGTCAGCCACAGGTTAGAGGACTCTGGGGAATGAGCGTAGCAGCGGTAATGTTCCCGGTGGGAAAGTGTTACGCACCACACTGCAAAGCACCTTCCTTGTTAGGCAGTGGGAGCAGTCTGACATCATGGGTTCCCCTAAGACGTAGGCTGTCCCTCTACAAGGAAAGCATGTCATGGGCGTTCCTCTGTGGGTGGTGGGAGGGGTTGAACATGTGAAAATCCATGTTGGATGTAAGGTGTGTGGCCCCATGCTTCAAGGGTTGTATTGTCTGGGGTCAGGGCAGGGAAAACTGCCCAAACTGTTTTTCCGACGAGGAAAACGTAACACTTTGATAAAAAGGCAGATGCTTTCCAACCAGATCAGATCGTGAGTATTGAGGAAGTTGAGGTAATTCTGGTAAAACAGCTGAGAAATTATTTGTGATGTAAAAAATAGCTTTCAACAGAATTCCAAGGCTGTAATAAAAGGTTGTGTTTATAAATATAGTAATGTGAATTCACTGATATTTAAAGCAGCAGTATTTGTTAGTCAACAAAAACATTTCTTCATGTAGTTTTTTGGCAAAATGTATTTCTGACGTCCTTAAATATATTTTTTATTTCTGTAGCGCTCCACATTGTCAATGGGTATTTAATACATATAGGTAAGGTGTACACCTACTAAGGGTAATGGTACAGCCCAAAGCTGCAGTAACAGCATAGAACCATGGCCACGTGAAGATTCCAAATAGCAATGGCTCTCCAGTTTTAGCTGTACAACGAAGGGGTCAACAGCGTAGAAGCAAATTGGGGTTCCCTGGATTCAGGGAGCACCCTCAGGTTTAGAAATCATGCCTGTTAAGCTGCGGCTTTCAAATTGACTAATCTGCTAATATAGTCCCCATTTTCCAGCTTGGTCTGGGGACCTCTGCCAGTGCCTAACTAGGGTGTTGTCCAGGTCACCTTAATTTTTCTTTCAATTCTGGTGCCTGAGTAAGTATTTTTAACTTTTTATTCTTGGGGGAATTTAGTTAGGCACTCTGATCTTTAACTACATCTGTCCTTTCCTCCCTTATAGCAACATTTGCACGACATTCTCCCCGTATCCCCTGTCAGTACAACCAAGTGTGAGTCTGAGTTAGCTCAATTTCATTTGATTAAAAAAAAAAAAAATTTTATTAGAGTTTTTCGCTGGGTTGTTTCTGGGACTTACTTGGCTTGGACTGCCTGTGTGAATTGTTTTTATCTTCTTCCTTGAGGACATTTTGTGAAGTAAGTTTTGGGTAGTGTGGTTTGTTTTCAGATTTGTTTGCTGTTCCAACCATTATCAAAGCTTACAGCTGCTTCGTTTTCCATTCGCACTTCAGGGCACATTTTTCTTTTCTCTGCAGCCACGCGATGAGTCAGCCGTTGCTGGCTGTCAGCCAGCAGGGACTTGTGCCTGGCAATAGCATAGCAAGCGCTTTTTGCACTTCTCCCACCCAGTATTTTCATGCCCTCAGCTGGTCGCGCTCCCAAAGATGTGGTGACATCACACGCATTGGTCTGACATCACTGGAGCTACTGCATACTTCTTAACACGCTTCCTCCTGTCAGCAAGCAGCTCTGTGGAGAAAGTTATATAAACTGAAAGAGATACAGTGCATCTGTGATTTGGGAGCCCACAGACAGCAGCACAGTGTCGTTTGGCAGATCCTATGCACAGGAATTGTTTTTTTAGCTTCTGTCAGGCAGCTCCAGGAATTAGCTATCTAATTCAGTCCATTAGTAGTTGATCAGAGGGAATAAGGATGCTATAATTCCATTATAATGTATGGTAGAACGTTGTTATGTGGTGATTTTCGTCCTTTCCCCATGCTGTTATTCTATCGATGTGACGTAATTAAGTTGTTAACCCATCTATGCTACGTCACATCGATAGGTTAACAACAGGGATCGCTTTGCGCATGTGCCAGTACAAGAGTGAGCCTTCCAGAAACGGCCGCGGCGGTGAAAGCATAACCCAGAATGGATGCGGCGGTGCCTAAATGTAAACAGTAAGGAGCCTGTTTAATTTTCTAAATTGAAATGTATGGCCATACACTATAAAATATAATGTATGGTCATACATCGGCAACCAGTTTGAATAACCGGCTCGAGTGTGACATAAACCTCTTGAGGTTTACATGGTCGCCATGGCAACCTCTCGCCGGTTAACAAACCGGATACCGATGCATACCCATACATTATCCTCTATGTCAGCAACATTAAGAGCCCTGTCTACCATTTTAGAGGGTAGTTTACAACAAAGTTCTATTTTTTCAGCCATGGGCTCCATGGCTTATTGGAGACCTGTGGCATTCAAGCGATGTAAAACCTGCAAGAGGGTGATGAGTCCCTCACCTTTAGGCTTTTATTGTCCTAATTGTGGAACGCAATCTAATAAGTCAGTGTCAGTCTCCCCGCTAGAACTCTGAGCTGGGGTGAGGGGGTGCACCTGGGATACCGACTGGCAGTGGCAAGGTTGGGTTGTGCAGTTTTGTTTTGGTTGCTCTTAAGTGAGCTATTGTCTCCTGATGTTCCACAAGACATCCCTGCCAGCAAACCTGAACCTCAGGTGGACCCCTCAGGTCTTTTGTTGGGGGGGGGGGTCATACAGGCACGTCCAGGTGCATCAGTGCAGGACCAGACTGCTAATCCAGACATGTATGCAGACCCCGATCTTGACTGTAGAGAGGGTCGAGATGATGATTCCAGGACTTTGAAGAAAATCTTGACACAAAAATGCTTTTTGATCAGGAGGAGAACCCCTCTGAGGAAGAGGAGGAGGAGGGTGAGTAGACAGAGCCTGAGAGAAAGATTCTGATTTCTTCCCTGTGTTTATACAAAATCCCTGTCCTACCTCTAAAAGGAGGCTTATAGGATCTTGCAGTTGAAGGAAGTACGAGCCATGGAGGCCCTGGATGTGAATCCGATATTGTCCACATCTTCCTCCATTCCAAAATGTTTTTCTAACTTTGTACACTGTGACCAGATTATTGATCAGGAATGAGCAGGCTCTGACCAGGGAAACACTTTTCCCGGCCCCGTGTGAGATGTTATTCCTTTATGGAGGATGACTCCCAGAAATGAGAACCCCCTCCTTTGGCAGATAAGGCTGTGCATAATTCTGTTCAGCACACAACTCAACCTATTACAGGATCTGATTTTGACTGATAACACACAATAAGCAAGTGGATGTCTCATGCAGAACGGCATTTGCCTGGAATGGGGAAAATCTTTGTACATCCGATGCATCCTTGTTTTCCAGTGCCCTGAACTCATGGATTACAGCTCTGAACAGTTTAATTCTCCCAGATTCTGAGGAGGTGTTAATCTTACAACTGATAGCCATAGCTTCCACCATTTTAAGGGATGCCACAGTGTACAGTTTACAAATGTCAGCTCGCTCCACTTATCACGTTGTATCAGCCATGTGGGGTGTATGGCTTAGGCATTGGGTCGAAAACCAGGCATCAAAGGCCAGGCTGTTTAATTTGCCCTTTGGTGGTTGACTGTTATTTGGATCTGGCTTGGATGACGTTTTGAAAGATATCCATGGTAAGAAAGGACACCTTCCAGTGTCAAAGGAGCAACAGAAAGCAGGTTCAACACCAAAGAGTCAAGGAGGCAGCCATCAGAGGCAGTCTTGAGGTGGTATTCATCCTTTTCAGAATTTTGGAAGCCAAAGGAATAGGGGATCCTATTCTGGGTTTAAGGACAACAATAACAGAGGATCTTTTGCCTACAGGCATAACCGGGTGCAGGAAGAAGACCAAACCCTACATCATCTCAAACAGATTGGGAAACTTATCCCAGTACCCTCCAGTGAAGAGGGTCAGAGATTCTACTCTATTTACTATGTGGTTCCCAAGACGTCAGGGGGTTTAGTCCAATTCTGGATCTGAGCCCCTACACAGGTTTGTCTGTGCCATAAGACCTTCAAGATGGAGTCACTGTAATCAATCATCAAGGCCGTCCAGCTGGGGGATTATCTGGCATGCATAGACTTGAAGGATGCATATATTCTCATCCCCATTCATCAGTCTCTTCAGAAGTTTTCTGAGATTTTGCAATTCAGGGACAGCACTTCCAATATTGGGCGCTCACATTTGGGTTGGCAACAGCATCCAGGGTGTTCTCAAATGTCCTCATAGTTCATGTGGTACAGCTGAGACGAGGGGCATCACATATATCCCTACTTGGACAACTTACTCATCTGAGCGTCCTCTGCCCAGATGGCAAGGAAGTTGGTGTCCAGGACCATGGAAATGCTGGAAAATCAAGGTTGGGTAGTAATTCAGAAGAAGAGCTCCCTCAGCTCATCACAGATACTGGAACACTTTGGTGCATTATTCAGGATGGATGAGGGGAACATTTTCATCTTGACGGCCAGGAAGGAGACCCTGAGAAGGGGATTTTAGTGGTTGAGAAGCCAGTCTTTGGCCTCTGCTCACAGGCTGCTAGGAATTTTGGGCTGATCACTGCAGCGATAGAGGTAGTTCTGAGGGCACGCTTGCACATGCGACCACCTCAGATCAAGATGCCAGCTGTTTGGAATCTGGCTTAGGAGGACTACCCGCCCAGATGCCAGTTAATCTGGCTCTTCTGCAATTGCTGAATTAGTGGGAGACCTCTAAGAACCTATCCAGGGGGTCCCTTTTAGAAAGCTGCCAGGTTGATTCTGTCGACTGATGCCAGACTGTCAGGCTGGGGTGCGATCCTGGGCCAAGTACTAGTCCAGGGTATTTGGACTGTGCAGAAACAACAGCTACAAATAAACATACTGGAGATAAGGGTGGCAAAACTTACTTTTCATCATTTTCTCAGTCGGATTCAGGCAGAGGCAGTGAAAGTATAAAGTCAGTGCCACCACAGTGGCATACAAAAATAATCGAGGAAGCACAAGAAGCAAGGAGATACTAACAGAAGCGACAGAAATGCTGCTGGGGAAGAGGAGAACCTGCTCTCCAAGCTGAATGGCTGAGTCAGGAGACTGTACATCCAGTGGAATGGATGTTGAATCTAGAAGTGTTCAATCCTCTGAGCATCAGGTTTGGCCAGTTTCAGATTGACCTATTTGCTTGAAGTCACAGTGCTCGGGTACCAAGGCACTTTGGTCAGTACTGGTGCCCACAGGTAGAGAAGGAGGACGCTGTGTCCCAGACATGGGATTTCTACAGCATATATATGTTTCCTCCCCTGCCTCCACTTTCCAAGGTCATTCACAGAATAAGACACTCAAAAGGAGATTTTCTTCTCGTAACACCAGAGTGGCCAAAAAGGCCGTGGTTCTCTTTCCTAGTGAATTCAGTCCAACAAGCACCATTCCAGCTTCCTCTGTGGGGGAATCTTCTCCTCCAGAGACACATACGACACACAAACCCAGAGGCAAGGCAGCTGGCAACCTTACTCCTGAGAGGAGACTACTCAAATAAGCTTTTTTGAAGAAAGTAGTGGATATCCTGATGACTGCCAGGGACGTTTCTGTGTCTGCAGCTTATGATCAAGTGGAGGTGTGGAGCACCTTCTCAGCTTGGGCCAAGGGAGGAGGAGGAAGAAGAAAAAGAAGAAAAATGTATCTGGCCCTTAAAAGCCATGTTTCTACAGCTTTGGAGTTTTTTGGTTCTCTTTTCTAGTGAATTCAGTTCAGCAAGCACCGTTCCGGCTTCCTCTGTGGGGGAATCTTCTCCTCCAGGGACACATATGACACACAGACCCGGAGGCAAGGCAGCTAGCTACCTTACTCCTGAGAGTAGACTACTCAAATAAGCTTTTTTGAAGAAAGTAGTGGATATCCTGATGACTGCCAGGGACATTTCTGTGTCTGCAGCTTATGATCGAGTGGAGGTGTGGAGCACCTTCTCAGCTTGGGCCAAGGGAGGAGGAGGAGGAAGAAGAAGAAAAAGAAGAAAATGCATCTGGCCCTTAAAAGCCATGTTTCTACAGATTTGGAGTTTTTGCAGATGGGACTAGACAAAGGGATTTCACTGAGCACCCTGGGAGTTTAGGTGTCAGCGATAGGAGCAGCACCAGGAACCTCCAAAGGATCATCCAGAGAACAAGCTGGGAGGTCATATTATTTCTAAGAGCGGTTAGCAGAAGTAGGCTACGGTTTCAGTCTCCAGTACCTCCATGGGATCTGAATCTGGTTCTGAATGTTCGTTGTAAAGAACTCATCGAGCCTCTCTTATCTGTCCTGCTGGACTTTCTGTCATATGTGATGTGTGTTTTAATTGTATGTTTCTCAGCCAGAAGAATTGGTGAGCTTCAGGCCTTGTCACGCAAAGAGCCTCACCTTGTCATTCACAAGGAAAAAGTGGTCTTGAGGACAGTTCCGTTTTTATTCCGAACATGCCTATTGCTTTTCATATAAATAAGGAAATCTGTCTACTGTCTTTCTGCCTGAATCTGACTCATGCAAAAGAATGTGAGCTGCACAAGTGAGATTTGCATGGGGCAGTTAGGACATAGAAGGAAGGAAAGGAAGGAAGAGAGGGAGGGGGGAAGGAAGTAAGGTAGGTAAGTAGGTAGGTAGGTCTGGTTCCTCATCAAGGTTCACTCCTGTAGGGCTCCGGCTACCTCCTGGGCGGAGAGAGAGGGAAGGTGTCTGTATTACAGTCATGGAAGGCAGCAACATGGTCCTCTGTCAAGATTCATTAAACACTACAGATTGAATGTTCCATGGATGCAGCTTTTGGTCGCAGAGTTATGCAGGCGGTGGTTAGCAGATAATGAAATTTTTCACCTACAGGTTATATGGGACATTATTCTCTCCCACCCCATGGAAACATGGGTACTGTATCTTAGAACTCATATGTATTAAATACCCATTGACAGTGTGGAGCACTACCGAAAGAAGAAACTTCTTCATACCTACCATAATTTCCTTTTTCTGTTAGCTCTAACATTGTCAATTGGGCCTCTGCCTGGAGCCTTGACTCCTACTGGAGAATATTGATGGATATAAGTATGGGATGTCTGTTTTTTCCCTCCAGAAATTAGACTTTGCAAATATTAGAAAGAAGGGATCATCCAGTACAGCCCATGTTCCTCACAAATATGTAAAAAATTACTATACGGGGTGGGCCTTATTCCAGTATATAGCTGACGCTATACAATCGAAAAAGACAATACTGTATATAGTTGGGCCCACTCTCCCATATAACCCATATGAAAATCACTTTAAATATAGTGTCCAAATAGTTTATTCATGTATCTTCCAGGCTAATGTTCAACTTTGCAAATATTGTTGACATCCTATTCCACTTAATTTGCTAACGTAAAAAACAGGATGCAAGCTAATGAATAGCAGGCAAGCAGGTTAAGGGGGGGAAATTGTTTAACCAGGAAAGGCACACTAAGCAGAAGCTTGTTTCTAGGTGCGACCTGGGAGCACAAGGAAGTTAAATGACTTGCTCAGGGTCACACAGTATGCTAGTGGGGGCTGTGGGATTCAAACCCAGGTCTCCAGGTTTGCAGCTCAGAGCCTTAAACCACTACGCTGTTATTAACAGGTTGATGTTTCTGAACATGAGGTGGTGCTGCTCTGTTACAGGTTAGTGTTTACTCTGTTTTTGCAGTTACACTGAATCTTATTGCATTTATTCCTGTTGTACAGTTTTATGTTGGCAGCAATTGCTGATTTATCTGCTACATCTGCTGAGAGGCAGTTATAAGGAAGACTGGTTCTGCACAAGACACAAAAAAACGCAGAGCAGGATTCTTACATTTAAAGGGAAAAGTAAGACATCGATCATTGCTTTTTCTTCAGATGAACATTTTTCTGCACATGTAGTACTGTATGTGTTGTATTGATAAAAGGAGGGGATTGCACACTTTAAGCACGCCACAGATTTTTTTCTTTCCATTACACTGTTTAAGCACTCTAAGGCCAGCAGGAGACAAGAGAGTAATTGCTATTTGGAATCTTCATGTGCCCAGGGTTCTATGCCTGTTACCACAGCTTTGGGCTGTACCATTACGTATAGTAGGGGTGCACATTACCCTTATATATTAAATGCCCATTGACAGTGTTGGAGCTAACAGAAAAGGAAATTACAGTAAGCATGAAGAAATTTCTTCTTTTCTCAGATATTGTTAAAACAGTTTTTGTAGCTAATTTTGTAGTTAATGACTCATGTTATTAAAGATGGCCGCCACTTACAATTTTTAAAAATGTCTTCCTTTGTTGATGGATACCTGTTGAATATAGGCCATTTTGGTTCTCTAGGGAAGAGAGGGAGGCAGGGGCCAAAAGAAAGGCCTTCAAAAGATTCAAGGAGAAGCAAGGGGAGGAGAAATGGTGGGATAGCAGAGCAAGCTAAAGGAAACAAAGGAGTGGTCAGGAGGCCAATGGTGAGCTGCACTTACTGTGGGTGTCAAAGGGAGAAAAAGAACTCTTTAAGTACATCAGGAAAAAAAAAAGGAAGACGAGGGTAGAAATGTATGGCTATCAGAGGGAACCTATTTATTTAGTTTTTGTTGACCGGGTAAGTGCACTAGACAAATTCTGCCTATTTTCAGGCACGACCCGTGGGAGGGGGACACAGATGAATGTCAACTGACCTTGAACCAAACCAAGCCACCGGCGGTAATCTTAGTGAATGGCATACGGGCATTCCCTCCCAAAAAAGCACCAAACGCAGGCACAAAACATTGTGGTCAGTACTACTCACCCCTAGCATCCGCCACATTCTGCACAGCCCTGGACCAGCTCCACAGCATGCAATCCGAATAAAGCCTTCCTCAGCATCCTGAAAATCTGAGCCTCAACCCGCCAGTCCACAGCCAAGGAGGGCGAGCGCTGCAGCGTCTGCTGTTCTTCGATTTTACACTTTGCTGCTGACTGCAACCCCACTAGCCTTGAAGCAGCATAGCTGCTTGTTCCTTGCCAGAGCACCTAGTGGTTAACATATGTGCTTGCCACACAGTGGAAACTGGATCTGAATTCTAGTCCAAGTTTCTAGTGGTTAGCAGGTGTTCTTAACACATGGGGGGAACCAGAGTCTGATTACCAACCTGAGCTGCTAGTTGATCCAGCAGCCAGAAGGGATGCACATCACCTCTGATGAAATGGAATGTGCCACTGTCTCTTCCCTTTGGTAACCTCCTAGGTGTGGGAAGACAAGCTACATGCAAGGGGAACTTTTCCTGCATCACCTAGGCCAAAAATGGGACGGCTGACACAAGCTTATACCAATCTACCAGCTCTGAGGTTCTCCCTTATCACAACCAATCCTCAGTGTCTGACCAGCCTGGGGAGCTCCATCAGTGGGAGGCAGGGAGCTGTAGGTGTTTGCCAGACAGTGGCAAGGGTAACGTGGAAGATCAGAGGCTGCAGCAGGCCAAGCAAAGAGGAATTCCACTGAAGAGGGAAGGTGGTAGGAATCAACTTGGTGGGGGAAGGGGGAATGAGAGAGAGAATAATAAATAACTGCATCACATCAGCGCTAAGCAATGTGCAAACTGAAAGATGCCCATGCCTGTGCACCACAGCATGCCACTGGCCCTCCCTGCAGCCTTTGCGCACTGCTTTGATACCTTAAGGTCATCAGATATGATAACCCCTAGATCCCCCTCCTCTTTGGTGATGGTCAGCACCTCCCCCCCATCCTGTAGCTCTCCCCAGGGTTCCCCCTACCCAGGTGCATTATCTTGCTTTTTTGTTGCATTGAACCTACGTTGCCACACCTCCGACCATCTTTCAAGTTCTCCAGGTGCCTCTTCATTTTCCGCACCCCTTCTGGAGTATCCACCCTGTTGCAGAGCTTGGTGTCATCTGCAAATAGGCAGACCTTTCCTTCCAGCCCCTCTGCAATGTCACTGATGAAGACATTGAACAGGACGGGTCCCAGTACTGATCCTTGTGGCACTCCACTGGTCACCCCTCTCTCCCCGGATTGGATCCCATTTACCACTATCCTCTGCCTTCTGTTCGTCAGCCAGTTTCTAACCCACTGTATCACCTTATGCCCCATGCCCAAACTACTCATCTCAATAACCAGCCCTCTGTGTGGGACAGTATCAAAGGCTTTGCTGAAATCCAGGTAGGTGACATTTATGGCCCCTCCCTGATTCATCTCCCTAGTCACCCAATCAAAAGAAATCTATCAGATTTGTTTGACAAGACCTTCCTGATATCAGTCAGTGCTGCCTCAGATCCTGGGCACCAGTGGATTCCAGGTGTGCCACTATCCTTTCTTTTGGCAGTATTTCCATGGTCTTTCCCACCACTGAGGTGAGGCTGACTGGTCTGTAGTTCCCGCTTGCACCCTGCTGCCACTTTTGTGCAGTGAGACTACATGCGCCTCCTCCAGTCCTTTGAAACCACATCTATGTTGAGTGAATCTGTGAACAGGGTGGCTAGAGGCACTGCTAGTTCTCTCCGCAGCTCCCTTAATATCATTGGATATGTGTCATCTGGCCCCGTGGCTTTATCCACCTTCAGCTTTGTGAGTTCCTCCCGAACTCTCTCCTCTGTAAATGGACTGGTGTCCACTTCTCTCCCCGATTGCTTCTGCTCCCCAACTGTGGTCCTTGATCCTCTCCCTCTTCAGTGAATACTGAACAGAAGTATTTGCTCAGTATTTCTACCTATTCTAGATCCCCCTCCTTGCACTCTCCCTCCTCCCTTTGAACCCCCCCCCCCCCGGGTTTTCTTCTGTCACTGATGTACCTATAGAATGTCTTGTCCCCTTTTTTCACAGTCCATGCTAAACCCTCCTCTGTCTGTCCCTTGGCTTTCCTAACAGCCTTCCCTGCCTAAAGGGATTAGTCCTGTTCACTTTGTTCATCAGTAACATAAATGAGAGCATCCAGGGCAAGATTTAGAGACAGTGACTTTCCATTTTCAAAAATGGTCAGTTCTGTTTGCCAAAATCTTAAAATAATTTTTTTCCCATGTTTACCCCCAAATTGAGGGTAAATCAGCTGTTTTGTGCAAAAAGGTAGCTTAAAATTGAGGGGTTTGCCCACAAAGCTGGTATACAGAGGTGTTTTTCATTAAAAAATTGACTCCCAGGTGCTGGTTTAAAAATGACAAGTTCTGTTTTTTTTTACCAGTGTTTTCCATCAGAAACAGAAAATCCCTGGCCATAAGATTTGGCTGTTTGCTGATGACATAAATCTATGTGGCAGGGTACTGGACAAGGAGGGGGGTGAGAGAGTTAAAGAGGGATCTGGAGAGGTAGTCCAAAGTATGATAGTTGAAATTCAATGCCAGAAGGAGCAAACTGATATACAAAGGGCAGAGGAACCTACGTGCAGAGTACTGGATTGGGAGGGTGGAGGTTGGCCACAACATTTGAGGAGAGGGACCCCGGAGTCATCATCGAGTCTTAAAAAAATCCAGTCAGTAAAATGGCAAATTTTATTTATCTGGTGCTCAATCACTGAGGCTAAAGCATAAAGCATGCAGAAAGGCAACAAGAATGCTGGGATGCATTATGTGGGCATTTGAAAGTAGGAGGAAGGAGGTGATGTTGTCCCTCTACAGGTCATTGCTGAGGTCTCACCTAGAGTACTGGGTGCAGTTCTGGAGATCACATCTGAGAAAAGAGGGATAAGCTTGAGTCCGTGCAGTGTAGGGTTACCAGTGTGACCCAAGGCCAACAGTGTGGATCCATGTGGAACAGCTTGAGGCCCTTAACATGTGTTCACTGGATGCCAGAAGTGAGAGGGGCGACATGATAGAGAGGTACAAGTTCCTATGGGGAACTAATAGAGTGGACTGCGAAGTCCTGTTCAACAGGAATATTAGCACAGTCACTAGAGGACATGAATGGAGGCTAGGCAGTGGAAACTTCATGAGTAATGTGAGGAAGTCCTACTTCACCGTGAAGGTGATGGAGCAGTGCAACAGATTACTGGCAGAGGTGGTGGGGGCAACTGGCCCAGTGGTGCAGCGGTAGCCACACTGGTGACCCAGGTTAGCTGGGAGTTGGAAAGGAGGAAGAAGATCTAGCATCCCATGCCCCAGGGAAGCCTTGCCTGCTTTTTCCTGTAGCCCATGCTGCCAGGCATTTCTGGATTCAAGTATTTTGGGGGGGGTGCAGCTCTCCCCGCTGTGGGTCTGCCATGAGAGGAAGTCCAAGGGGCACTTAGCCCTGGAAACCAGGGGTGATGGATGCCAGTTGTCAGGAGCTGGGACAGGACTGAGACCCTACCTGGCTGACTCCAGTGGGCAGAAAGCTTTATGGGGGAAGTGGTGGGGGCAGGGACTATAAATGAGTTCAGGCACAGCTTGGACAGGTTTTAAGGGCTGATAATTCCAGGAATAAGGGCTAGGGAGGTGGGGGGCTACTGGGAGGGAGAGAGGGAGGGTTTGGGGTAGGAAATCCCTTCAAGTCGTCAGGTCACAGTGATAGGTGGAAAACTCTATGGACAGATTAGATGGATTCATGGTCTTTATCTGCTTGCAACATTTCCATTTCCATGTTAATCCTGGGAGCTTGGTGGTACTGTAATAATTATTTTGTAGAACTGTTTCATTTTACAGTTCAGTCTGCTAAAAACATGATTTGACTATACTCTCCCCAAGGTGAATTTGAGAATGGCGCTCAAAAATGGCAGGGACTGAAACAAGATGGAATAAAAGGAGGTGATAACTCAGGCAATGGAGGATAGAGGATTGCAGAATACCAGGAATGATAAAAATGGTACAGGTGATTGGGCGGGGGGGCTTCAGGTAATAACACATGCAAGAATGGGAGGGAGATGCAGGCCAGCAGGCAAGTGGGAAAGGTGTGGAAGGCCATGTTCACTTATGCAAGGAGCTTGAAAACAAAATTCCAGGTCTGGAAGGCCATCATGGCAGAGACTAACCTGGATTTAGTGGCCATAACGCAGTTACGATGCACTGAGCACCTGCACCTGGAACATGGCCATAGTGAGCTACTCTCTGTTCAAGAGAGACAGGACAGGGAGGAGGAGTTGTATTATGTGTCAAGGAGGGAATCAAGGCTATGGAGGTACAGGGGCACCAAGAGAAAAAGGAGGAGCTGGAAGTGCAGTGGTCCATCCGAGAGACAGGCTCTGGGGCTGCTATCCATACTGAGGGTGGTGTACAGACCTCCAGCACAGGTAGAGGAATTGGATAAGGCACTTGAGGAAGCCGTCATCAGAATGGCAAGATGGTGGTGCTAGCTGGCAACTTCAATCTGCCAGATGTGCCGTGGAATCCAACAGTTTCAAAAAGACCAGCCACACAACAAAATATCTTTAAATAATTCTCCTTTATTCAGGAAAGTTTTTCTCAGTCAGATCCCCAGATGATGCCCAACATTTCTTTTTTTTTGCCAATAGAGTATACTTTATTTATTCATTGTTGCAACACAGGAAGTATCAATCATACATAACAATAGAAGCCAAACATTTATACAAGATTTGGGAGAAGAGAAGTTGAATTGCTCCAGTTTTCTTTGTTACTTTTTTCTATAATAAGCAATACTCCATTGAAGAAAGCATTTAACAAAATAACAAGACAACCTTACCACCCCCTAACCCCCCTCCCCCCACCTCCCCCCCCCCAAGCTGCACAGCTAATGGAACCATAAAGTATCCGTGACACATCAGTCAGTGTGGACACTTATACAAGGGTGCACCAACAGGCCGTATAATGGTCTATAAAGTAAGTAGCGCATGCAAGGGAGCCCACACTCTCTGATAGTATTTTGTTTTCTTGGAAAGGCTGACCAAAAGGGTCTCCGCTTGGAGAGCAAAAAGGACCTCATGCAGCCATTCTGTAACCGTGGGGGTTTTCGGATCCAGCCAGCGATGCATTATCACTTTTTTAGCACATAGAGAGATCATGGTCATGTGTTTTCTCTGATTTCCAATCAGAGAATCCCCATATTCTCCCAAAATACATATTTCCGGCTGAAAGGCATCAGACAAGCCTAGAAGGAGATCTAGCTTAGTTTTAATGGCTGACCAAAGTGGAGAAGCCTTATCACAGTTCCACAAAATGTGAAGTAAGGTACCAGGATACTCACCTCATACGTCATTTGGGAGCATCCCCATTTTATAGAGTTTGGATGGGGAATAGTATAAGTCATGAATTATGAAGAACTGGAGTAAGTGGTAACAATTCCACTTAATATTTATATATAAGTGGATCCATATTTTACTCCAAGAATGTGTAGAAGAGAAGGGAGAATGTAGGATATAGTCCCATTTGTAACAGGGGTGTCCCTCCTTGTCTGCCAGAAAGTCCCGCAGATGACTATAAAAAAATTAGATGATATGTGATGAAGGCGACGAGGAAATAACAGGAAGGATGGGCCCAACCAGATATTTATCCCAGAGACCCAGCCCAAAGTGATGAAGAAGCATGTGAGATAACTGAACATATTAAAACAGTAGGAGGAGGGAAGTCAAATTTATGCTGAGCTTCCAAAAAAGGAAGTATTTTATGGTTATTCAGCAAATCTGTAACCAAAATCTTTCCTTCTCTAGGCCAATAGGAAGGACCTAGCGCCTGTCCCCCTATCCTGAAATTGGGGTTACGTAGTATAGGTTGTGAGGTGTCATACCAAAAGGACAGGTGTGTGATTTCACATAACTGAGTGTGTACGAAGCGTTGTCATTATGGGGGAGCTTCGTAGCTATTTAGGTGTATGTTTAAGGGAGACATATATCAGGGAGCCCAGATCAATATGATACGATGCGTATAAGGACTTCATTATCTGTACCCATAATGGAGAGTACGTACCAGAGCATGTCGTAGTGAGGGTTTCTAACCAATGGCGAATTATAGTGCAGGTAATAGAGAGGTAGTAGAGAAAGACATTGGGAATTTGAAGACCTCCTCTTACCTTAGTACGTTGTAACTTAGAGAGAGCTCGCCTCAGAGACTTACCCAGCCAAATGTAATTAGAAATTATACTGTGCACTTGTGAAAACCAGGTTTTTGGAAGAAAATAATTGTACATTTGAAGGGGTGCAAGAGGCGGGGAAGGACATTCATTTTTACTACACTGATACGCACCCAAAGAAAAAGAGGAAGTAAGGCCCAGCAATTTAGATCCACTTTAATACAAGTGAGTACCTCATCCAGATTATATTTCTTCATTTTAGCCCCAGGTGGAGAAAGATCTATCCCCAAATATTTCATCTTATCTTTGACCCATGTTAGTCCCAAATGTCGAATGTCGGCATGCAAAGTAAAGACACTGAGAGTCATTACCTCCGTCTTGGAGAGATTCAATTTATATTTGGAGATTTGCTGAATTCTTCAATAGTATCTATAGTAGCTGTGAGAGAAGTGGAGGGGTGTATGACTTGAAGAAGTATGTCGTCAGCATAGACAGGCAATTTGTACTGAGAGTTGCCAATGGAGATCCCTGTAATCCATGGTAAGGCACTGAGTCGTCGGATTAAAAGGTCAAGATACGAGTTAAACAAGAAGGGAGATAACGGGCAGCCTTGCCTGGTGCCTTATTGAAGAAGTATAGGTTATGAGAGTACTCCATTACTGAGTATCCAGGCTCTGGGATGCGAGTATAGCACTCTTATCCAGTGAACAAACTGAGGAGAAAAGTTATATTTTGGCAAGAGATGAAAGAGATAGTCCCACAAAACTCTATCAAAGACTTTCTCTGTGTCCAGGGAAGCCAACGCCGCAGGGATGTCGGCTTCCCCAGACGCAGAGATCAGGTAAGCTTGCAGAGATGGTCCGCCGAGAGTCTTCCGATCACAAAACCGACCTGCTCAGGACTAATTAGATCATGCCAGACTTTATTGACTCGATTAGCCAGGACTTTTGCAAGGATTTTAAGGTCAACGTTGATCAGGGATGTGGGTCGATAGAAGCATGGAGAGGATCTTTGCCCGGTTTGGGGAGAACCACAATCATGGCCTCGGTAATAGAAAAGTCTGATAAGCCATGTTTGTATATATGATTGTAAACATCAAGTAACGGGTGCTAGTTGTGCTTTAACTGATTTATAGAACTCTGTTGAGTACCCATCAGGGCCCGGTACCTTATCTGTGGGAGATGAATCAATGGCTAGCCTAATTTCCGCAATTGTGAGAGGAGATCATAGATAGTCCATCTGGTGGGTCCCTGGCTGTCGAAGTTGAATGCCCTGTTCAAACTGTTTCATAAGGTTCAAATTAAAAGTCCCAGAGGGTTGGGAATATAATTTTTGGTAATATTCCTGAAAGCATGTTACTATTTCACGAGGCGATGTAACAATTTGTCCATCTGTAGTACAAAGGGAAGACACTATCCTATCCGCAGTTTGGTCCTGAAGACATAGCGCTAACAATTTCCCTGCCTTGTCCCCTGATCAAAGTAGTGAGCTTTGGATCTTATTAAAAGGTGTTCAGCTTTTTAGCTGATTGAGTTCATCTGAGGTTGATGTGGAGGATAGGGATAACTCCAACTGTCTAATTTGGCTAAGAAGATTGGACATGACCTGGGCAGCCAGTTTCTTTCGAATAGAGGCCAAACAGATAATTTCCCCCAACAGGGTACGTTTCAGTGCTCCCCATAGGAAGTCCAGACTGGCCATAAAAGGAGAATTGTTGATCAAGAAAGTGGAGATGAAGGTGCAGTGGTGGAAGATGAAACTCTCAGATTTCAATAATTGCACATTAAATCTCCAGACCTTATCCCTATTAGCTGAAGGGCCTAGTTGCCAATGCAGGAGTAATGGATGATGGTCTGAGATTACTTTGGAGTGGTAATTACATGATAACACATCTGGAAGGTGCCCAGTACCCAGCAAGAAATAATTCTTGAAAAGGAGTTGTGGGGAATTAAGTGAAAGGAGTATTCTCTATCAGTGGGGAAGAGTGCCCTCCAGGGATCAACCGGGCCTACAGAGTCCATGAGTTCTCTAAGGGCTATTTGGGCTGGAGATAAGGCCTGTGTACCTGTTCTGGATCTGTCCAAGAGATTACAGTGCACCAAATTCCAATCCCCACCAATTAAAACTGGTAAGGTAGACCAGGGGGCTAACAACGTCATAAGGGACATAAAAAATTGTGGGTCCTCAGTAGTTGGTCCATAAACTGAGCCCAGTACAACCTTTGAATGACCTAGTAGTGCTTTTATAGTAATATATCTACCCTGAGGGTCTGTAACCGAATCCAGAAGTCTAAACGGGATTTTCCGTGCTACCAGTATGGCAACTCCTCCTCTACGAGAATCCGTCCGCGTCCCCAGGGCCTGTCCCACCCATGACCTTCTGAAGTGGAGAACTTGGGAGGTTGGTAAATGTGTCTCCTGGAGAAAGGCAACATCAATGTTTAACTTATTTAACTGTAAAAAGGTCAGTTGGGATTCATCTGTACCCCCCTCCCCCGGGTCGTGCCTGAAAATAGGCAGGATTTGTCTAGTGCACTTACCCGGTCAACAAAAACTAAATAAATAAATAAAACTTTAGCTCTCTTAGTGGGAGATTGGGCATCTTTTATATTCCATGTACAAACTCTAATATTTATAGCCATGATTCATCAAAAAAGATAGAGTACTTAAAAATAATTGCACCCTCTAAGACATCACCAAAACACGGTCTTGTCTCTAATAACAACATCAGCGGTGCAGGCCCTCCCTCTACTCCCCCCTGTAGCCCTTAACCTCGATATCTTAACTGGAGATTGGGCAGATTGTTGGAATCTCCTGCCGAGAGGAATATGCTCTCCAGAGCAAAGTTCAGGCCGCTTGATATAACCTCCCCAGCTGGTTTAACCTTATAACAACCCATTTTATGTAACCTAACATGTTAAAACGGAAAGAAAGTTTGTTTTGAACAACAACACCCCCCTGTCCCCTCCCAGCCCCAGCTTGTCCCCAACATGAGGGCGATGCATAAACCAGTGAGTGAACTTTTCCCCCATCACCCCCAACAGGCATTACCCTCCATCCCTTATCAACCCCCAAGTTTACCCATACCCTCAACAGTGGAGACCAAATCCCCTGTAATAACCTCCAACACTTAACAGTATATTCTATACTGATCCATAACACTGTCCAAGGCCCCCTGGTAGTACCTGGTACCAAACAGATAAAACCTAGGACTCCCAAAACCACTGTGAGTCCCCCCATTTCCAGATACGTGATCCACTGCCAGGTAAGCAGAGTTGACCACTAGCACCATCCCGCCCCACCCCTCAACAGTAAAACCCTTCCCCCCAAAAAAGAAAAAAACAGTAATCATTATAGACCTACTACTTAACAATGTTTATAACTAAGAATCAGAGGAACCATATAAAGAAAAGAGCTCACTTTCTGAGGACTTAGAGTCTTATAATGAATGACGTCAACTGTTTATATACTTTCAGTATGAAATACAAAAAAGAAAAAGTATGGGGGGGGGTTAAAGGAAAATAGTAAGGGGAAAGTCGTAATGAGTTCAGAGATAGTTTTGTTACCAATAGGTGCATCATGGAAATAATTGTCCTCAATTCAGCCAGTATACTGTCCCATTCTGCGTCCTGATGAGTGTAGAGTTCTTTTAAGACCATGAGCAGACCGTGGGTGAAGGGTGTAGATTTTGTGCAGTGTGGTGTTTCACTTAGATGAGAAGCCAAGGACAACTCCATTAGCACAGATTAAATGAAAAAAGTAGTAGTTGATTTGATGATGCCACCATGATAAGTCCATTAGCAAAGCCGAGGTTAACAAACCAACACTTCTTGTTTTTATCAATAGTGCACACGTTCGTGCAGTAGGAACAAGCTGTAGGTAGCCCTCTAGTGGCCAGTCTCAGTACGTGCTAAACAACTCAGGAAACGGCCTGCAACGCTGGGGCAGCTTGTTCAGCAGTCTCATAGTTATGCCAGGAACCCTTGTGGAGTACCGAGAGACAGGAGGGGTAAATAACTTTGAATTTTATATTGGCTGCAATTAGCTTTGTGACAACTGGGTAGTACACTGCTCTCCTCTGCATAACAGCAACTGGAAGGTCCTGGGCGATATGTATTTTCTTTCCTTCTCATAGGACCTCCTGGAGATCCCTTACTTTCGCCAGGACGTGGACTTTATACAGGTAGTTTAAAAATGTTAAAATTAATGGCCTGGGAGGGAGACCCTCAGCTGGTCTGGATCTGAGCAAGTGGTGTGCATTCTCAATGATATAGGTAGTATTGTTGGGAGAGGGCCCTGCGATCTTGGTAAGTAATTTCTGTGTAAGTTATAAAAGTGCGGCACCTTCTGTATCTTCTGGAAGGCTGAAGACGACTATGTTGTTCCATCAGCCTTCCAGATCCTCAAGTTTAGAGTAAATTTTAGCCAGCTTTTGCCTCAAAGTGACTATTTCTGGGTCTGTTCAAGCTCGCCAACCCTTCAACGATGATGTGTGAGATGCAACATCTGTAATGGCCGTGGTCACTTCGTTCGGGTCCCCCTGGAGTGATTTCAGTTCCTTTGTGAGGTCCTGTAATGCTGACTTGAAGGGCTGTAGTTCCTCCAGGAATTTATGCTCTGTGAGTAGTGTTTAATATACCGCAGTAGTTACAGATGCAGCTGCTGACTTACTGGGGGTCGATTGCTGGCCTTTTTAATGTTTCAAAAGCTTTTCTGGGGTTCGTGAAGGAGTGTGGTGCGGCGGGGCCTGGTGCATCTCTGCCTCCTTTGTGGCCATGCAGAGTCCGGCTGTACATGCAATACTTTTACTGCTGGTTCGGCTGTTCTGGTTTTCCTTCAATCCCTCCTCTGGACAGTACTCTCTGGCGAATAGCTTATGGAAGATCTAGGCGGTTACTACTGCTAAATATATATTTATTTAGTAAAAAAAAATGAGCTGGTGGAGCGGGAGCTTGTCCGTGGTGCTGCTATTCCAGCGAGGTCATCATGTGACTCCTTGATGCCCAACATTTCACCTCTAGGGACTTCCTCAGGGGCCAGGTTCTAAAGTTTAAACATGTAGAAAATATTGTCTAGAATACAATGAAAGAGAAAAGGAAAAAAAAATTTCCCTCAAAAAAATAAAAAAAAAATATTTTTTGTATTGTTTCTCTAAAATTTCCTGTTCCCAGATAGTAACCTCAGTAGTTCTCTCTCTTATCTCATATATATTAAATATATAATTAACTATGCCATGTTAAATCAATTAGTCAGAATCTATGCATTGAAGACACTATAGGACTATTAAATAGATTAGTGTAGTTTCATAACATTAACTTCTTCAGTTTGGTTACTTTAACAATTCCTTATACACCATACCTGAAAGTTAATTAGGTCATAGACTTATAAACCAGTGTTCAAATCGGTTCTTGTCCCTATACAAACTAATACAGCGTTTCTAAGTAATAAGGATAGGTTCTTAGGTTCTTTTCACATCATTTTGTTCACAAAGTTTTATTCATATCTCAGTTATTTAAAATAAATTCATAAATCAATACACATTGTTCTTAGGGTTCTGCTTCTGTGTAACTCAGTTAACCTGGTGTAGCAATATCATTATTTTATAGAATTTTCTCAACATCCACTATTCCCTTTGATAAGCATAATTATTGATTCATATATAGGTTTAATTTTAAATGTTATGGCCTCATAGTTAGGCAGTTAATTAATCTACATCCTGTATTTCACTAAGTTTGAATTGTTTCTCGTACGTGTTGTATATTGGTGTTTGGAGGCACATACCTACTGGATGTTCTCTTTTGTCTTTTCTACTTTGTTTCTTTATCAAGCTAAAAAAAAAATTTTTCACAGTGAAGTTTCTACCTAGTGTTAAACGCTTAGTTACAAATTCCTTAAACTTCGGTCATTAATTTCTATCAGTGTTACTTTTGTTTAGTGTGTTAAATGCAGAATTCCTACCTTCATCAGCTCAGTTCTTCTGCAGTACTCATACTGAACTGCGCTGAAGACTGACTAGATGCTGTGTTTTAAAGAGGGGCTGTCATATAAGGCGGATCCGCCTGCCGGCCAATCAGCCGATGCCACACCACCAGACTCAAGATCTCACGATCTTTTGCCAGCCAGCCCCATGACCAACAAACAGCTTTATTGATGATATTCTAATTTTTTGGATGGGAACGATCAATGAGTTACATGAGTTTCATAACTTCATAAACTCTCCTACCAATAACCTCAAATTGATTATAACAGCTAGTCTTTTTAGACTTATCTGTCTATAAAGCTAATGGAAAACTGAACACTGTAATTTACAGAAAGGAAACGGACCTTAATACCATATTGCATGCAGCCAGTTTCCATCCCAAACCGCTAATTGAAAGTATTCCATACTCACAAATGCTCACAGTAAAAAGAAATTGTAATGAGCCGACTGAAAGAGAAACTGACTATATGAACATGGCAGACAGATTCATTAACAGAGAATACACAGGATGGACAGTGGATAAAGCATTAGAGTTAATGCTTATGAAACAAGAACAGGAAGGGAAGACAAAATTGACACTGATAGAATAGTACTTGCCCTGGGATACTCCGGCCTTACAAAACAAAAGACCTTGTGGATGATCACTGGGACACACTGCGAGCCATACGCATACCAGAGTTCTCCAATAGACCAATTATTGCATCCAAAAAGGTTAAAGAGCTGCTGACACTTCAAAGAAAACTTTAAAAGACATAATATTTAGGGATGATTCAGCTTGCATTCCATGTATATTCTATAGATTTCTCCTCCCCATTATTTATTACTAAGAAAATTTGCATGAATACATGATCTTTATCCCTCAGAGTTCATCTGCCTCTATAATTTACTCCCTACTTCATGTCATAATCCTCTGTTGTGACATCACAGTATGTTGGCATGGGAGTAACTGTGATGTCACAAGCAGTGCATTAAAGCAACAGGAATAGATAAAACTCTTCAGGAGCAAAGATCCTGTTTTCATGCAAATGACCTCAGTAATAAATAATGGGGAGGAGGAATACAGCACTAATGTGAAATACAAGCTGGACTGGGTCTAAATATTACATTTTGTGAAAGTTCTCTTAATGACATCAGCTGCTCTTTAAAACTTTAAAAGACAGATTGGTGCATTTGGAATTGAAAGCAGAAGGGAATATTACAGGGCAACACCTGCTACTGGGCCCCGTAGAACCTGGCATGCATTCTTGGGGTAGATGCACCCATTGCAGCAACACATCAAAGAAAAAAGAGATAGCACATCCTAATGGAAACACTAGTTATGCTATTAAGAGCTTCATAAACTGTGACACTGATCATGTCATATACTGTATGTGCATATCTGCCCGTTTGAAGTACTATGTTGGTAGAACAACTAGGCCACTAAAAACAGAATTAGCAAACACAAGAGTGGGATTAGAGCAAAATCTGAAAATTTCCCAGTAGCCATGCATTTTGCAACTGAACACATCACAGCGGCTTCCCTATGTTTTTGGGGAATAGAGTGAGTGGAACCTCCTGAGCGTGGAGGAGACTGGAACAAACTATTGGAACATAGAGAAATGTTCTGGATTTATACACTAAACACCACAAATGATAGAGTAGGAATTAATGAAGAGGAAAAATGGTCTGCTTGTTGATAATAGGTTCTGTTTGCTGTTACCCAAAAAATAATAGATACAGAGCCTAATACATAATAGACTCTGTTGAAATGACACCCCACAAAATAACCCCCTGCCTTCAAAAGATTTAAATGAAAAGGAACCTAGAAACTCACTGTCTCGGTTATTACTAACATCAGAAATGTTTGGCGATCATGTAGTCAAAATTTTCTTTAAGCCCCACCCCTACCTCCATGGACACGCCAGCTGACTTATTAAAGGAGATTTTTACTGTCCGATCATGGACATATTAAGGTAAATATCCTTGGAGAACTATGTCTATAAAAAAACCTATACTAATGATATGGACTCTTCCACCTTATGTGCCCTGCTAAGAATGTGCCCACAGGGACATGCGAATCATGTTACATTTGAAATTAGATACTCAACCTTGTCCCATTGTATATATCCATAAATGGACAGATCATAATAACAAGTCCCTTTAGAAATCTCCAAAAATCGATACACAAACAAATGATAGCCCTTTTAATTTGAATTGCCCCTTTAAGTGGAGATCAACACTGTGAGCCAAAACATTTTTTTTTACAGTTAGTTTATTTGTACTCCCCTGGTTAGGCGGCTGTACATCTATCCAGATCCCCCAGCCTTGTCCCCTGCTCATGGGGGGGGGGCCAGGGATACCTCGACCCGCTGAACGCACAAGTCTGGTGCTGGAGGTGGCTGCCATGTGGGGGGGAAGGTGGCACCTGTGAGGATCAGCTTCACTCTGCTGCACCTGGCCACTTTTTCTCCTCCTAGTTTTTCCACACCCGAGATGAGGCATGTAATGATGCCTCAGTAGACAGTGCGCACGTGTCCGCACACCCTACTCCAAGCGCCTGCCTTATCTCTTCCCCATTGGAAGCATCGGTACGCAAGCCCCCAGCCTCCACGAGGGGCTAGTCATGTACTGACTGCTAGTATCCCCCCTTCCCGGAGAAGGAGAGCAGTCCATCAGATGCTCGATCCTTCTACTCCCCTGCCAACCTCCAGCGGCCCATGCTTGTTCCTGAACACGGGTCGCAGCGTAGCATGAGGTAAAGCAAGCAGCACCTCAGCGCCATTGGGCCGTCTGTGAGCCAGAATTTTAAATGGATAAAAATGGTACAGAATGCTTGCAATCTCTCCAGGCAATCCTGCAGTACTTCTGAGATTTGCAAACCTTGGTTTTAACCTTGCTGTATATGGTGCAGAAAGCCCGATCTGGATAAACAGAGACTTGCCCCAGTTCTCTGGTTTCCAGCTTTTGAGATTCATGGTTGCTTAGCAACAAGCTGCTTGTTGGTCATGGGGCTAATTGGCAAAACATTGCGATATCTTGAGTCTAGTGGTGTGGCGTCAGCTGATTGGCCGGCAGGCAGATCCGCCCTATGCGACAGCCCCCCTTTAAAATACAGCATATAGTCAGTCTTCAGAGCAGTTCAATATGAATGCTGAAAAAGAACTGAGCCGATGGAGGTAGGAATTCTGCATTTAACACACTAAAGGAAAGTAACACTGAGAGAAATTAATGACTGAAGTTTAAGGAATTTGTAACTAAGCGTTTAACACTAGGCAGAAACTTCACTGTGAAAAAAATGTTTTTTTAGCTTGATAAAGAAGGAAACAGAATAGAGGAGACAATAGAGAATATCCAGTAGGTACGTGCCTCCAAACACTAATATACAACACTTACTAGAAACTATTCAAACTTAGAGAAATTCAGGATGTAGATAAATGAATTAACTGCCCAACTATGAGGCCATAACATTTTAAATTAAACCTATACATGAATCAATAATTATGCTTAACAAAGGGAATAGTGGATGTTTAGAAAATTCTATAAAATAATGATATTTATTGATACACAAGGTTAACTGAGTTACACATAAGCAGAACCCTAAGAACAATGTGTATTGATTTATGAATTTATTTGAAATAACTTTGAGATGTGAGTAAAAGTTTGTGAACAAAATGATGTGAAAAGAACCTAAGAACCTATCCTTATTACTTAGAAACGCTGTATTAATTTGTATAGGGACAAGACCCAATTTGAACACTGGTTTATAAGTCTATGACCTAACGTTCAGAGATAATGTATAAGGAATTGTTAAAGTAACCAAACTGAAGAAATGAATGTTATGAAACTACACTAATCTATCTAATAGTCCTATAGTGTCTTCAATGCATCTATTTTGACAAATGGATTTAACATGGCATGGTTAATTATATATTAAATATATATACAGGAAGCTAAGAGAGAGAACTGCTGACGTCACTATCTGGGAAAAGGAAATTTTAAAGAGACTACACAAATTATTTTTAATTTTTTTATTTGAATGAAAGTTTTTTCTTTTTCTTTTTTTTTCCTTTTCTCTTTCATTATATTCTAAACAATATTTTATACACATTTAAACTTCAGATCCTAGCCCCTGAAGAAGACCCTAGAGGTGAACTGTTGGGCATCATCTGGGGATCTGACTGAGAAAAACTTTCCTGAATAAAGGAGAATTATTTAAAGATATTTTGTTGTGTGGCTGGTCCTTTTGAAACTGTTGGATTGTACATGCATCTGTATACCAGCCCCTCTATCATAAACAGGACTTAAAACTTATTGAAGGAACCCACCCACCTTCAAGATGTGGAGTGGAGCCTTGCAGAATTGCAGTCAGAGCAATCCTTGCCTCCCTATGAGGGGCTTTTCCTAGGCAGCTGGACAACGAACCCACTAAGGATGGGGCAGTGCTGGTCCTGGTGCTTACAAACAGGGACAGCATTGCAGACATTGCAGTGGGAAGTCCCCTAAATACTGTAGCAGTGATCACCATACAGTGTGGTTCAACATAAGGACAGGAGCAGAGGCAACCCATACATGGACATGGGTCCTGAATGTTAGGAGGGTGGATTTTAAAAAAATGGGAAACTGCTTTAGAAATTGCCTTGAAGGGTGAGATTGCCAGGGAGGGGTAGACGTACAGTGGGGGAAAAATAAAGGAGGGTGGCATAATTAAAGCAGCCAAGATCTTTATAAAGCAAGTGATCTAAAGCAGAAGGAAAAAGAGACCATTATAGTTCTCCAAGAAGTTCCAAGGGCAGGGAAAGAAAAAGGGCGGCATTCAAGAGGTATAAGAAAACCTAGAGAGAGAGGGACAGGGAGGTATACCACACAAAGCTGAAGGAAGCAGGCAAGATGGTTTGGGGAGCAAAGGTGCAGACAGAAGAAAAGACTCCCAAAGGGATCACGAAGGGAATAAGTCTTTCTTCAGGTACACAAGTGAGAAGAGGAGAGGAAGGGGAGGGATAGTAAGGATTAGAAGGGCAGAAGGGGGGACCGCACAGAAGGGAACCAAGAAAAAGCTGGCATCTTAAGCAGGTACTTCTGTTCAGTCTTCACAGTGGAGGGAGGAGGGGCGGACCACCAGGGAGAAGCAGGAAGGGGGAAGGAGGTGGACACAAGTCCAGTTTCAGAAGAAAGAATCCTGAAAGGACTTGCAGCCCTGAAGGTGTAGAGGGCTATGGGACCAGATGAGATATTCCTCAGAGTACTGAAAGAACTCCAGCAGGTGCTAGGTGCCCCACTGATGGCCTTGTTCAGCAGCTGACTGGGAACAGGTGTGGTTCAGAGGACTGGACAAGGGTTGATGTGGTCCTTCTATATAACAGCGGCAGCAGGTTGGCGGCCAGCAACTATAGGCAGGGTAGTCTTACTTCTTCAGTGTTGGGGAAATAAATAGAAACCCTACAGAAAAAAAGACTGGTTGAACTTCTGTGTTAAGCACTCATGTCTGTCTGTATTTTATTTTGTCCCTTCCATCCCTGCGAGGGTGGCTTCAACCAGTATGTTTTAATTCCCTGACTTCCCCCTGCTAGGATATCTGTTGTAAGAATTCAGTAGTTGTTTGTATTCCACCGTTGCATTGCCTGTTGATTGTATCTTGTACCCTCCTGGATCATGCTTGAAAATAGGCAGGTTATTGCCTAATGTACCTACCCAGTCAACAAAAGCTAATAAATAAATAAACTTTGCCAATTACTGTATGTTCACACTCTCTAGTGGAGTCCAGGGTGGTGCAGCTAATGGTGGCTAACCCCAGTACTCGAACCTTGTTCAAAAAAGTTGCACTCTGAGAATAAGAAAAGGCTCAAATGATGTATTCAATCAAAAAATAATACATTTATTTTGCATAATGCTTGTACATAGTGAGCCACAGCCATTCACCTAATGTGAACACACAACCCCAGTGCTTTGCCTATGTGAAACATGAAAATCAGTAATTGAAAATTGTAATACAAGTTGAACCACGGTGCCTCTCTGTGACTGAGCTCACAAGAATTCTGTTTCACCTATGTCTCTGTACCAGTACATCCCCAGGAACTGCCTCTGAAATGTAAGGGTGATCACAGGACAGGGCCATGAAACAGAATTACTGCTTTGCCATGAAATAAACAGTCAAAGCTATTATACTTGAAGATTCTACATAAAATAAATGTGTCTGGATTCAGCGAGTTGCTGTAGGTTCATCAATGCATGTTAAAATTTTCAATTATGAATTTTCACGTTTTACACACACTATGTATGTATGGTTCTACTATTAGTGCACTAATTTGGCGTCATTAGTGTGGACTATAAAAGCTAATGTTTCTCCTTGTACCCGCCTCCTGGTGAAGCCTTGTTTATAGGCGAAGTGCTGCTGTTGTGTTCACTTTAGGTGACTGGCTGTAGCTCATTATGTACGAGTATTATGTGAAATAAATTTATTATTTTTTGATTGAATACCTCATTTGAGCATTTTGTTGTTTTTTTTTTTTTTTTAGTTGTTTAACCAGGAGTAGCACACTAAGTCGAAAGCCTTTTTACAGGTGCAACCTGGGAGCACAGGGAAGTTGTGACTTGCTCAGGGTCACACAGTGCAAGTGGAAGCTGTGGGATTCAAATCCAGGTCTGGTTTGCTGGATGTCACCAGATTTGCAGCTCAGAGCCTTAAACTACTGCGCTATACTGCCTCCCTTGTTGGAGTGCAACTTTTTTGAATGATAAAAAAAAGACTGGAAGAGTATCTTGAATCCAGTGCGCAGCAAGACCAAAAGCAGCATGGATTTGTGGAGACGGTTGTGTCAAACAAATCTGATGGATTTCTTTAACTGGTTGATCAGGGAACTAGACCAGGGGAGGACAGTGAATGTGGCCTTTGTGGGCTCTAGTAAGGCCTTCAACATTGTGCCGCACGAGAGGCTGATTAAGAACTTGACCAGCCTACTTGTGGGATCCAAGGTTGTGGATTGTGTTCGAAACTGGTTAATGGATAGGAGATGGAGGGTGGTGGTTAATGAGACAGTGACCAGCGGAGTACCACAGGGTTCGGTACTGGGACCAGACCTCTTCAGTGCCTTCATAGGGGACACTGCAGAATAACTGAAAGAAAAGGTATGCCTTTCTGCAGATGACAACAAAATATGCAGTAGGTTGGACACTTAGGAAGATGTAGAAAAAATGCACAGGGATGTTAGGAAACTCAAGGAGTGGTCAAACACATGGCAGTTGGTGTTCAGTACCAAAAAGTGCAGCATCATGCATGTAGGGCATAGTAGTGTTGCTCAGAGAGTGCTTTTGTGGATCCGACTATCCTTCTAGTGCAGGTATCCAACCTAGGATCCAACCAGTGGATCCGAGGTCAACTCCCTCGGATTCGACCTCAGATAGATGGATCTGATGTTTGGATCCCTGGATCCAAACGTCAGATCCATTGGATGCATACAGTGGATCCCAAGAGGTCAGATGTCTATGTCATCTGAGGCTCTCCGATGTCTGTCCAAAATTATGGTATCCAGTGGTATCCAACCTGGTAGGATACTATCCGAAAAACACTAGGGCATAGGAACCCCGGCACTGAGTATAGGACAGAGTGGAGGTACCAACAGTCACTAAACAGGAAAGGGACCTTGGGGGTATCATACCTGAGAACCTTAAGGTGGCAGGGCAGTATGACAAGGCAGTAAATAGGGCTAGTGGAATGCATAGGGAGGGGTATCTCCAACAGGGGAAGGGAGGTGGTGTTGCAGCTGTATCGCTCACTGGTATGACCCCACCTAGACTACAGTATCCAGTTTTGGAGAATGCACCTCAGAAAGGACATAAACTGGGCGGAGGTGATCAGTGGAGGGCAACTAAAATGGTGCAGGATTTGCATGAGAAGCCCTACGAGAAGAGACTGAGGGATCTCCACATGTACACCCTGGAAAAGAGAGAGAGGTGGCATGATCAAGACCCACAAGTACCTCACAGGGGTAAAAAGGGTGCAGGTTGAAAGTCTCTTTAAATGAGAAGGAACACCAGGACCAGGGGACTTATGATGAAGCTGGAGGGGAGTTCAAGAGAGCTATGAAGAAATATTTCTTCACTGAAAAGGTGGTAGACTCCTGAATCGGACTGCGAGTGGAAGTGGTGGAGACTAGAACACTGGGGGGCTTCAAATACACATTGGATAAGTATAGTGGTATATTAGGAAAGAGGCAGGGAGGTGTGAGGGTTATCAGAGACCATATAGGATCTGTGGAGGCAGACTAGGCAGGGAACATCTGGGCAAACCTGGTGAGCTAAGCGGTCCATTCTGCTGAAAAAGTCTGTATTTCTAAGTTCTCTGTAAAACTGATCTTGAACCATGATGGTCCAGACGTTAACCAATCCATACTCTTTTAAACCAGTTTAATTTTACTAAACAGAAGTGCAGTTCTGGGCAGGGCTCAAAGACACTGTCAGCCCTTCATAGGCCTTAAGCTATCCACAGGTTGAATAAGATATTTCGTGGTTGCTCACCTTCCGTAGAATGTGTTGGCCCATTAGGTTGATTTGCATCTTCCTCTGCTTTTAATAAAAGCAACAACCTAACTGCCCAGCATATTGCTGTTCCCACACAAAATCCAGTTTGTAATCCTTATTGTTCATGAAACTGAAACCCCTAGACATAGTCTAGCCACTCACTATGCCACTCAGAAAGCAAGATGGTGGCCGACATTGGCTGGCCAGAATTTTAGCTCAGCATTGTTTTAACTTTGGTTTACTTTGTGTGTACTTTTGCATTATTGTTTGAGTTTCCTCTTGTTATTTTGTTAGTTTAGCCCAGTCAGTGTTTTGAGTTGAGGTAGACGAGTTCTGTAAACATATTTTTTGGGGGGTTGCTGTGTATCTGGTGTTCTGCCAGATGTCTTCGGGGAGGCGTTTGGTGTTTTGAATGTTTTTGCCCTGATCTGACTGGATTGATTCTCTGCAAACACATCGGGGCAAGCATCATTTTGTGTTTTAACTATAGCGCCTATTCACAGATGTCCATAATACAAATTTTTGTAAAGTGGTATTAAGCAGTGGGAGAACTTTTCTTTACTATTTTGTGGCTGTTTTGTGTCCACAAATATCTCCTTCGGAGTCTGCATAAGGTCATTGAGCTAAACGGGCACTCCTTTCATTTTGCTGCCTGTTTTACTCCCGTTCGGACAGGAGAGGAGGACTGCCTACAGTCTGTCAAGCAAGGACCCTACAAGAACACTGGAAGAGCACTTTGAAGTTGTGGAGGAGCTGTCTGAGGTGTCAGGAGCACTGGAAGTTTGGCGGTCTGTGAGTAGTAGCGGTGTGCTACTGGTGGACTTCTTCTTGATTGACTTTTATGAAGCGATTTTCTGATCGTCGCTGCTGGGAGGCCTTTTGCTGTTAGTGGGGGGGGGGTTCTTTGGCCCAACAAGGTTTCAGGAGTGTCTGCCGTGGCTGACGCCAGAGGGCAGGGGCCTCTGTAGCTGAAGGGCTTCTTAGTGATTCAGCCGCCGGAGGACGTCTGTGATTATTGGGACCCCCAGTCTTTGAGCCTCTGAGAGCTGAGTGCTGCCTGCTTACTGCAGCTGGGGGCTTAGTGGCCAGTTGCATTGGAAAGCTTGTGGACTGCTGAACTGTGGACCTGCTGACTGCTGGTTGTGACCCACAGAGTTAACCTGGTGGACGGTAGAGCGGGTTGGGATGACCCCCTTGAGGGGTGCTGGGGACCTGCGGCTGGAGGGAGGCAGGATCCTGGTTTTCTCTGGAGTGTTCCTGGGGCGGCGGCTGTAGGATCTTCTCTCCCGGACCCCTAGGTTCTGGTGGGGCTCCCTGCTTTGTGCTGCTGTGGCTGAGGGAGCTTATTTGGAGGTCGAAGCGTGGTGTTAATTCGCTGTGGTCCGGGTCCCGTTTGAACTGTGGAGATTTTTCTTTCCCCTTGCTCGAACTGTGGAGGAAAGATCTGGTTTCCTGTCCAAAATTGCAGCCTTGATTCAGACACTGGTTTTTATGTTCTGGGGAGGTGGTGAGAGGACCTCCAGAACTTTTGTTCTGCGCCAAGAATCTGGTTGATTGCTGGAGTGAGGGTCCATCATCATCAAACATTGTAAATTGTTGGCTGGTTGGGGGTGAGAGTCCCAGCCAGCCTATTTCATATGTTGACTGCCCTGTTCGATGTTGTCTCTTCTACCATTCTCAAATCGGACTGGGAGGGATTTTAATTTTTGTATTATTTGAATAGTTGGGGTGGGATTTCAGTTGCTTATTAATTGGGGTTTTGGAGTATTGGGGTTGGGTTTATTATTTCATTTTTTTTATTATTTTACTGATTTTATTTTATTTTGCTGTGGTGAGAATGTGTTGGCAGGTGGCTGTCCCGGTCAGGCGCTACTCCGCCTCCGAGCTCTGGGGCCTCCGCCCCGGGGCTGTCCACCATTGCCTGGTGACATCTGTGGACATTGCTGGGCTCTGGGGATAGTGGAATGGAGGTGTGAGGGGGCATGGACCTGGGGGTTGGGAGTGGGGTGGATGAATTGGGGTAGTGGGGACCAGGAGATGCCCTGGGGCAAAATGGGTCCCAGAGCGAGATCCGCCTTATCTGGCCCTCATACCCAAGGGCTCCATGCTTAGTGGGCTGGTGGCTCGGCCGGCCTTGGTGTCTCATCCTACTTGGAGTGGTGTTGTGTGATGCCAGGTCCATCAAAAACAGCTGTCATTGCTGATCTTGTTGAGTCAGTGGATCTGGCTTGCATCACAGAGACCTGGCTGGATGGAAATTCTGGCCCCATTTTAGACTCAGCTGTTCCAACCAGTTTCTCAGTGACAACCACCCGAGGTTGGATCGGAGGGGCCGAGGTGTAGTAGTCTGTTTTAGAATGGAATTGGGCCTTGTAGCTGTGCCAGTTGGGGAGACCCAATCCTTTGAGTGTACCGTTGTCACAGGTATGGGGTGCAGAGTTCTTCTCATCTACCGTCCATCTGGGGGCAAGAAGCAATTTCTGCAGGAAGTCGCAGTCTTTGTTGTCGACATGGTGTTGGAGTCCCCCAGATTGATGATTCTGGGTGACTTCAGTGCCTGGGTCGACAATGAACTCTCGTAATTTGGCCAGGACTTCTTCCGACTTGTGAACTTGTCGGGCCTCACACAGATGGTTGCCTCTGTGACACATAATTGTGGTCACTCATTGGACCTGATCTTTCTACTGGGTATGGAGACCTCCAACATGGTGGTGGAGCCAGTCGGGTGGTCTGGCCATCACACTGTTAGGTTCAGTTTCCGAGCTCCCCCCATAGGCCTGCCCCTGTGGAGATGGTCGGGTACCACCCTTTGAGGGGTTTAACCCCAGATGGTCTGATGGCGGTCCTGGACCTATCGGGATTACCAAGTGCAAGCGTGGGTCCAGACAAGCTCTTGCTTGCCTATGACAGGGCAGATATGGGGGCTCTGGATTCCATTGCTCCTGTCCGGGTCCATCCCCTCACCTTTTGCCCTCAGTCCCCTTGGTCTGATGGGACCTTGAGGGAGTTGTGGCAAGTGGGATGAAGGTTGGAGTGTCACTGGCAGAAATCAGGCCTTGATGCTGACAAACTTAGATTGATGGATGGACCATTATAGGGATTATCAATTGTCCGTCTCTCATAAAGAGGCAGAGTTCCTGTCCAGGGAGATTGCCACAGCATAGAATTGACCAGCCCAGCTCTTTTAAGCTGTGGACAGACTGTGCAGTCCAGCCTGCCTGCAGTCAGAGAGTGTTTTCACAGGAAAAGTTGTGACGAGTTTGCTCGATTCATTGCTGATAAGGTGGCCATCAGGTCCGAGATCCAGTTTGCTTACTCCAGTGGGGAGTGGCGGTAGTTGGTGGAAGGTTGCAGTTCCTCGGTTTGACTGGTTCGAGTTCGACCAGTTGGAGATTGTAGATGTCATGTGGATTATCCAGAATATGTGGCCAACCAACTGTGCTTTGGACCCGGGACCAGCCTATCTCCCAGTGGAGTGTGTTGAGGTCATCGGCCTGGTCCTAGCAGAGACAGTCCAGTGTTCGTTAGAGACAAGTGAGTTCCTGGACTCCCTGAAGGAGGCGGTGGTGACACCCCTCCTTAAGAAACCCTCTCTTAACCCAGATTGTCTTGCTAACTCCAGGCTGATCTCTAACCTCCCCTTTGTGAGTAAGGTTATTGAGAAGGCAGTCACGCTGCAGCCTGAGAATCATCTTACCATCCATGATATCTATGATCCTCTCCAGTTGGGATTTCGGAAGAGACATAGCACTGAGACTGTCGTCGTTCAGGTGCTCAATAATCTCCTGATAGTAAGGTATCAGAAGAGCCGTTCCATCTTAGTTGTTCTTGATCTCTCTGCAGCATTTGATACCATGGACCATGCGGTATTGCTGGAGCATCTGCGGTTGATCTGTGGCCTTTCGAGTACAGTCCTCAGATGGTTCTATTCTTTTCTCACCGGCAGATCTCAGGAGGATGGTGTTGGGGAATCATTCCTCTGACTTATTCTCACTGCCGTGTGGGGTGCCGCAGAGCTCTGTGCTGTTGCCCGTGCTGTTTGCGGTGTATATGCTGCCGTTTAGAGACATTGTAACGCAGTATGGGCTGGGTTTTCACTGCTATGCAGTTGATACCCAGCTATACCTGTCCTTTGTGTCTGAGCAGGATAGTGCGGTTCTCGGTGTTTAACAACTGCCTCGCTGAGATCCAAGACTGGATGAATGCCAACTGATTGAGGTTGAATCCGGATAAGACTGAGGTTTTGGTAGTGAACCCGGGCCGTCTGGTAGAGGGGTTGGGAGCTGGTTCAGCCTCCAGGCTTTGTCTGAGGGGTAGCCAGCTGTTGACCTCCAAACGGGTGTGGAATCAGGGCGTTATTTCTGACGATGGGCTGATGCTGCACTCTCAGGTGTCGGCCGTCATCAAGTCCTCTTTTTACCATCTGAGGACTGTTGCCCGGATTAAGCACCTTTGTCTGCCTGACGGACCTGCCAAGTTTGGTCCACGCCTTTGTGACCTCCCGCCTTGACTACTGTAACTGCCTCTACCTAGGGTTACTGAGGGTTGATATCTGCCACCTGCAGCTGGTGCAGAATATGGCATCCAGGTTGTTGACGGGGCTGCCTTGATCTAGTCTTGTCACACCTCTGCTGCGCAGACTGCACTGGCTGCCAGTTAAGTGGCAGATCACCTTCAAAGTTGGTTTGCTCACCTATTAAGCCCTACACAGACAGGGACAGAGTTACCTGCAAGAGCTCCTGCATCCCTACTGCCCCTCCAACCACTTCACTGTGCCGATGAGGGATTGCTAGAGGTTCTCAGGGTTCGGTTGAAGACGTCTGGGACCCGGGCCTTTGCTTTTGTGGCCCCCACCCTGTGGAATTCTCAACCTCTTCGGAAAGAAGAGTGCCTGACTGTGGAGAGCTTTAAAACTGCTCTAAAAATGTACTTGTTTGATCTTGCTTTTCTGGATTATGGCCGATGGTGTCTGATTTGTATTTTTTGTTTTTAAGGACTATATTTATTGTATTTTATTGTACATGTGCTATGATCAGTGCAAATAGTGCTTTTTATAAATAAAGGATGATTGGTTGGTTGATTGATTGATTGATTGATTGATTGAAGAGACAAATGGAGTCATAAAGAGGATTTGATACAAAACATGTTTTGGTATTACTAAACCAATAGCATAGTTTTCTGGTTTAATTAAAAAAGGAATTTTTCTGATTTAATGAAAAAAAAGGATGCAGATAAAAATAACCAACAACAACAAATTCTACTGAAGGTGAGCAGTCATAAAATGTTTTTTACAAGAAAAAATTATGATGTCAAAAGGGTTAGCAGTGTCTTCTTTAAGTTGCACTCTATTACTTTCTTCGTTATTCAGTTTTTAACCAGGTACACCAGCCAGTAAATGTCTGTTTTCTAGGATCGTGGATATGTTGTTCATCCACACTTCTTGGCATATCCCATTCCCCTTTAAGGATCGCTAGAAGGTCTTCAAGCTGGCTCCTCCCACCCACCTGGGTGGTATAGCCCTCGGCTCCGACCCATGATGCCAGATCTTCCATTCTGCTGGAAGATTCAGGTTGCCTCCTCTTTGCTCTCACTTTTTGTAGGCCCTGGCTTCAAAATCTTTGGTTATTCCGAAACTATGACTCGTTCGAGTTAGCAATGGTGATTCTCATCGTTCCATCATGGAAGATGAATCTTTCCCCGGATTTCGCCGGTGCCCATGCAGACAAAAAATGTTGTGCACTGATTTGCATACTGCATGCGTTTACTGTCTGGGTGTTGACCATGACACCAAGACCTGAGATATGTGTCTCGCTTTTCACCCAAACGTCCTCGTCGATCGTCTCGCACACCTGAAATAGGGCAAGCCCGAAAAATGGAATCCTGCAGTAAAATCTAAAGAGGCCCAGTGGACGGTCTCCGCAGCTGCGGGATCCGCCAAATAGCTGGAGCAAATGTAGGCCTTCAAAGAAGAAGCGGCGCGGGCTGCAAAGTCTTTCTCTCAGTCGTTTTTCGTTCCTCTCAACTTGGGCTTTACCTTTTCAGGTTCTTTCTGAGAGTTGTGCCAATTTCTCCCCACTAAGGGCGAGGGGCATGCGGGCTCTCACTCCTTTCGGTCCCATAAGAGGGATAAGGATCCAACTCAGTCTTCGTCTCGGCGAAGATGCTCTTGAGATCATGAGCGATCTCGATCCCAGGAGCTGACAGTATCGACTTCAGTTGAAATTGCTTCCTCAGCCGCTGGATTCTCGGCCTTGCCATCTGGCCAGTAGACCGAGGTCCCGATCGATGAGGTTGAAATTGTTCTCGATCCCATTGATCTATTTTCACCTGTTCCGGTCGATGATTTCTCAGTAGGATCCTGGTCCTGTCTTTTCCCGATGAGAAGACCCAGCCAGCTGGGGATCCCATCGAGGAACCGGTCCCTCATCCTGGGAAGTCACTGGTCCCATCGTTGTCTCCTGAGCGACCAACAGGCCAAGGAAGGCGCACAAGCGCTCCAGAAAGAGGCGACGCCATCAGTCATTCTCGTCCTCCTCGGATGAGAAGAGACTTCGGCAGAAGCTCCACTGACGCTATGAGGATCTGATGTGGCAGCAGCTGATCCTATCCGGGCAGAAGCTGACAGCGGTCTCTGCTCTGGCCATTACTGGGCTTTTGCCTCCTAGGCCGAAGCCGACTCCTTTGGAACCGGTGAAATCAGTTCCCCCCACCCACAGAGCTGGCTAAATCCGCTCTGGTTCGGCTGATATTGGTCTCCACCGATTGTGGTGGAGCCGCCACTTAAACAGCCTTTGGGAGGGGCTCCTACGAAGGAAGTCTGGTCAACCCCGGGTCTTCCTCACAGGATCTCAGTCACCCTCATGCCTGATCGCCCCAGGCATGTTGAGGGTGACCTTGGCAGCCGACCATTATATCCAGATAGCTCGGATTCAGACGACACTGACCTTCACTCTTACCCGTGGGATGACGAGTCGACTGGTGATCTGTCAATGGAGGAAGGCCCTTCATCCTTTCAAGAGATTCTCCGCCTTATCTCCAAATCCATGGGGATGACCCTGGAACCAATCCAGAAACGGGCAGCATACCCTCTCACTGACATTCTCAAGAGAGGGGATACCCTGATGGAAGCCTTTCCTGTGGCCGAAGCCATTGTTGGCCTGACCTTGGAGCTTTGGCAGCATCCTGCCTCCTGCCCAGTGCCATCTGCCCTGATGGCCCACAAGTATGTTGTGCCCATGGGGTCCCTCTCGGGGTTCACAGAACATCCCTCGGCCGAGAGCCTTGTGACCGCCTCTGTGTTCAGGTGTACAGGCAGTTCTACCAACACTGATAGACCCACGGACAAGGACTCCAAGAAACTCAACCACTCTGCCAGGAAGGTCTGTGGGGCCTCCTCTTTAGGCCTCTGTCAGGCAAGTTTGGCAGTCATCATAGTGCACTTCTCCCATGCCCTTCTAGGGTCCTTGGATGAAGTTCTCCCACATCTCCCCCGCGGTCTTTCAGACTACGGTCAAGCAGATCCGTGACCAAGGCCGTGCCATTGCCAGGCAGCAGCTTCAGACAGCTCTGGACACTGGGGACTCATGCTCCCGTTTGGTGGCAGCCGCGGTTGTCTTACGCCACAGGGTTTGGCTGAGGCTTTCCACCTTCATGGCGGACACCCAGCACAAACTTGCTGATGTTCCTTTCCTGGGCACTGATCTCTTTGGTCCAGGTGTGGTTGGTCACCTTCAGCGAATCGTACAGTCCAGTGCCACCTTGGACTCTGCTACTTCTGCTCAAAGCGCTTCTGGCCCTAAGAAGCAGCAGCAGAAGAAGAAGCCTTTTTGGCACTCTTCTCCTGCAGCCCAGCAGTCCTCCTTTCAGGGAGCACAAAAATTAGCAAGCACAGGCTTAGTGCCCCAGGCCCAATCCCAGACCTCCCCAGTCCCACAGAGGAGGTCGGGGTTCAGGCCCTGGATCCTCTTCCTCCAAGCCTGCCCAGTGACAGGATGGGGTGGCCACCTCTGTTCCCGTCATGCCAGCTCTGGGTCCTCCCGTGGGGGGTTGGCTCCGCCACTTCCTTTCCACCTGGTTCGCTGTTACCACAGACAGGTGAGTCTTAGAAGTGGTTAGCCAGGGTCTGCCTCTAGAATTCAAACTGTACCCACTCAGCCGAGCCCACACCCCACGAGAGGAAAGAGTATCAGCCAACACTCAGTCAGCTCTGAGAGACGGCATAGTCCAGCTCCTCCTCAAGGAGGCAGTGGTCCAAGTGGCAGATCCTCCAGTCAACCCAGGGTTCGTTTCTAGGTACTTCCTGGTCCCGAAGCAGATGGGAGGGCTGGCACCCCATTCTAGATCTGCATGACCTGAATCAGTATCTCAGGCTGTGCACCTTTCAAATGGTAGCTCTGTCCCAGATCATACCATCTCTGGAGCAAAACATGTGGTTCTGCTCACTGGATATCAGAATGCGTTTTTTCATGTCCCAATCCTTCCATCTCACCAGCGGTTCCTCCACTTCAGAGCAGAGGGAACCCTTTTCAAGTTCTGAGCCATGCCCTTTGGTCTGTCATCAGCCCCATGGGTCTTCACCAAATGCATGGCAGTGGTGGCAGCCCATCTCAGGCATCAAGGGGTCAGGGTATACCCTTACCTTGATGATTGGCTGTTGGCAGGTTCCACCCAGGAAGAGGTGGAGAGGTCCAGGGACCTGGCCCTCCAGACCTGCTCTCAACTTGGCCTCCTGATCAACGAGACCAAGTCAGAGCTCGTGCCTTCTCAGATGATGTGCTTCATCAGGACAGAGCTCAACTCTCGCCGAGCCAGAGCTTGGCTCCCGGCGGACAGGGCAGAGGTTCTTTCCTCCGTTGTCCAATCATTTCTGGTTGGGCAAGTGTGCCCTGCCCGGGACTTTCTGTACCTTCTGGGTTACATGGCGGCCTGCACCACTGTGGTCCATTGGGCCAGGTGGCATATGCACCCCCTTCAGTGGGAGCTGGTCACCCAATGGACTCAACACCTAGGTCATTTCAACCAGCTGATCACTGTGACCCAGAAGATGTGGGACGCTCTCCAGTGGTGGACCATCCTAGACCGGTTGCAGGAAGGGATCCTGTTTGTTCACCCTGAGCCGACCATCATCCTCACAACTGATGCCTCTCTCATGAGCTGGGGAGCCCATATGAGGGACAACAGGGTGCACGGGTTCTGAACCCCCGAGGAGTCCCATTACCACATCAACCTGTTAGGGCTCAGAGCGGCCAGACTGGCACTGACTGCATTCGCTCAACAGCTTTGGGGTGAAGTGGTTCAAGTCCAGACAGACAATACCATGACCATGTCCTACCTCAACAAGCAGGGTGGCACGCACTCCTGGCTGCTGTGCAGGGAAGCACTCTGCATCTGGACACTCATGAGCTGACTGGAGGTGGCTATCCTAGCCATCCATGTGGCAGGAGCCTCAAATCAACTGGCGGATGCCCTCAGCCACATAGGCGAGACATCCCACTAGTGGTCTCTCCATCCAGAAGTAGCTTACAGCCTGTTCTGCCACTGGGGCAAACCGATGGTGGACCTGTTTGCCTCCAGAGAAAACACCAAGCTGAGGCTGTTTCATGCCCGTCTCTCTCAGCGGGGATCACTGCAGGGGGATGCCTTCTCGAGGTCATGAACCCCAGGCCTCTTCTATGCCTTTCCTCCATTTCCCTTGATTCACAGGGTGCTCAAAGTGAGGATGGACAAGGCACAGGTGATCCTGGTAGCCTCAGACTGGCCACGGCAGTTCTTGTATCCATATCTCCTCAGCCTCAGCAACAGGCTCCTGAGGCATCTTCCAGCATGCCTGAACCTGATCTCTGTCAATCAGGGGAGGGTCCTCCAGCCAGGCCTTCAATCCCTGCACTTGACAGCCTGGTACCTGAGCAGCTAGAGTTCCAGGCTTTGGGTCTTTCCGAGGATGTACTCACAGTAGTGGAAGCATCCAGAAAGGAGTTGACCAGAAAGTGCTATGCCTTCAAATGGAAAAGATTTTCCATTTGGTGTCGGCAAGGGCCTGGACCCTCTGTCCTGTACTGTGGCTAGCATTTTAGACTACCTTTGGTCTCTGTCCAAAGGAGGTCTTCAGTCTTCGACCCTTAAGGTGCACCTGGCAGCCATCTCTGCTTATAGGGCGCAGGCCGATCAGCAGATGGTGGCACAGGAGAAGGTGATCTGGCGCTTTTTCAAAGGCCTTGATCACATATCTCCTCTGGTGTGTGAACCTCCACCTCCTTGGGATTTACTGCTGGTCTTGGCAAGACTCATGGGCAAGCCATTCGAACCAAAGCACAAGTGTGAGATGTCACACTTGTCGTGGAAGACGGCCTTCCTGTTGGCTATCATGTCTGCCAGAAGGCAGTGGAGCTCCAGGCGCTCTCGGTGGACTCCCCGTATCTGGTCTTCCATGGAGACAATGTTGTCCTGCACCCCTGCCCGAAATTCCTCCTGAAGGTGGTGTCAGAGTTTCACCTTAACCAGGTGTTGACTCTGCCTGTGTTCTACCCAAGCTACACCTTGGATGCCGAGTACAGGCTCCATACTCTGGGCCTGAGATGAGCTCTCACCTATTATAAGTAGAGGACCGCGGAAATTCAGGGTGAGGTCGCCAGCTGTTCATCACCTACGCTGAAGCCGCTTCTGGCAGACCTGCAGTAAAATGGATGATCGCAAGATGGATTACATCTTGCATTGATCTCTGCTATAGGTTGGTGGGCAAGGAGCCTCCCAGAGGGATAAGAGCTCATCTACCCACCATACCGCTGCATCGGTGGCTGCTTCCAGGGACATCCCTATCCAGGAAATATGTCAGGCTGCCTCCTGGAAAACAGCAAACACCTTCATCACCCGTTACCACATGGACCTTGAGTCACACCAGGATGCTGGTTTTGGGGCCTCAGTTCTCCAGTCTCTGTTCCAAAAGTAGGGGGTGTGCGCCTTGCCTCCCTCTTCCCGGAGAACTGCTAGGAGTCTGCCAAGAAGTGTGGATGAACAACATATCCACGATCCCAGAAAAACAAGTTACTCACCTGTAACAGTAGTTCTAGGAGTGGTATGTGTTGTTCATCCACACAGACCCACGCGACCTCCCTGGCTGTGACACACAAACCTGTCTTCCAGTGGGCTAAGATCTGGCATCATGGGGCAGAGCCAAGGGCTATACCACCCAGGTGGGTGGGAGAAGCCAGCTTGAAGACCTTCTGGCAATCCTTAAAGGGGAAAGGGACATGCCAAGAAGTGTGGATGAACAACATATGCCACTCCTAGAACTACTGTTACAGGTGAGTAACCTGTTTTTTAGGAATGACCTGGATACATGGTTGTACATCAAAAATATTTTTGTGCTGTTTTGAAAACAGGGTAAAGACCGAAGATTCGATGGACTTTGGAGTGATATTACTCTTCTATGGTTTGTACTATGGAGTGATGGGAAGAGACTTTGCAGAAATCTGTTCCGATTACATGGCCTCCACCATAGGCGTAAGAATACATGAAAGCAGTGCTTTCTATCCTGTACTTGGACCTTAAATTTTCAGTTTTTTATAAGAATGTTGTGCATCTCTAAAAATGTAATTTTATTTCTGCAGTTTTACAATGTAAGTGGCATGCCTACCAGAAACTTGTCCAATGACCTCTGTGCAGTGTGTGGACAGAGAATCTTTGTGGATGTGGATGAGGAGGGGATTATTGAAAACACCTATCAGCTATCATGCAATCACATGTATCCTTTCAATTTGGTTTTCCCAAGATCAATAATGTAGCCTGCTTTTAGTGCATAGATACAGCCTGCTGTTCCCATGTATTATACATTTGTATATGCTTGTTAAAGTGGATGGATAAGAATCAAAAATTGCTTACTAAACCTAACAAGTTACAGTTTTGTAAGGTGACCAGCTCGGCAGTGACAGCTGCCTAACGAGGCATGAGTGATGTACAGATCTGAAACTAAGAAGGACTGCTTAAAACTTGCATTAGAGGTCTACCATGAAAGTCAGCTTTTCAGAATTGGTAAATATGCCCAGACCCCTGTTTCTTTTATGGCACTTTAGCCCTAATAGAAACATAGAAGTTGGTGGCAGATAAGGACCACAAGGCCCATCCAGTCTCCCATTTCTTTTTCTACCTTATAAATGTGCCATGGGCCTTTGCTCTGTCAATGGCCTATCTATTCACACTCATCTGTATTGCTCCCTTATGCCTGTCCCATGCCTGTTTGAAGCCCTGCACTGTATTCATATCCACCACTTCCTGAGGTAGGCCTTTCCATGCATCCACCACCCTTTCTGTGAAAAAGAACTTCCTCACATTACACCTTAATCGTCCTCCTTCTAATCTCATGCTGTGTCCTCTCGTCCTGTTATTTTTCTTATATTGAAACATATTAGACTCTTTCACCTTGTTAATGCCCTTAAGGTGTTTGAATGTTTCAATCATATCACCTCTCTCCCTCCTTTGCTGTAGGGTATACATATTGAGCTCCGTTAATCTGTCCTCATATGTTTTCTGATGCAGTCCTTGCACCATTTTGGTTGCCCTTCCCTGGACTGCCTCAATGTGGTTAATGTCCTTGTGAAGGTGTGGCCTCCAGTACTGCATGTAGTACTCCAGATGGGGCATAATCAGTGTCTTGTAAAGACTGATTATTACCTCCCTCTTCCGAGTTGTGATACCCCTACTAATACACCCCAATATCCCCCTAGCCTTACCTATTGCTTTAGTGGTCTGCTTGGATGATTTCAGGTCATCAGTGATGATGATGCCCAAGTCTCTTTCTTCCCTTGTGACTGCCAGCAACTCCCCTCCCAGCCTATAGGTGGCTAAATGTCTGTGGCAGCACTTTTACCATTTTCTGAGGTGGAAATTGCTTGCTGCTGGGACAGATTTCTGTCCAGTAATTGAGTCAGATCCCATGTGACATCTTTGATGTCATCCAGTATTGAGTTTGACAGAAGAATTTCAGGACAAACAAAATGAGTAAAGCAAGAAATTGTAGAAAACTAGTATTTAAATTTTTATGTAACCCCTCCCCCCCAGCCCTGATTTCCTGTTCCTCTGTCCATTGCAACCTTCTCTCGCTCTCTTCTGACCTCCTGAGCTGACTCCTTTCTAGATATTGTTCTCCACTGCCTTTGACACTGGCTCCTGCAGCTAACCACCTACCCATTGGTGGGACCAGCAGGCATTCCCCAGTCACTGAAAATGTCAGCACTCCACAGACTTCACTGACCCATGACTGTAAGTCACGAATACAGAGTGGACCGTACTCTCCCATGTGCCACTACAGTTGAGCTAAAAATCTGTATTTGTGAAATACAGATCCTCAAAAATTGGGAAACCTCTGGCAGCACATACTATTAAGTTCTGCAGCAGAAAGCAAGTTTGGCGACCACAGAATCCCAGGGGCTGTGAAAATGCCTTGTGATGAGTCTCCTTACTACATTTGTAATGCCTGTGTAGCATTGAGCCAAATGAATAACTAGACAGCTAGACAAGCTCATAAAGGCAGTGCATAGAGCTTGACATTTTGTGTGTTAGAGTACAGCAAGAGTGATTTATAACTAAGGGCAGAAAAGCACAGATGATGTGTGGCTCAGATTATACGTTGTACAGAATATTTTAGTCATGGTGTTAACACCCTAACAGTGAATAAAAAAACACTGAACGGCAGCAAACAAAACTAACAGGCAGTCGTAAAGAACTACTTCTCGAAATATGACATGTACTTGTAAAGTGTTTTTAATCTGATATGGAGCAGGCAGAATAAGAGTGAGGCTCAAAGAGCCCTAAATACCTACACTAAAAAGCTAACTAAATCATTTTATACAATGGGTTAGAATTTTCCATTTCCTGATTGACTAAATAATTTCCGAAATCCATATGTACGTTCTGCAGAAATGCAGATGTTGGAACAAGTCTGATGCGGCTGCAGTTTGCCCAGCCAGTTAAATCCAGGGAGTTGAATGCACACTGCTGTTTAGGGGATCAGGATTTAGTTGCAACAGTTATGTATATGTATGTGATTACAACTGTTCCCAACTATATTAAAAACACTTTACAAGTCATGGTATCAGAAGTGCTGCTTTATGTGTGTTTGCTATTTTTGTTTGCCGCAACTGACTTTTTAAATTTATAACATGACTCAAAAGAGACAGTCACACCAGGGCAAACTTTAAAAAAATATTTTATTTAATCCAGTCACATTTTCTGTATCCCTCTGCAGTTATTTCTAGGACTTGAACAGTTTGTGTGTAAACGTAAGCATTCTAAGACCTGTCAGCCTTACCTCCATCGTAGGGAAGCTAATGGAGACTATCTTTAAAGAGAGATTGGTGATCTTTCTGGAGGAGAATGGTCTCCAGGATTATAGGCAGCATGGGTTTGTCTCAGGCAGATCCTGCCAGACAAACCTGGTTGACTTTTTTGACTGGATGACAAGAGTACTCCATAGGCCCATGTGGTAGATGTCCTGTATCTGGACTTCAGCAAGGCCTTCGACTCGGTGCCACATGGAATGTTGACTAGTAAGCTAAGAAACCTGGGAGCAGGGAAGAAACTGGTTGGATAGGTTAGGAGCTGGCTGCAGGAAAGACAGCAGAGAGAAGTTGTAGGCGGAGAACTCTCAACTGCCAGAGTTGTAACCAGTAGAGTCCCACAAGGCCTCTGTACTGGAACTGGTGCTATTTAACATTTTCATTGCCGACATATCAAATGTGATTAGGATTAAGAGCAGCCTTTTTGCAGACGACACAAAGATCAGGGCTGAGATGGATAGTGTGGGAGGGGGCAGGTACTCCAAGAAGATTTGGCAGGACTTGAGCGCTGGTCAGACACATGGCAGCTGGGGTCAACGCTAAGAACTGCAAAGTCATGCACTTGGGAGCCAGGAACCCTGGGAATTGCTACTGGCTGGGGGGAGTGTAGTTATCCACTTCGCTGGAGAAGAAGGATCTGGAGGTACTAGTCACAAGGGAAATAAATCACTCAGTGCAGTGTAGGAAGGCAGCGGCCAAGGCTGATAAGATACTAGGGTGCATTGCCAGGGGAATCACCTCTAGGAGAGAGGAAGTCATTCTCCCACAGTACAGGTTGCTGGTGAGACCTCTCTTGGAGCACTGTGTGTGGTTCTGGTGCCCCTATTTAAAGAAGGACATCAAACTACTGGAGGGGGTCCAGTGCAGAGCAACCAAGATGATTCTTAGCCTGGGGGACAAACCATATGAGGAAAGACGGGGGGAGCGCAACATACATTCCCTGGAGGGTAGAAGGGAGAGCGGGGATATGATTGAGACCTTCAAATACTTAAAGGGTATGATTAGGGTTAGTACTGAGGGCACGTTTAGATTAAAGGGGGAAAGGAACACAAGGGGACAGTCTGAAACTGGAGGGTAGAAGATTCGGGAAGGGAATGAGGAGACACTACTTCACAGAAAGGGTGGTAGCAAGATAGAACGCACTACCAGAGGAGGTAATATCATTGAAATCTGTGGGCAGTTTTAAGAGGGGGTGGGACAGTGTCAAAGGTAAGGTCAAAACTGCGGGAAGCTGTGGGGGGGATTAGGCAGAAGGAGGCAATAAATCAGATGGATGGGCAAGGGATAGGGGGCAGCTGCAGTAGATTAGACTGGGAGCTGTGCACTTGAGCAGACTCGATAGACCGTATGGCCTGTATTTGCTGGCATTTTCATCGTGTTCGTATTGTGCTGGCCCATTGATAAAGCAGTATATATAGGCACATCTTGCCATGTTGGCAACCCGGGTTTGTGCTTCAAGCTCAGAATGTCCCGGCAGACTGGCAGAAAAAGGGTTAAATGTCCCAGAGGATGTCCGCCTCCACCGGGCTGGGGAAGGGGCTGCCACTCCCTCTGCCTTACCAGCACCTGGATGAACATAGGGAACTGTGCAGCTAGGAGCACTTCTCAAGCAGGGCAGGCGGGAACACCCCAGTGTTGCGTTGAATATTTGGCATGCTATTGCAGCGTCCTTGGCATCTAGATTGGGTAGAGTTAGTACAGCAGGAAAGAGAGAAGGAACCCCAGACATATGATGCGCCATCACTGTTGGGGGACTCCACCTTGTTCCTCGCCTCTTCTGTGTCCCAGCTTACAGACCCAAAGTAGCTGCAGAGGGCAAGCCGGACAGTGCTAAGAAAAGGATGGTGGGAGCCCTTTACATGGGGAGGGATTTCCCTGGAACTGAGTGGGCACGTGAGGTGGGCCAAAAGGCAGTTCCAGACATTCCTAGAAATACTGGAGGATAAAAAAAAAAATAATAATTTTCTCTTACAGCCAGTGTTCACAGACTGCTTTTGCATTTTGTGAGGTTTTTGATGTCACAGTCTGTTGACTGATTGTGACTTCAGTTTATGCTCAAGCACTAGGAATTTGCCAGTTGCGACAGAGGAAAGTTTTTGTTTAAACACATTTTACTTGTATAATTAGCTTTAATTAGAAGGTGCATATGTAAAATCAGTTAAGATTAATGAAGTGTACTATATGGGTAAGGGCTATTATGTAAGGAATTCAATGAATTCCCAGTGTTGTTGTATCCTAGTAATGATGTCAAACTGTTGTACCATAAGTATGTCACTACCTAGGGTACAACAACATAGATCGGCGGCACGCTCCACTTTCCTTTTCACCATCGGTGATCACTCGTTATTTTCTCTTATCAGTTTCAGCTGTCAGTTGTAAAGAGAAATGCGAGTTATCGGCGATGACTTCATAATGGAACACATGTCAGCTATCAAGTAAGGTACAGTTCCAGAGTAATACAAATTGTTACACTTGCCGATGTTGTTCAGAGGTGCCCATATACTATAAAAGACAATGGATGGACAACAGTGAACAGTAGTGCTGTGTTCACTTCTCAAGGTTGTCACGACAACCAGAGACTTCTCGAGCTTTGCTCTCTTGGTATGATGGCTGTCATGACAACCTCTTGAAGCAGATACAGCATTGTTGTTCACTGTTGCCCATCCATTATGAGAGGGAGAGAAGTGAGGGATGGGGAAGGGAGGGGTTGCTCTTGGAGGCAAGAGGAGTGTGGGGCAGTCCCAGTAAAATAGGCTGAGCTGCACAATCAAGAAGACTTGATAGACCACCAAGGCCTTTTTCTGTTGGTAATTTTTGTATGTTCATATTATTCTCTATGTTTACATATAGTGGGCCCCTTTTCCCCATAGAAGAACAGTTGCTACACTGTATACTCATCAAATAAATCTATTTATGCAGTAGGAGTTGACGTAAACAAACTGTGATAAATCTGTTTATCTGAACAACTGCGTGTATAAATTTCATTTATAAAATGGCAAGAAACAAATCGAGAAATCTCATTGGCCAAGAGACATCAGCTGACTGTACATTAAACCTCTGTAAACGCACAATTATCCTGGTCCCAAACCTCATCACACAATGAACACATCAGTCCTCCTGCAACCAGAACTATCTTCCATCAGGTCCAGCACAAGCACATTGGAGACCACAATTCCAGCCGGATACTCTATGATATACTGCTCGAGATTGGATTGCGCAGGAAGGGGGGTTGTGGTCTGTTTCAAGACTGAACTGGGCCTCATGAATGTACCAGTTTAGGGGGCTGGGTCATTCGAGTGTACTATAGTAGCAGGTGTAGGTTGTAGGATTGCCCTCATCTACTGTCCACCCAGGGATGAGAAGCATTTCCTTCAGGAAGTAGTGGACTTTGTGATTGACATGGCATTTGAGTCGCCCAGGCTGATGGTCCTGGGCAACTTTAACACCTGGATCGATGACGAACTCTCGCAATTTGGACAACACTTCCTCCAGCTGATGACATCTCTGGGCCTTACACAGATTGTTACCACTGCTACTCATAAACACGGTTATTCTCTTGACCTAGTCTTCCTCCTGGGGGTCGAAGTCTTAGATTTGGGGGTGGAACCTGTCACATGGTCCGATCACTGCATCATGGGGTTTAGTTTCCGCACCCTCCCTTCGTAGGCCTAACCCTGTGGAGATGGTCAGGTACCACCCTTTACGAGATGTAATCTCTGAAGGCCAGGCAGCAGTGCTTGACCTATTGGTGCTTCCAGGGGCAAACAATGACCCAGAGGCCTTAGTCGTGGCCTATAATAAGGCCATTTCTGCAGCTCTGGATGTCATTGCTCCTATCCGTGTTCATCTTCTCTCCCTTCACCTTCGGTCCCTTTGGTTTGATGGGACGTTGAGGGAGATGCGTCAACTAGGACGTAGGTTAGAGCGTTGCTGGCAGAAATCCTCCCTGGATGCCAACCGCCTTAGATTGATGGAACATTATTGAGTCTATCAATCTGCAGTCACCCGTAAGAAGGCAGCGTTCCTGTCCGAGGAGATTGTGGCTGCTCAGAACCAACCAGCTCAACTCTTTTGAACTGTAGACAAGACTGCGCGCAACCCAGCCTGCCTGCAGATTCAAAGAGCCTTTTCACAAATGGAGTGTGATGAGCTTGCTCGATTCTTTGAAGCTAAGGTGACCGACATCAGGGCTGAGCTCCAACCAGCACACTCTGTTGGAGGTGCTTTGGATTGGCGCTCGGTCACTGTCCCTCAATTTTCCTGGAGTACCTTCAGCCAGCTGGAGTTCATAGTGGTCATGTGGATTGTCCAGGGTATGCACCCTACGTGCTGTAGTTTGGATCCGGGTCCAACTTCCCTGATAATGGGTTATAGTGATCTCATTGGCCCGGTCCTAGCACGGATAGTCTGGTACTCCTTGGAGACAGGTGAGTTTCCTAGCTCCCTGAAGGAGGCGGTGGTGACACCTCTCCTGAAGGAAGCTTCTTTGGACCTAGACTGCCCTGCTAACTACAGACCAATTTCTAACCTTCCCTTTGTAGGGATGGTGATTGAGAAAGTAGTGGCCCTACAGCTGGAGAACCATTTGACTATCCATGACATCTATGAACCTCTCCAATCCGGTTTCCGAAAGCGGCATAGTACCGACACAGCGCTGGTTCGGGTGCTCAATGATCTCCTGATGGTAAGGTATCGAAAAAAACATTCCATCTTGGTTCTTCTAGATCTCTCATCAGCATTTGACACAGTGGACCATGGAGTTCTTCTTGATCGCCTGAGGTTCATCTCTGGCCTGTCAGGTACAGTCCTCAGGTGGTTTAGGTCTTTCCTCACTGGCAGAACTCAGAGGTTGGTGTCGGGGATTCATTCCTCTGGCCCAGTCTGTCTGTCATGTAGGGTTCCTCAGGGTTCAGTGTTGTCCCCCATGTTGTTCGCAGTGTATATGCTTCCCCTTGGAGACATTGTAAGAAGGTATGGGCTGATGATACCCGGCTCTACCTTTCTTTTGCAGCTGACCAGGATAGAGCTCTCTCAGTATTCAACAACTGCTTCACTGAAATCCAGGGTTGGATGAATTTGAGCTGGCTGAGGTTGAACTCGGAAAAGGTGTTGCTTGTGGACCCAGGGCGCCGGATAGAGGGGTTGGGAGCAAGTTTGCCTTCGGGACTTTTCCTTGGAGGCTCCCAGCTTCTTACCTCTGAATGGTTGTGAAACCTGGGGGTGATTTTTGATGAAGGGCTGACACTGCAATCGCAGGTGTCGGCAGTCATCAAATCCTCCTCCTACTATCTGAGGGACATCTCCAGGGTTAAGCACCTAGTTCCATCCGGCGTCCTTCCTACGTTGGTCCACACCTTTGTGACTCACACCTTGATTACTGCAACTCCCTTTATCTAGGGCTACCTGGGGTGGATATGCGCCACTTGCAGCTGGTGCAGAACACTGCAGCCCAGCTGTTGACAGGGACTTCTCGGTCTTGTCACATCTCCCCGGTGCTGCGCGAGCTGCATTGGCTGCCAGTACAGTGGCAGATCACCTTTAAAGTCGGACGTCTGACTTATAAAGCCCTACATGGACTGGGCCCAGACTACTTGAAAGAGCTTCTGGTTTCTTACTGCCCCGGGCGATCGCTCTGCTCGGCTGACAAGGGGTTGCTAGAAATTCCAAGGGTATCTAAAATCTTCTGGGGCCCTGGCATTTATGTACACGGCCCCAGCCCTTTCGAATTCTCTACCCCATCAGCTATGAGAGTGCGCAACCATGGAGGGATTTAAACAGGCCCTTAAAACATGCTAATGGCATCAAGCCTATTTTGTTTGATTTTATTCTGCTATTTGAATTTTATAAGAGTTGATATCTGCTGTTTTATGTGCTGTTTTAGCTTATTGTTAGGCGCCTCGGTTTGTTGAAAGGTGCCTTATAAATAAAGTATTATTATTAAGTACTTGGAACTCGTTTAGAATGTTCAGCCTCAGTAGCGGTACTAACTATATTCAAATACGAATAACTTTTAAACAAAAAATTATAGCATGGTAGTATGAGCATGAAAGTTGTTCAGCACAAAAATGTCCACAAAATTAGTGGTTTTTTATTTATAGATACATTTCAGGTTTTTATATAATTAGCAAAAAAAAACAGAAAATGCAACTTCCTTCATTTCTTTCAACAAACAAATGCAAATAACTTTAAAATCAAAAATGGTAGCATGGTACTGTAAGCACAAAGTTTGTCCCGTACAAAAATATCTACAAAATGAGTGATGTTTTATTTATAGATACCTTTAGTTTTTTTTTTTTTTGTTTGTTTTTTATAATTAGCAGAAAACGGCAGAAAATTCAGTTTGTTTTTTTTTTCATTTTTTTGACAAACAAATGCAAATAACTTAAAAACAAAAAATGATAGCATGGTACTTTGAGCAAAATGTTGTTCAGCGCAAAAATATCTACAAAATGAGAGGTGTATACATATTTAGGTTTTTTGTAATCAGCAGAAAAATTGCCGAAAATTCAATTTGTATTCACTTTTTTAATGAACAAATGCCCCCAAAAAAGGCAAAAACAAAAGAATTGTGTATCAAACTTTTTCATTATTTACTGGCCATAATGCAAAGTTGGAGTGTCCATAGTAACCACTTAGCAACCACTATGCTAAGCAGAGCTACACTAGGAAAACTTTATAAAGAAATAAAACACAAGCTACTCTAAACATAAATAAAAAAAGTTCAAAAAACTCCTATTGCATAAATAGAATATGCAGTGGAAAACTTGTGGAATAAATGATTTATCTACACACAAGCAGTTTGACTTCGAACACCTCACTTGTAGTTTATGCCACTCATGAGGTGACCCAAGGTCAAACTATTTTGCAGATAAATCATTTATTCCACTCATTTCCATTGCATATCCCTTATATACTCATCAATTATATATATCACAGCAATTAAAGCTATATGCCACAACAATTAAATCCATTTATGAAAGCAGTCAGTTCTATACACCCAGCAATGCAAAAAATAACATTTAATATTTAATATAACTTATTGGCAAACAAATTAGCATGATTAACAGTCAGTTAAGTAAGCAGTAACACACAACAGGGCATGCAGTTATTGGGTAATTACCGCACTCTCACCCCCTCCATGGGTTAGAGGCATGAGGAGTTATCCGAGTGTCCTTCAGCTACAGGGTGGAGAGATACAGTAGTACCCAATAACCTAACCCTGAAGTGTGTTGTGCATTATGGATTAGGGGATGCTTGTCATTTCAGTTTTACACTGACAGGCGCTGCTGTATTGCAGGTCGGGCGCCCAGTGCAAGTGAGCATGTCACATGATGTAGTTTACATCAGGTGACTTGGCATGTTGCCTAGTGCCCTATTCCCCCCAACCCCAAGAGAAGAAGACCTAAAAACAGTGCGTGGAGCCAGTGTTGCATCTCCATTACATGAGAAAGCAGCAGGTCACACATTGCTTTTCAAGCAAACAAGTACGATTAAACTACTGTAAAAGGAAGTTGTGCCTAAACATATAAACCTTAGCCCTGATTTAAACACTAAAACAAGTTTATTTTGACTTTATCTAGAGACCCACAATGCTTAAAAAGAAAGATACAGGTACTTTAGGTACACTTGGCTACTTCATAATTTGAATAGCCACCTTATAAAAATGCTTAGAAATCATGAGAATGTACTTGTTTATCATGTATATGATTTCTGCACTATGATCTATTGGAATAGCGCTTAAGAAGTAAAGATTTGCTTGTTTACTTTCACAGTGTTATAAAAAATATAGTTGGAAAGGAAATGGAATTGAAATGTGGTACCTTCAAACACGGTCAATTTTTATGTTGTTTTAAGACATTCACTCACTGCCTATGGGGTGCTCATGAAAGATTGTTTAGAAATGTGTAATAAGGACATACAAATGTGTGTCATTTATGAGTAAGTAGAGAGAATTTTTTGGCAAATGCAGCAGTTTTAAGGGAGCGTTTCTAACAGAACTGTTTTGTTTATAATAGAACACTTTGAACAAAATTTCAGCACCACTGGGGTAAACATTTGAAAGATTATGCGACAGTAAGAATATAAAGTATGTTTTAGACTTTTATAACATTTTGGTTCACATAAGAGGCAAAGAACTAAAGTGACTTATTTAATTTCATTATAACAGCTTTACACAGAGGATTGATAAATTGTACCATTCTGGTGAGGAATACCAGTTCATTATTTGACATTTACCTTATGCAGAAATAACATATGAAATAGCAAGTCAATTATTTATAAATATTTCCATGTGTAGATATGGATACAGTGTTTCACTGATGAAGGTTTTACCCTAAACGTCTGAATCTAGATGCTGTATCTGAACATAAAAAAGAAAAACATTTTCTTATTTCAGATTATACTGGGTGAGTGGGCTTATTCATACCAATATGTCTGTTATGTTCTAAGAGCGGTTGATGTGCTTAACAACTGTCTGGCAAAAATCAACGACTGGATGGCTTCCAGCTGGCTGAGACTTAACTTGGCTAAGACGGAGGTACTGGTGATCGAGCCTGGTCACGGACATGAAGGGCTGCCACCTGGGGCTGACTCATGGCTTTTCCTGGGTTCTGTTCCATTGGTGGCTGCCCCAAGAGTGTGAAATCTGGGCATGATCCTTGATAACAGATTCACCTCTTTGCCATGGCTTTTTCAGCTTCTTGAGCACACTCCATGCTAGTCCCTGCTGTGTTATTCTGATGCCCCTTTTTATTCTGTATTAATTTGCTATATTTATACTTCACATTTTTATATACAGTGCCTTCAGAAAGTATTCACCCCCCTTGGATTTTGTCACATTTTGTTGTGGTACTACCAGAATTTTTAATACATTGAAATGATTTTTCCCCCTTGATTCACACAGCATACTCAACAATTTAAAGGGGCAAAAATATTTTTATTGAGTAACAAAAAATTATGAAACATTAAAAACTGAAATATCTTGTTTACTTAAGTATTCACCCCCATGAGTCAATACTTTGTAGAAGAGCCTTTGGCAGCAATTATAGCTCTGAGTCTTCTTGGGTATGTCTGTATCAGCTTTGCACATCTGGATTTGGGGAATTTCACCCATTCTTCCGTGCAGATTTGCTCAAGCTCGGTCAAGTTGGATGGGGAGCGTCGGTGAACCGCAATCTATAAGTCTTTCCACAGATTCTCAATGGGATTCAGGTCTGGGCTTTGGCTGGGCCACTCAAGGACATTCACCTTCTTTTTCTGAAGCCACTCCAGTGTTGCTTTGGCTATATGCTTGGGGTCGTTGTCCTGTTGGAACGTAAATCTTCGCCCCAGTCCGAGGTCTGTTGCAGACTGATGCAGGTTCTTCTCAAGGATGTGCCTGTATTTGGCTCCATTCATTGTTCCCTCTATCCTGACAAGTGCCCCAGTCCCTGCCGCTGAAAAGCATCCCCATAACATGATGCTGCCACCACCATGCTTCATGGTAGGGATGGTGTTACACGGGTGATGAGCTGTGTTCGGTTTGCGCCAGGCATAGCGCTTTGCATTCAGGCCACAGAGTTCAATTTTTGTTTCATCAGACCAGAGAATCTTTTGCCACATGGTCTCAGAGTCTGCCACGTGCCTTCTTGCAAACTCCAGGCATGCTATTATGTGGCCTTTTCTCAGGAGTGGCTTCCGCCTAGCCACTTTCCCATAGAGGCTACATCTGTGAAGTGCTGCAGAGATTGTTGTCCTCTGGACAGGTTCTCCCATCTCAGCCATGGAACTCTGTAGTTCTGTCAGGGTGGCCATTGAGTTCTTGGTCACTTCCCTGACCAAGGTCCTTCTTGCCTGGTTGCACAGTTTGGGAGGACGGCCTGCTCTAGGAAGAGTCTGGGTGGTTCCGTAATCTTTCCATTTCCTAATGTTGGACTTGACTGTGCTCCTGGGAACTTTCAACAACCTAGAAATGTTTTTATACCCCTCCCCAGATCTGTGCTTCCTCACAATTCTATCATGGAGTTCTACGGACAGCTCCTTGGTCTTCATGGTAGAGTTTCTGCTCTGACATGCACTGTCAACAGTGGGACCTTATATAGACAGGTGTATTTCCTCTGAAATCATGTCAACCATTTGAACTGACCACAGGTGGACTCCATTCAAGTTTTAGAGTGATCTCACAAGGAAATTGGATGCACCTGAGCTCAATTTGGAGTGTCATAGCAAAGGGGGTGAATACTTATCAAATTAAGACATTTCAGGTTTTTATTTTAAATTACATGTACAAAAGTTTCCAGAAGTTTCATTCCACTTTGACATTATAGAGTAATTTATGTAGATACGTGACAAAAAAATCCCATATAAATGTATTTTAATTTGAGTTTGCAACATCACAAAATGTGACAAAATCCAAGGGGGGTGAATACTTTCTGAAGGCACTGTACTTATGCTGTTATTATGTCCTGTTTTAACTATTGTTCGGTGCCCAGATCCTCCGGGATTGGACGCCCTATAAACAAAATTGCCTTGCCTTCTAGTAGCACAATGACTCCAACTCTGTTTTGGCCACTAAATCCAGATTAACCTCTGCCATGGTGGCTTCCAGGTATGGAATTATGTTTCTGAGACTCCTAGCATTAGCGCACATGGCTCTCCATACCTTACTTCCCCCCCCACATGCTGCCCTGCTTCCCCTCCCATTCCTACCTCTGTTGTTTCATGAAGCCTCTTGTGACTTACCTCTTCCCTTTTTTCTGTCACTGTTCTGTGTCTCCTTTGGCCTTCTACCCTCACCTACCTTAGTTATACCCCCCTCCTTTTTGCCACCTGGTCCCCAACCTTGCTTAACTGTGCCCTTGCCCTCAGGAGTTTTCTTCCCTCAGGCCCTGTCTCTTATGCTGTATAATTGGGGGTGGGGGCAAGTGTTGCTTTCCTTGGTTTTTCTGCCTTCTCCCCCTTGCTAATTGAAATGTTCAACAAATAATAAGAAAGGTACCGCGGCCCGAAGACCTACTGGTCAAAGTGCCAGGGCATTCCTGCTACTGTGTGTTTACACTCTGAAGGTCTCTAGTGGATGAATTGCAGCCTGTCACTTAGTATTTTACATTGTTGCACTATTAAAGCATTGAGAAGCCATATCTGCCTTGGTACTTAATTGTATCTGTTTTGAGTGCACTTCTCTCCTGGCTTCACTAGTTGAAATGCCTCTCCAAGTAGCATTTAAACCTCCCACCAAGGACTGTAGTCCCCTTCCTGGAAGGATGCAGGCCATGTCCCTTATAGAGGCCCATTTTCACCCAGGCTGGCTACCAGTCCCCAATGTAGCCAAAGCCCTCCTCCATGCAACATGCCTTCAACTAGTCATTAAATGCCCTGTTGTGGAGTAGTCTTGCATTTATCAGGCCATACACAGTTAACAACTTGGAAAAGCTATTTGTGCGTACTACCTGCTTGAGGCCCATCTTCTGCTCTCTAAAGTTGTGTTTTACTATGTCTACCTTACCCCTGGCCATTACTAGGATTTTAGTGACATGTGGGAGCCAATAGGCCCATTCAACATGTCTCCCACATATGTGGGACAATTACACCAATATATTGCTATTATAATAGGTATAGTCTAAATAGTTTTTAAAAGATTCCAGACAGGGTCTATTTATTCCATCCTGAGAAAGTTTGTTCCATGCCAATGCTATTCTGATTGTAAAATATTGATCCCTTTTAAGGGTTTTGCTTTTCTCGACCAATATTTTCTGGTCATGAGAATGGAGATTCCTCCTTGTATTGCTATATTGCATATTAAATTCTTTTAGACCAATATCACTGTGGATTAGTTTATACAGAAAAAGAAGATCCCCTCTTTGTCTGCGTGCCTCAAGTGTATGTAGTCTAGTCTCTTTCAATCTATCATTGTATTGTTTTGATTTTAATCTAGGAATGTATCTATTTATTTTTCTTTGCATCCCCTCCAACAACCCGATGCCCTTTTTTAAGTATGGAGACCAAAATTGTGAACCATAGTCCATAATGGATCGTACATAAGTTTTATACAGGGGTACAATAAAGTGCTCAGATCTTCCTACAAAGGTTCATCTTATTCTGGTTAGCAAGGACTGGGCAGGCCTTGCTAATTTTTTACACTGCCTATCTGATGAAAGAGTTTCATTAACTATTATTCCCAGATCTCTGACACAATGAGCTGTTTTGATTATAGTTTGGTTAAGGATATAAGTATATCTAGGATTGTTTCTGCCAGCATGTAGAACTACACACTTATCTGTGTTAAATTTCATATTTTCATAGGCCCACTTTTCAGTCTGGTCTGAAATTAACTGAAAATGTGTATGAATAGTGCTGACTTCACCACATAGCTTAGTGTCATCTGCAAATTTACTTATATGAGAATGAGTACTATTATTCATATCTTGGACATAGATATTAAATAATAAGGGTCCAAGCTCCGATCCCTGTGGCACCCCACTACCCACATCCCCCTTCTCAGAAAGCGCTCCATTAATACGCACTCTTTGACTCCTGTTTAGCAACCAATTATGTATCCATTTAATCAGGTAACTATTGACTTTTAATGAAATAAGTTTGGTAATCAATTTATCGTGAACTACTCTATCGAAGACTTTAGAAAAATCCAGTAGGATTATATCACACGGATTCCCTTCATCTAGTTTTGTACTAACTTTCTCATAGAGTGTAATCAGATTTGTAATACAGGATCTTCCCTTGATAAATCCATGTTGTCTAACATCAATTTGACCTGTTTTTTCCCAAATGTTGTTCTAGCCTATTTTTATAAGCCGCTGCAATAATTTACAACAGTGGGAGGTGAGACTGATTGGCCTATAGTTATCAATTTTACCCCTATCACCTGATTTATGTATGAGTACAACTAAAGCACCTCTCCAATCATCAGGTATATGACCTTCACTTATAGACATATTAAAAAGTAAAGACAGAGGGTATGCCAGTGTACTTCCAGCCTTTTTTAATAGGATGGTGTTAATGCCATCAGGTCCTGGACTAGATGTGATATTGAGCTGTTCTATGAGGTTAATAATATCTTCCTCTTGAAAATATATAGCCCTAGATTTAACAAGTTCTGGTATAGTTTTCTTAATTGATCTAGAAAATACTGAGCAGAAATATGAATTAAATTTGTTAGCAACTAATTTATCATCAATTATTACATGTTGATTCTCTCTAATTGGTCCCACAGTTTTAACTCTATTCCGACAATTGGTATTTATGTAGGAATATAATAGCTTATTATTATTAGTAGTTGCTATAGACAGCTCCAACTGTACTTTCCGTGCTCTAATTGTTTTTTTCAATGATTTCTGTACTCCCAAATATCTCTTCCATCTTTCTTTGGAGGAATTTAATTTAAATTTGTGAAATAATCTCTGTTTGTACTTAGTTTTTTAATCTTATCATTCATCCAAACTGGGATTTTACCATTTGTATTATATTTAGCCCTAGTAGGAACAAAAAGGTCTTCTATCTCCCATAATATTTTTTTAAATTCTGTCTAAGCATTTTCTATTGATTTGGAGCCAAGAATCATCTCCCAGTCTATATCCAAAATCATGGAATTAATTTTTAGAAGGTCAGCTTTATGATAGTCTTTCACCATCATTTTGGATCCTAGTTAATGGTGTCCTATATTTAAATGATATCTAATAGTATAATGATTGCTATTACCCAATGCTGGTCCTATAATCAAATTTTCTATGTCTTCCTCTGTATTAGTCAGTAATAGGTCTAATATATTCCCATCCCTTGTTGGGGAATCAATAATTTGATTTAGTCCAGTATTGATACAAAGATCGATACATTCTCATTACTTAACATCAGAACCATTAAGGTCTGACCAGTTAATTCCAGGATAGTTATAATCCCCTATCAGTAACACATCTCCCAATGTAGACATTTTGAGTATTTCCTCATTAAGAACTTGATTATATTCATTATTTGCCACAGATGGCCTATAATAATTTCCTAGGATTACAGGTGATCTACCTAAGGGTGAGATTTTGACCCAAACTGATTCTAAATTAATGTCACAATCTATTGAAGGTTCAGTAATAATAGATTGAACCGACTCATGCATATATATACAGATGCCACCGCCTTTTATATTTCCATCCCTATCCTTTTTGTATAGCCTATAACCTGGTATATTCTTAGTACCATCAGAGTCCTAGTCCCACCAGGTTTCAGTGATTGCCACTACATGTAATTTATATAGATTCATTAATGCTTCCAACTCCCCTCAACTCATGCTGCTCTACCGATCATCTGGATGTGCTCTTCATCCCTCCAAGTCCAAGTATTGCTAAGGTACATTATCTCCCTCTTCTTCCCTCTCCCACTCCCAAGTCTGTCCCCCTCACAGTCAAGTTCCCCCACCAGCAGCTTCTTCCTCTTGGGCTGCATCCTCTCCCTCTCTCCATGGAGCCTGCACATCTGAGGACCCCCAGTTTCTCCCTTCCCAGTACAATGGGTGCTTCCTGTCATCTGCCCCATCCCACTGGTATGGCGATGGAGTTCAGTAGTGCTATCAGTGGAGGAACATGCACCCATCCTGCCACCTCAACTTCTGGAGTCCACCAAGGTTCATCCCCTGTGTCTAGGCATCCTCTGGGGGAGCGGAGGCAGACTTGGTGCACCCTGAGTGGGGCAGAAGGTCCTCTGTACCCTTGCCAGTTCAGCCCATAGTCCAGTAACCTGTCCCCACAACCCAGGAAGGTGACTACATATGGGGCAGCACCTCAGTCTCCAAAAGGTTTCCCAAAAGATTGTGGCCCCACAACAGTTGCACTTCCATTGTCTTCCCTTCCTTTGATTAGTGCCTGTTCAAGCTCCACTGTACCCTTCTACCTCCTTCCTTCACCTGTTGTTCTCCTGTGTCTCCCTTTTGCTTCCCTGTTACCCTAGCCTAGAGTGTTTCCTGCTTTCCCTTTTTTAACCCTCCTACTTATTCCTGTCTTTTCCTGGAAGCCTGCTTGCCCTTACACACTTGTACTATTACTACATTCAGTACCTACCAGCTTCCTAGTTGGTTGTCATAGTATGTAGTTAGCAGATTATGTGTTGCCTCCTGTCTTAATCTGTTGACCCACCTCTACAGTCTCCTGCAGCCTGTGATATTCTGCAGATGTCCTATGGCTGTCCAAGGTAGATGCTTCACTACAGCTCTGTGCCAACCATGTGCTCTGACATAAGCATGATGGGACACACTGGTGAGACTTAAAGAAAGAATAAAGCTTATAAAAAATTAAAAATAAATGGATCTGGAGTATATAAACAAAATTACCAACAAGCCTTGAGGGACTTAAAAAAGGCAATTAAAAAGTCAAAGAAAGAAATAGAACACAGTTTAGTTAACCAATTTTCTGACAAGAAAGCCTTCTGTAGTCATGTAGGTGCTTTAAAACCAAAAGATAACAACATTGGGCCTTTAACAAATGGGGAAGAGATAGTAACATATTGCAAAATAATGGCTGAGTAATTTAATAAATACTTTGAAAGTATATTTCTTTAAAGAAGAACATGACAAGAGGGCTAATTCGGATGACAGGTTGTGTACCTTGATCATCACTCCTGAAATGGTCAAGGAAAAATTAACACATTTAGATGTGACAAAGTCTGCAGGTCCAGATGATTTATACCCCAAAATCTTAAAGGAGCTGTCTGCCATCTTGTGTTTCCCGATTCATGCCATTTTCCAAAAATCGGTAGAGGAGGGTGAGGTCCCAGAGGATTGGACAGTGGCACACGTTGTCCCTATTCATAAAAAGGGATCCAGATCAGTGTGTTCTAACTATAGACCAATCAGCCTGACAAGTATAGTGGGAAAGATTATGGAGTCAGTCATTAAAGAGCACATTGATAAGCATATCCAGGACAAGGGTCTCATAGATATCCAACAACATGGGTTTAAAAGAGGATGGTCCTGCCTGACGAATCAGTTGTATTTCTATGAGCCGAAACAGAAGCCTTGGATAGAACTCTACCAGTTGATATTCTGTTCCTAGATTTTGGAAAAGGCATTTAATAGTGTGTCTCACAATCAATTAATCCATACCCTCCGGGATATAGAACTGGATAGCGGGCTAGTTCAATGGCTTGCGGCTTGCTTGGGAAATAGGAAGCAAAGGGTCACCATAAGGGGTCATTTTTCAGAATGGGTGGATGTGACTAGTGGAGTGTTACAGGGATCCATTCTGGGTCCAACACTTTTTTAATATTCTCATAGCTACTCTCAGATGTAACCATAAAGCATGGATGGCGAATTTCGCTGATGATATTAAATTAGGTGCTATTATATTGAACAAAGAAGATGCTGACTCCTTTCAATCAAATGTAAACAATTTGGCAAATGAAGCTGCAGTAAAGAAACTTTTAAATTTTCAACATGGAAAATTGCAGAGTGCTGCACTTAGGCAAAAACAACAGGAACTTTAATTACAACATAAATGAAATAAACTTACTAAAAAGCAAATCCAAGAGAGAGACTTGGATATTCAAGTATCCAGGGATATGACATTTAAAAATCATTGTAGCAATGTAACCAAAACACCATATGGCATTCTGGCATGTATCCGGAGAAATATTGAGTAGGGAAAGAGAACGCTTGTTCCCCTGTATGTATCACTTATGCGCCCACATCTGGAGTATGGATGTAGTTTATGGTCACGCACTATAAAGGGGGTGTAAGGAGGCTTGAAGGGGTCCAGCGTCATGCAGCAAAGATGATAGACGGGATGGGGGGTAAGTCATATGAGGACAAATTGTAGAAACTGGATATGTATTCCTTGTTATACAGAAGTTACAGGGGAGACGTGTATGGTATACAGAGTCTTTAGAGAGCCTGACTTGTAGGAATGTGTTGGACTGAAAAGAAGATTAGATAATACAACGAACAGGGGACATAAGCATCAATTGAGGGGAGATAATTATAAGAAAAATATTCGTTGACAGTGGTTCGCACAGTGAGTAGTGGTGCAGTGGAATTGCCTACCTGAATATGTGTTGTCGTGTGACACCATGAGACAGTTTAAACGGGCCTTGGATGTGCACTGTATCAATACCAGAAGTAAGTTTGTAGTCTAGTTGGAACAGGTCGAGAATGGCTAACGCTGTATGACCTGACATCATCTTGTGAGACAGAATTTATCTCTACTTCTGCTTCCTGGCATCCACTGATTGCCTGTCTTCTCTAAGCCTCCTTCAGCTCCTCCCCCTATCAGACACCTGTTTCACAGAGTATAATTCAATCCCCAGGAATCCCTCACTTAAGTTTAACAAATACAGTCATTCCCCTGGAATGAAAAGCCATGGAGATTTTGGAATTTTATGCAAATTATGGAATTTAGAATGAAATTCGAACTCTGCTATATGATCGATCGCACTCCAACGTAAAATTTATTTCTCTGCCTGAAGACAGCAGTTGTCCCAGAGTCTCCGCTGCACTGCTGGCTGGTTTGTGATTTATTATTTTAAGTTTGATAGTGTTTTAGTAATTCTAGTTAACTTTCAATACAATGAGTTAGGGTGTTACTTGTATTTAATTGTGTAAGTTTCATATTTTCTTTGGTTCCTAATCTGTTCCCAGGAATCTGAGAAAGCAGTTTTCAGTGAAGTTCCCACATGTGGGGACTGCTATTCAAAACTTTTAAAGTAAATAAAAAACAATGATTTCTTTAACCGCTTTGCAGTTTTACTTAAATTTTACTCTCGGTTCCTTGTTTTGTAGGAATCGATACAATGTTTCTGCTGTGTCTAATTAAGAAATGTCCTTTGAGGTATTTATTGCTTGCAGTCTTTATATTTTGAGGAATCAAACTACATTTTTCACTTTTAAGACCCTTTTTCCATTCCTGTGCTTATTATATATTTCAGTTTTTACTATTGGGAACCGGAATTGTCTTCTCGAGGTTATCCGCATTTGGCATAACTGACAGACCCAAAAAGAATACAGGACCTACAGGCTTTAAAAATTGTGCTGTTTATGTTCATCTTCCAGCAAAGTCAGACTATCACAAGCGATGTTTGTAGTGCCTGGATCCATACCACATGTGATTTGTGTATAAAGTTTTGCCCTAAAACACAAAAGAAAAGGGCTAACAGATTAGATTTAAGGGTCTCTCCGTCTGCCTGCATGTCACTAAAAGGTCCAGAGGAGGGTCCAGGCCCACAGAATAAAGCAGGAGTCCCTCTCAAAGGGGACAGAAAAGAGAGATGAAATTGCTAAAGATGGTTCAGAATTCTGAGTGTCCAAAAGGGGGAACCCTGAATCCAGCAAACCTAAAAGAACCTCAGAACAGACACCAGAACTGGTGCCTGCTAAGAAATAAAACAAAAAGAAAAAATGTGCTGCTGTCCCTTCTCTTCAAAGAAAGGAGCCACCAGTGGACATAAACTAATATGTCTTAAGTAGAGGACATTACAGAGGCATGGCAATTCCTCCAGGAATTCTACATTATGGGGAATTTCCTGGATATGACTTTCTCCTCTCCACAGGCTCCGATTCCATTCCCAGTGCCTTTGGAGGAGGAGGCTGAAATTTACTGTGAAAATGAGGAGGAAAGAGAACCCATAGAACTAGACCATTCTCCTGAGCAAGAATTTGGCTCACCTCCTAGGCCTTCATAGGACTACAATTCCCACTACCTTTGTAAGGCATATGGTAAATACCCTCAACATCTCCTCCCACCAGATTGAAGAAGATTAAGATGAGGTAGAATTCATGGATATGATGGCTAGGCACCCACAAGAGGGTTGATGCTGTCCATCTATAAAGCCTTCAGGAAAGCCATATGCAAGATTATTTCAGCACCTACCTCAGCTGTTGGCATGGATAAGAAAACTGAGAAAAAATATCAGATCTTCATCAGGGTATCTCAGTCATCGTGTCACACATGTGAAACTTCATCAGTGAAGCAGGATCCACACAGAATATTTTCAGCAGTACCACTGGGGCCACCCATGCCGACGCTGTCTGTCAAGGTCACCAGACCCATAAAGGTATGAGTAGCCCCACTCCCTCCTCAGTTCTTTTTCGCCATGGACTCTGTTCACACGGGTCTCCACGGAAGCTCCAATGCAGTTTTGCACCATATTTGCCTATGACTTTATTTCATTTAGTTTTTAGAATCTCTTTTTCAAAAGAGATTCTTTTACCTTGTTTATGTCAAGAGTTAATCCTTCTACTTCTCTCTTCTGACGCTGCAGAAAGAAGATTGCTTCTACAGGTGAACATTCTATCTGTGTTTGCTGTCTTGGGCCTGACCATTATGTCTTGGACAGTGAGCTCTGCCGTAAGTTTAACCAAACTATCCTCAGGCGACAGAAAAAGGCTCTCAAAAAATTGCTATTGGTGCAACAGGTAGCCAGTTCTGGGCAGGGGTCATCCAGGGTCTCCCTTTCCCATTTGCCGCTGGGTTCATCAAGCTCCTAGGCCTCTAAGGCCCAAGACAAGTCCTGGGGGAAAAGTCATAAAAAAGACAGAGATTGGGATCACTCCCCCCAGTGGCGTTCCTGTTCCCAGACGGCCTTCTCTTCTTCATCCGGGGGTACTCTATTGGCTGCGCTGATGCCTGCAGCTGTCCAGGTCTCTGTTTCTACCAGACCCCTACCGACAGCGCCGCCATCCACTGCGTAGGGTTGCTGGTCATCGACCCTGGGGTCATTGGCCCCTACTTCCTTGATGCCAGGTTCATCATTGACAGCCCTCCTATCGAGGCCTAATGCTTCTCCAGGCCCTCGGGCTTCAGGCTTCTCTTGCTCTCCGGGCCCAACGATTGGGTCATTGCACCCTGTACCATTGACCCCCCACCATCACCACCGTTGATGCAGCAGTCCACTGGTCAACCTCAGCGATATTTTGACCAAGTTCACTTCAGTCTTAGTCCATCAGCTGGGTGTGTACAGGCCTGGATTGCCTGTGCCGTCGACTGCACCATTGTCGTCGACACCACTTCAGCTTCCATGGGCTGTTCCCTGTGGGCCGTCATCAATCTCTTGTTCGTCAGACCTTGAGCTGAAGCAGGTCGATGTCAAGGAGGAGTACCATCCTGACCTCATCTTACCTGAGGAAGACGAGGAAGGGGAAGAGCCTCTTTCTTCTAACAGGTCCACCGCCTCTTCAGTGACCGAGGACTCCATCAAACATACTCCCAGGTCTCCTCCACAGGACCTACTTTCTTCAGTCTTATGAAGCAGCTGTCCCCAGCCATGGGCTTCCATACAGAAGAGGAGGATGCCACCACAAGAGAGGTGATGGACTTTCTGGAAATCCCAGAATCTCCTCCCAAAGTCATTTCTCCTATTCCTCCAGCCCTGAGAATTGCCACTACTGCTGCCTGGCACAGGCCTGACACGGTGCCAGCCATGCCCCGCAGCGCAGATAAGTTGTATCATGCCCCACAGTGCCTTCTACACTATGCTGCCCGACCAGAAACCAATTCTATAGTTATAAAGGCAGCCTATGACAGGTCAAAGGTGCCCAAGCACCTCAGCTCCCTCCCCCCTGACAGGGAATCCCATAGGATTGACCTCTGGGACAAGAGGGTATATACCTTCTCCACCCTTGGGCTGAGGCTTGCCAACTACCTGTCTCACATGGTTAAGTACCAGAATACTATCTGGTAGAAGGGCAAGGCTGCTGCCCAGGCCCTTCCTGATTGCTTCCAGAAATAGGAGGTTCTCAAATGCTTACAAAGTGCAAAGGATATTAGCAAGCTCCTCCTGAGGGCCCTGTATGATATTTCGGATACAGGTGTCAGGGATGATACCACAGGCATTTGCCTTCATAGGCAGTTGTGGCTAAGGGTCTTGGGTTGTCTGGCAGATGTCCAGCAAAAGATGCTTAACAACCCCTTTAATGGCTCAAGGCTGTTTGGGCCAGATGTGCAGGACATCATAAATGAGCTACAAGCATCTGGCAGGGCTGTCAAGTCAGTCCACTCACTCTACCATACTTAGCCTAAGAGCAGTCCATACCCTCCTTTTCACAAGGTGTTCCAGAAAGCCATAGCAGCCTCCCGGCCCCAAGGCAAGAGAAGAGCCTCCTCCACCTTGCCCACCCCCTCTTCCTCTGGCACTGCAGCAAAGTGCCTTAGGGGTGACAGATCAGTGCCAGCAGCTGAATCCACCTCCGCTTAACTCCTTGCTGGACCCCCCCTCTCCTGGTCCCCATCCAAGAGGTGGTCAGAGGTTGGTTCTCCCTCCATCTCAATCAGTAGAAAACCATCACTTCAGATGCCTGGATCCTCGGATCATAGAGAGGGGTCACATTCCAGAACTCAGAGATGCCCCCAGAGACTCCTCCAGTACCCTCCACCTACCCCCCGGCCCATCTGTCCATTCTCCGGGAGGAGGTACAGTCTCTTCTGCACAATGAGGCCATCGAGCCAGTGCCCAGACACCAAAGGAATAGGGGATTTTATTCCAGTTTTCTTTCCTGGTCCCCTAAAGAACCAGAGATCTGAGGCTCATATTAGAGCTCAAGGACCTCAATTTGTTATATCCAGTACAAAAAGTTCTGCATGGTAACTCTGCCAGGCCTGATGCTTCTACTCAAGCAGGGTAACAGGCTGTGCTTCCTGGACATTCAGGATGCTTTTTTTTTTTTTTTTACCAATTATTTTACCAGGTGAGACACACTAAGCTGAAAGCTTGTTTGCAGGTGCAACCTGGGAGCACGAGGAAGTTAAGTGACTTGCTCAGGGTCACACAGTATGCAAGTGGGGGCTGTGAGATTCAAACCCAGGTCTCCAGATTTGCAGCTCAGAGCCTTAAACCACTGTGCCATACTGTCTCATATGCTTACCTGCATATCTTGGTGTTCCCACTGCACAGAAGATGCCTCTGATTTCTTTTTCAGGGCAAGCACTACCAATTCAGAGTATTGCCCTTTGGTTTGTCCTTTGCACCGTGGGTCTTTATCAAGTGCTTGGTAGCAGTGGCTGCAACTCTCAGAAGGGAGGAACTGTGTGTTTTTCTCTATCTGGATGACTGGTTCCTGAAGGCCCTGTCTAGAGAACAGCTCCTTTGGATTCTGTAAAGAACCCTTCAACTGTCTCTCCCTGGGCATCACTGTCAGCTTGCCCAGATCAGTTCTGACCCTGTCCCAAAGGCTGCAATATATAGGAGCAGTTCTGGATTTGGCACAGGGAAAGGCCTTCCTCCCTCAGAACAGGGAGAAGTGCCTTATTGCCCAGGCTCAGGAGGTCACCCAGAGCCATTATATCCCTGCAAGGGTATATTTGAGGCTATTGGGGTTGATGTCTGTGGCCATTCCAATGGTTCCCTTGGCCAGGCTACACATGTGAGTGCTCCAGTGGACACTTGGGGTGCAATGGGACCAACACACGGATGAATTAGATCAGATCAGTTAGTGCTGGTCTCCTCCCCTGTCCACGGGGTGCTCCAGTGGTGGATGGATACACAGAACCTGTTGCATGGGATTCCATTCCAAATCTCCTCCCCCCAGCAAATCATCACCATGGAAGCTTCTGGCTTGGGCTGGGGAGCGCATCTGGGTTCCTTTTAGACACAAGGGACATGGTCCCAGATCAAACTATCCCTGCATATCAGTGGTCTGGAGATGCAGGCAGTCCTGTATGCTCTGCAGGCCTTTCAGAATCCTATCCTCCCAGGTCAGCTGTTGATCCAGTCCAACAGTCTTAGCAGTGTCTACTATATCAACAAATGGGGGACGCGTAAGCAATAAGACGTGACAGGGTGTGTGTTGAACAGATATTACCGCACACCCAGGGGCGTAGTAAGGCACGGGGCCACCGGCCGAGTGTCTTCAGCCCCTGGAATTGCAGTAATATCTGTTCAACACACACCCTAGAGTACCTTATTGCACTTATAAAATGGGCACCTTTTTTATCTTATAAAAGTTTAGACAAAACAGTATGTTTATATGTAGGAAAAAAAGATGATTTAATTGTTCATATATGATAAAATAGTCCTTCCGCCTATTTAAAAGTGGCGTCATTATGTAGTTGCGAGTAGTAGTACTGATTTAATTTTGTTGCACTACCCCAGTGCTCTTGTGTACTCATTACAGTTTTTTTTTTTTTTCTGGTTGTATTTTTTTTTTTTTTTTAAATAGGAACGAGCTCAAACTGGGGAACTAAATCTGAGGGATGCCGAGTGGGGGAAAAGCCGACTGGTGCCGTGCCCTACTGTTTGTTTCTGTGGGCATTTGAAACTCCCAGCCCATATGGAGCTCAGGCTGTGGTCTGCTCCGTGCGGCTGGGAGTATTCATGAAAGACCGCCGGTGTGGTGTGGGAGGCACTGATTGAAGCGCCCCCTGTTCTTTTATTACTTGCAGGTCTGCTACGGTCTGTTTTTGTTTTTTTTTTCTAATAAGAAAAATGAGCGAGTGTCTCTAAAGCTTCGGTGATCTGCTATGCTGCTAAAACAATGGCGGCATTTAAAAAACGAACATTCCATGCTTAGCTCTGAACATTCCATTTAGGAGCATTGATTTCTTTGCCTGTACTTTTTTCCCCTATGTGTAATACATATATGACACTGCTTTTCTAGCCAATCAGAATGCTTTATTTGCTGTGCCCATTTTATAAATGTATATGCCCTATGCTGGGAGGCCATGAGAGTGTGGTACTGGATGCTAGACCACAGACTCGTCCTCTTGCTGGTCCATGTCCTAGGCATGATAAACACCCTAATGGATAGCCTCAGCCAGACACAGTCCAGCATGCATGAATGGAAAATTCTCTCCTCCATCGCAGAAGATCTGTTCGCCAGATGGGGTTGTCCAGAGTTGGACCGTTTTGCGTCCCCAGTCAACGCAAAACTGACCAGTTTCAACTCGCTAGATCCAGGGCCTGGAGTCTTCTGGTGAGGCACGTTGTCCCTCTCCTGGAGTGATAGGTTCCTGTACAACTTTCCTCCATTTCCTCTGATTCGGAGGGTGCTAATCAGGCTGCAAATGGAGGGGGCCAGCATGAACCTGGTCACCGCATTCTGGCCGCGGCAGATGTGGTTTCTATTACTACAACAGTTACCTCTGGTCCCTCTGCCCCTCTGCAGGGACCTGTTGACGTAGGCTATGGGGACCCTGGTCCATCACAGCCACAAATCCATTCGTCTGCGTGCCTGGCCATGAAGTGGAAGAGGTTTGCCATCTGGGCCACCAAGCATCATCTGGGCCCTTTCTCTTGTCCAGTGAACCAGGTTCTGGACTATCTGATATCTCTGTCAGACTCGAGTCTCCAATACTTCTCCCTCAGGGTTCGCATTTTGACTGTCTTGGCCTTTCATGAGCCTGTGGGCAGCCACACTGTAGTTCAGTCCCCTACTTTACTCAGGGGCATACTGCATCTGAAACCTCCAATCTGTTCCCCGTCCAGGCTTGGGATTTGAATTTTGTTTCGGAGAAGTTGACCCTATCTCCTTTTGAGCTAGCCATGACTTGCAAGCTACGCTTTCTTTCCTGGAAAGCATTATTTTTGTTGCTAGTACTTCTGCTCAAAGAATTTCCGAACTTCAGGCCCTCTGGTGAAAGGAGCCTTATTTGATTTTTCACAAAAACAGGGTGTCTTTGCGCACAAATCCTAAGTTTCTCCCTAAGATGGTATCTGAGTTTACTTTAAACTAGTCTATCCACCTACCTGTTTATTTTCCTGAGCATGCCAATCCAGGGGAAGCACTGCTCCATACATTAGACATGCACAGAATTTTGAAGTATTATCTACTCCAAACTAAGGAATGCAGAAAGACGAAGCAGCTTTTTGTTTCTTTTGCCCCAGGCAGAGAGGGCATTCAGGTTTCTAAACAAAGTTTGTCCAGATGGTTGGTACATTGTATTGTGTTGTGCTACAACAAGCATGGCAAAGAATTACCAGGGGCAGTGAAAGCCTATTCCACAAGGGGCATGGCTACCTCTGTGTCCTGTTTTAAAGGGGTCTTAGCTGCTGACATCTGTGCTGCTGCCATCTGGACTACCATCCATACTTTCACCAACCAGTACAGTCTGGACATTGCCTCTAGAGCCCGTGCAGGCTTTGGCAGAGTTGTTCTGCAGGGCCTCATGTCCTACGTTTTGGGTTGACCTTCCCCTCAGACTGTCTAAGTGCATCTATAACTGCTTGGGACTTGTTCCGTATGTGTGACCTGATGACTGAGATACCTCTGATGAAGACAGAACGGTTATGTAAGAACTTACTGTAACAGTAGATCTTCGAGGGGATCTCGGTCATCAGGTCTGCCTTCCCTCCCACCATTCCACTGTTACGGGGTTTTCTTCTCAGAACTAGCTTACTGTTGTATCCAGCCTTTTATTTAGGTCTGGGCACCTCTGTCGGTCTCCTTGGTCCCCCATGGCACTGGTGTGCTCCCTTTGTCTCCGGGGGAAAGAACTGAGGAGGGAGTGGGGCTGCTCAAGCCTTTATAGGGTTGGTGACACTGACAGACTACGTCTGCATGGGCGGCCCCACTGGTCCTGCTGAAAATCTTCCATGTGGATCCTGCTTCACCGATGGTGAAGTTCCATATGTGTGACCTGATGACAGATCCCCTCGAAGATCTACCATTACAGTAAGTTCTTAGATAATTGTTCTGTAGGCAAAAAGGGTGCTGAATACCTGTACTCCCACCCTAGTCATGAGGCTTTGGTCCAGACTGCTGCCTGTGACAAGGCCATGGTGCCCCTTTCTTCCTAGATTCCTGAGAAAGATTCCAGGAAACTGGATAATATGGTCAAAAAAGTCTGTATGACAGTTTTCCTGCTACTAAAGCAGGCAACTTAACTTGGCTTACACAGCCCAGTACCAGAAAGCCCTATGGAATTCTTTTCTGGCACGAAGCAGAAAAGCTACTAGAGACTTGGCACAGGATCTGGCTGACACAGCAAGATCAGCCATAGATGCCACAAAGTACCAGTGGGCAGAGATGACACTGCATCTAGGCTCGTGGCCCATGCAGTGTCCCTTTTTATTTTATTTTTTTCATTTTGTTAAATAAGGATTTTTTTACCCTGCTTGGCTTGAACTGGGCAGGCTATCAGTCCTGTTCTTGGTGCTGGCTACTGGCCACCTGCCTCTGTCCCCCTCCTCCTTCTGATGTTCTGGCATGACGGGTCTCGGCATCGGGGGAAGAGCTTAATTTAAGCCCGGTCCCACCATCCAGTTTCCACCTTGCTTTACACCCCCATGCCTATTTGTGAAAAGGGATGTGGGCAGCAGGATGTAGCAAAGGATTTGACTCAGGTGGGCGGGGGGCAGCAGGGTGCAACTGCCTCAAATGTGAAGGCACATAACAGGGTGCAGCAAATGCCCTGACTCTTGAGGGAAGTGGCAGCATGGTGCAGTAGCCCTAGCTGCAGAGGCATGAGGCTCTAGGGCACAGCAGGCAACAACAATCCCAACTGTGTAGACAGGAGCAGGTTGCAGCAGCCCTGGCTGTGATGACAGGAGACGGAGGACAGCATGGTGCAGAAGCCTCAACTGTGAAACAGGACATGGGGACATAAGGGTGCAGCAGCCCTGACTGTGAGACAGGGTGTGCATGGTGCAGCAGCGCTGCCCATTTGGGGCAATGGAAGTGGGTAGCAGGGTGCAGCAAAATCCCCCTCAGGTGGCCTGGGGAAGCAGCCCCAACTGTGGAGGCAGGGGACCTAGGACTCTAGGACTTAGCAGAGTACAGCAGCCCTGACTTTGGAGACAGGAATGGGGGCAACAGGTGCAAAACTGCTGACTGTGGGGGAGGGGGGAAGGGGCAGCAGGGTGCAGCAACCCCAGTTGTTTGGGCAGGGTGCAGCAAGGTGCAGCAGCCTTGATTCTTTAGGCAGGGGATGGAGGCAGCAGGGTGCACAATCCCCGACTGTGTGGGAGAAGACAGTAGGCAGCAGGGTACAGCAAGCTCGAACGTAGAGCAGAAGGCAGAGGGCTTGTGGGGCAGGGGACAGGTGGCAACAAAGTTAAGCTGCCTCAACTGTGGGGAAGAGACACGGTGCATCAGGATGCCATATAATGTTTCTGTTTATACACATACATGATGTATTTTCACACAGAAACCACCCAAGAACTGAAATTTGTGGGTTCAGACAGTACATGTGCTTGAAATAGTAGAGTGTGACAGGCACCTGTTTGTCAGTCTGACATGAAAGAAAATGTTCTTACATGAATGTATTTATGAAGGCTACATCATAGACAAACTACTTCTGTGAATGAACAAAAATTTAGATTTATTTTATATTCATGAAACAACCCTGTGTTATATAGTTAGAAAAAATCGGAGTTTTGATGAGACAGAACTGAGAGCTATGATACAGACAAGCTGATCTCTCACAGTGAAAGAGTTTCACTACTTCAGTTCAACATTGCAACTCAAATGATGAACTTTTTATAAGAAGACAATGATAAGATTTTTAGCTAATCTAGCTAAACACAAACCACAGACTGCCAGGAAACCTGGTGAGCAAACCATTAACTCTTCAGTCTGCTTGATTCTGTGGTTCCTCAATATCTGGAGTGGTATAAAGAAGTGTTATTAGCTGTGCAGGCAAAGCACATTATTGCCAGTTTAGCAGCTCACTTTGAAAAATATAAAGTGGTTTGGGAACCGCTATATGTCTTACTAACTTTACAGCTGTTTTTTTTTAACTCTTGGTTACCCTTGTGGGGTGATCTAGAGGCTGGGTATGGCTCCCATTGACTGTCTGTTTGTGATCCTTCTGCCTTTTACCGATAAGTATTTCTCCTTTTTTGGGGGGGATAGGAGATGTTCAGCTGGGGGATTTGAGCACGAATATGTATTGTGTTTTGTTTTTTTTTTCTTGCACATTGCGATACTTTCATATGGACTTGTATTAATACGTTTAGCAGGGTTCTGTGGTTTATATCTTTATTTTTAGTTTGTCTTCATAGGTAGAACCCAGAGAACACATGCCTCTCCTCGGGGCCAGGGTGGTGGAATTGGGGGTGGGATAGGGTGTGAGAATGGTGTTATCTGTGTTTTCACCTGTATTGTCAATTTTATTTTGATTCCTTTCTGTATTGAATGGTTCTAATTGTGTTATTGTTATTGCAATTGAAAAATCTAATAAAGTATATTTAGTCTAAAAAAACTCTGCAGCCTGCTGTGATTGGGAATCTGAAGCAGCGAACCACTTCAAGATGATGTCATCGCTCTCCAAGCTTGACTGAAAGAGACAGAAATAACTCCACTGTTTTAAGCCACTGTAGAGCAAGTTAACAAATGCTGATTTAAAGAAAACCACAAACCCAAATAGCATGACATTTTCAGGAAACTCTAATCATGACACAGGGACTTGAATCTAAGCTTTATTAACAATATGCAAAAACTTTTGCACATGATCTTTAAATAACTGCCAAAGTATGAGAGTCTTTCAGTAATATGGCAAAGGCACTTAGCTTCACCTGAGCTCTTTTCTTCTAGGTTGCTTGTAAGGACAGAGTAAAGAACCTTACCAGAGCAAGGAAAAGGATTAAGGCTACTTTTGGCTAGGCAGATTTACTGTGTGTTATTTTCTTTTGTACTCACAGAGGTTGTTACTGTTTGTTGCTAACATTTCATTGCTTTATTTTCCTCTGATTCAAATTGTTGCTGGTTATACCTTCTGTATTATTACAGGGTGTGCCTACAGGTGTGTGCTTACAGATTACTGCTGTAATCTTCTGATTCAAATTGTCTTTTGCAAGGTATGTCTTCTGTTACTGCTTTATTTTTCTCTGTAGCAAAGTGTTTCTTACAGGGTATATCTTCTGTGAAATTATTACAGGCATTGCTTTACAGGTGTTGCAATTTTATCTATCTTTAGGATAAGCTTTCAGGGCTACTGCATTTGTCGCTGGCTGATTGTTTCTGTTCTTACCTCCTTGTTTCTTTTGTCTGTGGTTGTTCTTTTTTGGCAGGGAAGGGCCGAGCCACCCACTCCTATCCCCAACCACCCCACACTACACTCCTTTTATAGGGTAGCACAATCATGACATTTTCTGTCGAAAAGCAGGAAGGGGCGGATCAGAGGGGTAGCCACACAGTGACCTCATTTATTAATTTAACTTGTTATAACAAGTTATACAAAAACGAACAAACAAAACACAAAATCAAACTTTTGCTTTCATTTTCCTCCTAGTTACTCTGACCAGGTTATACACTCAGCAACTTATCTGGACTGGGCAGAGGACACTGCAGAGCAGGACACTGCAGCACAGGAGCTAGCACAACAAAACTCACCCAAAACAGGAACCAAAACAAAAAAAGCAAAAAGGAAATCCAAAAAACTTCTGATCATAGGAGACTCCATGATTTGGGGAGTTGATACCCATCTCCAGCCAGGGGTAATGGTCAGATGTTGTCTCCTAGGTACATCAATGTGGAAAGACACTGACCACATTGCTAAAACTGTACAGGAAGAAGGAGAAAACATTGATGTCCTGGTACACATAGGAATTAACAGTCTCGCCAGCCGGTGAGTTGTGGAGACCAGGGAACACCTGACCAGGCTGGATGGGAAACTATCATCCATTTCATCCAGCATCTCCTTCTCTGAGATCCTGCCAGTCTGGGAGAGAGGGGCAGATGGATGGAATGTCAGAGATGGGGAGCTAAACATGTGGTTTAAGGGCTGGTGCCAGGAAAAAGGACACAAATTTGTAGGTAACTGGCAACAGTTTTGGGAGCGAAAGTTCTTTAAATTCGATGGACTGCATCTGACTAAGGAGGGAGTCAGTGCATTGAGGCAGAAGTTTGACGTCTTTGCAGAATATTTAAACTAGCAAAAGGGGAGAGGGGTGCAGCACCCGATACATTGAATGTGAAGAACACCCCTCCCCCCTCAGCTAGTGGTCAAACAGGAGTTCAGCATGTTTGTAGTTCATTTGCATCACCAGGTAAGGAAAAAGGTCCATCTCCCCCACACGACACACAGGGGAAATGCCAGACCTCGCCCAACAACTAACACTACGAAATCTGGCCAATGGAAACTCATGTACACAAATGCTCGCAGTCTGGGAAACAAGATTCCAGACCTGCAGGCAATAATGACAGAGGCTGAACTGGACATAGTAGCCATTAGCGAGACATGGTTTATCAGTAACCACACTTGGGAGACTTCAGTACCTGGCTGTGTACTGGTCAGAAGAGACCGAGGTGCCAAAAGAGGGGGTGGAGTGGTTGTCAATGAAAATATTAAAGCTACAGAAATTCAGACTACACATAAGGAGACAGAAGAACTGTGGGTCACCCTGGAAACAGAAAATGGGACAGCCATATGAACTGGGGTTGTTTTCTGACCTGCAGACCAGGGGAAGGACATAGACACATTACTGTTAGAAGATATACAAAACGTGACAGCTAATGGGGAGGTTCTGATAATGGGAGACTTCAACATGCCAGATACAGATTGGTCAATACCAGCAGGAACATCTGTCAGAACTAGACACATAGTGGATTCCCTGCAGGGGGAGGGCCTCAAACAACTGGTACAACAACCCACAAGAAACAGGGCTATCCTAGATCTAGTACTAACTAACAGGGAAAGGATCACAGATCTCCAGGTAGAAGGTCACCTGGGGTCCAATGACCATCACGTGGTATGGTTCAGTTTGGCCACTAGAATGAAATCATCCCATTCCAAGGCAAAAATATGGGACTTCAGAGGAGCTGACTTTGATCAGATGGCCAGCAGAGTTAAGATAGCCCTGACAAAAAGAAATGCAGGTGAGGGGATACAGGCAAAGTGGGCAAGCATTAAGGATGCAATACTTGAAACAACATCCCATTGTGTTAGAGACAAAAGGAAGTGCAAAAGAAGAAGGAAGCCAATTTGGTTCTCAAAAACAGAAGAAAAGGTCAGCACCAAAAGGCTGGCCTTCAGGAAATATAAGGGAACGCAATGGGATGAAGATAGGGAGGCATACCAAACTTCCCTAAGGGAAGCAGGGAAGGCAGAAAGGCAGGCAAAGGCCCAAACTGAGGAAACACTAGCATGAACAGTAAAAGAAGGTGACAAGACTTTCTATAGATACATTAGTGAAAGGAGAAAGTCTAGAGGGGGTATTGCTAAGAACAAAGGGGATAAGGGGGCATGTGAGGAGGAGGAGAACCATGTAAAAGCATCTATCCTAAATAGATACTTCTGCTCAGTATTTACTGAAGAGAAGGTAGGACAGGGCCCACTGCTCAGCACCATGGATACAGGGGGGAGGGAGGTGTGCACTAGTCCCTTCACAAAAGAAAGGGTCCTACAAGAGCTCGATAAGCTCAGGGTGGACAAGGCAATGGGATCTGATGGCATACATCCCAGGATACTAAAGGAGCTAAGGGTGGAACTAGCAGAGCCATTATCAGAACTGTTTAGTGAGTCTCTGAGCACAGGAGAGGTCCCAGAAGACTGGAGAAGGGCTCATGTGATCCCGCTCCACAAGAGTGGTAGCAGGGAGGAGGCAGGGAACTACAGACCAGTCAGTCTTACCTCTGTAGTGGGCAAGATTATGGAGGCATTCCTTGAGGAAAGGATAGTGCAACACCTGGAATCCATAGGAGCACAGGATCCAAGACAGCATGGGTTTACAACAGGAAGGTCCTGTCAGACTAATCTCATAGATTTCATTGACTGGGTAACCAGAATGGTGGACCAAGGGGAATCAGTTGATGTTGCCTACTTTGATTTCAACAAAGCTTTCAGTATTGTTCCACATAGAAGATTGATTATTAAGCTGGGTAGGCTCGGGGTGGGTCAAAAGTTGGTCAACTGGGTGGCAAACTGGTTGACAGGCAGAAAACAGAGAGTGGTGGTAAGCAGTATACAGTCAGAAGAGATGCAAGTCACAAGTGGGGTGCCTCAGGGATCAGTCCTGGGCCCAGTCCTCTTCAATATCTTTGTCAGTGACATGCAGATGAACTGGATGGTAAGGCTTGTTTATTTGCAGATGACACCAAGATCTGCAACAGAGTAGATGATCCAGATGAGGTGGGCAGAATGAGAAGAGATCTGAATAAACTGGCAAAATGGTTGGAAGAGTGGCAACTGGGGTTTAACACAAAGAAGTGCAAGATCATGCACATAGGGAAGAGAAACTCTGAAGCCATCTATAGACTGGGAGGGGAGTTGCTGGCAGTCACAAGGGAAGAAAGAGAATTGGACATCATCATTACAGATGACCCGAAATCATCCAAGCAGAACACTAAAGCAGTAGGTAAGGCTAGGGGGATGTTGGGGTGTATCAGTAGGGGTATCACAAGTTGTAAGAGGGAGGTAATAATCCCTCTTTACAAGACACTGGTTAGTCCCCATCTGGAGTACTGCATGCAGTACTGGAGGCCACACCTTCACAAGGAAATTAACCAAATTGAGGCAGTCCAGAAAAAGGCAACAAAATGGTGCAGGGACTGCATCAGAAAACATATGAGGACAGATTAGCGGAGCTCTATATGTATACCCTAGAGCAAAGGAGGAGAGAGGTGATATGATCAAACATTCAAACACCTTAAGGGCATTAACAAGGTGAAAGACTCTAACATGTTTCAATATAGAAAACAGGACAAGAGGACTCAACATGAGATTAGAGGGAGGCCAATTAAGGGGTGATGCGAGGAAGTTCTTTTTTACAGAAAGGGTGGTGGATGCATGGGATGGCCTACCTCAGGAAGTGGTGGATATGAATACAGTGCAGGGCTTCAAACAGGCATAAGGGAGCAATACAGATGGGTATGAATAGATAGGCCATTGACAGAGCAAAGGCCGATGGCACATTCATAAGGTAGAAAATGAAATGTGCAGACTTTATTGGCCTTGTCCTTATCTGCTGTCAAAGTCTGTTTCTATATTGCTGGGGTTCAAAGTACAGCAGGCTTATGGTAGGCAGTAGTTCATATACGCTGATAACTACACTTGATGTGCCAGTTAATCTGCTGTTTTCTGTTCAGTCTCAGTACAGTGCTGTACAATACTCTCATGCTTTCTACAAGAAAAAGATTTTCCTTGACACACTTGACATCAGATTTCATGAATTCTGCATCCGTGGCTGGTGTATTGTGGGCAAGAAGCAGACTTGTCCGTATTGTAATGAGAAAGTTGACCTAAAAAGAATGCTGCACAACCCGTATCCTTTTCTCATATAGTGTTATAAATTACATTTCTGTAGCTAAATCTTTTTTTTGTTGTACAAGGCCAGTGAATGGATAATGTGTAAGTCACTTTGTAGCCTTTGCTTTTTCCTACTTTAAGTTTTAACCATGATGAACTGGCACCACATTCTGCCTTTTATCATTCATTTGCATTCTAGTAAACCATTTATTTCAGATGTCTACCCCAGCCCAGATTTTTATGGGCCCAAGCAAAATTTTAGGAGTCCTGTTCTGACAAAATATATATTTTAGATGTTCAGTAGAATGGTTAGGAAAGTAAATATCGGCAGGCCTGTCAGTGCAGCAGCAGCACCACTGCTGCTTGCGATGCAGATGACCTGGGTTCAGAAACAAACTCGGGGAATCAGAGGGCTAGCTGGGGAGGAGGAGGAAGAGGATCCAGCGTTCTCCTGGGGGAGAGACCAGTGCTTGCCTGGACCCTAGTGGAAGCTAGGGGAAAGGCAGCCTGGACCAAACACAGAAGGGGGGATGTGGCAGGCATCAACACGTCGCATGAGGCATGCGTCATTACATGCTATGGCTCCTGGGGAAACAGCAGAAAAGTCAGTGGTAGGATGAAGCTGAGCTCCTGCAGGCTCCGCACCTGACTAGCTGGGCACATGCTGAAACTGAATTTGTGTCATGGCGGGGTTTGGGGAACCCCACCAAACCTGCTGGGGGGGCAAGCCCTGGGGGAAGATGGCAAAGGCAAGTCCCAGTGGACTTCAGGGTAATGGGGCTGGGGCCTTTGGGTTGACGGGGGCTGATCAGGAGAAGGAGAAAGAGAAAAAAAAAAAAAGTAAATATAAAAATATGTGGTGAAAAATTGCTTGGTTGAACTCCCTGCTCTTCTGATCAAGAACCTGAAGCAAAAATCAGAAGTCTTGGAATCCTAACTTTGGAAATGGCAAAAACTCTTGGCTCTTTAAAAAGTGGCACTGGCCCCGTTCAGGGAAAACCATGGGAGGCAATGTTTTTCTTAGTAAATTAGTCTTCCATTGTGCACCTCTGATATTAGCCCTTACAGGAGTGCTGCAGTTTTGAAATCTTGCTGGATGCTGTAGTCAGGATCAGTATCTATCGAATCCAAGTTGTAATTGTCCTTATAAATAAGTACCTAAATCGGCTCCGTGGTACTAGGCAGCATGGGCCTGCCTACACCCATGCTGGTGACCCAGGCTCACATGTTGAGCATGGGACGTCAAAAGTGTACCAGCAGGGGAGGATGGAGAATACACTCAGAAGGTTTCCTTAGGGAGGGACAGTCACCGATCCCTCTTCCCGGCTATCCCCTGGTAGATCAGAGGGCTTAGGGAGTCCACACCAGGTGAAATGTCTAGGGAGGGGATGCTGTTGAAGCACTTGTACATCAGGAGGGATGTCTTTCACCTTTCTACTCCACAGCAAAGTAGGTGGGTCCAGGATTGCAGATGAAGCCCACTCCATTCCAGTGGACTGTTCCTGTGGATTAGCCCAGTTGTCTCTCCCAAGGTTGGATCTAGTCTATCAGCCAGAATTGAGGTCTGTAGCCAGGCCGCACCACAGGGACTTGTGGAGCAGCAGCATCAATTAGAAACCAATTTCAGTTAGAGGAACAGGTAGCAGGTTAGCTGGTGGAATGAGATCCCATTCTGGCTGTTCTAGGTAGGGGTGGAAATAACATGTTTTATACCAAACAGCTAAGGATTTCACAGTATTAGGTTTTATGTTATGCAGTGTTTGTATAAATGTTTATTACATATATTTTATTTGTAATTTATATTATCACACTAAATTTTAGCTTTTATAATGTTTGGGAATATAATGAAAATGTGCCTGGGGTGAGGAGGATCAAAAATGTTGTTTGCATCCTAAGAGGGATACATTGCTAGGCCAACGAAGGAGAGAAAGTCAAGATAATATATTGCAGTGTATTGTGCTGCATGGTAGTCATGCTGTTTATTTGTTTTCTTTTTATTTTTTTTGTGATAAATTGTCAGTGGGAAATATTGTGACATGTCATATTGAGTTAGGACAACCCTACTAACAGTGGCATTTTGCTGTATTGTAATTCTGTAGCATGTTAGGTTACACTTTGGAAATTTTGTTTTACTTTTGTTTTAGTTATGTTAGCCCAACAGAAAAGCAGCGATGTTTTCCTCTGGCCAGGTTGCTTTCAGAGCAAGTGATGCTCTGTGGGTGTCCAGTAGGGTGGGATGCCCGTATGCCAGGTAGCCCTTACCTTCCCGGGACCCAAGCATCTCTGCTCAGCAACACACCTGGCTTCATGTTTGTGTATGCAAACCCAGATCTGCCAGTTACGCTGGGATCGACTCCTTCACAGTTCGGTGCTTGGATCACTGGATCGTGCTGCTTTCCTACCTGGATGGCCGCTATTTGCAAACAAATTACAGCTAAGAGTTGAATTATAACTTATTTCTTTGGCAGATTCAGTTTGATGTATATGAGTTAACCAGGTAAGGTGAGCTACAGCATATGTTGCCAGAAAATGCATTTTCCAATATTACCGAACTGTGCGATACTGCCGTAAATTGTACTATACCCAAATAACAAGCAGTACTAAACTGACCGATGATATTTGTGACTAATGGGCTAGGTGTACATAATGCAGGGCCTGCTATTCTTCCGTCATTTGTCAGGTAACTTGGTCTTTTCTCGGTAAGAATGAACTCTGCCCCTTAAGTTGGGCATAGTTTTTCTTGAAAGGGCCAATTATTATTTTTTTTGTCCAATGTACAGTCTTTCAATAGCTTTAGTTAGATTTATTTTTATTTATTTATTTCATTACTAGGATTACAATTACCTTTGAACCAGAGGTTCTTTTACAAAGGTTCCATGTCAAGTGATGTAATACAATACATAAAATGGGCAAAATAGAAGAACAGATTTAACACTATATACAGCAAAACAAGGTACAGAATCAGTGGCAACAAATTGTAGAGGTGATTGCAGTTAGGAAATCATGAGTTACAATTGTGTCCTAATGAACAGTTAGGCAAATAATCTAATACCATTATACACAAGTGATGTAAGTATATAGTCTGAAAATATGCAGACATTGTCTATAAAACTGCAGATCCAAGGAAATAGAAAAGAGTGCATTTAGGGGAGATAGGGTAGATGTGGGGTGTAGGGAGGAGTGAAGAGGAAGAGGGTGTAGCAGCAGAAGGGGGAGTCGTGAGGCATTAGAGGGGAGAGACAGGGAGGGAGGGGCAGAGCAAGTGGACCTAATGGGGACAGTCAGGGAGGGGCAGAGCAAGTGGAACTAGGGGGGACGGTCATACTTACTTAGAGTTACAAGGTGACTCTGGAGCTTGGATTTGAAAGTTCCTAGTTTGGGTTCAGAGAGGACTTCAGAGGGTAGGTCATTTGACCAGGTAGGAGCTCTGCAGCTAAAAGTGCACTCAGCCTGTGAGGTCCGGCAGTGGGGAACATGGAAAATTAGTTTAGCAGAGCCACAGGTGTTGTGTTGGTTTGCTGAGGGGAGAAGTAGGGACTGGGTGGCTGGGGGAGCTAGGGTGAGGGTTGTTTGTTTGGCAAATAGACAGGTTTGGTATTTTATCCTCCCCGTAGGTTTAGCCATTCGGCTTGCTTATAGAGTTCACAAGTGTGTGTGTTTATCAACACCCGTTATCAGCCTACAGGCTTTGTTGAGCATGGTCATCAGCCGCTTAAGCATGGTGTCAGTAGCAGCGCTGTAGATTAATGGGCCATAATCTATGATGAATAGTATAGAGCTTATAATAAGTTTATAGTATACGTTTAGGGCTTATTGTGCATGGAATTCAGTGGCTCTCTAAAAGCTGTTGTAGGACTGTTCAGAGGTCACTGAAAGTTGTTCTAGTATCGTTCTGACATCACAGAAATACTACAACTTTTCACCCATAACATGCCACCTGACTGGATGAAAACACGCTGCATGTAAAAAGAATTCAGGGAAAAATGGCAGCGTCACCTAGCGAGCAGTTCACTGAGGCATTTTGGACACAGACAGCCATAGTCGGCTCTGTGTTACCAAATGGTACTAATTTCTCAGTTTAAAAAATTTTTTTTTTTTAAATAAACATTGCTGCCACCATGAATCTTCAGAGGATTAGGAGCAGGAACAACTATTGGCAGTGATTTGGTAGCAGACTGAGGTGCCAGGAGTGAGTGGGAGCATGAACTCAAGGTACAAAACCTTGTTTAATTAAACTTTTAAATCTTGGGGGAACCAAATACTTCATAAAACAGGATGGGAGACCATACACAACCAAGGCTATGTTTAAATCTCGGAGATGTGATGCTGCCATAGAGATCTTTTGAGCTTCACTCTTGAGCTCCGTATGATGTCATCGCATTCTTTCCATGGAAACACAGCCTTGCTGTGTATGGTCACCCATACACTATTCTATACGAGTCCCATTCCCAAAAGAGGAAACTGAAAGTGATGTTTGGGATCACATCATCAGCCAGCTCTAGTGATGTTGTGCAAATAATTTTTTTTTTTTGGGGGGGGGCACAAAATTAAAATGTAATCAAGGAATTGCACTAAGTTATACTTTTACAGTCCTTCCTCCAATTAAAAAACAACTCTTGGGTGGGAATTTATGGGGCATGACAGCCCTGGCCAGCACACTCAGTCTAATCCCATGTTCGTTTTCTCTTTCAAGGGGAATCATAGCAGTTTGACACTGGTTCTGCTGGTTTTGGCAGATACTGCCATTTATGTATTACAGTAGCCTGGAGGACTGCAGAGAGACCAAAGGATCTGCCTATAACATTACAGTATTTAATATGCAGGTTAAAAATTTGCAGTCTGAACCACAAGAAAGGTCCTTAAAGAGATGTTCCTGTATCCTGGAAAATTTAGTAAAATATGATCCCAAGATACAATTCATCTTATATTTCATTAATGTTTTTATATTTATTTCCCTTCATTCATAATTATCAAGGATATCTGCATGAAAATTGGATCTTTGTTGCCGTGTTTTTCTGCTTTAACCTCTGATGAAGCCATAATCCTCTCTTTGTGACACCGTAATCATTTCCACGACAAATGCATTGTGATATCACAAGCAGGGGATTGGGTCTTTATCAGAGGTTACAGCAGGAGGAGCAGATGATGTCATGAGAACAAAAATCCTATTGTAATGCAAATATCTTGTGTGATGAAGAATGAGAGTAGATAAATGCAGAAACGGGCAGGTTTCAGTGTGGGTCATTCAGTTTTGCAACAGGGTTTGGGTTTGGTAGTACCTGTCCAGAAATATGTGAACCATTCAGTCAAGTTTTGTTTTAACTGAGCAACATTTCCAAAATTGGTTTTGTGACCTCCTTTATGCTAAGATAATTTTCCTTGACTGATTGCTAGCTGGGAGCGCACCCACGTTTTGTATGGACAATTACTGGACTGGCTCCGATATTTGGTTGCTTGGCAGCCTGTAATTATAGGTGTAGTTCAGGGTATAAACTACTCATTAGGCTTGGAGTAAGGTGTTAAAGTACTGCATCTAGGGGAATGTACTATAAATTATGTGTAAAATAATTTTAAATTATGTATATTCTTTATTTAAGCTTGTACAAATATGTCTTTTCATACTAAGGTATTTGCATGGTGTAAAGGTGGCCTGTTTCTACTGTAGTGCCTGAATATATTCCACTGCAATATTACTATAGGCAGATTCTTGAATGGCACTGAGGGCTACACAGCACGTGTAGGATAACATTCTGGCTGTTATGCTTGGATGTTTGCCCACACTCAAACTCGGTATTGTCACTTCCATGTGCAGGAGGGGCGGACAAGATAGACCCTAAGTCCCTTCCGTCATCACAGTACTGTGTTACTATGTAACTAAACATACCGTTGTGGCACATGGGATGGAACCGGCAGGAACTCGGTTCAGGGAGTAAAATTAGAAGTCTGACTCCGTTCCAGGAGCTACGTGAGGAAGGTCTGCTGTGTAAAATGTAACCCTTATCTTAAATGCATAAAAGATTACCAAGTAAAGTCTAAAATGCAACATTTAATGAGGAAACAAAACCCCAGATACCCACCAAAAGTGTTGTTCCCTGCACAAAATGAGGTGGATTTGCCCTGATAGTTTTTTTTTATTATTATCTGTGTACCTCCTCTGCCATGGTCATCCCCATCAACTGCTCCTTCAGGCAGCCAGTCTCCTCACCGCCACCCCAATCCTCCGTTCTTGCTGTCTGCTGCCCCCTCGTCATGCTGCTGTGATTGTCCTGCCATATCCCTTCAACAGGGGGCCCCCTACCCGTGGGGGCAACCGGGAGGGCAGACTTCAGTGTTTGAAGGCACCTTGCATCATCTGGGCTGGAGCAGCTTAGGAGCGCAGCATTGGGGGCTGTCCTGGCAGCCGTGGCTACGGGAGGATAGGGGCCGCCATCATCTAGCACCAAGATGTCCCTTTTTCTTGTTTTTCAGCCCTCTTTCCCCTATTGGGCACTCAGCATCCTGGGTTGTCCGCACATGCACTGTGTGGTCACCCAGGACGCATTGCATGGTGCCAAGCACAGCCACCAGGAGCCGTTCAAGAGCGGCGCATCCCCAACCCTCACCACCGGGAGGAGAGCAGTCATGAGATGCTCTTGAGCCATCCCTTCCAGCCTCCGTTCCTACCACCCCGGGTGCGGGATGTGAACCCAGGTCGCCAGTGTCCCAGGCAAACCCCTGTAACCTGGTGCCACTGAGCCGGCCTGATAATTTTTTTCTGTTGCCATGACTACAGTCAAGCACAGCATGAAGTTAGCAACCTACTTTTTCTCTTTAATGAAATTCTCTACAGTTTGAGACAATGAAACCATTTAATATCGGATGAGAAACAAATAAGTTGCAGATTTCTGAAGCTTTTTCATGTTTATCAACTCCCACAAACTATAGAGGAAGCTCCTTTTTTTTCGACTTACCAGTGACAGCTTTCTGTGAATCACTGCAGATGAATTATTCTGTCCATGATCATTGCATGTTTGCTTGTGAAAAGTTGTGGATATGAAGCAGAAGGCCTCTTGCACCTTGTTGAACCTGTCACCATGTAGTGCTGCACTAAAACGTCTAACTAAAACCACTTACGCATCATTGGTTCAAGATATGTCAAGACGCCTGCTTGAATGAAGAATGGATCTGTCTGGGCTAACAGGTTACATCCCTTGGTTAACATGGAGTAAGTGCTGTCAGTCTGGTCATGAGTGACTGTCCCTTGTCATCCCTTCTTGTGACGATGTGTATTTGATTCGCAGCTGTATGTTTTCCAAGATGCCACTGAGTAATCAGAGAAGCTGCTGATGATACTGAGCTGGCCAAGGTGGTGGGCTCCCTTGAGGATGGGTGCGGACTTCAGGAGGACTTGAACGAATGGGGTGATTGGTCAGATTCATGAAGTCTTTGATTTAGTACAGGCAAATGGAAGGTGCTGCACTTGAAACAGAGATGAGCGTTTGGGGGAGCACTTGCTTCTGTGGGGGGGGGAGGAAAAGGACATGGGGGTCATAATAGACTAGGAGCTGAAAGCAGCAGTGAAACAAAACTGGGCAAAAACTTTGACCCTCCTGGGTTTTTACAATAAAAGATTCCAGGCATCTTCCAGTTTTATTTGGTGACAAGACTGTCTTGCTCCATCAAAATTTGAATGTTTTATAAATGTTTTAGTTTATTTTTTTTTTTCAAGAAAAAAAGATGGCCACCTGAGTTGGCTTAGAAATACCATTGTAGACCTGATAAGGCATAGGATTGAGAAAATTAAAAAAAAAAAAAAAAAGGTCATGGTACACAGCACAGGCAGTACCCAAAAATGTAGAGTTCACAGGTATGCTAATATTTTTTATTAATTGTAGCTGAAACTAGCTAATTAGAATAACATTTTCCATTGCACTGCTGCTTGAAGCATAAAAAGCAGTGTGGAGTTTCTGTCAAGAGGGCTAACAAAATGCTGGGATGTAGCAAAACCGATGGGATAAGCAGGGCAGAGACAGTAATCCTGTCGAAGTTCAAGGCCCTCATTAGGAACTACCTGGAATACCGCATGCAGTTTTAGGCTGCTAATTCAGAAAGGACATGGAGGCAGTCGAAAGGATACAGCAGTTGGCCACCTAAATGATATTGGGCGGGGGCTGCCAAAACTGTGAGGAGAGGCTGGTGGCCTTGGACACATTTACCATGGAGAAAAGGCTGTTGAGAGAAGACATGAACTCAACCTTGTATCCGTCACTAAGCAGAGGCAGTAAATTCAATGGTAATGTTTGGAGTCACTTTTCCCCAAGAGATGCTGAAACTATGGAATATCCTACCAGCAGAGGTAGTGGACATGAAAATTGTAAAGGGCCTTCAAGATAAGCCTTGAAAAATGTCTGCTTGCCCAGGGAATTGCAGGGTATTTTGGGTAGTAAAAGAACAAGAAAACAAAGCACAGTGACATATGCAAAGAAGATGCATCCAAAGGCAGTTACTTCCCAGAGTGTTATGATTCCTTGCTCAGTGTGTATTTTTGTATGACTGGTTTACTCTGGGTTTTAGAGTGGGTGGGAAACCCTTTAAAATAGTACATGTTTGCATGGCATACTCTTTCATTCCTACTTAGGAAGTGGGAGAGAGCGGACACAATGTACCTAGAGTTACTTCTGACCTTATAAATTACATGACTTGTTTGGCAACCGCAAGTTTTGCTGTAGCTCGTGATCTCCAGTTGTGTGAGTGACCATAGCTACAGAGGCACTAGTCAAGATGCAGCATAGTAATGTAGCAGTATATCACAGTATGCTGCAGGGAGAAGTGTAGTTCAGCGGCAGGTAAGCCTTTTTTTTTTTTTACTTTGATATGCCATTGACTGCCTTACTTCATGGCTGCCTCCTCTGTACTTGTTGAGCAGTACAGTTTTCTGTAGCACTTCACCTTGTCATTGGAGTATCTTAATATATGGTTAGAAATGCTGCAGATTTTTAACCCATGGTAAATTGGGTGCGAATCTGTAGAAATTATCGAAATTCACCAATGCCACTGCAGATGCATTAGCTTTGCTGGTGGATTTTTTTAAATAAAAAATAAAATTTAAACCTCTCCCCACCCAATGTGCTGTAAAGCTGTCCCCTTCCCCCACCCAAAAACAGTATAATCATTGATGCCCCCCCCCTCTGCTGGCATCCTCCTCCCTTCCCTTGCCCTGGCAGATTACACAACCTGCTAGTGTAACTACTTGTGCTACAGTGCAGAGTCAGATAAAAGTCATCAGTCCTTACCCTTAACCCTTCCCTGTGTGCCAAACGCAGTATCTCCCACCTGAGTCCCATCGATTAATTCAGGTATCAGAGTCTGACATCAAGCACTTTAGTCCCCCACCCAACCGCCCTCTGGTTCCCTCCACCCATCCCCCCACCAGCACCAACAAAATCGACCTGTAATAAAGAAAACGGCTCCCTGGTGCAGAGTGTGTACTCTCTTCTGTGTCCATCTCATACTGTTGTGAATAAATGAATGAATGGTGAGTGACGTCCTTGCTTCTAGTAAATCCTGAGTGGCCGGATTGAAGACCTCTGTTGCAAATGAGATCGGCTGAAATGTCAGCAGAGTCCTTCTGCAAAGACACCCGAACCTCAGGCAGGTCATTGGGTCAAGGGGGGGGGCTCACAACAGGCATGTGAGAAAGTACCAAAGCATGATATGGTTGCTGTTCCAGATTTGCAAACCACTTTACAGTTTCTTCATGGCTCAGTTTTACCCTGTAGCCAGAAAACAATTATCTTGATAATATAAGCCCTGTGACTCCAAAGGTTTCGCAAAGGGAAGGAGTGTCTGGGAGGAAGGTGTACGTTCAGAGGCACTGAGTGCCCCTCAGTACCATTTTTATGTGATGCACAGTTTGTTTATTTAGATAGTGAGTTAGTTTTTATTAATCAGGTAAGCACACTAGACAATTAAATGCCTGTATTCAGGGATGACACTGGAGGTTACAATAGGGTAGTACAGACAGACGAATTTACAATACGAGATAAAAAAAAAACACAGGAACAAAATTGCAGTTATACAAGATAGCATAACATAGGGTACATGAATGGAAAAAACAGTACAGTTAAAATCAAATATTTCCATGGGGATAGATAAAAGATTCCACAGATCATCTCTGATTGACGGAGAGGCCAATCACCCTGGGCAAGTGTGGGCAGATGAGTCCTTCAAGAAGCTCCAGAGATATTTTTTAAAAAGGTAGAGAGAGGAGGTGCACCATGTAGATATAGGGAGGGAGGTCCACATCCTAGGGGCACAAGTTGTAAAAGCTTGATCACTCACGGTAGTCTGAGTTTTAAGGACAGCAAGCGGGGACTGGGTAAATACGAGCTTAGGGGGTAGCCAGTAGAAACATAGAATTTGATGGCAGATAAGGCCCACTTGGCCCACTTAGTCTGCCCATTTCCCTACCTAATGGATAAGCTGCAGATCCTAATTAGCCAACAGCCTACATCCTCCTACCCCCCCACTAGAATTGCCTTATATCTGTCCCATGCATCCATGAATTCCCCACTGTTTTTCACTCCACACCTCCTCAGGAAGGCTGTTCCATGCATCCACAACCCTCTCCATGAAAAAAATGCTTCCTCACATTACCTCTGAGCCATCCCCCTTGTCTTCAAATTAAGCCCCCTTATTTAGGGTTAGCAACCTTTAAGTTCTTATGAGGGGTGAGGTCAAGAGTAATTTATTTACAAAACACCCCAGCTCCAAGTCACAAGCTTAAGAGGTAGCTAGCCAACCAAGTTTCCTGTAAAGCTCACAGTGATGAGTCAAGCAGGTAGCTGAGAGAGTGAATCGACAAATGTTATTATATACTATGTCCCACTTAGACAAGAGGGACTTGGCAGCATTGGTGTAAGTAATTAGTCTGTAGTTAAGGGAGAGAAGAAGTGCTACCTTAGCAAGGACCAGACAGGTAGTGAGGGTAAGGAAGTCTTTGGGTCTTTAAGCCATGCCCAGCTTCCTGTTTACAGCCCTGCATACTGTACAGTACAGATATGCAAGGTAGGGGCCAGTTGGGGGTCAAAGGGTGACACAAAGATACTTTAAGGAAGGGGTAGCACTTAAGGGCGAAACATTAAAACTGGACACTGCCGGGAGCTCTAGGCAGGACCTGATTTTTTTTCACAGGAGCCAGAAAGCATTGTTTCGATTTTCTTTATATTGAGGACCAGCTTATTAAGAGATGGCCAGGAATGAATTCAGTGGAAGTCCTCATTTACGATAGATACAGGCCATTCGGTCTATCTAGTCTGCTCAAATGTGCAGCACTTCAGTCCATTAGACTGCAGCTGCCCCCCCTTCTTCACATGACCCCCCTCTCCTGCCCCCTCCTGGTTTGTACCCTCCCCTTGATTTAATCGGGAGTTGATCTGAATATTATGGGAGCTTGACAAGAACACCAGATCATCTGCATATAGGGTGGACTGCAGTGTATGCTGGGGAGGACATTTTCAAGCAATGAGTGGGACCAAGGATTGAGCCTTGGGGTACTCCAACTGAAACAGGTGCCAGTTCAGAGAATTAAGGTTCTGTTAAATTTGACCAGCTGGTGTTTGTTGTGTAAGTAGGTGGCAAACCAGGCAGTCAAATGGTCAGATAGTCCAGAAGAATGCAGCTTTGCACAGAGAAGCCTGTGATCCACCAAGTCAGAAGCTTTGGATAGATCAACAAAGATCACTCCAGTCAGTTTATTCTGGTCCATGACTACCCAAATGGCAGAAGAGACTTGGGTAAGATCAGTGGAGTTAGAATGCCCCTGCTGGAAGTCATGTTGAGCCAAGGATATTAAGTCACAGGTATAAAGGTACTCCCTTCCTGACTGATGAAACATACAGAACTGTGCAGCTAGCCAAGGTTCTACCTACCACACCATCATCTGTAAACTCAATCCTTTCAAGCTTCAGAAGCACGCTCAGTGTGTTTCCTGGTTTTTCAGCTTTTGGAAGAAGGGATCAGCTAGATGTGGTAGGCTGAAAGAAGCAGGCTAAATGCTGTCTTTATTGGAAACGTTTATACTTTGCCTTTCAGGTGTGGTCTTTCCAGTTTTCAGTATCAGACAACCACAGGAAAAAGAGAGTGGTCCAGACCCTTGTCCACTCAACCAAGATCAGTGCTAAAATATTGGTAGCCTCTTGGGGGGGGGGGGTTGCTACTCATTTTAATTCATAGCTTCAAAAAGATTAGGATGTTTACGATCAGTCTTTGTTTTCCGAGGCCCATGTTTAAGAGACAAACCAAGTTCAAAATGGAGTAGTTCCACTTGATAATCGGAGCTGTTTGCTCAGGAGGGGGGAACTTTCTGACCTCCATTTCCCTGTCAGATGCTTATCTCTACTTTCCAATCTGTCACTCACTTAAAGACATCCCCTGGTGTTTCAAAATCCCCTTTTTCTGATGCACTCGAAAAAGTTTTCAAGGTTGTTTTCTGGCACAAGTACATTCTTAAATATATGGAAGAATTATTAGAATAATGATTTATCCTATTATGTCATGTCCAGCTAAGAATATATACATCATGGCAACAAGGAAATTAGCTCCCAGAGTTGCAGCAGTTGGTATCATTCAATGCCCTTTACCTGCATATCTGTCTGTCTTTGGTTACACTGTTTATTTTACTGTATGTTAAAGTCCTTGCCATTCTGCATGTACTTTCAAATTGTTTGAATAGCTTTCTTGTGAGTTTTAATTTTTTATTAGGATGTTTCAATTATTTTTGACCTGAGCCGGCCCCATCTGAAACTGCAACTTTGAAAGCAGATAAAAACAAAAGAAGCATGGCAACCGCTATATTTATTTCTTGTTCTGTATTTACCATATTCTACATCTATCAAAAACATTTTATGAAAATGACATGGGTTTTAAATGGTTTTATCTACAAAAACATACAGATATTTCCCACTTTTTGTGGAATATCAGTTCAAGAGGGTGTCATAGTATTGATAATGTACTCTTTATTTTTGCATTTGTGTAAAAAATGAAGCATGTATCATGACAAGTGATGTGTCCTTGTTTCACTTTTTCTTTCACACTCATGTTGACATCTAAAATATTGATGTTATAACCACATAAAGCAATCTGACCCCGTCTGGGTTTTTTCCATAAAGAGGGATTAAGTCTCACCAATGTAAGCTAAAAATAAGCATGGCAACCCATGTTTTTGGTTGTGGATTTTAAAGGGGGAACTGTCAGCAATAAGAGCCACCCACCCAAGTGTGAAGCTGATCCTAATTTGCAGTTTGTGTACAAAAACATTTTGTTTTACTTATTGTGTCCTGCAATATAGTAGAATGTATTAGGCTAATTTTACTGACTTCTGAGATGCCATTTCCTGTAACCAGAACTCCTTGCAGCTGACATCAGAGGAGGGCTGCAGAGCTGGGAGATTCAGTAACCCACAGTATACATGTTAAAGAATTTGTAAGTGAAAATCAGATGTTTGGTGATCCTGCTGTGCTCACGGTGCTTAGTACACTACTCTGTGACTGTACCTAGCCCCACCAGAACAGCAAACCAGCAAACAGAAGATTATAGCTTATAAAACAAAAAGTCTGACATTCACTGCAGGCTATTGAATCTCCCACTGCTGCAGCCCTCCTCTGATGTCAGTTGTAGGAGAGTCTGGCATTTCTGGTTACAGGAAATGTCAGCTTACAAGTCAATGAAAATAGCCTGATACGATCTGCTACACTGCAGTAATCAGTAAGCAAAATAAAAAAGTGGTTTTGCACACAAAAGGCTAATTGGGCTCAGCCTCCCACTTGGATGGGTGGCTCTTATTGCTGACAGTTCCCCTTTAAATGTTTAGATGACCATCATGTACTGGGCAAATAATTATGACTTTGATTTGGGGTTGCTGAAACACCAGGGAACCTCCTTAAAGTTTCCCGATCTTGGCTGTTCAAGAGCCTATGTTTCCAGTACCTGGCTGTCTTGCCTCGTCTGCCAAGGGTTTTGGCCAGAGTACTAATGATGAATGTGGCCACCTTAAAACTGAATGATTAATCAGCATGTGTACCTACAGTATTTTATACGATCTTCTGTTTAAAATATTCCCAGAGCAGTCAGCCAGAACTGAGTCTTCAGACAGTGTTAGTTCTGGAACAACTGGGCTAGATATTAAGTAAGGAAAAGAGTTATACTTATGCCATTCCAGAGCCTAAAAACATCTAGTGGCACATTTTGGAATGGATTTATAATAAGTTATTTTTCTCTTTTCATCTCGATTAGATAATATCCCACAAGACGTCCAGCAGCATTGATCAGAAACAATATTGTTAGCGTACCGATAACTTCAGATGTTGGCACAGATGATGCCAGCAATACTATTGGTCCTTTGAGCTCACCTGTACTTAAGGTTTTCTCCAAGGGTATCTTCTCTTTAGTTGGTTCCCAGCTTTGGAACAGTATCAGTTTCTGATTTTGGCTCCCCCAAAGGGGAGCTCCTCTCCGTTCTTTGTTAAAGATGATTCATGTCTACTGAATTGGCACACAGTACTAAAACTAGAATTCGGTTCATGGATCTGTGGCTCTGAAAAGGTTCTTCAGATAAGTGTTCTAGAAATTAGGGCAATTTTGTTGTGTCCCTCTTCTTTTTCCAAGAACAAATTTAGTCTTAAGCAGTGAAGGTATGCTCACACAGTGCAGCGACATGCACATACATAACACAGTTGAGGAAGTACAAGCAGTGAAACATTATGACAGTCTTACAAGTGCTTAAATGGGGGAAGTGAATCTCTTTATCTCTGTGAGCCATTTATTTAATGATCATGCTCCTGATGAGTGGTCTGTGAAGCCAGACAGGTTTCATCTGTGCCGGCATTTTAAGGTGCTGAAGATTGATCTTTTGCCTCCAGGGAGAATGGCTGAAGCTGTTGTGTTCTTTGGAACTTCAAGTGTCAACAGGCAGATGTAGTGAACGCCCAGTCTCAGACATGGGAATCCAAGATAGGCTACCCCTTTTTTTGCCCCCACTACCATTGAGTTCATGCATCAGGAGAAGACTTTCTTCCAGTAGCTCTAGATTGGTCTAGAAGAACTAGTAAACCTATCAGCTCACAAACAGTTTTGGCTTCCTCCTCACAGGTACCTGCTGGGACAGGGTTCTGTGTTTTTGCATAAATCTGTATATTTTATTTATTTTTATTTTTATTTATTGAAATGTTTCACCAGGAGGGCACACTGAATAACAAGTTGCTCATCTCACGGTGCGACCTGGGGGGGGAGGGGTTACATAGGATTATGAAGGATGATCAGTTACAATAGTATGTGGGTAGTACAAATAATACAACATTGTAAGATTGTGCAACAGTTGAAAACAAAGTATTGTACAATAAACAGTAGTGGAACATTGGGTAAATTACAATACATGTCCAAACTCATACAAAAGAACATATGAATGTACAAGACAGTAATAATGCGATAGAACCATTCTTAGTGCATGAGTATACCAGGAGCAGGCTCAAGGTAGTACGCAAGTGCTGTTGGAGTAAAAAGGACAGGATAGGTTGTGCTCACTGGTGACCCAGAAGGGCAGGTGGAGAAGAGGGAGGAGAGGCAAGAACTGAATATGAGGAGAAGGGGTAGCCATTTCCTGATTTCCTCCCTTCAGGATGTTGAGAACCCTGCCAGGGGGGTCATGGTAGGAAGGCAGAAACTGGAGATAGGTATTAAGGTGGGTTAAATCAGAAACAGCTGAGGGAAAGGTAATTGTGTTGGGCAGAGGTAAGGGAGTAGTTGGAGGAGGAGTGACGTATTTCATGGGGGAAGGAATTCCAGATTTTAGGGAAACGGGCAAAACCAGTCTGACCGATGGGGTGGGCCAGCGAGGACCGTCCAGGTCGGGCGTCATTTGATCTGAGAGAGTGGGTGGGGAGGTGGAGTGTAGAGAGGATGAGAGATGGGAGGGGAGCCCCCCGAACCAGAATTTGGAAGTTAGTTTGGCACAGTGAGAGATGCGTCTCACAGATAGTGGGAGGAAGGTTAGAGAGTGATAGAGTTCACAGTGGTGGGAGTGGGAAGGGGAGTCGATAGCAAAGCGTAGGTGGGTCAGAGACTGAATAGTAAAGGGTTATGTGGCCTCAAAACTGAAACCACAAGCTTTGATCAGGGCACAGTCTTCAAGGGACATGCCAGCATCCTGGGCTGCAAGAGCAAAGGCTTCTGTTTTCATTACTAACCATATAGTCTCCTCTATACACCTTCATCAGACATTAGAGTTGATACTCAGAGCTTGGCTGTGCAGATTTTGAGTGCAAATAGCTGCATACGAACATACAAAAATAGCCAGCAGAAGAAGACCTCCTGATCTATCGAATCTGCTCAATATATGATGCAGGGTCCTGGCCTTACAACTGGCACCAATGACCCTGCCCCTCCCTCTCCCCTTTCTCGGTCCCAAGGGTTCCCTCTGGGCTTGTTCCAGGCTCTCTTGAATGTTCCCACTGTCTTTTCTGCCACAACCTCCTCTGGCAGCTTATTCCATGTTGACACCACCCTCTCTGTAAAAAGAAATGCTTCCTGACATCCCTTCTGAATCCCCCCTCCATCAATTTTAGGCTGTGCCCTCTAGTGGTGGTGTCAGTTCTTCTAAAGAGACCCTCCTTTTCCACTCTCTTAACTCCCTTTATGTACCTGAAGGTCTCTATCATATCACCCCTCTCTCTCCTCTCCTCCAGGCAATATATCCTTAGAGCTCCCAGCCCCTCTTCATACGATCTATCCTGTTGTCCCTTGACCATTCTAATTGGTCTCCTCTGGACCCCCTCCAGCATGTTAATGTCCTTCTTAAGGTATGGATGCCAGTACCTCACCCCATATTCTAAATGTGATCTCATAAATGACCTGTACAATGGTAGAATAACCTCACTCTGCCTACTGAATCCCCTTGCAATACACCCTAACATTCTCTTCACCTTTGCCACTGCCTTCTTGCATTGAGAGGAATGTTTCAGGTCAGTAATAATTACCACCTCCAGGTCCTTTCCTGTTCGGAAGCAGTTACCTGAACCTTACCTATGTAGTAATCTGTTCTTGGCCCCATGTGCATTACTTTGCACTTTTTGGCATTGAAACCAAGCTGCCAGATTCCTGACCATCTCTCCAGTCTGGCTAGGTCCTCCCTCAGGTCTTGTATCCCCTCCTGGGTGTCCACCGTACCACAAAGTTTGGTGTCATCCGCAAACGGGCACATTTTGTCCTGGATGCCTTCTCCAGTGTCTCATATGAAGACATTGAACAACACAAGCCTACACTGACTCAGATAGCAAGCAGTTATCAGATAGTAGAACAGTCACAGGAAGATACACAGCAATATACTCCCCCTCTCTAATTTGGATGGGTACTGCTTATTAGATCCATATGTTAAAGATTTTCACAGTGACAGCATGGAGTGCTGCAAAAACAAGAAAATAACTGTAATTTTTCAGTAGTCATGGTGACTCAATCAGACTTGCTTTAATGTTTTTTTCTGTTAGCTCCAACTTTATCATTCAAACTGAACCCAAGAGTTACTTTTAACTCTCTAGGAAAATATTTTTTGTTGATACGATTCAAGAGACGAGTGTGTGGGTAAAGGGCAGACTCAATGAGCCAGAAGGGTCCTTTTCTGCCACCAGATTTTTATGATTCTAAGTAAGTTGTTTGCCTGGCACAAAGTTAATCTTCCTACTGCCTTGTAATTTTGCAGTTTAATCCTTCAGTTTTGGAGAGCTCCTGTTTAATGAGTACGTTAGCTACTTCCTGTTTCTCTGAAGTTCAGTAACTCCACAATGTCCTTGATGCCTGTCAGAAGGGTTCTGGTTCTTCCTTTAGATCCAAAACAGTAAGCGTTGCACCATCCACCACACAGATTTATAAGAAGAAGCTTATATTTGAATTGTTTTCACAGGCAAAAAGCAAAAGTACATACAGTACATAGTGGTCACCCCTTCAGGAGATGCGGGCAAGAATAAAGGGAAACTACATTATTGCATCATTAAGGAGTGCATCTTGACATATCACCCACCCTGCTTAAGTAGTGAACTTCTCAAGGTACTAGTGTGCTAAAAAAGTCATACTATGTGAACACCAACTAAGAGTATTAAAAAGCTTGTAAAATAGCAGCAGAGGCAGGACAATAAAGACCAGATGAAAAATCATAGAACTTCGAGAAAATCTTTTTCATCAGGCCACACTGATGGAACTTATAGCTACCAGGCACTAGGACCACATGGAAACTTTTGCCAGCAGTCCACCGGGGTTACCCACAATGACATCAGACGTGAGCTACTACATAAACATGGGCAGCTCCTTCCTTCCTCAGTTCCGCACCGGAGATTATCACCATGCTTAAAGAGCAGCTGACGCCTTCAGAATAACTTAAAACATAATATTTAGACACAGTTCAGTTTATATTTCACATTAGTTCTGAACTTATCCTCCCCATTATTTATTACTGAGGCCATTTGCATGAAAACAGGAGCTCTGCTCCTGAAGTGTCCATCTATTCCTGTTGCTTTTTCCCCACCTGAGGTCATAGTGCACTGCTTGTGACATCAAAGTTTCTCCTATGGCAACAGATTGTGATGTCACAACAGAGGATTATGATAGGAAGTAGGGAGTAAGCTATAGAGGCAGATGAACTCTAACAGATAAAGATCATGTATTTGTGCAGATTTCCTCTGTAATAAAAGATGGGGAGGAGCAATCTATGGAATATGTTGGAATGCAAGCTGAATTGTACCTAATCATGTTTTTCAGTTTTCTTTAAAATGTCAGCAGCTCCTTAATTAGTGAACTTCTTAAAGAGCCGCTGACAGCATTAGCAAAACTTTGAAAAATGTAAGATTTATATTCAGCTCCATACCATATTCTTTAGTACTTTCTCATTTTCTTTATTACTGAAAACAGTTGCATGAAAATAAGATCCTTTTTCCTGTGATTATCTACTCTGGCTGCCTCTCTACACATGACATCACAATCTTCTGTTTATGACATTGTAATTTTCTCTACAGCAACATATTTTGATGTCATAAACAGAATTATGATGTCAGGTGTAGGCAGGCAGCCAGAGCTCAAAGAGCAGAGATACTGTATTGATGCAAATACCCCTAGAATAAGGAAATGAGGGTGAGAATTACAGAATAAAATGCAAAATATAAGCTACAGTTAATGTTGAATATAAATTTTTTTTTAAAGTTGTCTCAACTGTGTCAGAAGCTCTTTAAAGCGCTAGTGTGCTAAAAAAGAGATACCATGTGAACACCAACTAAGAATATTAAAAAGCTTCTAAAATAGTAGCAAAGGCAGGACAATAAAGACCAGATGAAAAATCATAGTTGCTGAGTTCCCAGAGACACTGATAACAATCAGCTATGTATTAAATTCGTATGGTTTTCAGTTCATATTGTCTCATCAGCAAATAATATTTATTATACCAATTTGCATGTCTCAGTAGGGTGGGTATCGCAGTATTAAACAAAAATGGGACTAAAACAAGGGGGCAGGGGAAGAAGATCCAAGTGGAACAAGGCAACTTGATCCTCTATAAAGGTACAGTACGTATTTTCTTCCTTGTGTTCAAACCAGGAAGTGGAGCTGCGATCGGATCAACCCCCTTAATCAATGACTGGTGCAGTGGACCGGGGTGGCCAGCCCCAAACACAATATCAAGAATGCACAAACTGCCACTGCACTCGTATCTCCTGAGGAAGACTCATTTGTGAGTCAAAGCGCTGGGGAGTATGTTTGTGTTTATCTTACTGTGACCTATGTGCCGAGTATGTTTAATAAATTCATCACTTTTGAATTGCTCTTGGCACTTGTGATTCTTGAGGTCCAAGTGCAGTGGCAGTTTGTGCGTTCTTGGAAAGAAATGTGGCCTGATTAGTTAGAAGCTGTGGAATTTTGTTACCACAGCCATTCTGTGCAGATGTCACAGCTTTGAACTATTGCTAGCAGGAATGTACTCATATGCTGAGACGTTTCCAATGACAATGTTGGAGCTAACAGAAACTAAATTACTGACTGCTTGTGTTATGTTCATCTGGTTCTACCTGATTCTGTGTAATGCCTAACTTGTATCATGTTATCCTCTGTATGAATGTGTGTTTCTTTGTACTCTCCTGGGTCATGCCTGAAAATAGACAAATGTCTTGTCTAGTGTACTTACCTGGTCAACAAATCTAAATAAATAAATAAACAGTAAGGCTCTATGTAATGTCTTCTTTGCCTCCCCTCCCCCCCCAACACACGCACACACACACACACACACACACACAGCTGATTCACATAGGTTCACCATTGATCTTGGAGGAGACAGCTCATCTGTAACACTACCACCACTGTGGTCAAGGTGTGGTGCCAGATACAAGGCTGGAAGAGAAAGTATAGGGACTAGGGAACATGGGGGAAAAAATGAATGTTTCAAAAAATGAATGTGCAATACCAGTTAACTTCATCTCAGCAACCACTCTGAATTGTTCAGGTGTCTGGGTTGGCTCTCCTTGGAAGGTAGGCATCAGTTTCACATATCTGCATTATGGGTCAAGGGCAATCTACCCTCTTACCTTCTGTCTACAGTTGTCACTAGGATGCCAGTCCTCGCCTTAAACTGTGCCAGTTATACTGAACTTATCCCCCATAAAAACAAAGGCGAACAAGCCTTTAATTATTTCTGTCCAGTGTCTTAGAATGCTCTTCCATCTCCCATCAGGTCTTTGTCAAACCTATCCTATACTGCAGTTCAAACTACGTAAGTGGTTACTCAGCTCTGTTTCACTCAAAGTACATGTTGTGAGGGCATAACCTGAACGTTTGGTTTTGGCTTTTCTTGTTCATGCATATTTTTTATTGTTTCATTTTTGTTCTAACAGTTTGTATATACTTTTGTAATTATGTTTATGTTGTATTGTCTTAGTATTCTCAGGGTACCATTGTAAATGAGCTTTGGCTCAATGTTTTTTCTGTAAATAAAATGAAACATGAAATTTAGTCCACGGACTGGGTGGTATCTCGGACTGTGGCATGCACAGTTCACAGCATACACTCAGTTGCCATTTCAACAGCATATCTTCCTTAGAACCATGTTGTTTGCTATGTAAATATTGAGCAGCTCACTCAAGGACCATACTAACAGCACTTTCATCAGATCAACACAGGAATGTAACTGTTACCCTATAAAGCATGTTCTCTTCTATCCCCCATCCCCCATGTGTCAACAGTAGTGTTAAATCAGTCATTTCCCCTTCTTAAAGAGTCCCTGACACAATCAGGCTGGTAACTTATACTGGTAGCTGCCTGCCCGTGGAACGTTTTCAGCCTGCAACTAATATTTTCTGTTAAGTTAATTTTAAAATATTTAACTCATAAAGCCCGGCTCATACCTTCCTGGTACGAGCCGAGCAACCACCGATCACTGCAGCCCTGCCCCGAAAAATAGCATAATTATGACTCAAGGTCTGGGATGGGGCTGCAGGCGATCTGTGGAGAATTTAATGTCATCGGGAAATGGGGATGCCTAAATGTAGTGAGTGTCTCACTGCTGGCATGTTTATTTGTATTGGGCTAATATATATATAATGTATTAGCCCAATACATGTAAACATGCATCATAGCATAAATATGCTATTTTGGGGGGGCAGGGCTGCAGTGCTCGGCGGCCACCCTGCTGGTACCAGGAAGTCATGAGCAGGGCTTTACGAGTTGAATACTTTGAAATTCACTTAACAGAAAATATTAGTTGCAGGCTTGACAAGCTCCATGGGCAAGCAGCTACTGGTGTGAGCTGTCTGCCCGATCATGTCAGGGGCTTTTTAAAGGAGGTGCAGTTACACACACACACACTCTGAGTGCTGAGGGAGATTTGATGTGATTGCTCCATTCAGTCGTGATATGGGGTGACCATTTTAATTTGATACAGTTGTGTAAAATTATGAATTGCCAGTCTGTGCTCTAATTGACTGTATGAGAATGTAAGTGGTCTGTTTTAGGGGGAAAGCTGATATACAATATAATGTAATCTGTCTACAATTTTCAAATTATTAAATTAAGTATCTAGTATTTTTCAGTATGTTATCGGTGTAACCAGAGCCTTACTGTCACTTTAATAAAATGTCAAATTCATATATTTTCTTGTTCAAAATAGTGTAATATTGTACTCCTCTTCAGACAGTGGATTAATATTGGTTGACTTTCTTTGATATTTGTAAAAATGTGCACCTAATATATTTAAACTTAAATTCTGATCAATGCAGTTTGAAAACCATTCCTCAGTTTGTTATACAAACATGAAAATTCACCCCACTCCTTGCAAACATTCAGTATTTTTCTTGATCTTTGTATAAACCTGATGATGGTGTGTTGCTTTAGAAGGCTGAAAATGTTGCTGTTTTATATACTGCAGGAGTTCTCAAATGGTGAGGCGCGCCTCCCCAGGGAGGCGTGTACCTGTTTCAGGAGGCGGGATGTTTGTTTTTGAAAAAAGTGTAGTTGCATTATATGCTTCCGATTCCCTTTCCTGACTGGTCACATCACTAACACACCTCCCCATCGGCTCCACTGCCGCATGTGTGCAATTACCATCCTCCCCCCACAATCTCCTGCTTGCAAGAGGCTGTGCTGCAATGCCCAGCTATATACACTCCCCCGCCTCAAACAGTTTAAACCTAGTGGGGCTAGGAAGGGATCCACAGCCGGCCAAACAAAATGCAGAAAAGGTCTGTGTCAGACCAATAGGGAGTAGGTCTGTATCAGACCAATAGGGAGCAAGATTGGTTTGGCCAATCAGTAGGCAAACTTAGCTAGCCAATCATCGGCTGGCTTCCGCGGGCTTTCTCGGCCAATCAAAGGCCATCTCAGGACAGTGTCGTCATCGCTTCCGGCAGTAAAGCATGGCGCAAAGTCGGGGAGTTTCAACTTTTGCAGAGATTGCCCTAACTTGGACCGCCTGCCTAAAGCTGCTGATTTGATCCACCGCCAGCTGCCGTCTCAGACCTTCACGCTTTGCCGCTGCACCTGGGACCCACGCTTGACTGCCGCCTAGGATCTGCATTTCCACCCACTTTAGCTGTTGCCTGGAAGCTCTCCCTCATTGTGGCTTCCACCTCCCACCTGTAGCTGCTGCCTCGGACCTCCTGAGTTCCAAACCGGGCCATCTTCTGCCTTCCAGACTTCTCCCGGACCCACTCTGTAAAGGGCTGGTAAGGACTTGTTCTGTACTGCATATATGTTTTGTTTGTATGCCCAAGGGGGTTTAAAATGGTGGCAGTTGGGGGAAGAAGGTTGAAATGGCACACTGTTTTTGGTGGGGGGTCATATATGGTGTCTCTGTCCTGAAACAGAGAGTTGGCTCACTGTTTGTTTGGATGGCTGGTGTGGTCATATATGGGTTCATTGCTCTGAAAGAAAGCTGAAATGGCCCACTGATTTTGGTGGCTGGGGGTCATATATGGTGTCTCTGTTTGTACTAAAGAGAGTTGAAACTGCTCACTGTTTGTTTTGATAGCGGGGGGCATATATGATGTCTCTGTTTGTGCTGAGAGAGTTGAAATGACACTATTTTTGATGGCTGAAGGGTAGGGTCTTTGCAGATCTTTAGGAGGACCCTGCCTGTGCTGGCTTCATATGTGATGGTTTCTGGGATGCGTTTGGGCAAAGGCCTTCTGGTATGGCTTGAGGGGTAGGTGTATTCTGCAGGTCTTAAGCCCAGGAGCACCCCCGGCACTTCACTTCAAAAGCAGCAAAACCTGCCTGTTGGATTCAAATGAATGGAAGTTTACAAAGTGCCAATGTGTTATTCATTATTACAGGTAGCTGGCAAGTGCACAGTGGTAACCATGCAAAAGTTGACCAGAAATCTTATTTAGTGCATATACGTGCGGTGCGCTAATGGGCAGTTCTTACACAATTACCACAGTATGGAAATATGTATGTAAATGAGGTCATGACACATGGGGAGGCCTGACATTTTTTCAGGCCCAGTAGGGGAGGCTCACCATGGCAAGGTCTGAGAACCCTTGATATACTGCATTGCACTCCCACCTGCTATGCTGTGCTTATACTGCCACTACAGTCCTTTTTAATGGGATCCTGTTTTTGTAATAGTTACTGTACGTTTAGAGAGTCTCTGGATTAAACTTCAGTTTAAGGGTAGGCCTAAAATCATTCTGGAAAATTGTTATAGTCCCGCTTCTTTTTTTTTTATTGTTTATTTTAATTCATATATCGGATTTACAACCTTTGAGTCAAAGACTCATTTACAAAGGCACCTCATCGCAGGGAGGGGGAACAATCAACTTGTGAGACAAGACAGTGTGGAACAATACAGGTGAGATACATGCAGCATACATAACAGAATTTTCAAAGAGCAAATAAACATAGTCAGTTTGCAAGAGCACATAACAGTAAGTCATTGGGGGGGTCCTAGCAGGTCATGCAGGCTATAGCATGTGGTAAATAGACTGAAGCAGGCTAATCGAGCAAACTGTTGGATATGTAATCCTGTTGGACCTGGATCAGTTTGAGGACACACGGTAGGCTCTATAATAGGCACATACATTTCCGAGTGCTAAGGAAGTGTTTGCGTAGGCCAGTTTTGAACTGACCGATTTTAGGGCTGTTTAGGGGTGTTTGAGATGTGCGTGGGGAGGGAGTTATACCAGGACGGTGCTTTGTGATAAAAGGATCTTTGGGCAAGTGAGGTCCTGGCTCTAGGTACCTGGAAGGTGGCTTTGTTAGCGGTACGGGTGGCGACCGAGCGGGAGGCTCGCAGAAGCTGTGCAGTGACACCTGGGGGACACAGTCCAAGTAGAGCCTTTTTAGCCAGTAAGCAGGTGTGATATTGCAGGCGTTCTTCCAGATTGAGTATGTTAGAGGTGAAGTAGAGTTGGCATGTGTGAGTTCTGCTTGGGGCACCGGTCAAGAGCCTGCAGGCTTTGTTGATGGAAGTCTGGATTTTGGTGAGGGCAGTGGGGTCAGCGACTGCATAGATGGGGAGTCCATAGTCAACTAATGACAGGACGGAGGAAGTGATAGCCAGCCGTAGGGTGAGTTCAGGGAGGCAGTCTTTGTGGCAATAGAGGAGTCCAATCCAGGCATTCATGGCAGAGGATAAAGCACTGATATGGGCATGGAAGGAGAAAGCCGAGTCAAAGGTGATGCCCAGGTATTTGTATGTTGATACCTGCTCAAGGGGGGGAGGGTGCTGGGAAGGATGCAAAGGGGAGCATTTTTGGAGTTACTTTGGCAGTGTGCAAAGATCATAGATTTCGTTTTCTTGAGGTTCAGCACCAGGCGATGGTCAAGGAACCATTTTTCAGCTTGGCTGAAGGAGAATTGCAAGATGCTCTGGAGAGTGAGTGGGTCGGGGTGTGAGGCGACTAGGACTGCATCATCGGCATATAGTAGCAGCTTTCCTGAGCAAGAGCTGGGAAGGGTGTTTAAGAAGAGACTGAACAATGTGGGGCCCAGAATGGAGCCTTGTGGGACTCTGGAACGTACAGGCAGTGCAGAAGATAGATCCCAACGTGTCAAGTTAAATGGTAGCCTATCACAGAGGTAGCTGGAGAACCAGGCCAAAGGGCCGGATGAGAGTCCCAGCTTACAGAGGGTGTCTAGCATTAATGGGTGACTCACAGTGTCGAAGGCCTTGGACAGGTCAATGAACACTGCCCCAGCCATCTCCCTAGCGTCTAGTGCGGAGTGTATATGGTGGGAGAACTCCAGCAGAGCTGTGGTAGTGCTATGACCAGGGCGGAAGCCATGCTGCTCTGGGCGCAGAATGTTGTGGCTGGATAGATAATCTACAAGTTGCGTGGATACTATTCTCTCCAGAGCTTTGGGTGGGGGGGGAATGGAGATAGGTCTGTAGTTGCTTGGAACAGTGGTGTCTCCATTTTTATGTATAGGGGTGATTTCAGCCTGCTTCCTTGCACTTGGGAATTGGCCGAGGCACAGGGATCGATTAAGGAGGTCCGTGAGGGGGGCTAGCATGACATCCAGCGTTAGGCGGAGTATCCTGGAGTCGAGGGGGTCACAGCTCGGGTTGTGGGAGAAGAGAGCTTTCTGGAGGATTGGTTTTGCATCCTTTGGAGAGATAGTCCTAAAGAGAAGAGGGGGGCGAGAGATAGCTGGGTTGTTGTTTACCGAGATGGGGTCAAAGAAGTGGGCCGGAAGGATGCAATGACTGTTTAATTAGTAAAATAATTAAAGACTCAAATATGAGCGATACAATTATGCTTGGTGATTTTAACTTACCTGCCATTAATTGGGTAACACTGACTGGAACTAATGAAGTGGAGAGGGAATTTGTGGTTTCTTTTTGAGCCATGAACTTGAGCATTTAATAGATCAACCCACCAGGGGGTAATAATACCATGGATTTAATGATTACTAACATAAAGCCAGAATTAACAGATGTCTCGGTATTGTGTCCTTTAGGCAACAGTGACCATAACATGATCACATGCAGCTTGAGAGCCTTCAGGTCTATATTTATTGGCACCCCTGTTTTTAGGGACTATGAGAGGGCTAACTTCAATGAGATATGGAAAAGTTTGTCAGACATTGATATGGTTAATCTGTCTGTTGAGCACTCTTGGGAACTATTTAAGGGTTCAATATTGAAATTTGAACCTGAGTACTTCCCCATTAAAAAGAAATACAATAGTAAAGGAAAAATACCAGTCTGGTTAACAACTAATATTAAGAAACAAATTAAAAGAAACACCTACCAAAAATTAAGACACAATCCTTCGGATACAAATAAACATGCAGAAAAAGACAAAAGTTGCCTAAATCTATGATTGGGGGGGTGATATAAAACGGAATTCAAAATTGCACACCCAAGAGACAATAATAAATCTCTGTTTGCATTCATTAAGAACAATAAAAATACTTCTAGAGCAATAGGGCCACTTTTGAACAATGGCACCGTTATTAATGATAATGTTGAAATGGCATACCTTATTCATCTCTTATTTTTTGCTGTCTTCTCTGAAAAGGGTGAGACTAATGAATTTCTTAAAATGCCCTTAGCCAACACCTGTCTTTTTACAGCTGATGAGGTCCTGTCTGACCTTAGGGAAATCAGAAGTAATACTAGTCCAGGCCCCGATGATGTCCACTCAAGGTTCCGTAAAGAAGTGGCTACTCTTCTGGCACACCCAATGACAGTCCTCTTTAATAAATCTCTAGACAGGGGAATGGTGTCGGGAGATTGGCGAAGGGCAGTAGTTGTTCCCATAAATGAAAAGAGGAACAGGGGTAATGTGAGGAACTATAGGCCAATCAGCCTTACATTCTCTGCTGTAAGATCATGCAAAAACTCATAAAACATCGATCTGAGTCTGAGTTATGCACTTTAGGGGTATCTGATGAGAACCAGCATGGATTTAAACAGGGCTATTCTTGGACTACAGACCTAGTGACTTTTTACAACCATGTAAGTTTAGGTCTTGACATGGTATCCCTGTGGATGTGATTCTGCTAGATTTTAGAAAAGCAATTAATACCATCCCCCATAGTATTCTGGTTAACAAACTAATAACCATTGGTTTTAGTCTTAGTCTGGTCAGGTGGGTGGAAGGTTGGTTATTGCAAAGAACGGGGAAGGATGTGTTAAGACTGGGGTCCCTCAGGGCTCTGTCTTGGGTCCCGTGCATCTTTATAAGTGATATGCACATCAGCGCTGGGAATTTTATTTCCAAATCTGCCGATGATACCAAGTTAGGAGATGAGGTGTACACCGTTATAAAACACCAATCCCTGACTAAGAATCTTGAAACTATAGAAGACTGTGCAACTAAAAACAAGATGTCATTTAATCTTAAGTGTTTTGTCCTGCATTTTGGGAAAAATAACCCTTTGTACCCATATTCACTTAATACTATACAGAGTCAGTCTATTGACAAGGAACGGGACCTTGGTGTTATGGTTGACAGCAAATTATCTGCCTCTGGTCATTGCAAGAAAGTTACAAAAACAGCAAATGAGATGATTAAAACAATCTCGTGCACCTTTATATATAGGAATGAACAGTGGCTGATTCTTCTAGACAGGACTTGGGTCAGGCCTTACTTAGATTATGGGTCCCCCTTTGGGAATCCATACTTGAAGGGGGACATTGATGTGGTAGAGAGGGTGCAGAGGTGGGTTACCAAGATGGTTCCTTGATTAAAAAATAGAGCATATTAGGAAAGACTTGGAGACTGGTTTGTTTAACTTACAAAGTAGAAAAAGCAGAGATTTATTACTGATATTTAAAGTTCAACATTCAACTGACAATGTCTCAGTGTGGGCTGAATTTCTGTACAAGAATGACCAATTTAAGGTCCCACAATAAGCAGCTTATTGTCCCATGGGCAATACTAATAAAAGAGATAATTATTTCACTATTGGATCGGTAAAGGCTTGGAATCGATTACCCCAAGAATTAAACAACCATAACAGGATTTAAAAATGGGCTTGATAGGTATTTCTATTCATAGCACACCCTGGTATAATTCACCCACTTGGTATGGAGACAATCCCACTGAGCAAGCCGCCTACTTTTGTCTTTTCTTGCCTAGTAAACTTAGTATTACCAGGTTATTGTAGCTGTATACAAAAGTAAGCCAGTGTGCTTCAAACTGGTTCCATTGTACCTACAGTTCTAAATAGCAGAGTTCCTACAATGTTTTCACACTGGTGTAGGCTGCTCCGAGGCATACAATATGTAACATCCTTGGAAGACAGTTGATTCCAAGTCACCTAAACCTCACCATTTCCTCAAGTCCCCTCTCCCCTCCTTACTTCAGACCTTTCTTTCTGCTAAAAGATGGTCCACGCTCAGCTGTTATCTTAGAATTGTTCCTGCATTTTGTAGTATCTTTGTGAAAAGTTTAAAATACAGTATTGCTATACACCTTTCCTATAGCATACAATGCCACACTGAAGGCCTGCTGATAGAGGGCTCAGATAATGCTGATTGCACCAGCTTGGCCATGTCATTAATGGTATTGGAATCTTCTGTGCCTCAGTATTGAACCATCAGTCATGCTTCAGTGCATGCTGAGTCTCCTTTCCCAGCTAAGGATAAAATGAAGCACTCAGAGATGAGTAGGGTTGCTGGCCTCCTTTCATCTGATGGCATGGTTCATGAAAGGTTAGTGATTGAGTCACCTTACCTTTTGGTGAAGATCATGAGGAGAGGACTCCTGGGGCTCATTGTTCTGTATTGTAGTCTATACCGTGGTTTTGCCGACTGACATAAGCATGCTGCCCATCAGAACCATTCCACCAACTGAACAGTAATAACCAGATCAATTTCCTTCCCCCATAAATTTGGCCACATTATTTCTGAAGGTGTGGAAGGTACCCAACTTGACTCATGAAAATAACAGATTCTAGGGACGAGGATATGATGTACTATCTACACTTCTGGCAGTGTCTTTTCCCTTTAAGAGATGCCGGAAAGTCATCAAGGTAGCTCCTCCCACCCCACTGGTATATCCCTCAGCTCCGCCACATGATGCCAGATCTTCCTTTCCACTGCAAGAAACAAGTTCCCTCCTTACCACTCCCACGTTGAGTAGGCCCTGGTGCTCAAATCTTCGGATTTACTTCCAAAACTTAAACTCATTAGTTTTGTCTTCAGTTCAATCTTCAATCGCGACCCCGATAAAGGATAATTCCTCACCCGGATTTCGCTGGTGCCCATGCGGGCAGAAGATGTGTACCAACCCCCATGCCTCATGTGTTTACTGTCTCGGTCATGATCACAATACTCAGGCATGCGACATTTGTCGGTCTTTTCACATGACTGTCCTCGAGGACCGCCTTGCCCGCCTGAAGTTGAGCCATCCAGAAAAATGACATCCGCCAGTCAAATCCAAGGATGCCCATTGGGTGATCTCCACAGCTGCGGGTCTACTGAGCAGTTGGAGCAACTTATGGCTTTCAAGGAGGAGGCGGTTCAGGCTGCCGCTCAGTCCTCTTCAGTTTCAGCCTTTGTTCCACTCAAACTGGGCTCCACTTATTCGGGCTCCTTCAAGGAGCTGTGCCAAATGAATGGGCAAGGCCCTTCCAAATCACACAGTTCCCACTCACGCAAGGAGTCCAAGAAAGAAAAAGAGAAGACTCACCATCATTGATCTTGGGACCGGGAGCATTATTGGTCCCAGGAATCACTGGTTTTGACTACGGTTGAAACCGTGGCCTTGACCACAGGCTTCACAGAGACCCCGTCGAGCCAGTTGGCTGAGATGCCAGCCAATGATGTGGGCAAGATTTTTCTCAACCCTGTCTACCGGTTGTCATCTGAAGAGGCAGGAAATTCTCTTTTCAGGACTCCGGTCCTGCCAGTGACTACTGACGGTGCGGCCCAGCCTGCTGAGCCAGACCCTCCGGTCATTGACCTAGACCAGCAGGAGCCGCAGATCTCCCCGGCCCCCTCTGAGAGCCTCATTGGCACCCCCAGCAGCCAAGGTGTAGGTCTAGGTCTTCCTCATACTCTGAGTCAAGTAGATCCCACCGACATTGGCGGTCTCACTCTCGGCACCATGGGAGGCGGTGCCGCTGCTATTCTTCGTCTTCAGCCTCGTCGGGTGAGTAGAAGCTTCGGCACAAGTTGCATCGATGCTACAAAGACCTCATGTGGCAACAGTTGGTGTTGGACGGTCTGAAGACGACCCCAGCTCCCACAATGGTCATCACTTGGCTGTTGCCCGACAGACCAACACCGGTGCCTTCGGTGGAGCCAGTCGACACCGTTCCTGCCCCAGCAAAGCCAGTCCAGACTGTTCCAGTTCAGCCGAAGCTGGCTTCTCCATTGATTGTGGTGGAGCCGCCACCCAAGCAGCCGCTGACCAGGGCTCCGTCCAAGGTGTCTCAGTCAGCTAAGGGGCTTCTCCATTGGCTGTCAGTCACTCTCACACCTGACTGCCCATGGCAGGTCAAAAGTGAGTCGGGTGGTCACCTGCTTTTGCTCGGGGTCCAAGGATTCCTCTCTGTACTCCTGTCTGCTTGACATGGAGTTGTGGGGGATCTTTCGAGAGGGGAAGGACCCATTTCCTTCATGGGCATCCTCTGTCTCATCTCTGAGTCCACGGGGATGAAACTAGAGCCTGTCCAAAAGCAGGCTCGTTATCCCTTCACAGAAATTCTGGACAAAGGGGACTCTCCAACAGGAACTTTCCCAGTGGCCGAGGTCGTTGTTGACCCTGCTCTGGAGCTTTGGCAGTGCCCCACCTCATGCCCTGCACCCTCGGCCTGGATGGCTCGCAAATATGTGATGCCCACCAGTACCCTTTTGGGGTTCACGGAGCATCCCCCAGCTGAAGGGTTGGTGTCTGACTTCATGTTTAGGCGCTCAAGCAATACTGGGGATGTTTCTAGACCGCCAGGCAAGGAGCCCAGGAAATTGGACCACTCGGCTAAAAAGGTCTATGCTGCCACCTCGCTCAGCCTCCGCCAGGTGAGCTCGGCCTTCATGATGGCACACTTCTCCCATGCCCTTTTGGGTTCCCTGGATGAGGCGATTTCTCACCTTCCTGCAGAATTCCAGACCACAGTTGAGCAGGTCCGTGACCAGGGCTGGGCCGTGGCAAAATAGCAACTCGAGACAGCTCTGGACATTGGAGATGCCTGTGCCCGCTTGGTGGCAGCCGCAGTTGCCATGCACCATAGGACTTGGCTGTGGATCTCGATCTTCATGGCAGACACCCAGCACAAGCTGGCAGATGTACCATTCTTAGGCACCAACCTTTTTTGGCCCAGTGTGGAGGATCACCTCCAGCGTATTCCTTGAACTCTGTGACATCTGCCCAGAAGGACCCCAAGGGCTCCAAGCAGCAGAAGTGCAAGCCCTTTTGGTCCACTACTCTTGAGGCAAAACTAACCCAGCATCAGTCTGGCCAGCAGGCTCAGTCTTGGCAACCTCGGGCCAAGTCCATGGCTTTGGTGGTCCGAAAGCCTGGAGGGAAGGGACCCGGTGGCCCCTCAGCCAGGTCCTCCTCCTCCAAGCCTGCTTATTTATGGGATGAGGGGTGCCTCCCTCATGCCCGTCACACCTCCCCTGGGTCCTCGTGGGGGGCCGGCTCCACCACTTCCTTTCTGCCGGCTCCACTATTACCACAGACAGGTGGGTTCTGGAAGTGGTCGGTCAGGGTCTCCCTTTGGAGTTTGTGCAGTAGCCTCCCAGATGAGCCCACGCCCCACATGGAGGACATGGTATCTGCAGACACTCTTTGAGATGACATAACCCAGCTCCTCCGCAAGGAGGTCGTGGTTAGGGTAGCGGATCATCCAGAACACCCAGGGTTTGTCTTCAGGTACTTCCTGGTGCCAAAGTGGACTGGGGGGGCTGGCACCCCATTCTAGATCTGCACAACCTGAACAAATTCCTCAGATCTCCCACTTTCAGGATGATAACTCTGTCCCAGATCATACCATCTTTCGAGAAAAACAAGTAGTTTTGCTCCCTGGATCTCCAAGACACGTTCTTTCACATCCCGATTCATCCATCCCACCAAAGGTTCTTCCAGTTCCAAGCCAAGGGAACCCTCTATGAGATTCAGGCCATGCCATTCGGCCTCTCCTTGGCCCCCAGGGTCTTCACCAAATGCATAACAGTGGTGACAGCTTATCTGAGGTGACGAAGGGTCCAGGTGTACCCCACCTGAATGACTGACTGAATGCAGGTCCCTCCAGGCAGGAGGTGAAGCAGTCCAGGGATCTGGCCCTCCAGACCTGCATCAACCTTGGCCTCCTGGTTAATGAGGCTAAGTCAGAACTTGTGCCCTTGCAGGTGATCAGCTTTATTGGGGCAAAACTCAACTGTTGCCAAGTGAGAGAGTGGCTTCTGGCGGACAGAGTGGAGGTTCTCTTCTCCTTTGCCCAATCATTTCTGGTTGGGCACTTGCACCCTGCCCGGTACTTCCTGCGCCTTCGGGGTTACATGGTGGCCTGCACCAGCGTGGTCCAATGGGCCCATTGGCATATGCACTCCCTGCAATGGGAGCTGGCCAGCCAGGGGTCTCAGTGCAAGGGTCACCTCGACCAGCTGGTCACTGTGACCCAGCAGATGTGGGATGCCCTTCAGTGGTGACTAGTCACAGAGCATCTGCAAGAAGGGATCCCATTTGTCCGGCCCGAGCCGACAGTCATCCTGACAACCAATGCCTCTCTCACAGGTTGGGGTGCCCATCTGGGGGAACACAGAGTCCAAGAGCTCTGGACCCCCGAGGAGTCCCGATTCGCTCCGTTTGTTCAGGGTCAAGTGGTTTAAGTCCAGACAGACAATACCACGACCATGTACTACCTCAACAAGCAAGGTGGGATGCACTCCCTGCCTCTGTGCAAGGAAGCTGTCTGCATCTGGACTCTCGGGCACAGCCTGGAGGCAGATCTCTTAGCCATCCATGTGGCAGGAACCTCCAGTCAGCTGGCAGACTTCCTCTGCCGGGTAGGTGATGCATCTCACAAGTGGTCTCTTCATCCAGAGGTAGTGCACTTTCTGTTCTCCTGGTAGAGCAACCCTCAGGTGGACCTGTTTGCCTCCAAGGAGAATGCAAAGCCGAGGCTGCATTGTGCCCACCCCCCTCAGCAGGGCTCACTGCAGGGGGTTGCCTTCTCGAGGCTGTGGACCCCAGGCCTCTTTTATGCCTTCTCTCCACTTCCCTTGATCCACAAGGTGCTGCTTAAGGTCAGGAGGGACAAGGCATGGGTGATCCTGGTGGCTCCGGACTGGAAGCGCCAGTTTTGGTACCCCTATCTACTTAGCCTCAGCAACAGACTCCCAAGACATCTTCCCATATGCCCGGACCTGTTGTCCATCAATCAGGGGAAGGTACTCCACTGGAATCTTCAGTCCCTGCACCTGACAGCCTGGTTTCTGAGCAGCTAGATTTCCAGGCTTTCGGTCTCTCTGAAGATGTCCTCACTGTAGTGGAGGCATCCAGAAAGGAATCAACCAGAAAATGCTATGCCTTCAAATGGAAGAGATTCTCTATTTGGTGTCTGGGCAAGGGGCTGGACCCTTTGTCCTGTCCAGTGGCCAGCATTTTGGACTACCTCTGGTCTGTCTCCAAAGGGGGACTTTGGTCGATGACCCTTAAGGTGCACCTAGCAGCCATTTCTGCTTACTGAGTGCAGGCCGGTCAGCAGTCAGTGGTGCAGGAGAAGATGGTCCGGTGCTTTTTCAAAGGCTTAGATCAAATTTCCCCTCTGGTGCGTGAACCACCACCACCGTGGGACTTTTGAACCGTTGCACAGGTTTGGGATGTCTCACCTGTCATGGTAGAGCACCTTCTTGGTGGCCTTAAAGTAACCAGAAGGATCAGTGAGCTCCTGGTACTCTCCGTGGAGTCTCGTTACCTTGTCTTCCACAGGGACAAGGTTGTCCTGCGCCCCAACCCATAGTTCCTCCCAAAGGCTGTGTCAGAGTTTCACATGAACCAGGTGATGACTCTTCTGGTGTGCTCCTGAATCACACCTCGGAGGCCGAATGCAGGCTCCATACTTTGGACCTGAGGCAAGTACTCGCTTATTACATAGAGCACATGGACGGAGTTCGGGGAGAGGTTCATCAACTGTTTGTCACTTATGCTGAAGCTGCTCCTGGCAGACCTGCAGCCAAGCGGATGATTGGCAGGTGGATCACATCCTGCATTGATCTTTGTTATAGGTTGGTGGGTAGGAAGCCTCCCAGAGGGCTAAGGGCTCATTCCACCCACCTTACCACTGCGACGGTGGCTGCTTCTAGGGATGTCCTTATCTAGGAAAGATGCAGGTCTGCTACCTGGAAGTCAGCACACACTTTCATTTCTAATTGCTACATTGACCTCGAGTCATGCCGGGATGCTGATTTTGGGGCCTCAGTTCTCCAATCTCTGTTCCCTAAGTAGGGGATGTGCACCTTGCCTCCCTCCTCCTGGAGAACTGCTAGGAGTCTGCCAGAAGTGTGGATAGAACATCATACAAACGTCCCTAGAAACACAGGTTATTCACCTGTAACAGTAGTTCTAGGAGTGGTATATGATGTTCATCCACACGGACCCACCCGACCTCCCCTGGCTCAGGCGCACAATCACTGCTTCCAGCGGGCAGGATCTGGAATCATGGGGCAGAACCGAGGGATATATCACCTGGGTTGGTGGGAGGATCTAGCTTGAAGACTTTCCGGCATCTCTTACAGGGAAAGGACATGCCAGTGTGTGGATGAGCATCATATACCACTCCTAGAAGTACTGTTACAGGTGAGTAACCTGTGTTTGTTCTATATCTGGATGAGCCATCAGGCCACTATTTGCTGTCAGTTTCTGTGTTTCTGTATCCCTACATGTTCCACACTTCTACTGTGTGTAAAATATTATTCTTGCCTCCGTTTTAAAAAGCTTCCCTTGGGGCTGGTTTTGTTTTTTGTGTGTGTGTGTGTGTGCAATCTCTGGTATTGTAAACATTGTCTTTGAATGAGACGTTTAGGTTAGTGCACAGGAAACTATCCTGAACTGTTCTGTATAACAATAGGAGATTCCCACCCCCCCACCACCAATGCATCTTCTTTTCAGACTGAATACCCTAAAATGTATTCCTTTCCTCACAGGACAAGTTGGCAATGGGTCTCACAAGTGCAATTGCTTTTCCTTGAATTCTTCTAGTTGGTTGATGTCTTTTCTTATGTGGGGCAGCCAGAACAGTAAGTTATTATCTAAATGTGTCTTCACGTAGGACCTGTAAGGTGGTGTTATAACACCACTTGATCTGCTAACAAAGGCCTGTCTCATACAGCCCTGTACTTTCCTTGATTTGTTTGTGGCATGATCACATTGTGAGTTGCAGTATGTTTACAATCTTGCTTAACTATGACACCCAGATCCATCTTCTTACTGCTACTCATTATTTCTGTCGCATTTAAGCTGCATCACATCTGTTCTTCCTTTCCAAGTTTAGCAGCAAATCAGGTTGAACCTTATTCTTTTGGACCTGGCCCATTAAGATACTTGGCATGTCATTTTGAAGACGTCTTCCTTACTGTCAGCTGGACCACTGTTTCGTGTTGTAGAAAAATGTCATTTCCTAATTGCCAACATTCATATCTAGGTTGCAGATGTACTTTGCAAACAGTATTGGCCCCCAGCACCAAAAATGCTGGACTTCACATGTCAACCTAGCCTCCTCAGACAGAAACCTTTGTCAATCTTCTGCATACTGAACATATGATTTTAAGTGAAGAGGTTCTTCCTTTGGTGCCAGGAACATTTGTCTTCCATTATTTGGGAGCTGTCCAAGTTCTTTACTGTAAGTGGTCCCTAGCCCTGACTGTCTGCAGCCCATCTCCATGAAATTTCATATGGACACTGTGTGGGCCTTTAGGGTGAAAGCAGAAATCCAAATTGGAGTTTTGGTGTAGGATGTTAACCTCTGTTTTGAGGTACTCAACCATCTCTTTTCTGCTTTCTTCAAACGTCCTCTTCCATGGAATGTCAAACTGGTCCTCAGCAAGCTCTTGAAGAAGCTGTTGGAGCCCCTGGTCGAGCGTGATTGCAGCCTCAGGTTGAGCATGACTGCAGCCTCTGGGTGAGCATGACTGCTGCTTCTTGTTCTAAAATGTGGTGTTCCTAGTAGTTATTACATCAATCAGGATGGTCTGAGCTGCAATCACTTGTTATTGGCCTATACAGTTTGGTGTTCCATAAGGACAAGGTTATGTTACAAACTAATCCAGAGAGCTTCCAGGAATCGCTCTTCATTAATTCTTACTTATGGGTCTGGAGCCAAAGGCAGTAGGACCCCATGGGAGTCAGTTTCTTACAGGGAGAGAGCTGATGTTGAGTACTGACGGTGCCTGTGCACTTCACATGGTGCCATGCATGCCATCCACTAACCATGACTGGCTCCCTCAGCATCTCAGTTCTGTACTTCTTGCCATTGAGGAAACACCATGGGAGCTGCAGTGCCTTTCACCTTTCATCAATACTGAACACATATTTTTGTTCTGTAGTCACAGAAGAAGATGAGGGGACCACCATTAGGCAACATGAACAAATATGGGAGGGAGATGAACACCAGTCCATTTACAGAAGAAAGAGTCCTAAAAGAACTCACAAAACTGAAAGTGGACTAGGCAGTGGACCCAGATGGGATACACCCTAGAATATTAAGGGAACTACAGGAGGTGCTGGTGGCACCACTGGCAGCACTGTTCAACATGTCACTCGATATGGGAGTGGTTCTGGAGGAGGGTAGCTGTAGTCCATCTTCACAAAAGTGGCAGTAGGGAGGAGATTGGAAACTATAGACCTGTCAGCTTCACTTCAGTAATGGGGAAGATTATGGAATCACTACTTAAACAAAGGATCATGGAACATCTTGAATTCAGCAGTGTACAGGATTTAAGACAGCTTGGATTCACAGCAGGAAAGTTATATCAAGCAAATCTAATTGATTTCTTTAACTGGATGACTAAGGTCCTGGATCGGGGGGGAGTGGTGGATGTTGCCTACCTGGATTTCTGTAAGGCCTTCGAAACCATTCCACATAGAAGACTTGTGAACAAGCTGGACAGCCTGGGAGTGGGTCACAAGGTGGTAAACTGGGTTAGGAACTGGTTGAGTGATAGAAGATGGAGGATCGCGGTAATCAGTGTTCTATCTGAGGAAAGGAGGGTGACCAGAGGTGTGCCATGGATCAGTCCTGTGTCCAGTCCTGTTTAAAGTCTTCATAAGTGACATTGCGGAGGGGAAGGTGTGCCTCTTTGCGGATGACACTAAGATCTGCAACAGGATGGACAGTCCGGGAGGGGTGGAAAAAAATTAGGAGGGACCTAGATAAACTGGAGAATTGGTCCAGAGTATGGCAGCTGAGATTTAATGCAAAAAAGTGCAAAATCATACATTTGCAGTGCAAGAACCCAGGGGAGGACTACATAATGGGGGGGGGGACTGATGGTAACCAAACAGGAAAGAGAGTTGGGGGTAATCATATCTGATTACCTAAAGGTGACCAAACAATGTGCCAAGGCTGTGGGGCAAGCCAGTGGGATGCTGGGATGCATAGGTAGAGGTATCACCAGGAGAAGGAAGGAGGTGGTAATACCACTCTGCAGATCATTAGTAAGGTCACATTTGGGATACGGTGTCCAGTTCTGGAGGTCGCATCTCTGTAAGGACATAGGCTGGAGGCAGTTCAAAGAAGGACAACAAAGATGGTGCAGGGCCTGCACCAAAAGTCATATGAGGAGATACTGGGATACCTCAATATGTATACCCTGGAGGAGAGAAGAGATAGGAGATATGATGGAAACCTACAAGTATGTAAAAGGCATAAATAGGTTATCAGAGGGTAGCATCTTTCAGAAAAGATGTCCAAAAACACAGGGGCATGACATGAGGTTGGAAGGTGGTAGACTACGGGGTAGCTTGAGGAAGTATTTCTTCACAGAAAGGGTGGTGGAAACATGAAATAGGCTCCAAGAGTAGGTGGTGGGGGCAAACACAGTGGGGGGATTCAAGCATGCATGGGATAGGCATAGGGGAACTCTAGCAATAGGAACAACGAGGTAAAGCCAGAGAACAAGTAGGGTCTGTAGCTTTTACAGTAGGCAGGGAAAATGGGCAGACTTGATGGGCCTGGCGGTCCTTATCTACCATCAATTTCTACGTTTCTATCCTGAGTTACCACTTTCAAGTTCACAACACTCTTTCTTTCTCAGGTTATAATTTTTTTGACAATGCCAAAACCAGATAAGGGGGTTAAGAAGAAACACTGTTTGCCCCCCATTTTGCATCAGTGCCTCTGTGGAAAACAGATAGCAGTGATAGACCAGCTTCATTTATGGCTGCTTTCACCCAGGTCATAACCTGGATGAGTGCGATGCCTTCTTCTCCATGGACTATTGCACACTGGAATTCTATGTGATGAAGTGGTGTCCATCGATCCCACCCTTCAGAGGCCAGCATTACACTTGTCAGGCCAAGGTAAGGCCTTTGGGCCATCCCCTGGGCCCTTCCTGGGGCACCTAGTTCCATGGAAGTACAGGGTCCTCCTCAGCGTTGCCTTGCTGCGGCCTCTGAGACCCTGATGAGTGGGTCTAGTGGACAACCAGCTTCTTTCAGGTGTCTTGACTTTTATTTATTTTATTTAGCTTTTGTTAACCGGGTAAGTGCACTAGCCATAAAATGACTATTTTCAGGCATGACCCGGGAGAGTACAGGCATGCAGAAACTTAACAGGATAACAAATTGTAAGTGCTTTACATAAAATGAGTTAGAGAGGATACAATATATCTGAACATACAAAGTAAAGCGCTTTACATACAATGAGTTAAAGTGGATACAATATATCAGAGACATACAGAGTAGACCATTCGTAAGTTCATAGGTGCCTATCTATGCAATGACTAGAGTGGACCTTGGACAATAAATTTTCAGGTGGCACATCATATGAACAGAAACAAGGTACACAAAAACAGGTAATACAAAAGGAAGAAGTAACCATTGAGAGCAGGGGGTGTCATTAAGGAAAAGGTGGGTTAGTGAGGAAGAGGGGAACAAGCCATGAAATTAGATTATATGTGTGTATGTAAGTGTAAGGGAGATGCCTGCAGTGCAAGATTGTATATGGGCAGGGAAAGGGAGCCGGGTCAGGCTGAGGCAGTAAGAGGGTTATATAGAGGTGAGGAAATACTATTGTATGGCAAGAGACATCAGTCATTAGGTAGGGTGAAAGCAGGAACAGGTATCAGCAATCAGCAGATTCAAGCATGATTTTTCTCTTAGAGCATGTGTGGGAGCTAGAAAGTCTAATGTGAGGGAAGGGAATTCACAGCTGTGGAGTTCGCATGTTCAAATGCAACAGTTCCTTTCTCTCTGCATGCACCTCGGCAAATTCAGAAAGGATTTGTCAGCTGATCGTAGACCATGGAGTGTGTCCTGAGGAACAAGCATAGCAGCAAGACACCTAGGGGTTTGATTTCAAATTATTGAATCAATAAGAGAGCCAAAGTAGTATTTCCTACTAGCTAACTGAGACAGCCAACCAAGATCATTATAAAGCTGACAGTGGTGTTTAAGGCGAGGAGCAGAAGCATAGCGACATATGTTGTTTGAACCCCATAGTCTGTCTGCCTTGGGCAGCAGACATCCCTGATGGTGAGGCCAAAACTGTACACTCGGTCTTCTTTGGTGGATACCTCATTGTCAGTGCTTAGTGCCCACAGTACCTGGCACCATTTGTGGTGTTGATGAGCAGGGCAAAGCTAGCAGCAAAATTGGATCTCCTCAAGATATGGTTCACAATGTCAGGAGAGGAACTGAGACTGTGGTAAATCCTGTGATTGAAGTGGATCTTCCTGGACTTAGTCTTCGCCACTTATTTGCTGGGTTCTGAGCCAGAGGGGCTGGAACCCCACGGGAGCCAAAAATCTTCAGGAGGGTCGGCGCTGAGGTAGGACCATGCATGCGTGGCACCACAAGGCAGGCTCACACCATAAAGGCTATCTTGGTATCAACCTTCCGGTGACCTCAGTTCCTTTTTCCCTGCCATCAAGTGCGCTTCAGTGATGATGTCGCTCACCCACCGGGAGTCAGATCTTTATGTCTGTATGACAACAGCGTTTAGTTTGTTCAGTATTTATTTAGTGTGTATTATTTTCTTCAGTTTACAAAAAAAAAAGGTACCATTTTCTTCAGTTTCTTCAGCCCTACCGAGCAATGGTGTCTACCATGGATGGTGACTGTGATGTAGGTATTCTTCTTTTGAAGGCTCCTCTATCAGCTTGACTGAGTTTGGTTCACCACCCTCTATGGGGGGGTTCTGCACCCTCTATGGGGGGGTTCTGACCATGGGCCTCTTCTGGGCTGGCTGGTCCTTGGGAGTGTGGTTTGGGCCTGGCTCCAGACTTAAGCTTCTGACGCATGCTCTGGCACCGCATCTGATCCTGGCTTTTGCCTCTTCTGACCTGGCTGTTCAGGATGGGGGACAGTCTTCCCGTAAACACAAAAAGAAGTGGTCCCACTCCCAATACAGATCGAGGACCCAGCACTGCTTGACCTCAGGTTCTTCTTCTTCCCACTGGAAGGGAAGAAACAGTACTGCTCGCGGTCACCCACTGGTATGTCAACTAAGAAAACTTTTAGGGCTGCAAGCCATTGGCTTTCTCTGACACCATTGGCTTCCCTGCCATCATCTGCTCACAGCCATTCGAGGTCTCAGACCCAGAGCCCTTTTCTGTCCATTAGTGGGGTCTCCAGGAGGCAGTTTCATCAGTAGGCAGCTGTTATGGAGCAGTGGATACAGCATCTGGCTCATCTTCCTCTGCCTGCAGACCTAGTGCCGGGGTCTTTGGACTTGGGCTTCTTGAGACTACAGTGGAAGAGTAAGAGTCCAGCAGAGTGATTGCCTCCACCAATGGATTATTTTCCCTTAACGGGGACCATGCTGCCAATGCCGGTTCCACATGCCATTCTCCCTCACTCTGTTTCCTCGTAGGGATCGGCACTGGTACCATCTCCAGCCTCTTCTGGGCTGGCTGGTCCTTGGGAGTGTGGTTTGGGTCTGGCTCCAGACTTAAGCTTCTGACGCATGCTCTGGCACCGTATGTGATCCTGGCTTTTGCCTCTTCTGACCTGGCTGTTCAGTCGGCACCACCTCCGGTGCTGGGACCCTTGGGGAGGGCTCAGTGCCATGTTCTTTTGTGCCGGTGCTGGCTATAACACTGGCTTCTCTTTTGGTGCTGATATCACCTGTCTTTCCTACACCTAGGTCTGGGAGAGGCCTTTTAGGGTCCACCCCCTTCATTTTGAGGGGGATTTAGAGGGGTACGAATATGACTCTGACCTCATCCTTTCAGAGGGCAAGGACGATGACACTTTTTACAGTCTGGAGGATAAGTTAGACCTTGTTAAAGAATATGCAGGCTGCCCTGGTTCTTGAGACTTCGGCCCTCAACCTCAACGGCTACGTATTGAGTGGCTCCATGTGCCAAATATTCCAGTTAACCTCACACCCTCAATTCCTCCAGTTTTTGAAACCCTTTCAGAGGCAGCGTAGGCCAGGCCTGTCACTATTCCTTCCATTTGTAAGTCAGTGGACCTGAAGTATTCTTGCCCGAAGGATAGACCAATTTTGCCTTCCCAGCCTGTCGCGGACAAAATTGTCATCCTGGCGGAAAATAACAAGGCCATCCTTCCACAAGAGGTTATGGCACACTCTATTGATAAGGAATCTCATAAGATTGACACTATGGGTAAGAGAGATTTTGCAGCAGTGACTTCGGGCATGCGAATAGCCAGTTATCAGGGACATTTCTTCCAATACAAGTATGCCCTCTGAACTTCCCTTAAATCTCTGCCAGAGTCTGATACTATGCAGACACTTCTTCAGACTGTTATCCATGGTATAGAGCAGTGATACGCAGTCCTAACTGGTTCTGGAGCCACGTGAGTTGTCAGCGTTAGCCAAGGGGCCACAACATGCACCTTATACGAAATATGGCACACACACTTCAAATGTATAATTTAAAAAACATTTTATTGCATTTAGTAAAAACATTTGCACAGTCTGACAGTGGAAAATGCTCTGAAGTATGCCTCTGGCAAACTATTAAACAGCTACTGATGCCTCAAAGCAAACTTTAAAAAACATAATTAGGTGCAATACTGCTTGCATTCCTTTTATATTTTGTATATTTCTCCTCCCCATAACTAATTACTAAGGAAATGTGTATGACTATATGGGGTCGGATTTTTAAAGCCCCTAGAATGGTGTAAGATGCATGTGTCCAACATGTTGGCACAGCTTCTCTTACCTAGCATAGCTGGTGCTCCACCTGTTGCTATGGCTGTAATTTTCTCTGGTGCCACATCAAACTTTTTCAGTGCGTTCATTGCTGCATTGTTATGTCCTCTCATTTGGTACCTGATTGCAGTGGTACCATATCCAATAGGTCTTCAGTCACATCGAAGTCCTGAGTAGTTGCTCTGACAAAAATCAATAACTGTAGGACATCATTAATATCCAGACTTTCATCCATTGCAATGCTTATGGTGATCTATCCTCTTCTAGCCCTTATTTGTATATATGTTTTTTTTTATGTAACTCTGTGTATCTGTAAATGCCATGTGGTACATGCCAATGCGAAGGGAATGGATTGTGTTTCTCTAAAATGGCTGATATGCCTGTAACTTGGGTTCTAAGAGAAACTGGGATTCCCATGGGAAACTAGACATTGCATTTCCTGGCTAGCTAACAGAGGGGTTGTAAACCATGCTGTCAGGAACAGAATGCCTTGATCACCAGGAAGCAGTTGTAAAATGCTACATTTTATTGGGTAACAGGAAAGAAGCAGGTTTCCTAGCAAACCTATGTGATATTTTAACAGGACACTGTGAATTGGCTCAGAGGATATATATGGATACATCAAAGTTTTAGCTTTGACTGTCCTGTTACTGGTAAATTATTGAGGCAGAACACTGTGTTGAAAGCTGGGTGACAAAGCCCCCCCCCCCACAGCACACTAACATTCTTTCTAAGTGCCAAGACTTTGGGAAAACCCAAGAGTGACACCCAGCGGCCTAAAGTAGAAGTGGCCAGCCCCTGTTCCCCAACTTGGGAGTGGTCATTTATTTAAGCTCTCCAGTCCAGAGCATCCTGTCATTCTGTTTGGATGTTCTTCACCTGTCCTGTTTGGATGTTCGTCACCTGTCCTAAACACAACAGGACACAGCACCCAGCCACTAACACAGGAACTGAGATTTTGCAAAACAAAGATTCTTTGGGCTTTTGAAATTCTTCATAAAAGGTAGACTTACCAGACCAGTTTCTAGTACTTTATTTCTGTGTAATTTCTCATATTCTGCTTATCATACTGTAACCTAAATTAATATATGTTCTCTTTTAGTTGTACTGCAGTTTATTTAAATATTTTTAGTAAAATCTTTGTTTCCTAAAGAATTCTGCCTGTGTGAGAGTTTTAATTTTGTAAGTGTGACTGTAGAAGATTTATTAATAATCTGTGACAACTGTTACTTGCTTAGAGGGGTCATGGATAGCAACCAAATTAAAAGGGTCTGTAGGGACAATCCGGACAGATTTCAGGAGAATACCAGAGTCTCATACGAATATGCTGGGGGTGTGAACTGAGCAATTGCATGTCCTGTAGGGTGAAGACCAAATCAGGTGGTGCGCTGCTACCCCAAAGAGAGTGTAAGATTTGGGCCTTCCTCTTGTGTGTAATAGCTGCAAAAAAGGGTTCATATTTGGCCGCAAGACTCGAGACTAGTATTGTGCCCTGATCCAAAGTATAGAGGGATACTCTGGGACCTGGTGGTGAATGTTCAGTTGTAAATCCATCAAGCACTCTGGCAGGACACGAGGAGAGTATCCCTGTTTTCCCATTCCGTCACAGATTGCACTTGGGATGGGCAATGTGAGCTCAGTGATCTGACCCTCATGAGTGAGTTTGTGACAGATGTGGTGCACAGTGGTGGGATCTGATAGATTTGGTTGCACTGCAATTTGAGAGATTGGTGGCCACAGGCATAACAGTTGGGCTTGATTCCAAGTGCAGTGTATCAGATTGTTAAACTGAAAACAGTTCACACACAATCACAGCAGAGATTTTAAAAATATATATAGTTTGGTTATAGTATCAAGTTCCCTACCTGTTTTTTTTTTTCTTGGGTGCAAGCTAGTGTAGCAGTAGTTAGGGAAGATGACTTCCATCTACAGAGAATGCACTGCAGAATACCTGAAGCAGTTGTGCCAGGAGAGAGGAGTCCAGTACAAAGGGCGAGCCAAAAAGCACCTCGTGGTGTCTCTTGTGGCAGCCAATGAACTAGCAGCTGCCCAGAACCTCAAGTCACGGCCAGTGACTGAAAAGGATCAGAGCCTGGGCGTGGGGATGCCAGGGTCCATTGCAGAGTCTAATCCCAATGAGGCAGACAGTGAGACCAGAAAGAACCCAGAGACAGCAGCAGGGGAAGGTCACCACAGGGCTGCAGCTGGATGGGATCAGGCTGCAGCTGGAGCTGAGGAGATTGGAACTGGAATTCGAGCAGAAAAGGTTTGAAGCCCAGCAGCAAAGGGAATCTGAGCAGAGGAGGTTCAAGCTGGAAATGCAGGAAGAAGAAAACCAGCGTCGGAGATGGAGAGAGGCCAAGGAAAGAGAAAAACAGCTTCAGCGAGAGGCAGAGGAAAGGGAAAAATGGCACCAGAGAGAATTTGAGCTGCAGAAGCTAAATCCAATGACCAGCACCAGAGGAGGTAAGTGGCAGGGGTGAACCTGGAACTCCAGGACTGTGGTACAAGTTAAATTATAAATGAATAGCTGAATTTAAAGAGGGGGAGGATATGGATGCATTTTTGAATTTGTTTGAAAAGGCCTGTATTCAGGCAGAAATACCCACGGAGTCCTGGAGCTTCCAGCCATCCACGCTACTTACTTGGAAAGGTCTTGAAGCATTAGCTCAAATGGACAATCAGGACAGTAGTGATTATAAGAAACTTAAAGCTGCATTGCTTAAAAAGTATGAGTTAACTCCTGAAGCATACAGGGTTAAGTTCCATAAGCTCTGAAGAAGCCCAGACATGAACTGTGAGGAACTAGCCACAAAACAATGTCAGTTTTTGAAACATTGGTGCAAGAGAGTGGAAGCAAACTCTGTAGAGAAAATTGAGGAGGTGGTTCTTTTGGAACAATTCTTTTGGGCTTGCCCAGCAGAGGTAAAAACCTAGTTAGAGGACCAAGCCCCAAAACACCGCAGCAGGCTGCTGAGCTCTCACAGCGCTATGCCAGGAGCAGGACTGCTCTGAAAGGGAGTGGGGCGAGCGTGGCAGCGCAGAAGGGGAAAGCGTGCCTCCAGGGCAGCTAAAACTCTTACTGCCTCCACAGGAGGGAAGCCACAGGTTAAAAAAATGGATTTCTCTGACAAAAGAAATGATTGTTGGTTTTGCAAACAGCCAGTGCATCTTGCAAGACAATGTCCTAAAAAGGCACAGAGCAGACAAATTGGTGCTCAAATAGAGTTGGGTGCACTGTGTATCCCAGAAAGCGGGAGCACATACACCCGGTTACTGTAAATGGGGTGCACAGTCATGGGCTAAGGGACATGGGGGCACCTCTTACTTTAGTAAAAGGGGATTTGGTTGAGCCTGAACACCTTATACCTAATCAGTTTGTAACAGTAAGGGGATTCACTGTGGAGGAGAAAACCCTGCCACTTGCTAGTGTTCTCCTGAACTGGGGTGAGACAGGACAGAGGGTACAAAAGGTGGCAGTTGCAGACAATCTCACCCTGGATGTGGTAATAGGGAACAATCTCCAGCAGGGGGTGGTGTGTGCAGTTACCTGGAATATGACAGCCAAGGCTGATTGTAGTTCCCTGGACCCCATAGAAGCCCCTGTAGAAAACAATGGGAGTCTGGTTCCCCAGCCAGTGTCCCCGAACATGGAGAGTAGTGAAAGGGAGGTAGGACTTCCCCACCTAGCAGTTCACAAAACAGCTACAGAAAGTTACTATGAGGAGGAAGAGGTAACCAATGGTCAAATGGTTAGGGATGGCAGCAACCCTGAATGCCCTGATGCTAGAGCTATGGAACCTAATTTAGAAACTGAAGGGGACATGTCCCAGGTCTTTGGAAAATATAAAGATTTTGCAGCTGCTCAAAGGACTGACCCTAGTTTGGAGAGGCTGGAGGCTTGGGCAGAATCTGACAGGACACAGGGAGGTGACATGAGACATAGGGTATTTTGGAACAATGGACTGTTGTATATGCAGGATGTAAGGACAGAGGGAGGGGTGATGGGCAGGCAGCTTGTTGCTCCCCAGGGGTACCGTGAATGGTTGCTCAAGATCGCATATTTGATATTCCCATGTCCAGACATCTCAGAATCATGCACACCATGCAGCAATTGGCCCAGAATTTCTACTGCCCCAACTTCACCCAGCAGGTGAAGGAATATTGCAGGTCTTGTCACTGTTGCCAACAAATAGGGAAGGCAGGTAATAAAACCCAAACCACCCTTATTCCCCTGCCCATTGTGGAGGAGCCATTCCAGAGGGTAGGAATGGATATTGTGGGACCTTTGAGTACCTCCAGCTCCTCCGGGAAGAGGTTTATCCTGACGGTGGTCAATTATGCCACCAGATACCCAGAGGCAGTGGACCTTTCCTCACTTAGGACAGACAAAGTGGCTGACGCCTTGCTAGGGATTTTCTCCCATGTCGGGTTTCCACAGGAGTTTATCACTGATCAAGGGGGTTCCTTCATGTTTGATCTGTTGAAGTGTTTGTGGGAGAAGTGGGGAGCAGTGCAGAGATGCACAACACATATCACCCGCAAGCCAGTGAGCTTGTGGAAAGGTTTAATGGAACCCTAAAATCAATGCTCCAAGCATTTGCTGAACAGCATGGGAGGGACTGGGAGAAATACCTTCCTCACCTTTTCGTGTACAGTGAAGTGCACCAAGAGTCGACAAGGTTTTCCCCTTTTGCATTCTTATTGATGTAGGGTGCATGGGCCCCTAGACTTGGTCCAGGAAGATTGGGAAGGCAAGCATACCACCCAGGAACTCCTATAATGGAATATGTCCTAAAGTTTGGGGAAGAGCTAAAGGAGCTTATGGGAGCAGCCCAGAGCAAGCACTCAGCCACCCAGCAGAAGCAAAAGGTCTGGTATGACTGCAGAGCCAGAGCTTACTCATATGGTGTAGGTCAGGAAGTCATGGCCCTAATCCCAGTCCAGAAAGATAAGCTGCAGGCTGAGTGGGCAGGACCATACAAAGTAGACAAGTGAATGATGTAAACTACATTGTAGAACTGACAAACAGGAGACATACCCATAGAATGTACCATGTTAACATGATGAAGCCATATGCAAATAGGGCTGACATGGTATTTGCAGTGTATAGTCCTGGGGAGGGGATGGACGAAGCAGACCCCCTACTGGACTGGCTGGAGGAAAGCAAGTGGCAGTCCTCTGTGAAGGCAATCAAACTTTCACCCCAGATGACCCTAGAACAGTCCCAAGAAGTGAGGGAGGTTTTGGAGGACTTTGCCCCCTTTGTTTACAACCAAGCTTAGACGTACCTCCTTAGCGACACACGACATAGACACAGGAACGCAAGCACCCATCCGACAGACAGCCTACCGGGTGTCCAAGGCCATCCTAAAGGACAATAGGAGGGGAGGTGGAGGAAATGCTGGATTTAGGGGTAATCCAGAAATCACATAGTCCCTGGGCCTCACCAGTAGTCCTTGTTCCCAAGCCAGACAGCTCTGCTCGCTTCTGTGTACATTGTTGGGGACTCAATGCAGTCATGATGTCTGACACCCACCTAATGCCATGGACAGATGAATTACTGGACAAGTTGAGTGGGGCAACATATCTTACCACCATTGACCTGACAAAAGGGTAATGGCAGGTTGAGTTAACTGACAGAGCTAGGGAGAGGTTGGCCTTCATCACTCCGATAGGATTATTCGAGTTCAGGGTAATGCCTTTTGGAATGAAGATTGCCCCTGCCACCTTCCAAAGGTGGGTGAACCAGGTATTACATGGTACTGAAGAGTACTCTGTGGTGTACCTGGATGATATTGCCATCTTCAGTGCCAGCTGGAAGGAACACCTGTGTCACCTAAGGGAAGTGTTGGGCAGGATACTGAGGGCAGGGCTCACTGTCAAGGCTGAAAAGTGCCATGTGGCCATAACGGAGATGGCATACCTAGGACATGTAGTAGGGCGGGGCAACTTCACCCTAATCAAGCCAAGGTTAAGGCAATAGAGGCATGGCCCAGACAGGAAACCCAGAAGTAAGTTCAGAGTTTCCTAGGGACCGCTGGGTACTATCGTAAGTTTGTACAAAATTACAGTACCCTGGCAGCTTCCCTATCTGGCCTGCTGAAGAAAAGAATGCCCAAAAAAGATAAAATGGGAACCAGCCTGTGAACGAGCCTTTACACAGGTAAAGAAGGCACTGTGTGGTGTTCCTGTGTTGGCCAGTCCAGACTACAGTAAGCCATTTGTAGTCCAGACAGATGCTTCAGATGTGGGGATTGGAGCTGTCCTCAGTCAAGCCAAGGGAAAGATCATCCACTAGTGTACCTTAGTAAAAAGTTGCTTCCTCGGGGACAGGCCTATTCCACAGTCAAGAAGGAGTGCCTTGCGCTGGTATGGACCCTGAAGAAATTAGAGCCGTACCTCTACGGGAGGCACTTTGAGGTGCAGACTGGTCATAACCCCCTGCTGTGGCTGACGTAGATGGCTAAAATGAATGGTCGTCATTTGAGATGGAACATTGCCTTACAGGGCTATGATATGACCATTGCCCACAGGGCAGGATCCGTGAATGCCAATGCAGATGGGCTATCTTGCCAGCTAGAGCAATGAACAGAATTTGTGAAACTCATACTTTGCTAAGGATGGAGTCCCACAAATTCCATCTAGGAGGAAGGAGTGTGGTGATCTACCCAACTTCTAGCCCTTATTTGTATATAATATTGTTGTATATATGTTTTTTTTATGTAACTCTGTATCTGTAAATGTCACATGGTACATGCCAATGCGAAGGGAATGGATTGTGTTTCTTTAAAATGGCTGATATGCCTGTAACTTGGGTTCTAAGAGAAATTGGGATTCCCTTGGGATACTAGACATGACATTTCCTGGCTAGCTAACAGAGGGATCGTAAACCATGCTCTCAGAAACAGACTGCTTTGATCACCAGGAAGCTGTTGTAAAATGCTACATTGTATTGGGTAACAGGAAAGAAGTATGCTTCCTTCCAAACCTATGTGATAATTGAACAGGACACTGTGAATTAGCTCAGAGGATGTAGTGTATAGTAGCTTTATTTCGCTGGAATTTTTATTTTGCTATAATCGCTACTCGATGTCAAACAGCGAAATTAAGGAGTCAGTGGAATTTATGAGATTGCTAGGTTTACACTGTGTTGTACCACTACATTTTAAAGCCACCTCTGTCCTGATCTGCACCACTTACCCAGCCATTCACTCGTCGACACGTTCTCTCGTCGACACACATCCATTCTAGCTCTAGTAGATACCCAAGTAGATACGACACAACTCAAAAATTAATTCATTAATGTTTATTTTGATATGTATTTAAAAAGAAAGCAAACAGCTATGATGAGCTTGTTTCTGCCCTTCTGCCCTAAGCCACGTGGTTTAACATCCTGACTCCGCAACATTCAGTTTCCTCATCATCAGCTTCGCCTCTGGTTGGCATGGCACCTGAAATCCTCAAACTGTGGACAATGTTTTTAAGTTTTTCCTCCAAATTTGCCAGCATCATTGTTGGTCTGCCACTTGGCTTTCTGGGCAGCACAGGAGTGAGCTGTTTCTGAAAACTCGAGCGCTAAATCAAAGTGGTGCGATTTCACTCGAACAGCTGATACAGCGAAATAAATGGGATGCGAATTAAAGGTATTATATAGTACATGGATACATCAGAGTTTTAGCTTTGACTGTCCTGTTACTAGTAAATTGTCGAAAGCTGGGTGACAAAGGTTCCCCCCAGCACACTGACATTCTTTCTAAGTGCCAAGACTTTGGGAAAGCCCAAGAGTGACACCTGGTGGCCTAAAGTCGAAGTGACCAGCCCCTGTTCCCCAACTTGGGAGTGGTCATCTATTTAAATTCTCCAGCCCAGAGCATCCTGTCATTCTGATTTTCTTCTCCTGCCCTAAACACAACAGGACACAGCACCCAGCTGCTAACAGAAGGACTAAGATTTTGCAAAGCTAAGATTCTTTGGACTTTTGAAATTCTTCATAAAAGGTAGACTTAGTGAACCAGTTCCTAGTACGTTATTTCTGTGTAATTTCTCATGTTCTGCTTATCATACTGTAACCTAAATTAATGTATGTTCTCTTTTAGTTGTACTGCATTTATTTAAAATATTTTTAATAAAACCTTTGTTTCCTAAAGAATTCTGCCTGCATGAGAGTTTTTATATTGTAAGGGTGACTGTAGAAGATTTATTAATAATATGTGACAACTGTTACTTGCTTAGAAGGGTCATGGATAGCAACCAAATTAAAAGGGTCTTTGGGGACAATCCGGACAGATTTCGGGAGAATACCAGAGTCTTATATGAGTCTGCTGGGGGTGTGAACTGGGTCATTGCATGTCCTGTAGGGCAAAGACCAAATCAGGTGGTGTGCTGCTACCCCAGAGAGAGTGTAACATGTGTGCCTTCCTTCTGTGTGTAATAGCCTTGAAAAAGGGTTCATATTTAGCCACAAGACTTGAGACTGGTATTGTGCTCTGATTCAAAGTATAGGGAGATACTCTGGGACCTGGTGGTGACTATTCAGTTGTAAACCCAGCAAGCACTCTGCAAGGACACGAGGAAGGTATCCCTGATTTCCCACTCCCTGTCACAGATTGCACTTAGGGGTAGGCACTGTGAGCTCAGTGATCTGACCCTCATGAGTGAGTTTGTGACAATGTTGACAAATTCAGAGGTTGAGAACTTATCTTTCAATAGATGTTCAATGTTCTCTGCAATATCGGAAGACCTCCTTGCCACAGTAAAATCAGTTGTATATTTCTAAGCTCTTTTTGTAGCTCTGTCTTATCTAGGAATATTGTTGAACAAGCAGTTAAAATGCAGTATTTTAATCATCTCACCGTCAAAGTATAATTTTTATCTTTTTTATTATTTTGTTGATTATTTTGTAAGAAGCAAATGTAACTTACTGGCTTGTGTTACACACCTTTCGAAACATTGATTTTTGATTCAGCCTTCGCTGTTTCAGTTTGTGCAGTTTATGCTCTCTACGTTCACTGCGAGGTGGGAAATCATGATCAGATGTAATGTGAGTTGTGATGTAATGTCTCTCAAGATTAGATCTCTTGAAGTGAGCTCAGGTAGCATCGCGTAACAGAGAGACTTTTACCACCGCCACGCTTTACAAAGAAAAACTGTTTCCTATTCTTGAAGGAAGCATCGGTATTCATCCTCATACTTTCTTTTTTTTTACAGGTTGCCATTCTCTTTAATTTGGTCTTTGGTCTCTGTTCAGATCACAGCCAACAGCGAGTTCACAGCACAGCCCAACAGCGGTTCAGTTTAACGTGATCACTGATCAGTGCTCAGTGCTGTTTATTGGCCTGGAACACAGATAATAAATCTGTGGTATTACTAAAACTAAAAACATCAATGAACCCTATGTTTATTTACTTGAGTTGAAAATAAATCTGGGATATTTAATCTCCATTGACTGCATGGTCGAACAGTGAGTTCAGAGCACATACAGCACAGTCCAGCATGATCGGTGATATGTTCACCTTAATTATGGTGCTACCATCAAAACAAAACTAGCTGATCTGAAAGCATCACTCAACGTGCTGTTTATTTGCCTGGAACACATTAAATAAATCTGTGGGATTACTGAAATCATCCATGAACCTGCTATTTATTGACCTGAAATGAAAGTAAACTCTGTTCCCTACACAGCCAAACTGCAGGTTAACAGCACAGACAGCACAGCCCAAGCGGTTCTGTAAGATTAGTGATCAGTTTAACGATGGTGCTAAAATACAAACCAAAATAGCTGAAATAAAAGTATCAATGAACCCAGTGTTTATTTGACTGAAATAAAATTAAGCTGTGGTACTTCATATCAGTTCACTGCATGGCCGAACAGCGGATTAATAGCCCAGACAGCACAGCCCAGCGTGATCAGTGATCAGTTCACTTTTATTATAGTGCTACCATCAAAACAAAACCAGCTGATCTAAAATCATCAATGAATGTGCTGTTTATCTGCAGGGAATACATAAAATACATCTGTGGAATTATTACAATATTCCATGAAACTGTTATTTATTTACCTGAAATGCAGTTAAAGTCTGTTCTTTGCACAACCAAACAGCGGGTTAATAGCACAGCATAGCACAAGCAGTTCAGTGTGATCAGTAATCAGTGTAATTATAGTGCTGAAATCCTAACCAAACTAGCTGAACTTAAATCATCAATTAATTTGATGGTTATTTGCCTGAGATTAAATTAAACTGTAGTACTTCATCTTCATTCACAGCACAACCAAACAAATTATATCACAGACAACCCAGACCAAGCAGTTCAGCATGATCAGTAATGTTAACCATAACCATTTTATTTATTTATTTTTGTGCTTTGAAGTAGAGATGGACGAAGAGGCCAAAATTCGCTCTGCGGAGTGATTCGTGGAGTAATGCGGAATCTGCGAAGTGTCCATAATGCGAAGCGGTGTACTTCACATCATAATGGGGAACACAAATTCCATTGAAACCAATGACTTTATGTTATTCCGCCTTCCCCAAACCACTTCTCCTCCAATTTTAAGGTGAAGTATATTGAAATCAATGTACTTCGCATCACTTTGCCTTGTTATGGAGCTCTAAGGCTAATTTGCAGTGCTTCATGGGATTGCAGGTCACATGGGCTCTAGATTGTTCTACACAGCCTCAGTTCTGTGTGGTGTGTGTGTAGTGGAAGATGGAGACAGTTTCCTCTCAGAGCTCTGCAATTCAAATCCTCTAAAAGCTATTTAAAAAAGCCTTTTTGAGCCATTTTTTTTGCCCAAAATTGAGTGAATCGATTGAGTGCATCGATCTCCTGTGCTCATATCATTGCATGTTTATTGTTTGTGTGTGGATTTTGAATGTTAATATAGAACAGTAAGTCTGTGTAATGTGAAGTGTGCTTTGGGGGAGGGGCATATCTGTGGTGTAGGTAGATTAACTGGCAGAAAAAGGCAGTCTTTCTGTTTTGGTTATATTTTTCTTGTATAATGTGTTAATGTATACACAGTAATATTTTCAGTAATTCTTGACATTTGTTTGCTGATTGTAGTGGTGCAGCAGTGTATAATTTGTTTGTTCAAAACATTTGGTTATATTGCTAAAGGTTTTCGATTTGCTACTCAATACGTGTGTGTGTGATGCGAACCATTAAATCAGACAGCTTTTATTGTACCAGAGTAGTTGCAGCAATGTGAACCTGTTATCCACCGCACCTGCGTGAATTTTTTATACTGCTTTGTGGTATCTTTACTGGTAGTGGACTGTTACTGCCGTGCACTGCACTTACCCCCCAACCAGCAAAATATATTCTTTTCCAGATTTGGATTTGTGACTTGTGAGCACTGGTTATGTGTTGTTGTGCATTTGCGTCTGACTCTGCATCTCTTGAGTGCACAACGCAATCTTAATCTGTCTTTGCATTTGCAGTACATCATTAATTCTGGGAGACTTTGCATTTCTTGTTACGCTCTCATTTCACTTCGTCAGCACTGGGGAATTTTCTGGACTCAAGACAGTAGCATTTTGGGTATACAAATTAATTATGGTGACTGTGTGTGGCCACTGCTCGCATGATGGAGTGAACCATTAATTCTGGTAGACTGCATTTCTTGTTACCCTCTCATTTCACTTCACTTCACCAGCACTGGGGAATTTTCTGGACACAAGACATTAGCATTTTGGGGATGCACATTAATTCTGGTGATTGTGTGTGGCCACTGTGCGCATGACTGTGTGTGCCATTAATTCTGGGAGTCTTTGCATTTCTTATTACGCTCTCATTTCACTTCGTCAGCACTGGGGAATTTTCTAAACACAAGACCGTAGCATTTTGGGAATGCAGATTAATTCTGGTGACTGTGTGTGACCACTGTGCGCATGACTGAGTGTGCCATTAATTCTGGGAGGCTTTGTATTTCTTGTTGTGCTCTCATTTCACTTCGTCAGCACAGGGGAGTTTTCTGGACACAAGACAGTAACATTTTGGGGATGCACGTTAATTCTTGAGGATGTGTGTGTGGTGGCACTGGGGGGGCTGCCAATATTGTTGCCCCTCCACCTTACTTCACTTTAAGGCAGAATGACAATGCAAAGTAATAATTACAAGGCGTAGTGAGCCTTTCCTATTGGCCACTCTGCATAGTGGAGTGACCCACTTCACGTTCACTTTGCCAGCGGAATTTAATTTTGCTGCATCTCTACTTTGAAGAGGTACAAGTTATGGGGTGCTAAGCATGTGACTAATCAGATCTTAATAACACTACAGTGCTAACATAGATCTATGGAACTTACTTCAAGGGGGCTCTTGCAGCAGGTAACTCCTTTAGGACTGAAATTGGCAGGTGCCAGGACCCCACGGAAAAATTCTAACTAGCAGTATACAGTGGCAGACTGCCCCCAGTGTCAGCCCATCACGTATGGTATAAAAGGGGCAGTCCCCCAGTCCATCCCTAGTTCTTTTCATGCTGTTGACCCCGTAAGTCGGACCTCCATGGATGCCTTCAGCTAGTCAACCACCATCTTTCTTTATGCTTTACCTGTGCTTTATTTTCTCTAAAACAACTTGCATTCACAGGTTCCTTTGCATGTCTTCTTCTCCATCCTCCTCAGTCGAGCAGTGGCGATTGAAATGTGCGAGCAGCAAGCAGATCCCCCACAAGGACAGCCATTCGGCTTGCCTATTCTGCCTAGGCCCAAACCATGACAGAGAGGCCTGTCAACATTGCCAAGATTTCAATCAGTGCACTCAGCTCTGCTGCCAGAAGACCTTAGAAGCCTTCTTGCTTTCCAAAAAGCTAACCAAGATGGAGAAACAGCTTCACTGAAAAAGTTCATCTTTTTCCCCAGCCTCTGGGGCCTCTGCTGCCTGTTCTTCCCATAAGGAGAGGAAATCAAGTGGCAAACACAAGCACCAGGAGAAGCATAAGTAGAAATCCAAGTTGGATTCCCACACTAGGTCCCTGACCAAGTTGGTGACTGTTTCTGGGTCTTCCCCCCACGTGGAGTTGGCTCCTTCCACCACAGCAGCCCCCCCCCTTCCTCTGGGCTCCTGGTGGCCAAACCTCCCTCCCTTCTTACTGTCTTGGGAGGAGGTCCTTCAGGACTCAGGACTTCATCCCCACCTCTTAGCAACTGAAACTTTGGCTCTCTGGTTCCTGTGGGCTCCAAGCCAAGTGGCTGTGCTGGTGGATCTTTGGGCAGCAGTTGTTTGCCTGTCACTCTCCCAGCCAGGATGTTTGCTGAGTCCTCCACCGACATCAGGGGCCAACTTCAACAGGTGACGCCTGGGACAGATGCCTTTTTCCCCGCAGGAAAGAGGTGCCTTCGTCCCACTCGTGAGCCAGCTTCCCAGTTCAGGCGACTCCTTCTAGGCAGGTGCCTGCCGGATCATCTAACTGGTACCCGCCTACACCTGGCCTTTCAACGCTGGCTTCTCTGATTACCCAGTCATCACCTAACCCTGCTAAGTCACTGGCTGGGCCTGACACCCACCCTCAGCCGATGCCCGATGGCCTGACATCCAGTTCAGACTGTCCGATGCCAGATGGTTCTATCCCTCAGGGACCGATGCCAGGTAACCCAGATCAGTCTACTCTGATGCCTGAGTTACCCCAGCCTGATGACCAGATGCTGTGGCCCTCTAAGCCTTACCCCCCCGATGCTAGACTCACCAGCCCTGCCACTCAACCCTCCACAAGCTTTGAATGAGCTCTTTGCGGCCTGGTGGGCCTATTTTAAAGACAAAGAGACCCCTAGGGAACCCTCCAAGCCTACTCCTCAGTGGTCACCTCCTCACAAGCCTCCGGTTCACCCACCTAGCCTTCTGCTTGGGGGACCACTCTGACACCGGATGATGCTGATACCACCAACTGATAGTGCAGCCATGCAAGCAACCCCATTTGCATTCACCCTCCCCAGAGTCTAGGGTTTTGGATGGATACTTCTCTTAGGGCCATGATGACTCCAACCTTCCATCAGAGCCCGAGGGTGCTAAGGACATCCCTTGTTTCCTGCCAGATGACCCAACTTTCATGGATGTAATGTGGCACATCCAGCAGTGGAATAGCTGGTGCTATCTGCTGTATTGTTCTTGTGTACAGCCAAGGATCCGATCCCACTGGCTACCTTGTTTTCCCGTGCCACTACCCATATCCACCCCCATGCTTCATTCCCCCTGGCATGGTGGGCTACTTCAGCCCTCGCACATGGCCAGAAATATATGGACCCTTCCTTGCCTCCCCAGGCTACCATGGATACTCCTGCTGTTCCTCTTTCCATTAGGACACTGTCGTTCATAGCAGTCATCAGTCCCCTGCGATTAGCACCCCCTCCCAGCTACCCATTTCCTTCACACCCTCACAACAGACATCGCAGTAGGTAAATCCGTGCTACAGCAAGAAACAATTTATATGCTCTGGCAATGTATAGGTGAATCCCAGTCCTCCAAACTCACTGACATCCCCCTCAGATTTTGCTGCTACCTCCAGTCTAAAGATGATCCTGATTAATATATGGAGTCTGATCAGCAAACCTGACCAAGTAAGAGTGTGGGCTGCCTACACTAATCTGGATCTGATAATCATCGCCGAATCTTGGCTTAAGAGCACGATCTCTGATCAGCAGATTTATTTAGTTAGAGCAGACGGGTCTACAAGGGGGGGTGATCATCTACTCAAAAGCTACCTTAAACATCATTGTCACCACTACCATGTCCAAGCCCAAAGAATTTGAACCTGTGGCCCTCAAGATTCAAATTTCCCCAGCAGAAGCTTTAAATGGCTTAGGCTGCTACAGGCTCTTCTCAGGGGGTTTTGAGCTCATCCTAACCCTCAAAGGTCTTATTACTCTGCTCAATAACAAGGTTATTATTATTCTAGGCGACCCCACCCTCTACTGGATCTCGCCCAAAGCATGTTTACTTAAAAAATTTTGTGTTGTGGTTTGATTATGTCAACTCATTATGGAACTAACCTGCCTAAATAACAAGAACCCCGCTAATCGCTCCATCCTTGATGTAATCGTCAAATACCATCCACATAAAATTACGCACTCAGTCATATTCCACATTGATTTGAGAGATCATAACATCATTGTGTGTATCCACAACCACAATAAGTACCTCTCATCCCCCAGATTCAACACCAAACGTAGCTTACATAAATTTAGTATCAACAGTTACCTCGTGGATAACAAATGTGCAAATTGGCATAATCTCTACCTTGCCAAATCAGTGGACAAGGCCATCACCTACCTCAACAAGACCTTAATCTAACTTACCAATAAACATGCACAATACGTTAGATCAAGGCTTCAAAAGTATTCTCACCCCTGGTTCACGGCAGACCCAAAAGCCGCTCTAACCCACTGTGACAAACTACGGGCCCGTGCTAGGTGCACAAAGAGCACGTCCGATTGGCAGGCATTCAGAATACCTAGAAATACATGTGCCAAACTAATACGAACTGCCAAAGCAAATTTTTATGTAGAATTCTTTGAAAATGCCAACACAACTCTGCTAAAATCTGGCAAACAATTAAGACCATAGAGGGGCATAAAGCAGCACCATCCATTCCCCCCAAGCAACTCATAAATTAGGTCATATGCAATGAGCGTGATCTCATTCTAGAAAAACTGAACATTCATTTCACCACGGCCGGTCTTGCATTTGACTCCTCTCCCTATGCAGGGCTTTCCAGCCTCCCTTCCCTCCCTGACACCCAAGAGTTCTTGTCAGCTCATCCCCTCTGGCTCCACCCAGTGACCTACAAACAAGTTGAGGACCATCTGTGTAAACCTGACATCAAAAAAGGAGGCAGAGCTGATGGTATTGACCCCATCTTCCTCAGGCGGGGTTACCATTTCTTAACCGTGCCTGTATCTTTAAACTCTCCATCTCCTCAGCCATGGTCACTTTCTGCTGGAAATCTGCCCATATATTGCCCCTATTCAAATCAGGTGACCCCCGTGACCTAAATAACTACAGGTCCATCTCCATTCTCCCTGTCCTATCTAAAATACTTGAACAACTCATCCACCACCAGCTCAAAGACCATCTAGATAAATTTTCCCTCCATGACTCTGCCCAATCAGGATTCAGACAAAACCATAGTACCACTTCTGCACTAGCTACAGTCACCAATGATTGGTTCACCATGCATGAATCCAAGCAAGTCACAGGTGTCATTTTCTTTGACCTCAGCAAAGCATTCGACCACAACCTCATCATTAGTGGTCTCAGCAAGTTAGACGTGGATGTTACCACTCTCCAGTGGTTCTCCAGTTAGCTCTCAGGCAGAACCCAGAAAATTAAAGCGAGTGGCCAGGTATCCAAGTCCCTTCAAATCAAACATGGTGTTCCACAAGGCACAAAGCTCCATATTGGGCCCCATACTGTTTTCTATTTACATCAACTCCCAGGACTCTAACATTGACAAGTCCAAAATACACCTCTTCTCAGATGATACCATCCTATACACATTGAAATCCACTCTAGCTGAGGTCTGTGACACTCTCCAGGTAGATTTTGCCCACTTAGAGTGCAACCTCATCAGCTATAAGCTGCTATTCAATGCTAAGAAAACCAAGGCTCTGCACTTCATACCCAGTAGTAATTCACCATCTCTTCATTACAGTGCGACGCCGGCACCTATCATGACCACCCTTGGCCAGCCATTAGACTTAGTAGACAAATTCAAATATCTGGCCATTTAGATATACAGCAAACTCTCCTCCTCTGTACACATCAACTGCCTTGCTAGCTAGTTGAAAGCAAGGCTAGGCTTCTTTTTTCAGGCATAGAGCACTCTTTCCCCATGACATCAGGCACAGACTAGTGCAAGCCACATTCCTCCCTCTCTTTGACTATGGTGACATCATTTATAACTGTGCCTCTGCTTCCAGTCTCCACAAGCTTGATATTCTGTTCCACCAGGCTCTGCGATTTATCACTAAAGCACCTTTCCAGATGCACCACTGTGACCTGTATAAAGAATTTGGCTGGCAAACCCTTGCCACAAGGCATTTACTGCACCTGGGTACCTGGACCCACAAATGCCTGCTAAACAAATTACCATCATACAGCTCCACATTTGTTAATATTTCACATTGCTCCTATTCCCTTAGGAAATCCAAGTATATCCTCCTTGATGTACCTCGGACGTGCCCCTCCCTCAGCAAAGGCGCCATTAGCTATGCCATCCCATTGGTGTGGAATTCTATTTAGTCAACACTTAGACTCACTGGTATTGTTTCATTAAATATCTTCAAATCTCTGACCTATAAGTACTTCCCAGTTATCTGTCATTGCTATAGGAACTAGTACCCTCTGCCTGGCTTTTGACAGTGCAGCTTAGTGCCATATCCCTCTATGTTCTCCTATCCTACCCATCCATGGCCCCCGACCCCTGCCTTCCCTAGTCTATCCTTCACCCTCCCCGGCCCCTGTCTTCCCTAGTCTGTCCTTCACCCACCCTGCCATATGCCATTCCTTGCAGTGCATGTATGACTTACCTTATTGCATACTTGCACTATATTTGCTGCCATTTGTCTTTCCAGATACTGCCCAGAAGATTTTACCTTATTGTACTCCTGCACTATGTTTTAGTTCTTTGTATGTTTAATGTCCCATGACCTGTTCTGTATATATTTATTGCTTGTACACTCTGTTGCCGTCCCTTTTTATGTATCAGGACCTTCTTGCAAATAAGCCTGCTCAATTGAATATTTCCTGCAATAAACTTGAATTGAATTGAATTGAATTGAATTGAGTTTGCAGCCTCCAGATAAAGACTCTAAGCAATTTGACCAGTTGGTCAAAAAGGTGCATTCCTCAGCCACATGTGCTATTTGGTCTCAGAACTTCCTCATCGACATACTTCAGTATCAGAATGCCCAGTGGCACAAGGCTGTGGAGGAGGCTCAGGCCATATCTGACTGCTCCGGTAGGGTGGAATTGCCGGCCATCTTAAAATCAAGCTTGGAAATCGGCAACCACGTTCTCTGTGCCTCGTACTATACTGTGGACTCTGCGGGCAGGGCTGCGGCCTCCGCAATCTGTATTCATCACTATTCGTGGTTGAGGATGTCCGGTTTCATGCCGGACGTCCAATCCAAAATCATGGATACCCCCTTCAGGGGCCCGGTATTGTTCGGCCAGGACTCACAAAATATTATTATTCGCCTGCTGCAAGAAGTAGGAAAGGCTATCAGATCCATCCATGCTCTATACAGATCTCAACCCAAACAACATCCTGTGCAGTCCTTTTGGAGGACTGCCAGACAGCAGCCCAGAGGACAGCAGCAGAGAGCAGGATTTAAGTGCAAGGCTTCCACCCCTGCTTCCAGAGGTTCCACACCTCAAGCTCCAAGAACCTCCCAGGCCATGCTACCCCTCCCCAGTTACTCAGCCTGACTCATTGCCCGACCCCCCTCCCCCAGCCAAAGCCTTAGGGGAGGTCCGTGGGGTCTATTCTCCTTGTACATAGACTGCTGGCATCAGATTACCTCAGACCAGTGGGTCCTGCAACTGATAGAATAGGAGCACACTCAGGGCCAAGTGTTTTCTGCGATACTGAGGTTGCAGAAACTGCCACAGAAACAAGTCTGTGCTGCAGAAACAACATTTTGTGTTGTAGTAAAAATGGCTGACACCTCTGAAACCCCCAACTAAATGGCTAAAATGATTGTCGGCAAGCTTAAAATGGCATTCGTGTGAGTTATTTGCAGTTCCATTATACACCCATCCCCCTGGGGTGCAGAAGTCTGTGGGGCCATTCCTTTCCAATTCACTGACACTCAGCCTTGAAGCTCATGAGCATAAAGGCCTTCCACAAACACTGAGGGAACTTCAGGAAGTCTACTTTTTGAGGAAGAATGGTGGTTCTATTTGCCAACTGCAGAACTGTGGAAGGAAACTGTATTAGTAATTGTTGCAGATAAAAAAAAAATTGGAGGCTTTCTGAACCTTTGTCTAATGTAAAATGGTCCAGCTACTCTCTAGCCTCAGAGTAAATCCTTATAGGGAGGCAGACAAGAAGATATGGAAGCCAAGTGGCATTGGCACAGGTGACACCACCAGTGTCCAACTGCATGAGCAGGAGGAAGCAACTAGAGCAGTGTTACAGCATAAACCATCACCACCAGGCTTCAAGCAGGTGGGAGAGAGGGAGGGAGCCATAAGAGCAGCACTGTTTTGCAACCAGGCAGTACAGGTCTTCAAGCAATTGAGCAGACGGGGCAAATATTCTCAGCACAGCTGTGGTAAACCAGCACTGGACAGGTAGGAGAATACATCTTGCAGTAAAAAAATAAATAACTCTTCGGTTCACTATGCCCTACATCCAATCCAAATCATGATGCCAGAATTGCTTTGCATTGACTTGCCTGTACATCTGCCAAACTGCCCCAGGCTGCCTTTTCCTGAGCCTTCTTTCTGGGTAACTAGATTTTGTGTTAGTGCTCATTTGAGTTGCCAGAGAATGCAAAGCCCATCACAGAATTGTTGTAGAATCTCCATAGAATTTCTCATAGCCTGACAGCAGCAAGCATGAGGTCCTGCTGCAGAATCTAGGTCCAGTTTGCTGCAGTGAACACGGGGTACTGGGCGTACTCTGGAGTTCACAGAGATACCCCCAGACAACCCACCGATCTCCTTTCATTATTCACAGGCTTACAGTGCTCTCATCGCAGAGGAGATCAAGGCTGTCCTGCAAAACCGGGCCATAGAGCGCCAGTCCCTCTGGCACAAAAGGGGAAAAGGTTTTATTCCCACTTCTTACTAGTGCCAAAGAAGACCGGGGATATGCCTCTATTCTCAACCTCAGCCACTTGAATCAGTACATAGAGTAAAAATGATTTTGTATGGTCACTCTGCTAGCTCTCCTCCCTATCCTTCATTGAGGGGATTTGTAATGCTCTCTGGACATGCAGGATGCATACCTCCATATTCTGATTTTCCAAACCCCACAGGAGGTTCCTTCACTTCCACTTCCAGGGAAGTCACTACCAGTTTGGGGTTCTGCATTTCGGACTGTCCTTAGCCCCCAGGGTTTTCACCAAATGCCTCGCAGTAGTGGCCACAGCTTTACAGAGATGGCCAATATGTCTACCTTTACCTGGATGACTGACTGCTGACCGCTCCACCAGGGATCGGTTACTCCACACCATGCAGGCCACCTTCTCCCTGTTTCAGGGCTTAGGGGTTATCTTAAACTCCCCAAGTCTTCTCCTTGGCCAAGCCAATTGCTGCAATACATAGGGGCAATCCTGGACATGGCACAAGGCAAAGCCTTCCTCCCTCATGACAGAGCAGAGTGTCTTCATGCACATGCTCAGCAGATCTCCTCCTCCTCCTCCTCTCACCAGGTCCCAGCCAGGTCTGTCGTAAGACTCTTGTGATACATGGCAGCCGCCACCACTACAATCCCCCTGGCCAGGCTCTAAGGCAAGGCAAAGTTTATTTTTCGATGCACCCAATCCCAGAGGCTATGGGTGCTGTACAAATAAATACAATCTAATCATAAATCTACACACAAACATAAATAAACATTAAAATGGACCAGCTTTCTAAAACAGTTAAAATGCAGTAGTCAATAAAGGACCATCTCAAAAGTAGATATTAACAGACAGTGTCTTTTGATAGCTTGACTAAACAAAAGGGCCTTGAGGCGGGCCTTAAATATTTCCACTGAAGTGGCCTCCCTTACAGATGGTGGCAGCAAATTCCTCAGGACGGGACCGGCAACACTAAAAGCTCTGTCGCCGGTGATCTTTAACCTCATCCTGGGAATCGCAAGGAGGCTCCTAGAGGAAGAACGGAGGGAGCAGACCAGGGCAGATGGTGTCAGAAGGTCAGACAAGTATCCAGAGCCCAGCTCATGTAGGGCCTTAAAGCTGAGCAAGCCCACCTTGAAAAGGGATCCTCCACCTGACCGGCATCCAGTGCAGTTCACGCAGCACCAGGGTGATGTGGCAGTCTTTAGGCTGCCCCAGTAGCAGCCTGGTGGCTGCGTTCTGCACTAGCTGTATCCTGCAGAGGGTACCTCCTGAGACCCCAAAGTAGAACGCGTTACAGTAATCAAGCCTATACGTTATGACGGCATGTACCAAAGTGGGGAGGTCCATCGATGGAACTAGGGGCTTGAGCCTGGTGATGTTCCTAAGATGGTAGAAGCTGGTCCAGACAATGGATGACACTGTGCTTCAAATGTCAATCCACTGTCAAAGGTCATGCACCTTAGAGGAGGCCTTCAATGGCACAGACCTCAGGAATAACCTGGTATCTGTAACAGAGGCCCTCCTATCACACCTTCTGTTTGACTCCACTACTAGTACCTCCATCTTATCAGGGTTCAGTCGTCATCAGCTGGAGGCCATTCAGTCGTTGATCTCAGCAAGGCATCTATTAAGCACTTTCACCTCATTGGATGTCCCCGGGGCAAAGGAAAAATACAGCTGGGTATCATCAGCATAGCAATGAAAACCCAGACTGTATTTCCTAATGAACTCTCCCAAGGGCAGCATGTACACGGCAAACAACATCGGTGACAAGACCGAGCCCTGAGGTACTCCACATATCAGAAGGCTAGGGAAGGAAGAGAAATTCATCATCACTACCCATTGCCACCTATTCGTGTGATAGGAGTCAAATCAGTGGATGACAGTGCCGGTGTCCACAAAATTCCTCAGGCGGTCAAGCAACACACAGTGGTCGATGTTGTCAAATGCTGAAGCAAGGTGAAGGATGAGAATTGTCCCCTTTCCTCGATCTCGAGCCCTGAGGAGGTCATTATGCACCCGAACTAATGTGGTTTCCATGCTATGCCTTGCCCAAAATCCCAACTGGAAGGGTTCGTACAGGTCAAAGGTCATGAGGTGCTCCACTAACTGCTGTGCCACAGCTTTCTTGATGACCTCCCTAGAAATGGGAGGTTGGAGATTGGATGGTAATACGCCATGACGTCAGGGTCTAATGATGGTTTCTTCAGAAGCGGCCTAATCAGAGCCTCCTTCAAGGTATCTGGAAAAAACCCTCTGAGGTAAAACACGCCAGACTATCAAGGTGAACACTGGGCCAATGGAGTTGGCATGTCTCATTAGAAAACGTGTCGGCACCAGGTCTAGTTCACAGTATGTGTGCTTCAGTCCGAGGGCAACATCCATGATCTCCACCACCTTCACTGGTTTAAAATCCCCCCAACCAGGCAGCGTGCTCTCCGAATGCCAAAGGCAATCACTGTCGGCCACCATGTGGCACACTGGCGGAACACCCTGCCAGATAGTGGACATCCTGTCCGAGAAGAAACACGCAAACTCTTCATATAAAGTGTTGGAAAAGGCTTTTTTCAAGTGCAGGCAGGCTGGGTTTAGCAGCCTGTCCAGTCCAAAAGAGCACAGTTCATCGATTCTTCCCAGCAGCAATCTCCCTGGACAAGAACTCTGCCTTCTTATGAGAGATTGCCCCCTGATATTCATCATGATGAGAGTGCAGGGCCAGTATGTCCGCCTCTAGCCCAGACCTCTGCCAGCAGCGCTTTAACCTCTGACCTGTAATCTTCATCACCTTGAGCTCCCCATCAAACCATGGGGACCTCAGGTGAGAAGATTTAGGTCATACACGTACCGGTGCGAGAGAGTTAAGCACAGCTGACAGCTCCCTTTTATAGGCGGCAGCAGCTTCACTCGTACCCCGTATGCATGCACAACTCACACTGAATAGATCTGCCACCATCAGAAATCCCTCCAGGGTCAAACCCCTCAAAGGGCGGCAGCTTACCATCCCAGCAAGGGGAGGACTCTCAGGGGGGGCCCCGAATGAGAACTCCACTGTGCAACGATTGGACCAAATGACCAGATCAGTCTTGAGATTACTAATCTGTAGCCCAAGAGAGAAGACCAGGTCCAACATGTGGCCGCCCTGATGGAACACAGAGGAAACTTCTTGTGACAGGCTCAGCGATTACATCATCTGGAGGAGGTTATAACCAAGCCTAGAGGGTTTGTCATTGTCCCAGACATTGAGGTTCACCAGAACTAAACATCTGCGGGACTCCAACATCTCACTGATGACGAAATCAGTTACTTCCTGCAGAAAATCCCCTGCCGCCCTGGGGGGCAGTAAATCAGGAGAATCGTGCAGCCTGCAGCCAGACCCCGACATACAGCCACACATTCAAAAGAACCTGGACTTCCCACTTGGTGCACAGTGAAGCCAAGTATAGATCTAAAGTAGATGGCCACTCCCCCGCCCCCGTGTTCCACTCTGGGGAAGTGCACCACCGAGTAACCGGGGGAACAGCGGCCTCTAGAACTGGGCCGACATCATCTCCCACCCAGGTCTCGGTGATGCGTGCCAGATCAACCAGGGAAACCAAGTCTGCTATAATCACAGTCTCTGTTCCTAATCGATCTGGCATTGCAAAGCACTACCCTCAGGGGATTGGTGGACAGTGTAGCCCTTCCGGATACTAGTCCACTCAGTCCAGTGGGGACCCTGGGGACGGGAACCAAACACATCTGGCCTCTCTCTAAAGCCCGTCAACACCCAGGGCGCCTTCTGTACCTAATAACCTCAATCTGACACCCACCAGAGTGTCCGAGTTGTCCTGCCAAAGTTGATCAGTGCAAGCCCTCTTGATTCCGATCTCCCTACAGCGGTGAGCTGTAGTGCTGGAAACTGGGAGGTTAGTAAAGGGCCACAGATTGAGTAGTCAGGATGCCTTGTACACAATACTGGCCTGCCCCAGGTCTCCCAACTTCCCCAGACACATATTATCAATAAATAATAAAATAACTATCAGTCAGACAAACATCCATACAACTAATGTACACAAACCTAACCAGTCATACAACACAGACATTCAACTAAACCCAATATCCCAATAACTTTCCCCCCACTCTCCCCCGCCCAGTACACCCCCACAAAGAGCAAAAACAGACAATGAGCCAAGCTTCTCAGCCTTCTAGGAACCCCACAAGACAGGACTAAATGTCTTTTAAATTTGAAAAACAGTATGCAGAAAAGGAAAAAAAGTTCCAGCCCAGGATGATCAGGAGGCCACTGGCCATCTCACCGTCCTTAGTCCCTGCTTGGCAGAAAGTCAATGGAACTGGCAATAGGCAGAGTACCTGTACAATCCACATGAAAAGCACTTTCCTTAATGACCCAGAGCTCCTCTCACTAGCTCCAGGAAAGATGTAACATTACACAGATACAAAGTCTGCCAAAGATCCAGAAGCCAACCACTATCACACCAATCCAGCAGTCACCGATAATCTCCAATGATCAATAGCTGAAAACACACCAGCCAAGAGGAGAAAGATATCCAGGGTATGGCACTCATCACGGCATAAGTCTTCTCTGAACGTGCTCTGGATTTTAAAAGTCCTGGGATACACAGAACCATGGATGCCGCCCATTATGCACTTGTGTTCCCCTGGGGAAGGAAGTTTGGTCACAGTAGATACCAGTTGAACCTTCGGCCTCCTCGTATGGTGTCTAGGAGACACCTCCAGACATCCTTGGGGCCTCTTTCCTCCGGTCCCTCTGACAACAGTCACCAATTCGAGAATACATGAGGGTGATCCAGTGGAACCTGAGAGTTCAATGGGATCAACGTTTATTTATTTATTTAGATTTTGATAACAGAGTAAGCTCACTGAGACCAGAGGTCCCTCTTTCAGGAGTGACCCGGATTAGTTACAGACAATAATTACATATATTGGCAGGAGTACACAGTAGTACATACACTGGTAGGAGTACACTAGCTGAAGCATACATTGTATAGGGTATAGAGTACATTACTAAGCATGTCAGTTACATACACATAACATAGCAAATTAAATCAAATATATGATATCTTAACCAACAATGCTTTAGGGGAGAAGTGGTAACAGCAAATGTTTAGATGATCTGGCGCACCCTGTCTTGTTGTTGAACCCTGTATGACAGGCATTAGCAAGGTGGTTGAATTCTTCCAACCTTTCCAAAGGGGTTTGCCTGCAGAAGGAATCTCCCAGTCAAATCCTAGCTACAGATGCATCAAGCCAAGGCTGGGGAGCCCACTTGGGTGGCCGTCAGACACAGGGAACCTGGTCCCATCTCCACATGAATGTCCTGAACATGAGAGTGATTCTGTATGCCCTTTAGGCCTTCCAGACAGTCTTGCTATCTGGCCCCCTGTTAATCTAGACAGACAACATGTCTGTGGTCTTTTACATAAACAAGTAGGGGGGACTCATTCATATCCCCTCTGCAGGGAGGCCACGAGAGTCTGGTCATGGGCAGTGGACCATCACCTGGATTTGACAGCAGTCCATGTTCCCGACATACGAAACACCCTGGCCAACAGTCTAGGCCAATCTCGGTCCAGGGCCCATGAGTGGGAGCTTCATCCCTTAGTGGCTGAAGAACTCTTTGACAGATAGGGATGTCAGAACTGAATCTATTTTCCTTCCCATCCAATGCAAAACTGCCCAGTTTTTGCTCGCTAGGTACAGGGCCTGGTGTTTTCTGGCAAGACACGTCCCTCTCCTGGACAGGGAGATTCCTTCATGCATTCCCTCCTTTCCCTCTGCAGCAGCGAGTTCTTCTCAAGCTGCAGTCAGAAGGAACAGAGGTGATTCTGGTGGCACCCTTCTGACCGCGCTAGTTTTGGTTTCCGCTTCTCCAGCAACTTGCAGTGAAACTTCCAATAACCCTGCCCCTACGCTCAGACTTTCTCTTTCAGGAGCAAAGAACCCTGATCCATCCAGATCATAGATATCTGCATCTCCATGCGTGGTTTCTGCAGACCTAGCTGTATCCAGATTTGGGATATCTCCCAGGGTAGTGGATGTCCTGGTTTCTGCAAGGAAACCTTCCACAAGGGCCAATTACACTAAGAAATGGAAGCGGTTCTGCATCTAGGCCACCGCCCGGTGAATTCAGTTATGGAGTATCTTCTCTCCCTGTCGGACTCAGGACTGAGCTACTCCTCGCTAAAGGTGCACCTGTCTGCCATTTCAGCCTACCATGCACCTATCGAGGGCAAAACTCTTGCTCAGATGGATCTTCCCTGTACATTGTTATGGGGCTTTCTACATTCAAAGTCTCCCATCCAGGACCCTGTCCCACCATGGGATCATTTGTTTGTTTTAGAAAAACTTACCTTGCCTCACTTTGAATCTTCCACAAGTTGTGAGCTGTGCTTTCTGTCGTGGAAAGCATAATTTTTAGTTGCCTTTACTTCTGCTCGCAAGATTTCTGAGCCTCAGGCCTTGATGTGTGGTTTTCCACAAGGGCAGACTAAATCTAAGTTTCTTCCCAAGGTGGTGTCAGAGTTTATATTGAATCAGGACATCCACCTTCCAGTCTACTACCCAGAGTACTTGAACCAAGGGGAGGCACTTCTTCATACTCTGGATGTGCATAGGGTGCGTCATTATTACTTGGAGTGCACCCGAGCTACTGGAAGGTCTGACCAGTTGTTTGTGTCTTTCACACCCAGAATGGAAGGGCTCCTGTTTCTAAGCAATGTTTATCCAAATGGTTGGTTAATTGCATCGTTTTCTGCTACAAGTATGACAAACCCTTACCAAGCTTGGTAAAGGGTCACTCTACCAGGGGCATGGCTGCTTCCTTTGCCCCCTTGAGGAATACGTCAGCTGTCATTTGTGCAGCTGCTACTTGGAGTTCCATCCACACATTTGTCAAGCACTGCAGTTTGGACATTGCATCTAGACACAGAGCAGACTTCAGACTGACAGTCCTGCAGGGCCTCCTCTCCTAATCCTCTTTGGGAGACTTCTGCCTCCTCCCAGCTGACCGGGGTATCTCTTTACTGCTTGGAACTTGGTCCTAAAGGTGTTACCTGCTGCAAGAGCTGCCTCAAAGTAAGATAGTACAGTTACGCAAGAACTTAACCTAACAGTAGACCTTTGACAGGAGCTCTTGCAGCAGGTACTATTTTTCCTACCCACCCACCCACCTTCCCCCTGGAAGCTGCTTCTCCATCATGGTTACTTGTGGTTTTCCTCATGTAGAGGAACCTTCTCAGTTCTTCAATTTTACTCACTTTTGCTAAGGTCTCCAGTGGGAAAACTGGGAATGGGCTGGGGGAAACCACCCCTTTTATACCATATGTGACGTTGGGGGCAGGCTGACGTCAGGAGGCAGTCCCCTGCTGTATACTGCTAGCTAGAAGTTTTCTGTGCAGTCCTGGCACCTGCTGGCTTCAGTCCTAAAGGTATTGCCTGCTGCAAGAGCTCCTCTTGAAGATCTACTGTTACAGTAAGTTCTTACGTAACTAGTTTTTCCCAGATTAAGAGTCGCAAATATATTAAGATGTTAATAGGTGTTAAAAAGCAGCAACTTTAAGTGTGAAGATCTGCTTGCAGCTGACAAGCCGTGGAGTGAGTATCACTGATACAGAGTGTAACAATCACCAGTTAAAAGCAGCCATGGATGCATTTGACACTGCCTTTCAAGTTGACGTTGCTAGAATCTGCATTAGGAGGCATTCCTGGCTGTGGACCTCAGGATTCTCCTCTGACACCCAGCAGCAAGTTATGAATGTTCCCATTGATGGCACCTATTTGTTCAGCCAACAGGTAGAGTGGTCTCCCGAGGATTCTGAGAAACCCTGATCTGCCATAAAGTCTTCTAGACCAGCCCCTTCACAACCACAGAGAGGAAGGGTCCGTCATTTTTTTCATAACAAGCAGTCCTTTTGTGGCTGTGGCAGAGGAGCTCCAGCCAGTCAACAACCTCGTCAGCTGCAAAAGAAATGCAGCAAAAGGCACAGGCCCCGAAAGCACCTAGTGCCATTCTCTGAATCTCCAGCCCCGGCTCTGCCTCAACTGTCCAAGGCAGATCCCTCCTCTCCAGTGTGATGTCATCTGACCCATTTTCACAGTCAGTGGAGCTCTATTACCATAGGCAAATGGGTCTTGAGGATCATCTGAGAGGGGTACTTACTGAACTTTTCAGAAATCCCCCCCCCCCCGGATTGTCCACCCAAGAAGCAACCCACCCTATTGGTTGCAAAGCCAGACCATCTCACTTCAGAGATTGCAGGCCTTCTGAGAAACAGGGCAGTGGGAGTAGTACCACTAGCAGAATGCAACACAGGTTTCAACTCCCGTTACTTTCCAGTTCAGAATAAGATAGAGGTATACGTCCCATTCATGACCTCAGAAAACTAAACAAGTTTCTGTACCGCGAGAAGTTCAAGATATTAGGGACCCTTCTACCGTTTCTCCAACTTCAGGACTGGTTGGCATCTCTGGACATGCAGGACACCTTCCAGTATATTCTAGTGCACCCAAGTCACCACAAATTCCTATGACATTTGGCCTTGGGTCAGCACTATCAGTTCTGAGTCATGCCCTTTGGGCTAGCCTCAGTGCCTTGAGTCTTTACAAAGTGATTTGCAGTTCTCACAGTGCATCTTCAAAGGCTCGGGCTCCAAGTGTTTTCATGCCTGGATGACTGGCTTCTGGCAAGTCCATCCAGAATGGGTATAGAGGAGGCAGTAAACACAGCAGTTCAATTCCTAACCTCCATGGGGGTCCTACTAAATCTAGAGAAATCACAGCTTCAGCCCTCAAAGCAGCTCCCTTTCATAGGGGCCCTCTTGGACACTATCAAGGCAAAGGCCTTTCTTCTGGAGGACAGAAGTAAAGCCATCCTTCAAATGGTGCATTTTCATCATGGAAAAAAAAACTCAGTACGAGCCTGCTCCATGCAGAGAATGCTAGGACTTATGGCCATTTCGGTCTTCACAGTACCACTGGCACGACTGCACATGAGAATGACTAAGTGAATACTCAGCACCCAGTGGTCACTGGTTATGCAGCCTCAGTGTTACCCAATCAAAGTGATGGAACCCCTACATTGGTCACTAGTTTAGTGGACGCAAGAAGACATCCTTTTTCAAGGTCCCCCCTTCACTCCAGCAGAGTTTCAGATACCTCTCACTATGGATGTGTCTCTCCTGGGATGGGGAGCCCATTGTCAGGGCCATCATACCCTAGGAGTATGGACTCAGATGGACTCTCATCTCCATATCAGTGTTCTGGAAATGAGAGCAGTCTTTTACACATTTTGAACCTTAGTAGACTTGGGCAGTCAAAAAGTAATCTTTCTGCAGACAGGCAATAAGACAGTGATGTACTACATTAAAAAACAAGGAGGGGCACACCCATATCCATTTTGCAGGAAAGCAGTGAGGGTATGGGAATGGTGTCCAGCAAAGAATGCTTTGATTCATGCAGTTTATCTGCCAGGAGATCAGAACAACCTGGTGGACAAACTCAGTTGAACAGAGGCGGATCCTCATGAATGGTCATTAGCTCCAGACGTCATTCAGTTGCTCTTTAACGAGTCGGAAATCCCAGACCTGCACCTTTTTACATCCCCACTCAATGCAAAACTGCCTCAATTCTGCTCCAAAAATCCAGGACCTGGCGTTTTTTGTCAGGATGCATTCAAGCTGCGGTGGACAAATCGCTTTCTGTTTGCATTTACTCCTCTTCCACTAGTTCAAAGGATGTTGATCTGGCTGGAGGTCCACAGCAGCAAAATTATTCTGATTGCCCCATCCTGGCCATGGCAGACTTGGTTTCCATTAATCAAAAAGTTGTCTGGTCCCTCTGAAGTCTCTACCCCCTACGAATGGACTTGCTGATACAGGGATCCTTGGTTCATCCCAACATGCGTGCCTTTCATCTTCATGCTTGGCTCCTGAAGATATAGAAATTGGCAGGTTCAAGGTTTCTCAGAGTTTCTGACATCCTCCTGCTGGCACGTAAGCCTTCCACCAGGAAGACACATACAGGCAAATGGAAATATTTTTTCTGAATGGTGTACCAAATCGCATTTTGACCCATTCCAATGTCCGTTGGATAAAGTACTGCAGTACTTATTAGATCTTTCCGATACAGGACTACAGTACTTCTCTGTAAAGGTTCACGTTTGTGCTGGTTTGGCATTTTATAAGCCAGTTCAGAACCTTACACTGGCTCAACTATCCCTTTTCAAGAGATTCCTAAAGGGCCATCCTGCACACAAGACCCCCAGTCAGGGAACCTGTTGCTATCTGGGATATCAACCTTGTATTAGACATGCTGACTCATAAGTCTTTTGAACCTCTGGCTACATGTGACCTTAAGTTTCTGTCTTGGAAAGTAGCTTTTCTGGTGGCTGTTACCACAGCCCAAAAGGTTTCTGAGATACACACCTTGGCCACCATCTCTCCATACACTGTATTCCACAAAGTCAAGGTGGTTCTCCACACACACCCTAAGTTCTTGCTCACTGTGGTGTCGGACTTTCACTTAAACCAGCCCATGGTGTTACCCACGTACTTTCCTAACTTCCAAAATGAGGGAGAGAGAGAGAACTCTCCACTCCCTGGATGTAAAGAGAGCCTTCAGATTTTACATAGATAGAGCCAGGGACATCCGACATGCCAAGCAACTTTTTGTTTCCTTCAGTACTAACTGGTTAGGTCAGCTGGTTACGATTAAATGTATTTCCACTTGGATAGTGGCTTGCCTTGGCCATTGTTACTCCATGGCTCAGGTCAAGTTAGAAGGACAAGTTTGTGCCCACTCCACCAAAGCAGTTGCAACATCCTTGGCAGAAACCCGCTCTGTCCCCATCAGTGAAATTTGCGAAGCAGCAACTTGGAGCACAGTGCACACTTTTGTGAAGCACTACACACTGGATGTCCATGCCAGGCAGTGTGCCTCTTTTGGCAGGACAGTCCTTAATGGACTTCTATCCTAAATGAACTCCATTTCCTCAGGGGATTTTATCTGAGCTTGGTACTCTAACCCAGCAGTGTGAATAAATGGTGAAGACTAAGTCAAGGAACATACAGAAATTATGCCATCTCTTCTGAAGAGTTTTGACTCCCGCTAGGTCCCAGCACCTCTGGCTCAGAACCCAGCAGTGTGAATAAATGATGAAGACTGTCCAAGAAGATCAAGAATTATGGTAGGTATGTAATTTCCATTGGTGTCGCTAGCAATGCTGAGAGACAGGACTCTGCTGCCTCTGGCAATGGATGCAGCACCAGCCACAGTGTTGGTCCTGGGCCCAGTACCGAGCACAATGCTAGTGAGGGTGGAGGGTGTCATCCTTGGGATCATCCTCTGTGCCAGCACCCATGCTGCTACTTGCGGTGCTTGGGTCAGTGATGGCTCCAGGAACAACACCTGGCCAAACACTAAGGATGGTGCCAGCTGCAGCGACAGAGGTGAACTCGTCTCAGAGCAACCATGAGCCCGATGTTTAACATGTCACTAACTTGGAGTCTGATGACAGCCGGGAAGTGGTGTTCTCCCTGGAGCCATTAGCTAACAGCATCACTGGTGGGGACTGGGGCTGCCCTATGGGACTTTACAACTCTGCTGTCCCCATGGGAGGTAATCCCCCAATAGGTACCAACCGGATCATTCCTCTGATGTAGGAGGACCACATTTGGGTGGTTCTGCCAAGCCCTCCCATCTGGTGAGGTCCCCTGTGCATCCCTGCAGTCCATAAAGAGACCCTAGAGACCCTGTGTCTCTGTTCCCCCCAAGGTCTCTTCCACTTTACAGCAGCTACCCAGGTACATGGGCTATCAGGGGCCAGTTATCTGGGAACATGAGAGAGAGATTGTTGGTGCCTTAGAGCAACACCATATGGAGTCTGACAGGGACCAGTTTCGACCTGCCTCCCTGGCACCACCAACCTCTAGGTTCAGCACCTCCTCTCCATCAATGTCCTCGTCAGAATACAATGAAACCTCAGTCCAACTATCCTCAGCTTCTGAATACACTCTGTACCAGAGATTCCTGGCAAACATGCTTGGACTTTGGCTCTTATACAAACCCAATCTGGTATACTTGCCACTGGGACTCCAGGCTCTGCAGTCATCCCTTTCTGGCCTAGAACCCTCAAGAATGCATCAAGGATAGCATGGAGATTTCCCTTCTCTTGTCCACCAGCCCCTAGGGACCTAATGCTTCTAATGACAGCCAGGAAGTGATGTTCTCCCTGGCGCCATTAACTGACACCATCACTGGTGGGGACCTAGGCTGCCCTATGGGACTTTACAGCTCTGCTGTCCCCAAGGGAGGTAATCCCCCATAGGCACCAACCAGGTCATACCTCTGATGTAGGATGACCACATTTGGGTGGTTCTGTCAAGCCTTCCCATCTGGTGAGGTGCCCTGTGTATCCCTGCAGCCCAGAAAGAGACCCTAGAGACCATGCATCTCTGTTCCCCCCAAGGCCTCTTCCACTTTACAGCAGCTACCCAGATACATGGGCTGTCAGGGGCCAGTTACCTGTGAACATCAGAGAGAGATTGTTGGTGCCTTAGAGCAACACCATATGGAGTCTGACGGGGACTAGGTTTCAGCCTACCTCCCTGGCACCACCATCCTCTGGGTTCAGCACCTCTTCTCCATCAGTGTCCTCATCAGAGTACAATGAAACCTCAGCTCCTGAGTACACTCTATACCAGAGATTCCTGGTAAACATGCTTGAACGTTGGCTCCTATAAAAGCCGCAATCTGGTATCCTTGCCACTGGGACTCCAGGCTCTGCAGTCGTCCCTTCCTGGCCTAGAACCTTCAAGAATGCATCAAGGATAGCATGGAAATGTCCCTTCTCTTGTCCTCCAGCCCCATGGGACCTAATGCTCTGGTATTGTGCACCCTCGGGATCTTCAGGTGCAGTACTTCACTCCTAATTAGGCTGCAGGTGTTGCAGACATCGTTGGGTCAAAATGCCTTGCACTTGACTAATCTCCTAATGTTGACTCTGCTCAGACAGATGCCTTGATCAGGAAGCTGTTCACCTCAGCATGGGTCATGATGTACATCGCCACACACCAGGAGCATCAGGCAGCCTTGAGTCAGTGGCTAGCTGCAGTGCCTAAGAGGAAATTAGTTGGGTGAGCCATTTGCCTTTCTGCTGAAGGCCTGGAAGAGGCAAGGCATCAGTCAAAGGCATTATACAGTGCCAATGAGATTGCACCCAGGCTTGTGGGAACTGTGGGAACTGCATTCTGCTTCAGGCAGATAGTACAGTTTTGCCTTTCCAGACTGGCACCTTTGTCATGGTGTAAGGTGTTAGATTCACATTTCCAAGGGGCTCACATCCTGGCCTGCAGGGTCAGGCAAGAGCTGTTGGGGCACCCTCCTGTTCTTGTGTCATAGGAGCACCTGCCTGACCCAGACCAGGCTCAGGTCCCACCAGGCTTGTAAGGAAGTCCTGCCCTTAGGTGTTCTCCCCCACACAGAGGGCTAAGGGATCTTGTTACCCTCAAGATGGGAAAGCTCCTCCTTCATGGAAAAGGGGTGCTTGGTACTCTGACCAATAAGTGGGAATCAATGGTGAAGATTGTTTCCTGGAAGACTGCTAATTATGTACTTACCACTTTCTGGAATATCTTCACCACTGATTACAACACTGTCCACCATCCCTCACTTAGAGCCAGGGCCTCTGGGCAGCTCGCCCTGCTGGTGCTGACAGTACCACAGTAGGTACTGGGCACCTCCCCAGTCACACCCCCTCTAGGGAGTCTTCGAACTTGTGTTTCTTCCCTGTTTCTCTGAAACAAATGAGCTGGACACTTCTTTGGGCTGAGGCTCTTAAGGCTCTCAAATCAATCAACTGCAAAAAAAAAAGATCTGTTGTAGAAGATAGCTCCCCCCACCTCTCCTTTTATTTCTTGTACTCCATCTATCTCTGCTTGGGGTGTATCTCCTAGTGGGCATATCCCTATTGGTTGCTAAATGCAGCCTGTGTTCCTGAGCAATATCCAGTCTAACTCCACTTGGCAATTCACTGCATATGGTAGGTGCTATGCACCCTATTGGATCTACGGTACTAGTTCTTACACAGGGTACATCCCTTTGGTTGCAGAGAAGTGGGAAGTTTCTTTATACTACAGTTTTCTGACCATGTCAGACATTTCTGGTTCTTATCCCAGTTCATTTTCTATATTTGACTTCTAACTCACTATCCTTAGGGGTGTTTGAGGAGATCAGCACATCCCTGATGTAAGGAAGAGGTACATAACAAACTTATGAGTTTTGTTATCTGTTCTGGTAGCATGAAGTTGTTCTTTTTCCAGGAGATTATGTATTTTTTTCTTAGGCACTTAGTGCCATCTCATTTACAAGGGGGTCCCATTCTTGGCATCACGTTTGTGCTTTTCTGCCAGAGGCAAATGCTCAGAGCTGCAGCCCCTTCTTTTGCCACTGCCCAGTTTCTATCTGACTGATGGTGTGAGGCTGGTGGCTACCTAGTGTGCCCTGTCCTTATTAGTTTGAGGTTGGTAATCAGGTTTTATTGTGTTGTTCATTTTATCCCTATATCCTTTACCTCTCCCTTTGGGTTTGACAAAATTAAGATTGCTGTCTCTCCACTTTGTTTCTCTCCTGGCAAACAGAACTGAGCTGCTGAGGGAGCTAGCAACGGTTATTTGCTGTCATGCACTGCACCATGTGAGATGCACAAGTACTGTGAGTACCCTACATTGGCTTCCTCCCTACACAAAATTTGCACCCGTGGGATCCTAGTGCCTCCAACCCCAAGACCCATAAGTGATAATTAGTGATGAAGATATTCAGGAAGATCAACAATTACTGTAAGTGCGTCATTTTCATTTTTTGTTCAAGTTGGTTTCAGAGGTCCAAATGAACCAAGCCTGGCTTTGCTTATGTTCTTACGTAGACTACATGCCTGCAGAGGTGAGAATATTCTCCATCATCTGGATGTTAGAAAGGCACTTCTGATCTTCTCTGAGGATATCTCCCTCCATTTGGCCACATCATGGAACTATAAGCCATTGGCATCAGGACCACCTGGAAAATGTTGCTGGCTGGGGCCGCCCATGTTGATGCACCTCATCGGAACCTGTATAACGTGGGCATCCCCAGCAAGCCTCAGTTCTTTCTTCCACCAGCAACCGCTCATCGGTCCACCACTACTAAAGAATGCTGTCGAACTTGGAACATTTCGTTGTTGCTGCTGCTTCAAGTTGCCTATTTTAAGTGCTGCCGCTGACACAAAAGGAACCATTGTTTAGCTGTTGCCATTGCAGCAACGTTAAAATTTTAAAAAATTATGACCACTCCATGAGTATCTATTGCTTTAGTGAAGACCACTATGTTAAATCCTGCTCAGTTTGCCAGAAAGTTTAACCAGGTGACATGGCAGGAAGGCTTTAGAAGTGCATCTAAAGCTGAAGTAAATGGAGAAACAGGTTGTGGAGAAGCATAGAAACAGAATTTATAAGCAGCTAGAAACAGATTTTGTTGGCAGAAATAGACCTTTAGCCCCATCCAGTCTGCCTGTTGTCTATACCTATTCCGACACCACTGACCCTAGTTGGTCAACTCATAAGTCTCACTCCCTCCCCCCCGTTCCTCTACCTAATATGCCTCTGTACCTATCCCACACATGCTTGAAAGTCCCCACAGTCTTTGCCCTCATTCTCATGTGGCAGGCTGTTCCAATCATCCACCACACTTTCTGTGAAGTATTTCTGCATATCTTTCCTAAACTTCCCCCCTTTAGCTTCATTGCATAACCCCTTGTTCTAGTACCTTTCTTGCTCTGAAATAGACCCTCTACATGCACCTTGTTCACTCCTGTGAGGTACTTGCAGGTTTCAATCTTGGCCCCTGTCACTCTCCTCTCTTCCTGGGAGCACATGTTGATTTCCTGCAGCCTTTCCTCATATGACTTCTAGTGCAACCCCCTCACCATTTTGGTTGCCCTCTTCTGTACCGCCTCCACCCTTGTGGATGTGTGACCTCCAGAACAGGACACAATCCTCCAGTTGGGGCCTCACCAGTAAGTGATACAATGGCAGCACCGCTTCTTTCCTACTCGAAATCCATCTCCCAGTGCACCTCAGCATCCCGGTAGTCTTCTCCACTGCTGTATCACACTGCCCAGCCACCTTGAGGTAATCAGATAGGATGACCCCTAGGTCTCTTTCTTGCTTGGTGACTCTAAATTCCACTTCCCCCATCTTATACACTGCCCCTCGGTTCCACAGGCCTAAGTGCATAACCTTGCACTTTTTGGCATTGAAACCCGGCTGCCACCCCTAGACCATTCCTGTAGTTTCCTCAGATCCCATTGCATTGTCTCCACCCCCTTCCTTAGTGTCAATGCTGTTGCAGATTTTTGTGTCATCCACAGAGACACACCTTCCCCTAAAGCTGCTCCGCAGTGTGTCTTATGAAGACATTGAAGAAGATCAGTACCAATACCGAACCCTGTGGCACCCCACTAGTCACTATACTATTGCCTGAGTAGCTGCCATTGACACCAACATTTTCCTCTTATCACTTAACCTACTTGATACTCAGTGTGTCACTTTCTCCCCCACCCCCAGGCTACCTCGTTTCTTAACTAGCCTCCTGTGCTGAACAGTGTTGAAAGCCTTACTGAAGTCCAGATAGGCCACATCCACTGCTCTTCCTTGATCCACCTCCCTGGTAACCCAGTCAAAGAAATCTATGAGATTAGTTAAACATGACCTCCTCCCTGTGAAACCACGCTGCCAGTGGTCCTTCAGTCCTTTTGCCTCTAGGTGCTTCACAAGCCTTTCATTTAGTAGTGCCTCCATTAACTTGTTTTTATTATCAGGTATGTTGTACTTCGTACTATAATGCATCATGTTTAATGTTTTCATTATAGTTTAACATTTCTCGTCTCCCCATTACTTCCCTCATTTGCCAATATATGTATTATGTTACAAGCCTTACCTCTTGCTTTGTTCACATTGTTTCCCTGTTCCAGTGTTATGATTGTATCTATTTTGACTTGTACTCTCCCGGGTCATGCCTGAAAATAGACATATTTAATGTCTAGTACACACACCCGGTTATCAAAAACTAAATAAATAAAATGGGACTTCCGGTTCCGATTTGATGACAGCGGTTGCATAAACGAGGAGCTCCACTAATCCTCCGAGAAAAAACCCTCTCATTGAGCTGAACTGAACAAAAACTGACTTTGCGACTAATGCCGAGGGGTACAAAGAACAAAGAACGGGTACTCACCAAAGAGACAATGGAGATGGTAGATGATATGGAGAGATCGATGTCTGAGGCCTCAAACGCTGAATGCAAACCCTCAGCAATGTCAAGCAAGGCTGCCCTCGCTACAGGCGAGATGCCTAAAAACAAAAACAAAAAGGTGAAACTCGATTTAATCTACAGTGAACTCTGCTCATTTCGGGTGGAAATTAAACAGTTATATGGAGAAATGCACAAGGACATAATACATCTGGAACAACAGGCAGATAAAACTGAGCGCCGGGTCACGGCCACAGAAAATACAGTCGATGACCTGAAATCACTTGTACAACAGCTACAAGCCTAGCAACAGTTTATTGAAACAAGACAGGAGGATGCCAAAAATAGAGCCAGACGAAAAAACATCAGGCTCTACTGAATTCCAGAGGGGTCAGAAGGTAGAGATATCAAGAGTTTCATTGCCTCTTTATTGCATACAGCTTTAGATCTACCTCCAGACATGGGCTTAGGCCTGGAAAGGGTGCATCGAGTATTAGCGCCCAAACCAACGTCTCCCGCAGCAGCACCCAGATCAATAATTATCTGCTTTCAAAGCTATGCCACAAAAGAAAACTTAATAACCACAGCATGGTGCAAACAGAAGATCTTTTATTGTCAGAAACATTTTTATGTGGATGAGGCAATGAGGCAATGCAGGGCATACCTCCCCCTCCTTCTGATCCTCAAAGCTAAAGGTATTAAGTTTACAATGCCCTACCCTGCTAAACTGTTGGAAGTCTTACCCAAGGGAGGAAAGAAGGAGGCAGTAGCGCAGTGGTTTAAGGCTCTGAGCTGCAAATCTGGAGACCTGGGTTTGAATCCCACAGCCCCCACTTACATACTGTGTGACTTTGAGCAAGTCACTTAACTTCCCTGTGCTCCCAGGTCACACCTGTAAACAAGCTTCCAGCTTAGTGTGTTACTCCTGGTAAAACAACTTAAAAAAAAAAGAACTATACTTTGGTGCAGGAGGCTAAGGAGGATGTAACCAGCAAGGGTATTACCTTTCTGAATCACAACAATGCATAGACCCCCTTAACAGCTGGTCCTCCAAGATGGCAAACTTCTGGGAGCACCTACATGGCCCGTACTGAAGGCAAAACTCCATAGAGATACAGTGGAAGCCTAACCTCACTGCAGGATCTAAAACAGAGATTGGCAGCCTACCGTAGAACAACCACATCACAGGAGGTCTGAAAAAAAGACTGAGATGAGCCTCTCCATCTAAGGACTGGTGCTTGTTACCTTGGGGGGGTAGGGAAATACAAATATTCCTGGGCTGGATGAGGATTGCCCGACTCTAGGGCCAGTCCATTTAATACATCTGCTCCTAATGGCGCACTGGACTGGAACACTTGTCGAATGCGACCTTGTCATTAGCCATTACCCCCACCACCACCCCATAATCCCTCTCTGGCCGACACTGCCTGCCATTCATCTGATGCTCCAGTAAGGTCCATAGGGACACTGTGGGTCATTAAAGCAAACAATGCACTAGTTGTACCACTTCCTCTACCAAAACTTGAACTAGGATGCTATACCTGCCACACCAGACTTTCATTTGGAACTGATACCTCAATAATGCTTTTGATAAATAGTTAATCTAATAAACTCTTAGTAAAACACGGACTTGAAATATAAACTGCATGAAGGACACTACTAGTGTGTCTTTTCAACTTTAGTTGGACTTGATGGGGAAGGGTTAGAGGACCTTGGGAAAAAGGAAAGAGCAACCCCACCTCTCAAAATAACCGAGAGAAGACTATAACATTTGAAAAAAAATTAAGCATTTTACATTGCGATAAGATTAATAAACGTGATCCCCAGTATAAATTAGTGGATCAGTTACTCTTAAAACTTGGATCAGGATTGGTGCATAGGACAGAAGGAACCTTTTATTTTTCTCTGTTAGAACTACAGAGGCACCACTGTCGAATGTTAGCACTCCTACCTCCCTGTTTTGGTTGCTCCTTTTATGTAGTTTTATTATTTGGGGCACAAGTACCTCCCAGGGAGCCCGAAGGTCTTTATAACATTGGCTATACCCCCTTATCCGACTGGAAATATGACTTACAATATAATCCAGAGGGCCTTCCCCCACCTTGGAAGCCACAAATTTACTAATTATTTAACCTACAGGAATAAAGCACTACGGGGGAGTTCTCCCAAAAAGGTTTACTCTTCAGAGTTTACTATATTTTATAATGTTATTTGGTTTGCAGCCATATAAGACAAAATTGATTTTTATTTGTTTACTTATTTATTGAACTTTGTTAACCTGGTAAGCCCACTGGGCCTAGAAGTCCCTTTTTCAGGGGTGACCGGGGGAAGGGGAATACAGATGGTAAGTAATTGAAATTGAACCAGATTAAGCTGTTGGTGGTATTTTAAGTGAATATTGGCAGTTGATAGTTTGTTACCAATGATTCTGTTACTGTTTGCAACTTTACTTACAGGAAATAACCTCTTCCTTTTCATTCCATTGTGGAATAATTGTACTATAACAGTATTGTTCTGATAATTTCAGGAAGCAAATCCTTAAAATGTTAGCTTCTACCCAACCACCTCAACTGACATATAGGCTAGGGAATGGGATACTGCTGGGACCAGTGATAACCACTAGGAACTATATATATGTCCATATCCTCTTGTTTTTCCTGTTATATCTGAGCGGGACCTTAACACAAAAATGCTTAGAACCTTTTTTTTGGGGGGAGGGACACCACTCATAGCGATCCCACTATACCCTAGTAATAATGGCTAACACATCCCTAATCCTCTCTGTAGCGTTGTGAAAAAATTACAGTTAGTAAATTATCAATTACAGATACTTATAAAGGAGATGAACGGAGATGAGACTAAAGGCGGAAGAATTTAATGATTATAACAATAATCACAACGAGAGATTACAAGTGGTACATTCTTCAAAATAACAGTGTGTGCTGGCTTGCTTATATAGTGCAAGACAGCATCATCATTTCCTATGGTTTTCTATGATTGGTTTAAAACAAGCACAAACATTAACTTACAAGGCAATACTCCTTGGTATATGTATGAGCTCATCCTTAGTCAGCACAAGTATAGATAGTGTACATTCTATTATTATATATGGCTAGTAACAGTTGTCACTACCAGTTACCAAAGTCCAGGAGGAAGAAATAGGTTTGGACTTAGGAATGTGCATACAAGCATTTTGGCCTGTCCTGATAAGAACAAACACCAGAGATAGTCAGAAGGGTAATTTGGACACTATTCTGTGTTCCTGTCTTGCAGACACATAAGACAACTGTTTGCTATTAATTACATGGTCAGCACAAATATCAAAAGGCACTTTAATATTGCAACTTGTGGCTTAGTTTGTCTTGTGGCTTCACAAGTTTTATATGATTCAATTATATAGGTCAACATTTGTTACACAGACACATTATGTTTTAGACCAAAATGAGGTTAGGCTGAAATATAGGGACAAACTTCTCTATCCCTTGTTACAAGCTCCCCCCCCCTCCCCCGGCCCTATATTACCTAATTATTATTTATGCAACAATGCAGCTCCTCGGAGCATGTACATCTCACTACGTACTTTACGAATAGTAAGTCTTAAGTGACACAGGCCTATAATTACCAAGAACACTAAGACCACTTGCAGCACAAGTAAAGCTTTAAAAGACAGGACTCCTAAGGGTCCCCCTGCATAGCTATAAATCAAGTGCTCATTATCACTCTCACTGAGCAATTCATTTACAACTGCTTGTGCCTTATGGGCAGTATTTTGGATTTGTATCAAATGAGTATCTTTTTGATTTAAAAGTGACTGCACGTTTAAAGACAGGAGAGGTATCACAGCTCCAAATGATGGCGCATACTTGTTAATATCATATGCTTGGTGTGGGGTATCAAATGTCACATTATAACTCTTATCCTCCAGGTTGGTAATAGGGTGCAACACCTTGTCACCAATATATACGTTATGTCTGGGAATAATACAAAAGTTTGGGTTGTGAATGGTACACATTTGTCCTTCATAAAATAAGATGGGTGTATTTGTAACAACACAGTATTGGTTAGTACCATTATAGGTTACAACTACTTGTGGGGTATACCATCGTTTTAACTGGATAGGGCACCAGACAGTATTATTTTTAGCTTGACCCATAGGAATTTCCCCACAGATGGGTTGTGTTTGTGACATGACGTCACACTGGCATATCCATTGACTATTTATTTCCTCACAGCAACGTAAGTTTGGCGTTGCCCAAGACCCATCATTGCTACATACTGGATCTCTGGGGGCGAGACTCGATATGCATAATACTGGCCTTGTAAATACCCTACGGAGTGTACTTTTACTATTTGGGAGTACACCTCCTTGTTATACTCAACTTGAGGTAGTCTTACCATGAGGGACACCCTCATGGTACAACTAAGTGTATTGTTAGGTCTAAACACTTGTGGTTTAACATATACTTTAGTTACCTTGCGAATCCACCACATAGGTGGAGCTCGAGCTTTAATACAAAAAGTCATACACTTGCTATCATTAACATTAAGGCAATCTGGACAATACCACAATTTTAGCTGTACATCAGAAATTTGATTAGGCAACTGTTTATTAGTAATCTCCTGTAACAACTGACTAACTTGAGTTAAAACTTAAGATCCATAAGCACTACACACTATAGCTTTATTTATGGTATTATTAAAAACTTCTTCATTATGTTCAACCACAACTTCATTAATTTTGTGCTCTACCTCTTTAAACAGGTGGCCTACCTCATGTATATTGTACACAGATAAACGCTCTTCCATTGCCAAACCTTGCTGGCCTAATGTAAGTGGCAGCAAGACCCTTCCTCCTGTGTTAGTATTAAACTGGTCTTGGTACCCCTTAATGGCCTCAAGGTCTGCCCTATTCCATATGCTCATTCCTGATCCAAAAAATCCAGCCAGGTCTCCCCACAAATCTCAATTTTTTCTAGCATTACTAACCCTTTCTTTTCTAATAAGAGGGACCATAATACTCCCAGTTTTAGCATGGAAGGCACTTAAACATGTCAATTAACATAGTGGCATAAAACTCTGACACACCAGTGTCTGCACAACTACTGTTAACATTTATATTCCAACCAGAGAAATCTAGATTTATATGCACTCTACTGTACTTTACATCATTTACAAGCATTTGATCAATAGGTGTTGATGTAAGTCCACTCTCTGGCCCTGTTGTCACATTTGGGCATTCAGTTGGTGTTACAGTTAAGTATATGGCATCTGAGACTGCAAAACGTAATGAGTTGTTTACACCAGCATAGTTACAAACACTATTATCACCCCAAAGACAGTAGGACAGAGTTAACACATAAACACCATTGTCCTTTGGTGTGGCCTTGTCTATGACAAGAGACCCATTTTTCTGTTTCCAGTCCATGTAGCTTTGCTGTGATCCAGTCTTGAGCTCTGATGCACAGCTGGACCAGCTATTAAAAATGTCCACACACAAATTTGTAGATATGAAAGTACGGTTGTTTTTAGTCCAGGTGGCTTTCCATGCTCGTGTCGTGTAGACGTTTGTATCAACAGAGTCCCAGTTCCAACTGATTAACAGTGTAATGGACTGTTCATACTCACACGTGACATTAGTCTGTTCCACATTAATGTATAGAAAGTCTTATGGCTGCCACCAAGCCGATGATAATGATGCCTTGTGTCTTCATGGCTATAAACATCAAGTGTAGTATTTTAATTTTCAACCAGCTTTGTTTGACACTTTTTTACACTGATCAACATGTACCCACAATTCTTGTTTCCTATGCCTCTCAGCTTCTTCCGTATGCCCAGTTTTTTCGGCATATTCCCTTTTTAATCTATGTTTTAGCCATTTGGAGTCTAACATTAGCAGATACTGCTCTTGTTGATGTCAGGTTGCAGCTGACATGGCTCCCCCATCTGCGATCATTCCTCGTGTGCTTACAGGTGCCATTTGAATAGTTACTGTCCCACCCCTTTTTCCAGTAAGGAGCTCGTCTAACTCATCTTGTTTTCCCTGTAACTCCTGGATCTTACTTGCGGCATCCTGGAGTTCAGTGTACAGGCGCCTAGTCTCACTAGCATGTTCTTGTGACTGTTGGTCTAACTTAATCTGTAAGAGGGCATTGTTTCTGTCTAACAGACACAAATCCCCCTGTTCTTTTATAAACTGTGATTTAAGGTTAACACACTGTTGTTCTAACTCTTGATGTTGACCTATTGGGACGCTATCTTTATATTTTGATGTTAATTCTTCTAGTTGTTGTTGCAACTTAGCATTTTGATCCCTTTCATCCCTCAACTGAGCCACTTCTTTATTTCGGCGACACACAATAGTCTGATTATACTGCCACAGCCTTTGCAATGCATTTGCAAAGATTTCCTTTTCATTTTTTACTCCCTCATTATGAAGAGACACTTGCTGAGTAAAATACAATTGTGCCTGTTGATCATCAGGCACTGGTTCGTATGCTTCCCCCTTTAGGTGTTTTCCTAGAAAATGGCCTATTATTGTTTCCATACTCATTCTTCTTATCTTCTTTGCCTGCCTAGCCTCCACAGCTGGGCTCACCCGTGCACTGGTGCCCTGGTCCGTTTGGCTATGTCTTACGGCTCCCTTGTGAGGTCCGACTTGCAAGTCCCAGCACCTTCACTTACCTACTCTGCCCCATGAGTTCCTACAGAGTTAAGCATTACTTTTTATTTAAAACGATTTGAGAAGCATACAAAGCATACATCACCTGATTGTCAAGTGGCTGTGACTGTCTGTGTGTACCTTCGTCTCTCGCTTTAAGCCAGCAGCACCACGTCTCCGAGCATCTTCACCTTCTTATTGGGGCTCACAGACTAACTGACCCACAGTTAGGCGAACTCCTCACATGCAGCACCAGCGATCCAAGTCTTTAAGGCACCAATTGTAGTGTTGTGAAAAAATTACAGTTAGTAAATTATCAATTACAGGTACTTAGAAAGGAGACGAACGGAGACGAGACTGAAGGAGGAAGAATTTAATGATTATAACAATAATCACAGCGAGAGATTACAAGTGGTACATTCTTCAAAATAACAGTGTGTGCTGGCTTTCTTATAGAGTGCAAGACAGCATCATCATTTCCTATGGTTTTCTATGATTGGTTTAAAACAAGCACAAACATCAACTTACAAGGCAATACTCCTTGGGTTATATGTATGAGCTCATCCTTGGTCAGCACAAGTATAGATAGTGTACATTCTATTATTATATATGGCTAGTAACAGTTTTCACTACCAGTTACCAAAGTCCAAGAGGAAGAAACAGGTTTGGACTTAGGAATGTGCATACAAGCATTTTGGCCTGTCCTGATAAGAATAAACACTAGAGATAGTCAGAAGGGTAATTTGGACACTATTCTGTGTTCTTGTCTTGCAGACACATAAGACAACTGTTTGCTATTAATTACATGGTCAGCACAAATATCAAAAGGCACTTTAATATTGCAACTTGTGGCTTAGTTTGTCTTGTGGCTTCACAAGTTTTATATGATCCAATTATATAGGTCAACATTTGTTACACAGACACATTATGTTTTAGACCAAAATGAGGTTAGGCTGAAATATAGGGACAAACTTCTCTATCCCTTGTTACACTCTCCCTAAACACTAACAGGATTCATAACCCCATAAAGTGCTCAGGCTCATGAAATTCATGAAAAATGAGAAACCTGACCCAATATACCTTTAGGAAACTCATTTATCACAAACGGAACATGCGAAGATAGAAGCTATGGGATTTCAAAAGTTCCTTTCATCTTCTCATGACTCGAGGAGGTGAAGGGAAACAGTCATACTCATCCCCAGAGGGACTCCATTTTTGCTTCAAACCCAGATAGCCGATAAGGAGGGAAGATACATAATTACAACAGGGAAACCTTTTACTACCCAAGTGACATTTGCATTGGTATATCTACTCCCGGGCTCCCCCCCACCGAAAGTGGCTAGGAAATTCTTTGATGATCTCCTGTCTATGCAACAGGGTCAACTGATCCTAGGGGGCGATCTAAACACTACTCTGGACCCATCCCTGGATGCCAACCCCCCAGCTAAGCATAGCACTACTCCTCTACAGAAATTCCTTCATAGAACACTACCGGATTTAGGCATGGTGGACCTTTGGAGACACTTTTACCCCAATACTGCAGTCTATACCTATCACTCACCCAAAACACATAGTCTCTCAAGGCTGGACTATATTTTTTCCATGGTTGAACACCTGGACATGGTCCAGGACATCTACCGTGGAACCAAAACTCTCTCCAACCACTCCACGGTATATGCCAAGCTTCTTTTTTGGAAAATTGCAAAGCAATCTTTCTGGCGATTAAACCTGGCCCATATAAGGGACCCAGACTTAATTAAAAAATCTATACCCAAAATAACACAAGATAATAATGGAAGCACAGTATCTAGGGTAATACATTGGGATACCCTCAAAATGGTATTGAGAGGGGAGATCATCAAATACTCAATATATAAAAAAAAAGGCAACAGGGAAAAAATGTAGGGGAACTCCAAAACCAGCTGAAAGACTACCAACAGCGATTATTCCAGGGGGATCACTCTATACAAGTACAACTCCAAATAACCAAATAAATGATCCAGAAAGTGATGGACCTAAAGATAGAACAACAGCTAATGTACCTTAAATTGAAATACTATGATAGGGACCATGAGGGGGCCAGGACTTTTGGCAGGAGACTGAGGAAAGACCCAAATCCAAGTATCCCACTTAATTGAACCTATCACAAAATGCCTTCTACACCACCCATGGCAATCAGACAAGCAATGGCTCATTACTATCAAACCTTATATACAGAGGACATTAATCCGTCCTTACATAGCATTGACAACTATTTAACTAACCTACCCATATCAAAGCTATAAGACAACCAGACCCTGGCTCTTCTGGCCCTGATCACCATGTAAGAAGTTTCCTTGATTATAAACCAGACAAAATCTCAAAAAACCCTGGGACCAGATGGTTACCCAGAAGAATTTTATAAAAAATTCCAAAAACTCTTACTTCCCTCCTTACTCCCAGCCCTCTTGGAAATACAGGAAGGTAAACTCCCTCCTTCACCGTGGAGATATGCTGAGTTAGTAGCTATACCAAAACCCCAAAAGGACCCCTGATACCCGACCTCCCACCAGCCCATCTCCAAACTAAACTGCGACTACAAACTTTATATGTTCATTATGGCTCATAGAATAGATATTATACTACCACATCTTATAGATGCAGACCAAGTAGGCTTCACCAAAAAAAGAACAGGCTAGGTCATGTGACCGCTTCATGGAGTGAGGACGTGTTCTAGAGCTGCTCCTCTCCTCAGGCTGTGCAATTCCCCACAATCTGCAGCATCCAGCTCCCTGAACCCCAAAAGAACCCTCAGACATCTAACAAGAGACCAAGATGGATGAATATATTGTTTCAGCGGGCAACAGATCGCAGCAAGTGGGGTCTAAAAATCTGAGGAAACAGCCTCCTATCTTGCAAGTTGATGCGTCGGGGCCTATCTCCCTCTCAGTAGCTGAAATGGCAGTGATCGGTTGGGAGCTTAAAGACCAACTTCAGGAAGCACTGTCATCGAAGCTGGAGAAATTGGAAAATAAACTTGATTGTCAGCTGCAGGAGATTGCTTTCCAACTGACCACCCATAAAGAACAATTAGAGGAAATGGAGGGGCATATTTCAAATGTGGAGGACATCCTTGTCCCGCTCTCCAAATGAGTTGCCGAGCTCCAGAATAAGATAAATGAACTCAAGGAAGCCCTGGATTACCAGGAAAACTATCACAGGAGGTTAAACTTGTGCTTTCGGGGCCTCCCAGAGGGAAAGCAGGGCACTTATCGGGGTGGTGGGGACTAGGCGACGCCCTGGGGTGAAATGTTGCCAGGACAAGAGTAATCCCTGTCTTGTTCCCATACCCAAGAGTCCAGTAATTAATGCTGGTCAGGAGCCAAGGTCTTCCTCAGCATCTCATCCAACCCGGGCAGTGTTATGTAATGCCAGATCCATCAAAAACAAGACTGCTATTATAGCTGATCTTGTTGAGATGGTGGATCTGACATGCATCACCAAGACCTGGCTGGATGAAAATGCTGGCCCAGTATTGGCTTCTGCAGTTCCAGCTGGGTTCTCAGTGATTCACTGCCCGAGGTTGGATTGTAGGGGTGGGGGTGTAGCCAACTTTTTTAAGACTGAACTGGACCTTGTGGATGTTCCAGTGAGGATCACCAGATCCTTTTGAGTGTATTATGGGAGAAGGTGCAGACTGCAGGATACTCCTCATTTACCATACACAAGGTGATGGGGGTTTATTCCTGCAGGAGATTGCGGACTTCATCGTCGACATGGTATTGGAGTTTCCCAAGATGGATAATTCTGGTGGATTTCAATGCATGGGTTGACGATGAACTCTTGCCATTTGGTCAAAATCTCCTCCAACTAATGACAATGTTGGGCCTTACACAGGTGGTTACCTCCTCTACCCATATAGGGGGTCATTCCTCTTGGGGATGGAGATCTCTGACTTGGGGTGGAACCAGTCGGTTGGTCTGACCATCACACCATAGGGTTCAGTTTTGGGGCTCTCCCAAATGGACCTACCCCTTCAGAGATGGTCCGGTATTGCCCTTTAAGGGGAGTTACCCCAGATGGTCTGTCGGCGGTCCTGGACCTATCAGGATTGCTGGGCGATAGCACAAGTCCAGGGGACCTTATACTAGCCTATAATAGGGCAGTGGGAGATACTCTGGATTTGATTGTTCCTGTTCATGTTCGACCACTCGCTCTTCACCCAAGGTCTCCTTGGTATGATGGGTCCTTGAAGGAGTTGAGGCAAATTGGTCGAAGGCTGGAGAGAGCATAGCGGAAGTCTGGCCTGGATGCTGACAGGCTTAGATTGATAGAACATTCTAAGGCCTATCAATCAGAAATCACCCATAAGAAGGCAGAGTTCCTGTCCAGGGAGATTTATGCCACACAGAATCGACTGTCTCAACTTTTCTGAACTGTTGACAGATTGTGCAATCCAATCTGTCTCCAGTCCAGCAGAGTTTTTTCACAAATTAAGTGTGATGAGCTTGCTCGGGTCTTCGCAGATAAGGTTGTCAGCATCAGGCTTGGAATTAGCCCATCTCTCATTACGAGGGGTTACAGAGGTCAACGGAAGGTGGCGAGCACCCGGTCTGTCTGGATGGATTTCAGCCGATTGGAATTCATGGACATTGTAAAGATTGTCCAGACTTTGCACCCAACCTGTTGTAGTTTGGATCCGGGCCCTACCCCCCTTTTAGTGGGGTGTGTAGATGTTATTTGCCTGATCCTAGCTGAAATTGTATGGAGATCCTTGGAGAGGGGAGTCTTTCCAGACCCCCTAAAGGAGGCGGTCATTTGACCACTCCTTAAAAAACCCTCCTTGGATCCCGACGATCCAGAAAACTACCAACCTGTCTCTAACCTTCCCTTTGTGGTGAAGGTTATTAAGAAGGTAGTTGCGTTGCAACTGGATGATCACATTGTAACCCACAATGTCTATGAAGCTCTTCAATCTGGTTTCAGAAAGAGGCATAGCACAGAGACTGCCCTTGTTTGGGTACTAAATGATCTCCTATTAGTGAGAGATTGAAAGACTCATACCATCTTGGTCATTCTTGATCTCTTAGCAGCCTTTGACACTGTGAACCGTGGGGTGCTTTTGGAGACCCTGCGGTTTCTCTGTGGACAGTCGGCAGGGTTCAGAGGGTGGTCACTGGAATTTATTCCTCTGATGCCCTTCCCCTGTCCTGCGGGGTGCCGCAGGGCTCCATATTGGTGCCCATTTTGTTCACAGTGTATATGCTGCCATTGGGAGATATCATCAGGTGATACGGCTTGAGTTTTCACTGCTATGCAGATGGCACTCAGCTGTATGTGTCCTTTGTGCCAGGACAGGTTGATGTGGTTTCTGTGCTAAATAATTGCATCTCTGAGATCAACGACTGGATGAGCTCCAGTTGGTCGAGACTGACTCTGGATAAGACTGAGGTGTTGGTTGTGGACCCGGGTTGCCCAGGGGCAGGTTCTGGGGCTGGGCACATGTCGGGCCTGTGGTTTGATGGTGTCCAGCTCACTACCTCAGATCGGGTGCGGAACCTGGGCGTTATCTTTGCCGACGGCATGACCATGAAATCTCAGGTGTCAGCTGTGGTTAAATCCTCATTTTACCATCTGAGGAATATCACCCAGGTGAAACACCTGGTTCTGCCGGGTGACATTCCAACATTGATCCATGCCTTCATTACTACCTGTCTTGACTACTGCAATGCCCTCTACCTAGGGCTGTCTGGGGTTGATATCCACCACTTGCAGCTGGTGCAGAACGCTGCAGCCAGGCTGTTGACTGGTACCTCTAGGTCCAGTCACATAATGCCTGTGCTGCACTGACTGCACTGGCTGCCGGTTCAGTGACAGGTCACCTATAAGGTAGGCTTGCTTACCTTCAAAGCCCTGCACAAACAGGGACTCGACTACCTGAAAGATCTCCATACTCCCCCAATCGTCTCCTCTGATCTGCCGATGAGGGATTACTAGAGATTCCCAGGGTTCATCTTAAAACATCTGGAGCTCTTGCTTTTTCATTTGCAGCACCAACCCTGTGGAATTCTCTACCTCATTGGTTAAGAGAATGCTTGACCGTCAGTAGTTTTAAATCTTTGTTAAAAACGTATTTATTTTCACTGGCTTTCCCAGACTGATGTTAAATTAATACTGCTGTTTGTTTCTATATTTATGGTGTATACTTCGCACAGCGCCTTGACATTGAAAGGCACTATATAAATAAAGATTTACTTGCTTGCACTAGCTCTTTAAATTTCTGTGCTGAGAAACTTCCCGCTTTATTGGGCCTGCACCCGAAGGGAGGGCGCCATAAGATTGAGTGTGCACACTGGGTAGTTCAGCCCAAGCCAACTGAGGGTCAGCCCCCAAGACATATAATAATTCACTACTATAATTTTCAAGATCAACAAGAAGTCCTGGCTGCTGACAGGAAAACCTTGGAGCTGACTTTTGAAGGGGCTTGTCTATATATGGGTAAGGCCTACTCCAAACGTCTGCTCAAGAAACGGCCTACATTTAACAAAGTAATTGATGAGCTTAAACGGCTCAAGGTGGAGTGGTTTATGGTGTACCCAGTTACTCTGCGGATTAAGCATGAGGGGGGCTACCTTCAGCTTTTGGGAGGCAGATAAGGCGGCATCCTCTTCGCAATCCCTGAAGTCTAAAATTGGCTGAAGATATGTTTTGCGTGGAGGATTGCGAACATTTAGGACTACAACCTTTAGAAAACTCTCTCTGTTCTGCCATGGGGGGAGTGATTCTGCACTCCCTGTCCCTGCCTCTTGACAAAACTATGAGCTGCTCCCTGAATACTGTTCACAAGAATGCATTTTTCCTGCAATCCCCCCATATGGGCCTGGATTTGGCACGAGTACACCCCAGATCTCCACTTGATAGTCTCACCCAATTGGATGATCTACCGCACAGAATATGAAGGGGAGCAAGTTATATCTGGAGACCTGATGGATTCGATCATCTCGATGGAATTGCACCTCTCACAGGGGAGCAAGGAAGCACTATCTTTACCGATATTCTTTATGTGAAGGGCACCTGAATTGTACATGAACTCCAAGTGACAGGTAAAGGGATAGGAGGGAATACGGCATGGGGCCATGTGCGTGGTTTTTAATTTTGCACTGCCCTTCTCCATATCCCCAGCAAGAGAAGAAGTTTAACCATTTGCTGCATATTGACTGTAAAAAAGCGAAATGCTGGGACACTAAGGGCTGTGGGATCGGGTGTGGGGGAGAGGGAAAGCGAGATGAAAGGTAGGATGTTGTCTATGGGAGGTGGTAGATGCAGAAGAGGGGTAGGGGATTGGATGGGTTGGAAGGTGGCAGGAGTTCCTTTGTGGCAGACTTATGAGATATGGTTGGGTTCATGTTAAAGGGTTCTGCGGGACTTTGCTGTGATCTTTGCTCTGGAAGTCACTTTTTTATTAATTGCTGTTGCCGGAGTCTCCATCGAGCAGAGGATCACAATCATAGTCATATTGGTGGAAAATTAGGCTGTGTTGGAGGGTTTGGAGCATTGCCCTGAAACACTCTGACACAGAGAATTAGGAGGTGATTGTGGGGAAAAAATATTAAGATGTTTAAGTGTCTCAGAGGGAGGATTGCATGTCTTTGACATGAGGGATACTGTGTATTGTTACATACTTGTCGTGCATAACGAATGTTGTATGTTCTGGAATGTTTTAAGAGGGAGGGGGTGGGTATGGGTATGGTGGAATTTTGCCTGAATGTTGTTACTACTTTCATGTTCAGTGTTCTTAATAACAAATGTTTCCTTTATTTCAAGAGTGTCACTAATAGCATCCATTATAAGCCAGGCGGAGAGTGAGGGGGCCTCAATTCAGGAATCGTTCCCTATTGCTATGGCAAATAAGGAAGGTGTAAATATTGTGTCATGGAATGTTCGGGACTTTTCTTCCCCAGTCAAATGAACATGTGTCTTGACAGCTTTGCATAAATGCTGAGCCCAGGTGGCTCTCCTTCAGGAGACACACCTGACTTCCAAGGTTGGAACACCAAAAACTGGTTCAGAATTGGGTGGGTTCATGCTATGCCTCCTCCTTCTCTTCCCACAAGCGTGGGGTCACGATATTGTTGCACAAACAATTGCCTTTTCAGGTCAGAAGAGTGGTGGCTGACCATAAAGAGGGGAGGTATGTTTTTGTTACGGGATCTCTTGTCAGAGAATGCATAACCTTTGGGAGCATTTATGCCCCAGCAGTGTTCAATCCACTCTTTTACCAATCTCTGTTGGATCTTCTGATCAGGAAACAATTTCAGGGGGTGATTATGGGAGGGGACTTTAATTGCGTACCTGACCCAGGACTTGATCATTCGGGGGGGGGAGGAAGAGGGGGGACTTGCATGAGGAGATGGAGGGAAGGAATATTGGACTTCGGCTTAATAGATGCTTGGAGATCTGCTAACCCAACGAACAAGAAGTACTCTTTTTTTTCTGTAATCCTCACAAATCATGGTCCTGTATAGACCATATTTATATTGATACAGGCTGGTACCCTAAGTTACTGGGCATCAAGCACGATCCCATTCACATTTTGGACCATGTAATGGTCATTGCAACGTTAAGAATGGGGATGGAAGACACTAAGAGCACCTCGTGGAGGTTCCCCACATATTTCCTCGGGCTGAAGGAGTGTAAGACATATTTAAAAGACCAGTTCAAACAGTACACCAAGCTTAATAGGGATACAGCTCCATCTAGCCAGGTATTCTGGGATGCTGGGAAGGCTTATATAAGGGGTGCTATTATTAGCTTTTTGGCACGGTACAAGAAAGACAGGTTGAAACAGCAGAACAAATGGCAGAGACAAATTCAAGAATTGGAGCGCAGAGTAGCAAGAGGGAAAGGGGGAGAAGTACTCCAAATGCTTGCAGTAACAAGCAATTCCCTTAATAGCTGCTTGACTGAAGAAGCCACAAGCAGTTATTTTTTATTAGGCACAACTTTTATGAATGGGGGAATAGGCTGGGACCTCTATTAGTAAGCTTCATTAAAGGAAGGAGAACAACACAGATATTGGGGATGAGGATTCTAGGGGCCTGCTGATTATGGATACAAAAGGTATCGGGGAAAACTTTAGACAGTACTATCAGATGCTGTATCAGACGGTGTGCAGTGGCACTCTTAGCAAGGCAAGAGAGTTTCTGGATAAGCTCATGTTGCTGCAACTCTCGGAGCAGCAAAAGGAGGCTCTAGGACACGAGATGGGGTAGTTTCTGAAAATATGCATATACCCTCTTTGTACAGACCTCACACTGACTGGAGCACCTTTCCTCCACACTAGGCAACTCATCCCCAGACTACCCCAGAGTGACTCATCCCTCCCCCACCCTTGACACACCTGTGACCCTCCCAACACCCCCACCCTGCCAACACCCCCACTCCCTCTGCCCTCCAAGACCCGACCTGGACCCAGCTCTCCCCTGCCATTCCCACCTTTCTCACTTTATTTATCTCATGCACCCTGATTGTAAAGTCCTCAGCTGGGTGTCGACCCAAGGGTCTTCATCGCCGCTGGCCACTAACCAGAATAATTACACTGCTATTATTATTATTATCTGGTAATGTACACCCAAACCCAGGACCTATTGCTTCCAGCCCTTCTAAATCCTGTACTGCAACTGGCCTCCGCTTTGCATCCTTAAACATTTGCAGTCTTCTAAAGAAATCTGCTGCCCTCCAGTGCTGGGTCATTCAACATCAACCTGACATAATTGCACTGGTAGAGACTTGGCTCTCGAAATCCACCCCTGACTCCACTATCACCCTCCCTGGATATACCATCTACAGGGAAGACCGAGTAGGCAAACACGGTGGTGGTTGTGCACTACTCGTACAGGACTCCCTTATAGGTCAGGCACTCCCAGCTCCTAAACTTGATTATGGAGCCCAAGCCCTCACCTTAAAAATCACACCTGACTCCACCCGAGGCCCTCTCTTCCTCACGGTCTCCTATGTACCCCTGAGGAATCAAAACCAAGCATTCCAGTCCCTCATTGACTATGTCACATCTCTCCCTCACAAAGTGGAGCAAGTCATCCTAGGTGATCTCAATGTTAACTGGCTTGCCTTCACTACCTCCCATATAAGGGACTCCTTTGCTGCCTTGGATATGTCCCAGTTAGTCACCCAGCCCACCAGATTCAACCACTCTACTGGCACCAGCACTCTCCTAGATGTTGTTATATCTAAATGCCCCTACAAAATCTGGGATGTCATTGTCCTCCCCGACTCTCTTAGCGATCACTCCCCAGTCCTCTGTCTCTGGTCATTCTCCACTCCGAAGCCAGTGTCCCAGGTCACTCTATGCCACTGTTTATGCCCCGGCAGCCTCAGAAAATTAAAACAATACCTAGCCCAGCTAGACTGGTCCCCTATGCAGCGTGCCCCTGACATTGACTCAGCTCTTGACCACTTCACAAATGCCATCTGTAAGGCTTGTGACCTTTTCACCCTCTTCACCAGGATCCGCTCCAAATAATGCAGTGCCCTATGGATCACCCAACCCCTCCTCCAGAGACTCAAAAACAGAAATAATCTCTGGCACATTGCTGTAGAATCTGAAAAGGCATCTGATAGACAGGCCTACAACGCAGAACTCAATAAGTGCACTTGGGCCATTAGGCGGGCCAAGGCAGAGCACTACCAGACCACCCTCGCTTCCACTTGGGGTTCAGCCTGGACCTTCTAGGATAATATGAAAGAGCTAAATGGGAAGTCCCGCTCCCCCCACCATCTCAGCTCTCCATCAATGGCACCCCCACCGCAGATCCACTCCTCATAGCCGATTGTCTTAACACTGCCTTCTCTGACCTAAGCTTGGTCCTCCCCAGCAGCTTCTTTGACCCAATCCCCACCTCTCTCCCTCTGGTCCTGCATGGCCCACCATTCTACCTTTGCACCCTATCCCCCCCCAAGAAGCCAGGCCACACCTGCTAAAAGCCTTAGGCAGCAATAACCCCAGCAGTGACCCCCTCGACTCCAGGATCCTCCGTATGGTCTTGGACGAAGTCCTAGTCCCCCTGACTGACCTTTAAACCAGTCTCTATGCCTGGGTCAGTTCCCAAGTGCTTGGAAAACTTCTGAAATCACACCCATACATAAGAGTGGGGACCGGTCTACCCACAACAATTACCGGTCGATCTCCATCCTCCTCCCACTCTCCAAAGCCCTTGAAAAAGTGGTGTTGATCCAGCTCTCTGAATACCTAACCAAGTATGACATTATGTGCCCAGAGCAGCATGGTTTCCGCCCAGGACACAGTACAACCATGGCTCTCCTGGAATTGTGCCAACACCTGCATGCTGCTCTCGGCTCAGACGGCCTTGCAGGAGCAGTGTTCATTGACCTCTCCAAGGCTTTTGACACTGTCTGCCATCCCCTTCTACTCAACTGTCTCCACCAACTTGGCTTCTGTGGCGGTCCCATTTCCTGGTTCTCTAGCTACCTCTCTGCTAGATCCCAGCGTGTCAAGATCAGCGGCTCTCTCTCCAGCACTCTTCCCATTCACTCCGGGGTCCCTCAGTGCTCCATCCTGGGTCCAGTACTTTTTAATCTCTACCTCAACACCCACCCCAGCTCATGTACTGGTAAAATGCTCCTCTAAGCCGACGATGCAGTCCTCGTTGCCTCACATCCCAATACAACTTCCCTCCAGTTATCCCTCCAGCAAGCTTACAGCCAAGCTGAAAGGTGGTTTGGCGACTGCAGACTGGTCATTAACCTAAAGAAAACCAAATCAATGCTCTTCTCCCACCACCAAAATAAAGCTAAAAATACCCCCCTCTTGATTATCCCCAGCACTCTGCACTCGCTAGAACAAGTGACCACATGCAAGTATCTAGGCATCACGTTCGATACTGCCCTCTCCTTGCACACCCACATTAATGCCCTGCTAGCCACCATTAACTCTCGGATTGGCCTGCTATACTGGCACAAGGACAGCCTGCCTCAGGTTGCCCTCACACTGGCCATCACCTCCTCCGTCTTGCCCATCTATGCCGCAGCTGACAACACTGCCCTCTCCAAAATCCAACTCTCCATCAATAAGGCCTGTAGGCTCCTGACCGGTGCCCCCAGCCAAACTCACACCTGCCTTCTCTATACTACCACCAATCTGCTCAACTTTGAGGAGCAACTGCTCTACCATCACTGCTAGGACTCTCCCCCCCCGGGGTCTCCACCTCCCTACAGCAGTCATCATTGTCCAGCACCACCCGTAGCTCTGTTAAGGCCACTTTTAAGGTGCCCAGAACCAAGACCTCTCTTGCCCAGAGATCCTTCCTCTACCAAGCCCCCACCTGGTTCAACTCCTTCCCTAGCTGCATCTCCAACTTGTCAAAAATTGGCTCCATCAGAACAGCCCTTCGAAACCATATCTATAATACCAGCTGTTGTAGGTGCAACTAACCCCCTGTTGTAACCTGCAGTACACGCCCGCCTTGCCCCCTGGCTCGACAATGTCCACTGGACAGCCTCTCCCTCCCCCAGACCCACTCCTTCCCTACTAGGTCCAAACAGGGATGTAACCCGCTGTCTTCTCTGAGGACCTACTATATCCATGACTGTAACTCAAAATTTTGTAACATTATGTAACCTAAGTAACATACAAACTACTACATTATGTAACCTAAATGTATCTATGTTAAATGTTCCTTTTACTGCACCTGTAATGTTATCCTCTGTTTTAATCTGGCCTGTAATAACTTTCTTGATGTCTGCCCCCCCCGCGACGAGGTGTCTTTGTAAATGAGTCTCTGACTCAAAGGTTGTAAACCCGATTTGTAATGAATAAATGAACTTGTCTAGTGTACCTACCTGGTCAACAAAAGCTAAATAAATAAAATAAATAAATTACAACAGCGGAAATTAGGATAGCACTACAAGATAGGAAATCAGGTAAGGCAAGAGAGGCCCTGATGGCCTGCCTGCAGAATTTTATAAAGCGATAAGGGATCTAGTTGAGGAGCCCCTGTGGTGAGTTTTCAGGGATGTGCGGGGTTGGGGGGCACTACCAGAGTCGTGTGGAGAGGCCATTATTTGTGTCCTACCACCCAGTATCTCTGGTGAATTGTGATGCAAAGGTATATGCCAAAATATGGGTTTCTTGGCTTGGTCGACTACTTCCAGAGCTGATTCATTCAGGGCAGGCATTTGTATCATAATGTCAAGCAAAGTTCTTAAAGATCATGTGCAAAGGTTTTATTTTGGTTATTAAGTACCACAAATCTGATCCTTGTGCTAGCGATTGCTAATTGTACAATTTTCACTTACTTTTAGCCAGTAGTTTTAATGAAATTTACATTTTATTCTCATTCTGTTTTGGGCTCCAAAGCTGCACGCTAACACTGTGCTTTCTAGGTGGGTGTACCCGGCGCTGACATCATCGTGGAGTGTTGCGCAGAGGATGGCTTGCTATTGTTCCATGAACTGACTCTGATCACAGCTCCTGTGCCCCAGACTGAATGAATTATTGAATCATGGAGCCCCCCCACCCAAAAAAAAAAGAAATTAAAAAGGGACCTAAACAGTTCATCCTTGTGTGTATAGAATCTGTTGCCTGGCCATCAACTCATTACCAAAGCCCGCGGACGGCTTGCTATTGTCCCATGAAATGCACATACTGTAATTGGATGCACACATTTTGGGACCTTGTCATCTGTGGCTAATGTTTTTTATGTTGGCTAATCTAATTGCAAAATAGGGGCACCTTCGAATGTTGTTACAGGGAGCAATAGTGGCTGCAAAAGATAGCATGTTTAATTTTTCACCTATTCTGTCATCTTCTGTGCAAGTCTCCACATATGCCATTAGTGTTGCAGTCCCAAATTCTGATCCTCACTTCAATGCCCCATAATGAATGAATTATTGAATCATGGCCTTCCCCCAAGAAATATAAAAACTGCATCACTGTATGTCTATAATCTGTTGCTGCACATCAACTCACTGCCATAGCCAAGGACGGCTTGCTATTGTCCGATGACCTGCATATACTGTAATGGGATGTACACATTTTGGGACAGTGTCAGTGGCTAATGTAACTGTAAAATAGGGGCATCTTCAAACATTGTTTCTGGGAGCAACAGTGGTTTCAAAAGATAGCATGTCTTATATTTTGCCCATTCTGTCATATTCTGATAGTCTCCACATATGCCCTTAGTGTTGTTGCAGTCTGTGACTCCGATCCCCGCTCCGATGGCCCAGTATGAATTAATTGTTGAAGCAGCCCCCCCCCATAAAAAAGCAACATAATAAGTACATCACTGTATGTTTATAATCTGCCTGCACATCAACTAATTACCACAGTAAAGGGAGCAATGGGCAAAATTGCACAGCGATTGCTGAAGCAACAACCAACCACAAACATCGCAATTTTCTTTTTCATTTCCAGTATTTGTGTGGCCCAACCCAGTCATCAGCATAAAAGCTGTCTTGTGCATGAGTGCATATATTATGTCATTGATGTAGTAGGTCGACTAATGTAAAACCATGCTACACATGATTTGAATATGACAGCACTGGTCACAATGGTCCAAAAGTCACAGTCTTTCCATTTAGGCATAACATAACACAAAACTTTGTACAGCACTTTATTCCTCTTGACATCCCCTGTCATGGTTGGTGTTTTGGAGCAGGTCTTTACTTTGCCAGCTTTTTACAGGGATTGTATGTAGTAACATCAAAGCCCCAACATTGAAAGTGTAATTTTATGTAGCATCTTGTAATCTATTTTTCATTTTTTCATCTATATGTATTTAATTATTTTTTTATTTTACTAGAAGTATTGCTCACGGCTAGCCTGATCGTGCACCTGTTGTGTGTCCCTATCCCACTTGCAACCCAACAGCCCTTCTATACATCACTTAGTGGTGAACAAAGTCCATTATGGCTCGTAGACGTAATTAAAGCTTCCAAGATGCATCTACCCCCCCCCCCAAAAAAAAGGAATTATTTCTGTGCCTCCTAACAATCCCTTTTACAGCATTATGGTGTATTGTGGTGTGTGAGGCACTGTAGCCGTGTAACCCATTGGTTTGGATTGTGGCTACCCATGTACAGTATGCGTACACATTACAACTCACATTACAACTCACATTACAACTCAGATCCATCAGGCATAGCATCCATGCCATTTTCAAGCCCTCGGCTGTTCTGAAATTGTGAAAAATGTTAAACAAATTGCCACCATGCTGCACTGACTACAGCTGACATGATCAAATCTGAAGTGACAAGTGGTGGTGTTGGAGCAAGTGCAATGGGAAAAATGCAGCATAGTTATCTCCATCCGTGATTGCCACCTATATGACATAGGCAACTCACAGGGGATTTTAATTTCATTATTATTTTACATATTATTTAGATATTCTTCTTGTGGCTTTCCCCAGTCAAGGCCATTCTTTCTGTTCACTTTGCATATGGGTAGCTGGTGCAGTCCATTACCCTGTCCTCCTCTCCTACTCCAGCAAAGCAAAAGTTCACATTCACGTTATGGAGGAGAGGGTAGTGGTGGCCAGGTGTGTCTTATTACACTGCATATATATATATGTCCTTAATGTCACTGTCAACATTTTGCAGGTGTTACTGTTCTGTCTTTTGGCAGTGGGACATGTACAGAGAACTGGTAAAAAGTAAAGGTAACAGGGCAGCATAATAAAATTCTGCAATTTGTAAGTGGCACAAACATAAAAAGGCAACGTTCTAAAACCGTGGCAAAGTGCACATACCAAAAAAAACAACAGACCATAACCAAATGAACAACTGCTTCTGAATCACCATGTTTTGTGGCAGCAATAAACCCCTGCGACATATCTGTACATTATCTATAGCCTTCTCATCAAATGACTATCTCAGCACCTTGCGCAACTGTCATAATTTCAGAAGCATTTAGTGCAGTCACACAGAACATCGCGTCTTATGATTTTGTTTCACAGTTTTTGCTCTTGTGTCTCTCTTTATTTCCATACAGTGACTGTCATTATTTTGCACATGCTTGCTGTCCCCAGCCCACAGGGAGACAGGCAAATAGTAACACCAGCAAAAAAGGTGTCCCTGGCATTTTTCAATGAAATACACACTGCCCTTTCTCCTGTAACATATTCATGTGTTCCTAAGCATAACACTGGCTGCAACCTGAAATTCACTGCACCCATGTTAGGCAAACAAAAATCAATGCTAAAAATTGTGAATTGCCTGTATACACAACACTTTTAGGTGATTGCCCATGCACCACATATTAAATGGTCTAATTCATGTCCAGTTTATGTCCTACTAACAATTCTAAACTACTTGCCAGACAGTTTCACTTCTGTGTTGCATTGAAACATATTGGCATTCTCCTGAACACTGGATTCATGCAGTATAGCACGTTATCCACAGGTGTCTGTTGGTAATTTTTTTTTATGTATTAATTTTTGCCTCTTATAGCCCCTGGGTCAGCAAGCCACCATCATCCTTGCAGAGCATCACAGTGAGAACATTCCTATAATAGGGATTTGAACCAAATGTGACCCTCTAACATAGCACACATGCATTATTAGCTGTGCCTTATAAAGGTAGGTGCTTATTGCCCTACTGTCAATTTCTCACAATCAATTCCTTCACTTTGACTACACCTACCCATTCCTCCACCTACACAGTATGATTTCCTCTCTGAATTTCTGCATTGTCATACCTGCTGCCCACCATCCAAGCAGGGTTTGTCCCTTATTGGGGAGGTATCATTCAGGTAAACTCTTATGAGCTAGCAGCTGTCGGTTCTGACTGTGATTGGGCAGCCACGGGATGAAATGTTGGCAAGAATACTGGCCGCAACCCTAGATGGTGCATTCCTCTAGAAGGACTAAATATTTCAGAGGAACACTGCAAAAGGGTGAATCAGAGTTTTCTCCACAACACAGCATGTGGATACAAACAGTGGAGTAGTGTAAGTCTCCACAAAGTAATATGTCTGTAGAAAACCAAACTGTTAACGGTTTGAGGGTGCACTTATACTGCGTGGCGCTAAGCATCCTCAATTCATGCAGCTGATCAAGCAGCGCAAACTAGGGCTCAGAAACACAGGTTTTGCTCAGCCCTAGACTGCACTTCCTGATCACAGCTTTTACTGTAGTTTTAAGTGTTTTCCACTTAAAAAAAATAGAAAGCACTTCTGTAAGCCAACGGAAACAATGAGTGGCAGAGCAGTGTGGACATATGATGAGCAGGTCAGGTCAGAAAATGTGTAGCAATGCAGCTGACACCACATCACAATCGAGGGGCACACATGGCACTAGGAGGACAACTTTACTTTTTAGAACTGACGATCATCACACTGCACTGTGTTTTCAAAAAAATGTCACAGCATCTGACACCTTATTGATGTTGTTACTGTTACTGTACTTCACCCGTGGATGTTGACAGAGAACAGTCACAACTGAACAGCAGCTAGGCTATGTCAGATAATGCTGCAATCGGTGGTCTGCACAAAGAAAAAGGAAACGTCCAGCACGGCGATGAAGTGCAAGAAATAAAGAAACAAATCAACAAGATCAAGAAACTGAGAAACCATGAAATAGATCCCTTACAAAAGCCGTGCTCTGTGTGCGACTGCAATAAATGCACATTCAACTATTACATTGTGCCTAGTGCTGTTATGGAATGAGAACAGGTGTACTGTACATAATGTATATCGCTGCTGTTTACAAAAACTATGTTCTTTGCATTACAGTTTGCGCGGAGTTCTTATTTTTCCATGCACTTTGCAATGGTGTTGTAACATTGACTTTATATGTTTATGTACATTGCACAGAACAGAGTGTTACATGGACAGACCACCTTCTGTCAGGCACTGGCCAACTGCCATTTTATCCAGGGCAACAGACAACCACTAACACCAGCAAAAAGGTGTCGGTGGCAGGCATGACATAAAAATACAGTCCAGTCAAAGATGAAGATCAACACATCGGGCCGTCTCTACCCAGTGCTCCACAACATCCATGTGTGCTGGTTGTACTATGCTGGAAGAGGTTAGAATATGAGGATAATAGACCACCTGTCAGACCGTTATATCGGAACACAACTAAACCCAGACATGACAGGGCCACAAGTAGAATTACAAATTAAATACACACAGAAACATATAAAAATAAATATATACAGTGAGTCGGCTATGCTTCTTTTGCCCCACTGCACTGCAGTTACACCTAGTGTTGGGAGGTACGGAAAGAATTATTTTTCTTTTTTTTTGGAAGATTTTTTTTACCAAGGTTATTGGGGCTACAAATACATGCCGAACCCCAAATGCTGTTGATGTTGGTCTCCTCATCAGAAGACATTGTCAACAGTTGGCTAAACAAGCTGAGGCAGAGATCATATATGAGTGTCCACAGCTGCAGCTCATTTAAATTAAGCACCACTCGGCAATGACGTTTCAGCAGTGGGGGTGGTGCTTAGCAAGATGTGGATAGCTTTGTGCGTGAGAGGGAACAAATGATAAAATAAGTCACTAAATATAAAAAATACAGGAGGATATGGAAGGTAGCTGACAAAGAATAACACAACACAACTCACATAGGTGAGAAATTTAACTTTATTATGGGGTTTGGTAACTTTCCGTAATATGGCTTTGCACATGATCTTTAATGTTATTCAGAGCTCTCCTCGGTGTCCTGGTCTCATGGCTGTGCTTTCCCTGGACGCTGAGCAGGCGTTTGATTGCATTGAGTGGGAATACCTCTTCGAGGTCCTGGGAAAATGTGGTCTGGTTGAACATTTTGTGGCTCTGGTTAGGGCACTGTATGGATCCCCCTGGGTTTCAGTATTAGTGACCAGATCCCTATCTAATCGATTCACACTTTATAGAGGCACGAGGCAGGGATGCCCCCTCTCCCTGCTATTATTGGTTTAGCTATAGAACCACTTGCGATCAGTATTAGAAGTGATCATAGTATCTTGGGCGTTGCAGGGAGGAATGGGACCCAACATAAAGTATCCTTGTATGCGGATGATATGATTTTATATGTAGTAGACCCTGAGTTATCAATGCCCCCACTGCTGGCTCTGATTTCACACTTCGCTGAATTCTCTGGGTATAAAATAAATTTAGTGAAGTCAGAGATTATGCTGTTGGGATGGAATTCTGTTCCTGTTAAAGGGAAATGGAGACTACGAACCATGGCCACCTCATTTAGGTACCTGGGCATAAACATAGGAAGTGATGTTTCCTCCCTTTACCGCCTCAACTATTCCCCTATGATTAACACCCTAATAGAGGAGATGTGCAGGTGGAAGGCCTTGCCTATATCCTGGTTGAGGCGAGTAAACCTAATCAAGATGAATATTCTGCCACGAATTCTCTATTTACTGCAAATGTTCCCAATGGGACTCAGTAAGCAGGATATAAAGAAGCTAGAAAGATCCTTTCTAGACGTCATATGGCAGGGCAAAAGGGCTAGGGCTAGTTTGAGAAGGTTAAAGGCTGACATAAGTGGGGGGGGTAGCAGTTTCCTAACCTAAGGAACTATTTCCTGGCTGCTCAACTTAAATACCTAAAGGACTGGGTTAATAGGTCTCCAGAGGCTGGTTTTATTTATTTATTTATTTATTTTATTTATATAAGTCTTGGATTACATATACCTTTGAGCTAAGAGTTCTTTTACAAAAGGTTCCACGTCAGTAGAAAGGACAACAGATTAAACAGGACAGTAAAGTACGGTACAATAAAGTGTAAATAGGAAGTACAAAACTCATAATGGACACAAAATCACAATGGACAGTCAGCGTAAAACAACAGAGACACATTATGGTAATCAGTTTCAGGCACAGGAAAATGCATACAGTACATTGATATCGGCCAGCAGACTTTGTCAAGACAAACAGGGCACAGGGTATAGGAAGGGATGTGGGAGGGTGGACTGAGAAGAGTAAGGGGGGGTGGGAGTGGAGGACATGAGGAGAGGTGGGGCAAGGGGAGGGGGAGGAAGGGGGAAGGAGATGCAGGGGGAAGGGTAAGAGGCAAGAGTGCTAAGTTACTATGAAAGAGGTTGAGTGCTAAGGTTGAGGTTTGGGAAAACATGGTTAAGGGAGACAGTCACAGGTGCTAGCTGTACAGAGTAGTGACTGAAGCTTGGATTTGAATGGGCCCAGCTTAGTTTCATTTAGTTGGCTAGACCTAGAAGAGATGGATTCCCCTAGGTGACGCCCATCTTATCTTGCCAGGCAGGGGTGCAGGGCCTACCTTGCTCTGGGCTCCCCTAGCCCGCTAGTGGTGGGTGTTCTAGACAGCTGGGTGCAGATAAAAAAAGTACCAGACACAGAGGAAGAGGAGACACACCTAATGCCAGCTGCTGGAAACCCCTTCTTTCTACCCAGTATGGAGGACTCTGCTTTTAAGAAATGGGAGAGGCAGGGAATCCATTGTCTAAGGGATCTATTTATGGGGGGCAAGTTCCTTTGAGGACCTGAGGAAAGATTTGGAAGTGTCAGGGTACCATTTATTCAGATTCCTACAAGTGAGGAACTACATACAGCTGTTGGATAGACAACGAACATCAGGGACCTCTCTGGAACAGGTGGAGATATTGATACACCGGGCTAGAAAGGACCCCAGGGGAGTGATACAGACAGCTACTCAATTGCTGTGGAATGCTATTCAAGATGTAACACAAAATACATGTAGGCTTTGGGAAAGGTACCTGGGGACTCCAATCTTGGATGAGAATTGGACTAGTCTGTTAGAATCGCACAGGGGGTTGTTGGCTTATGATAAATATAAAGAGGCAGCATACAGATTTATACATCGACTGTATTGCTCCCTGGTAGTGGTACGCTGATTTAACTCAGCTGTGCCAGAGACCTGCAACAGATGTGGGTCAAGAATAGGTACCTACTATCATTGTTTCTGGTCTTGTCCCACGCTGCAGGTTTTCTGGGGGAAAGTGGCACAAGAACTGGGTACCCTGTTGGGCTGCCAGATGCCAACCTCTCTGCTTGCATTACTTTTAAGGGTTGAAGATTCTGTAAATGTGAGCTGCTCTCTACAGAAGCGATGGGTTAGAGTTCTCTTGCTGATAGTCTGACAGTGCATACTGAACACCTGGGTCTCGGGGGAGAGCCCCACCATATCACAGTGGTGGGCCCTGGCAGTGAGGCTACTGGCTCTTTAGAGGCTCTCATACTTTGTAAAGGAGAGAATGGAAAGTTTTGCGGGATCCTGGGGGACTTTCCTTGGCTTCTTACATCCAGGGGAATTGCATTTTTTGCAGTTGAGCTACTAAACATGCATTGTAGGGGTCTCAGCTCGGGGTGGACCATCACAATTCTAGATATTTAGAATTTCTATGTTATCCCATTATGTTATATGAAAATGTTTGGGGGGCCACAAGGGTATGGGCAGTATAGCCACTGCACTGTATAATTAGTCCACAGGTAAAAGCTGAATCTTTTGTATCTCTAACTAGACCCGAATGGATATTAATAATTTCTAGGGCTTATTTGGATTGGATTGCTTTTAGATTATTTTTGGTCAGCCTGCACATAAGTTTTAAATTAATGGATGTTAAGTATTCTTATGGACCCATAGGTACATAGTTTGAATAAGTCTGTATGTTTGATGTACTTCTGGTATTCTGAAATCTAATAAAAATATTATACAAAAAAAAAAATGACATGCTCATAACGCAGTCAGACGTGTCCTATTACTGCTTGACCATGCAGTGAAAAACGAAGCTCCAGTGGTCCTTCTCGGACTAGACGCCAAGAAGACATTCAGTAGAGTTTCATGGCTGTTTCTCTGGACTACACTGAGACAGTTTGGGTTCCCGGAGAAATTCATAACACCAATAAAAGAAATGCATAGAAAACCCCAAGCCTATCTAAAATTAGATGGTTCCCTATTTGATCCCTTCCTTCTGATACAGGGGACCCACCAAGGATGTCCTCTCCCCCCCACTGTTTGCCTTATATTTAGAACCCCTAGCAGTAAATGAAAATTATGTACCTACCGTAATTCTTGATCTTCTCTTGTATCTTCACCATTCATTACTGCTTGGGTGTAGCCGGGGGCGTGCACACGCCACAGGAGTTTGTTTTTTTTTGTTGGAGGAGTTGGCGCCATTGAGTGACTCACTACATGGTGCACGAGGGGCAGCCGTTAGGCACCGCAGACTCCTCCTACATCCCAGTTCTGTTAGCCGGGGAGGCGAAATAAAGGCAAGAATAAAAAGAGCAAGGCAAGAGAGCCGAGGGATCGAAAAAAGTAAAGGATATAAGGTGAAAAAGGCGTAAGCCGGTAGAGGACAGAAAAAAAAGGGGGGGCCTACCTAAAGGGGCCACAGGGCCTCACTGCTGGGAGGAACAGATAAAGGAGGGAAAGGAGAGGGAAAAAGAGAAGAAAGGAAAAAGGAGAAAGAGGGATGTTGGGAGGGAAGAACTCTGCCAAATCAGAGATTGGTTTGAGGCTTATAAGCTCGGAACCAAAAACAAGGGAGCAAATATCCCAATGGATAAAATTTGAGAGAAGGTTCAACCGAGCCATTTGAACAGTTTGGATACAAAAGACAGATTCTCTACACCTCCCACCATCCCTGACCCTTTAAACTCTAGCTGAGAGCTCACAGACTGCCAAAGCAGAAAATCTGCTCCGAAAGGAGAGTGCCCAACTAGCAAGGGAAAGAGCTTATCTAGTACTTTGCCAAGTGTTAACACCAATATGTGGGTGTGGGGGTAGAGGGGTTAAAGCCCTAAGAGGGCACCCCTTTAGATAAAGAATAGAATGGGAACTCAATCGGATTCCCTGAACGCAAGTCAAAGATCACCAACTCCTGAAGAGTAGTGTCAGGACAGCGAAAGTAGCAGAGACTGACATAGGAGAGCAAGGCTTGCCAGAGGGGACCTTGAAAGGAAACAGAGCCAGATAATGGCTGGTCTCCTAAACTGTGAATTGAACAGCATGGCCAAGAGAAGACCAATAGGTCACCCCTAGGGGTAATCAGAAAGAGTTCTCTCAGGATAGAATAAATCCCATTCGTTCCCCTTCTCCTCAGAAACAGTATCTGTTCAGATGAACAGAAGCATGTTTTTTGTTGTTTATTTTTTTGGCTAAAGGCCAACAAGAAGAGGGGAGGAATGAGCAGGGAGGGAGGACGGCAGTAGGAGGCCCTTGAAGGAAGGTGGGTGGGTATCAGTAATGAATGGTGAAGATACAAAAGAAGATCAAGAATTACGGTAGGTACATAATTTTCATATCTTCTTTTGTCAGTCTTCATCATTCATTACTGCTTGGGTGAGTACCAAGCCCCCCCCCACAGGGGGACAAGAGAAGCCCTGAGGGAACAAGACCCACAGCCTCCTGCTGTTGGAAAACAGAAGGGAGAGACCCTGGGCTAATCAAACGAAGAGCCTAAAGCTGAGAAGAGCTAGGAGGTGTCCCTCAGAGATGAGAAGATGGAGGAAGCCCCTGCAGAAGTCTCCTAGCTCTGGTGGAAAACAGACGAGTCCCTCGGAAGGCGGAGTGAATCACCCTATGCCGGGCCAGGGGTGACAACCTTGATAGATGAAGCCATGCCATCCGCCTAATGCAGATCCCTGTCCCTGTAAGCCTGGAAGCCACCTCACTGGAATTATAAGATGCCCTTGCTTGGTGCCTTGCCAGCTCCAGGCCTATAGCAGAGAGGGCAATGGCCTGTCTAGATTGCTCTGAGTTAGGCATTGATGCTAGGAGCTGAGATAGCATTGACCATAGATGCCTGTTGTAGGCAGCATGGTGTGCCTGATGTGATGTGATACAGAGCATCACACGAGAGGAAGAGAACACTCTTCTCCCCAACCGGTCAAATTGTAGAGAATCTGGGTCCGGTGGTCGGTCGTGCGCCAGGCAGCAGCACCCGGAAGGAGTCTCTAGGTATACCAATCCTGAAGGCAGGTTGGGAAGAGAACCTACGAATTCAGATGGGGCACAATACCTCCCCCTCCAGTCTGCCGGGGCTGGGATAGGGTCGGCTGGAGACTGCCAGGAACGGATAGACGCCTCTTGGAAAGGAATAAGTCAGGGTGGCACACCAAGTGTTGGACACTGAATTCACTGAGGAATTCACACATCTCCCATTCAGTATTGTCTCGCCTAACAAAGGAGATACAAAGATCCCTCACCATCCTCGACAGGAAGCGCTGATATTTGGTGAGATCAGCGTCGGAAGAGAGGTGAGCAGAGAGTTCGTCTCCTTCCTCGGAGGGAGACGAGGATGATGGGGAACTCGAATGTCCAGAGGACTCCTGCGGTGGTGGGGATAGACAAAATACCCGCTCATGCATGCATCTAAAATATGAGGGGAAGGCCTCTGCAGTGCCTCTGAATGTCTCCCAGGATAACGGCCCGTAGGACCGACATGGCCTGGGAGAGAGGGGGTTGACTGCAGAGGAATGGGAGAAGGGCACCTATGAAAAGGCAATTTTTCTCTGCTAGGGCTCTGGAATCTGGAAAATGGAGTCTGAGCTGGTGGGGTCACGGATAACAAACCAGGTTGCAGAACAGAACCCTGGGGTTGCGAACCTTGGCAGAGCCTGGAAGGGGGTCCGCCCCTGTGATGTGCCCAGGGCTGTATGGATCCAGAAGATGGCCCACAGCAACACCACAGGAGGGATCTGCTGAACCCACGAGGGAGAGGCGAGGCTCGGTGCTACAGCTCCTACCTACACCCCAAGGGGTAGCAGGCAGAAGCCGGCTCATCTCACCATGGCCCCTCAACCCCTCAGACTCAGAGGATGCCCTCCTCCTCGATATCAGTGACAGAGCTCGTGGATCCAGGGGTCTGCCAGGGGAGCCCCCTAAAGACAGGGCCCCAAGTCCATCACATAAGGATGCGGCGGCACCAGAAACGGCAGCTGCCACAGCCCCCTCTGAGAGAACATCCCTCTCCCCAACCTTCACGCCATCTCCTCTCAAAGGCTACCAGCCACCCCCAGCCTGGGAATCCTCAGAAGAAGACTGCTTTGGAAACTGAGGAATGGGAGCACTGGGCTGCCTGACACCATGTCCCACAGGATGCTCCGTTCCCGAAGAATCGGGGAGCCAGGATGGATCCATGTCTGAATCGTCCACTTCCAAGGAAGAGGCAACCAGCAGGACCTCAATACTGGCCAGCCCAGGAGTCTCGGGGAAGCGGCACCTTGGTAGGAGCCGGTGCCACACCGGTGCCGGTCGACACCCCAGCACCTGAGACAACACCTGAATCCAGTCCTGAAGCACCCCTTGTTCAGCCGAGTGCAACTGCCCTCGGCACGGTGCCAACACGCCACTGCCAGCGGAGTCGGCCGGGCCCGCAGCACCGCCCCGATCACCGGTGCCGCGAGTGACGCCGGGATCCAAGATGGCACTGGAAAGCAGCATCGAGGGTCCACCTGTGCTGGGCCCGGCAACTGCGGGCCATGACACTGGGGGAGCCTGCACCTCAGAAGAAGTGACTGCCGAGGTAGTGTCCCCACCGCGGCCCCGGGAGGGACCATGGTGTTCCTCCTACACTGCAAAAGAGGCCTACTCCTCTGCAAGACTTGAAGATGAGGAGGCCTCCTCCTCTCCAGACCGTATAGACCTGGGAGGGGAACCGGAGGAAGGGTCTAAAGTTCTTACGTGGGAGGCCCGAGAGTGATGCTGTCCTCCAAAAGTTGGCAGACTTCGAGAACAAGGCGGTCCATCGAGAAACAGGCGTTGCATCTGTCCACATTATGGTTAGGTCCCAGGCAACGAAGACAAACATCATGTCGGTCTGTTATGGAAAAAGGCAGGCCACAGGAGCGCCGATGCATGGGGGCACAGCCCGCTTTTGACTTTTGCTTAGCTCCCGAACCGGACATGATGCGAAAATAACCTAAAACACAGAAAAGCTCCCAGCGCCAGTCAAAAGAATAGAACAGACTTACGGGTCAATGGGCGTCGAGGAAATAAACTGAATAATGGTCGTTTTGCGATGAACTAGGCCGCAGCTCGCGGTACAAAAACTCTCACACGTGCAGCAGGTGCAGCCTCGATGGTGGGAGAAACAGAACTGGGATGTAGGAAGAGTCTACGGCACCTAACAGCTGCCCCTCATGCACCACGTGAGTGTGTCGCTCTTGGGGGCAGGCCATCGGTGCTGACTCCTCTAAGAAAAAAAAACGCTCCCATGGCGGGTGCATGCCTCCGGCTACACCCAAGCTGTAATGAATGGTGAAGACTGACAAGGGAAGATCAATACGGAACACACCCACCATTGCGGGGACAGAGGTGGGACAACGCTCACATAAAATAAACCTCTTTGCAGATGACATCTTATTAACACTAACTTCCCCTGAAACCTCCATACCAGCAGTATGGAACAAACTAGACCTATTTGGGCAATTGGCAGGCTATAAAGTGAATAATTCCAAGATGGAAGTCCTGAAGTTTTCATATAATCCCCTTCCCTTAAGAGCCTGCCACTCTTTTAGATGGAACAGAATTGTGATGAGATATTTGGGAATTAAACTCCCATATAGCATACTACACTTGGATATGGTAAACTATGAATGAATCATGCAACAGCTGACAATGGACCTAACTTGCTGGTCACAGCTCCCCCTAAGTTTTCTCAATCGGATTGAAACCATACAGCAAAATAGCCTCCCGAGATTACTTTTCCTTTTACAGACACTACCCATACATCCCTCTAAGACATATTTCCAGTCTTGAAGTAAGCTACTCTCTCACTTCGTTTGGAAGGGTAAGCCACCTAGAATAAAATTTACCACATTACAATTACCTAGAGCTAAAAAAGGTTTGAATCTCCCGAACCTGGAGCTATATGCCCAAGCGGCACAAATCTGCATTTTATTACAACACTTAGCACCTGCTTATCAAACTCATCGGAAAACATTAGAACACACCTTAATGGGAAATATAGATATACCCTCTGCTGTACTAGGGAGCCCTTCTACCTGCTTACCACTCTTTCAATACCCACTGTACTTTGCCGAATCCTATCGACAGTGGATGGGTATCAGACAGACTTCTCTTGGATGCAGAAAAACTGTACTTGAGGGATCTCTCACAAGATCTTCTCTCTCTCCCAAGACAACTCCTAGACTCTATAAGAGGTTGGGCCCAATTTGGACTATGCTACATTTGGCAAATTATAACTCCCACAGGCTTAGCATCTTTTGTCACTATATAAGTAAACTACGGACTACCAGATACGACCTCCCCACAATATCTCCAACTTAAAAGACTACTTCTACCATATGAACAACCTCACAGATTTAGATGGATCCCCCATGGGCCTGATAACCCTGATAGTGACATGTATCAAAAACACCGAACAGGAACATCTTATCAGCAATATTTATGAAGTGCTTAATGAATATTCACCAAATGATTTGGATTATATCAGGCAACGATGGTCAGGGGAGCTCACAGAAATTATGTATTTGAACAAGCCAGACAAATATATAACTCTGACAATGGAATGTATGTTTGATAAATATATTGTATATGGAAAAATTAATAAAAATTTACAATTAAAAATAAATAAATGACTTCCCCACCACTGATGTCAGACTGGCCTGTAGCTGCTAACATTCTCCCTACTGCCGCTTTTGTGCAGATGGACAAAATCGATCCTCCTCCTCCTCCTCCCTTCCTCCTCCCTTCCCCCATCTCCACTGAGATGCTGAAAAGCACTGCCAGAAGGGTGACTAGCACGGTGCTCAGTTCCTTTAGGACCCTTGGATGAATCCCATCTGACCCCATCACCTTAGTCAATCCTTTTTGGACCCTCTGCACTGAGAATAGACTTATGTCCACTCCCCCCTCTCCCTGGTGCATACTACAGCATGCTGGCCTGTCCTCTCCCCCACCCTTTACTGTGAAGACCAAGAAGAAGTAATCATTTAGTATTTCTGCTTTCTCTTGATCTTCCTCTGTGCACTCTCCCCTGCCCTCTTGATTCTCACTCTCCCTCCTCTTGTTTTCCTCATTTCCCTCACCTACCTGAAGAAGGTCTTTTTCCCTTGTTTGACCTCCTTAGCTATTCTCTCCACTGTTAATGCTTTAGCTGCCCTCACCTTCCTTCCTGCCTGCCTTTGTTTTGCCAGATATGCCTCCTTGTCTTCATCCTTCGGGGACTCCTTGTACTTTTTTTTTTATTTAATATACTTTATTAAGTTTCCAGAATAACAATAACAACAAGAACAAGAACAAAAGCAATACAAACAATCAAGAAATAATATTCTCTACCCACCCAGCTCCCACCCAACCCCACCTCCCAACAGCAGAGTGGCACTGAGCCCCTCACTGAAAATGAGATCAACAAAAGGCACAGTCATAACCACTCTTGGAGTAAACAGAAAGAAAAAAAAAAAAAGGAACATACTCACGAGGGGAAACTGGGACTAACCTGCAAGGTGTAAAGAGTGTGTAGTTTACACAAGGTTTTATTGAAAGACGAGAGGTGGTTGTGTTAGCCTGCAGTCAGACACTCAGTCCTAAGATTAGCAAGGAGTTCCTGTAACCACTCAGTTTAGGATAAACTCACTGAATCATGCCAATGACACAGAACCAGTTTTTAACAGATAAGGCAATTAAGGCCAGGAAGTATCTGTGCTCCCTCACTCCCACCTCAGAATAATGCCCCACCATACAGATCTCATGGAGAAATAGTTACTGATTCCTAATAAGGGGTCTGCCCTTTGGCCAATAAGTGCCCATAAGGGAGCATTCTCAAAAAATATGATGGGGTGTTCCCTCTTCCTGTCCACATCTTACACAAATAGAAGATTGGGCTGTACCAAATTTAAGTAGCTTTACAGGTGTGTGGTACAAATTACTTAAAATTTGGAACTGCGTAAGATGTAAATGGTCCTGCGTGACGTTAAGTGTTGGTATCCTTCCACAACATGCACCAGTCAAAGGAGGACTGTGGAAATTGTGAGGTCCAGTACTCAAGAGACACAGTCTATATGCGGGTAAGCCTTGGTATATAGACAGGCATATAATTTGGATACAGAGTGGGGCAGGTTAGCCAAATCAATGAGCGATTGTAGGAACACACTAGCATTGGTGTGGGGAGAATTCACCTTGAAGCTTTGCAACACCACATGGTGGAACTGATAACCCTTAAAAACAAAGGGGTTGCCCAACTGATATTCTCGCATGATGTCCACAGTGGAAAGACACTCCTCGTCTTGAAGCAGGCCAGTGACCTTTGCCTCCACAAGCTGAGATAACCAGGAGGAGGAGGTTTACCACCGATCCTAAAATTTGGGTTACGGAAAATCATTTGGGAGACATCTTTTTTATGTGCATAGTTCAAGAAGGCACATAACTGGGTGTGGACTTTGATCGAAACTGTGTTCACCGAGGTATGCAAAGTACCTGGCAGATCCCTGGGGCCTACGTGCAGCAAGACCCAGGGAAAAACCCAGAGGAAGCAATTAAATCCTGCTCCAAAGAGAGCCAGATCGGAACATACAGAAAAGAGCCATCCCCAAAAGGAAAGGAAAGCTACCGCAAATATTTGCTTGCATGGCTGGCCCAGTAATACAGCCTGAAATGGGGCAACCAAAGCCCTCCCTGGTCCTTGGGCACCACTACCTTATAGTATGTCCATCTCGGGGGCTTGTCTAACCAAATAAAATCAGAAATAATGGAGTGTATCCACTTAAACCAGAATAGGAGTAGCCAAATATTTAACAAGTTAATTGGATAGATGAGCCGAGGCGGTACGATCATTTTAACGAGGTTGATTCACCCCAAAGAGACAGGGGTAAACTTTCCATTCGGAAAGACTCCTTGTACTTTTTAAATGCTCTTTTCTTCTCCTTCACTGCCTTTGCCACCTCTTCGGAGAACTATAGCAGCGTCTTCCTCTTTCTCTTGCTCACTTTCTTCAAACAGCATGCCATTGCCAGGGCTTTACCCTTAAACTTTCTCCATGGAGCCTTCACTTCCCTTCCTTCCCCTTTCTTTGAGGCATTCTTTGAGGCAGTTTCCCATTTCTTTAAAATTTGTTCTTCTGAAGTCTAGGACCCTCATCTTAGTCTGTTTTTTTTCTTTTCCCCGTCCTATCCGTATGCCAAACCACACTGAACGGTGATCACTTGTACCCAAGAGACTACCCACTGTGACATCAGCAATGCTGTCTCTGTAAGTGCCAGGTCCAGCACTACCATGGCCCTAGTGGGTTCCAAAACCAGCTGCCCATAGGTGGAGCTATACTGGGGCACACCAGGGCATGTGCACCGGTCAAAAAATGCTGTACCTCAGTTCGTGCTCCAATGCTCTGAGTCCCTGCTGCAGTGCTGCATGTTGCAGGTTAAAACTTACTTACTTGATACCAGTTTCACCCAGGTCCAGAATCTTTCATGTCCCAACTCCAGAGTTCCAACTCTGAGTGCCCAGCCACCTGCCGCCACCTGCACACTGACCACTGACTCCCGTCCCGTGGGCTGTATGGCACTTAAATTCTGTGATACAGTCCCTAGTCCTGTTTCTATTAGTTTGTGGTCAGAGTCGGACTTCTGCAGCTGTGACAGATGCGCACTGCATCTGAGGTCAGCACACCAATGCAGCCACTTGGCTGTGCTGCCGCTCAAGAGAGCTCCATCTGCATTTTGCCACCTCCACCCCTAATAGCCAGCTATTCTGGTGGTCAGTCCCTTCAGGTCTGTGCTGAGGCTTGTGCAATCCCCTCCCACCCTTTGGGTGTTCTTGGACACACTACAGTAGTCATCTGCTAAGCAAGCAGAGTTAGCGCCAGACCAGGATTGAAGCCAATGTAGGATTGCACACTGGTGCCACCGACATGTCTGAGGACTGCCGCAGTAGTACAAAAAATCAGATGCTCCTCACCTGTCACATGCCTGAATCAAGAGCTGCCCAGCCATCCACACCCGACAAAATCGGAACCATATTGGCATTGCTTGCAGGCTGCAGCACAAGACCCCTCCCCTTACCCAGCAGTACAGCCAACCTAAAAGTGCTGTGCCTGACTCTGTTGTGCTTTTTTCACAAAAGACTACAGCACAGTCCAATCAGTAATGAGAAAAAAGCAGCAGCAGCTAGCCACCCTACCCAGCCAGTAGCTACAGTACAGAGCCAGCCCCAGAGTAAAAGTCCAGCCAGCAGCATCAACAGCCAAGAGAGAAGTTACTTGCAGAACCAAAGACAGGGTCCTGACTGCTTGTGCCCATCTGTTGTGGTAAGTGATTCGGCTTATTTGAAAATATCTCAGTAAAGTGCAGATGGAAGGGACTTAATGGAGAGAACGCATGGTCCTCTATCTCCTGGCCCTGCCAGAGTGGTTTGGCAATCCATGGGGGACCAGTTTAGGAGGTGGATACCTGCTGGAAAGGGGCAGGATGACCCTACTTCTTCTGGTTCATGGAGGGGTTGGCCCTGCTTTTCCTAGCTCGGGGGGGTGGTCCTGCTTTTCCTGGCTGGGGGTGACATTGCTTCTAGTGGCTTGGGGGGGTGTCTCTGCTTCTTCTGGCTCAGAGGGGATGGCCCTCCTTCTCCTGGCTCTGGGGGAGGGATGGCCCTGCCTCTTCTGGCCCGGAAGGGGGTGGCCCTGCTTCTCCTGGCTGGGAGGGGTGGCCCTAGTTATCCTGGCTTGGGTAGCCCTTCGTCTCCTGCCAGAAGGAGTAGGGCCACCCCCCCCCAAGCCAGGAGAAGCAGAGCCATCCTTCCCCAACCCCAGATAAGCAGGACAACCCCTGTAAAAAATAAAATGTGAATGGCATTTTTATTTCAGAAATATAACATGCATTATTTGTTAAAATACCCCAACAGGCAAGCACACATGAATATACATGCCTGCTTTCCATTCTAGTTTCTATAGGTGCCCTGGCTGCCCACTGTAGTGCCCACTCAGTGCCTTGGTAACCAATAGAAGCTGAAGCTGCCTGAGAAATGCCCGATCTTAGCTGTGTCAGTCTTCACCATTCATCACTGTTGGGTGTCTGCTGGAGACAGGCGCCCTGCGGGAGACTTTTTTTTTTGGAAGGAGGAGCCGGTGCCATCAGCACCACCCATAAGGCTTACGCATTGTATGACATTCACGGGTTGGCCAGAAAAGTCCTTTGGGCCCTCTTCCACTTCAGTTCTGCTTCTTCTGCCATCAAGCCAGCACCCCTGTGCAGCCTAGTTTTTGTTGACGCCTCAAAGCCTTTGACGCCATTCCCATCTCCATCAACTCTGCCTTGGTTCTGCTACCCACTCAATGCCATTCCAGATCCCAGGAAGATCTTTCCTTTTTTTTTTGCAGCGTTGAGTCTTTGATTAATTTGTTTTCAGTTACCATACAAGTCATGTTTGTTTGTCAGGATAAAAAACGGTTAAAGAAAACGGGTCGGCTCCCTATGCATTGGTGTCCCTGCGGCCGACAGATACCTGTTACCAACCGGCATGACGTTTGCCTTTCCTGCCTTGGACCACACCACGACATGGATTCCTGTGATGCCTGCTTCTTGATGGACCACCGAGTTCTGGAGCACCTTGCATTGAAGGTCAGCAGAGCTCCGTCAAGTTTTGGGGGCATCGTCGCTTGTTGTCGGTCCAAGTGCAGGACACTTTACCCTCCCTACGGGACCCTTCCTGGGCATATACAGTCCAGTGAAGAGGGGGCCTCTTTTTCTTCATGCCTTGCCATAGAGGAGGCTCCTACCATGGTGCCAGAGGGCCAGTCTGGCTCTGTTCAGGGCAGGGCCATGAGGACTGCTCTAGCAGTCACCTCCTCGGAGGTGTAGGCTCCTCCATTGTCGGGGCCCACAGCTGTGGGTCCTGGCATGGGGTATTCTTCAGTGCCTCTCAATGGTGCCACTTCAGATCCTGGAGCCATTTATGACTCCAGTGATTGGGGCGGTGCCGCGAGGGGTGCGGGACCAGGTCGTGGCTCCGTGACTGGGGGAACCCTCGGGGCCACCGGACCAGAGCCCTTCTTGATCGTCTCCTTTTCTGAGGCAGACGATTCTAACGCGGATCCAGACTGGAGGCCTGATTCTTTGGAATCAGAGGGTTCCCCACAGCCTAGCACCCTTGCTTCTCCCCATGTGCCCCCTCCCGCAGCACAGGTGACTGTGGCCCATGCTGACACTTGAGCCAAGGGTGGCTTGAGGAGTCAGCTGTGGACCGGCAGTCCCACTGCTGCGGGTGTGGTGATCGGGTTTCTGAGTGAGGGGGTGGCTGCTGTTCCCAGTGCCATCCCTCCTCTTAAAATCAAGATTGAGCCACCCCATTCTGCTGCCAACCTTGGGGGTCGTATGAGTTGGGGGTCTCTTTAGCACAGGGTGCAAGGAAGAGAGCTTCCTTGGAGTCCACGGGGTTGAGGGAACAGGGTGATGAACCTCGGCATACTTCCACGGCCCTCCAGGGTCGGGGAAGGAGCTGTAGTGCTGAGCCCGGTCTCCTCCCTTCATCTTCTCCTAAGGCGGTCTCTTTGGGTGGGGCTGGGGTCCACCCTTCTGAATCCATGCAGCCCTGGTCCCCTCATAGGGTAGCTCACCCTACAGGGTTAAGTCCCCACCATTTTAATTTTGAGGACAGGATGGTGAATCTACAGACCTGCGGTCTTCCACTTACGCCAAGTTCTCCTGTGGATTCTTCTAGCCCTGGCAGAGACATGTTACGTCAAGTGACAGGTTTGCCTGTGCCTCTGCCTCCAGCTCCCCTTCTCCCATGCCACGTTGGTCCTCTGGGACCTTTGACATGGGACCAGTTCAGATCTCAGGCTGCAGCTTTTCTACAATATGTTAGGGCTACGGATGAGCAGGTCTTCCGACCAGTTCCCCCCACTGCAGCTAGAATCTGACTTGTCAAGTTCCTTGACCTCCTTGTATTTCTCCACAGGGGAAGAGGAGCCTACTGTCCATCTATCCTCAGACGCTGATCAGGCCCAGTATCAACGCTTTCTGTCGAGGCTGGTCAGGGACTTGCACATCTCTCGTTATGCAAAAGACAATACCGGGCGTGCATTGCAAGCTTTTTTAGGCGAATACGGGGAGCACCATTTGGTGGTTCCATCCTGGCCGGTTCCCTTCCAGCAGGTGTCGTACAACACCTGGCAGCATCCATACTCCCTGGAACCTGCCCCTCTGGACTGCTGGAGACAGTATTGTGTGACCTGTGGGTCTTCAGGTGCTTTGCCTCATCCACCTTCTGGACTGATGTGACTTGACACCCATTCTGGGCATAGATGCCCAGTCCGCGACCAACCCCCTGATACTGAATCTCGGGAGTTTGATCAGTTGAGGTGAAGGATTTTCTCCTCTGCACGGAATATGCTGGCAATTATTGCACATCAGGCGCACCACACTGCCTATAACAGGCATCTGTGGACGATGCTAGGTCAGGCTTTAGCATTGCTGCCCGATTTTGAGGCTACCTGGCAAGCTATAGCCCTCTCCACTATAGGCCTAAAGTTGGCGAGGCACCAGTCAAAGGTATCGTACGATGCCAGTTGGGTCACTTCATGGCTGGCAGGGACAGCGATCTGTATTAAGTGGATGGCATGGCTTCACCTTTCAAGGTTGGCACCTTTGGCCTGGCGCAGGTTACTAGCCTCCTCCTTCCAGGGGACTCATCTCTTCTCCTGCAGGGTGAGGTGGGAGCTTCAGGGGCATCTTCCTTCCCCTAGGTTTCAGGGGACCCCACTTTGTCCTGACCAGTCCAAGCCCTAACTGGCTAGCAGAGAGTCCCTGTCCCCCCATTCTCCCACTGGGGGGGACTGAGGGATGTTATTCCTTCAGGGTTTCTGGGGCCCCCTTCGGGGGGTGCTCAGTACTCATCCAACAGTGATGAATGATGAAGATTGACACAGGTAAGATATGAAAATTACATACCTACTATAATTCTTGCTCTTCCTGTGTATCTTCACCATTCATCACTGAATCCCTCCCACCTTCTTTTATTTAATTTTTTTATTTTATTTAGTTGTTTAACCAGGTATAGCACACTAAGCTGAAAGCTTTTTTACAGGAGCGACCTGGGAGCACAAGGAGGTTAAATTAGGAGGCAGTATAGCGCAACGGTCTAAGGCTCTGAGCTGCAAATCTGGTGATATCCAGCAGACCAGACCTGGGTTTGAATCCCACAGCTTCCACTTGCATACTGTGTGACCCTGAGCAAGTCACTTAACCTCCTTGTGCTCTCAGGTCGCTCCTGTAAAAAAGCTTTCAGCTTAGTGTGCTATACCTGGTTAAACAATGAAATAAAATAAAAAAATAAAAAGTGACTTGCTCAGGGTCATACAGTATGCAAGTGGAAGCCGTGGGATTCAAACCCCAGGTCTGGTCTGCTGGATGTCACCAGATTTGCAGCTCAGAGCCTTAGACCACTGCGCTATACTGCATCCTCACAAGGTCTCAGTCCCTGTGTTATACTGCCTCCCTACTTGCCTCCCTCCCTTGGGTTATTTCTTCCACTCTGGCAGGCCACCAAGAGGGCTTTGAAAATGGGCGAGTGGGGCTCCTTTGTGTTTTTTTTGCCTCAGGGTCTTCTGGTGGGCCCATCCTCTATTCTGGTCCTTCCATGGGATACCTCCATCCCATGAAGTCTGTTGTCAGCTCCAGGATGGGTGGTTTTGGGCTGTCCATAATTCCCTTGCCCTTGTTACCTTCTCTTACCTTCCCTGATGGAGATGGTGTGTTTTAGGGAGTCCCTTCTCTTCCCTCCCCCCCTTGAAAACCTCTTTTCTCCTAGTGGTAACTGCAGGGGGGAGTGTAAAGAGTGTGATTCTCCCCTAGGGAGTTGGGATCGGAGCTGGGGTAGCCTTACCCATCCGGAATTCCGAAAATGTGGAATCTCCTTGAACATCTTCTGGTGATCTGATCAACCTTGCCCTCATGTGTCCTGGCTTATTCTTCCTCTCATTCTTCTTTCTCTCTTGGTCATTCAGGGATTGGGGCCTCCTGGCCCATAACCCTCAGACCCCCTTTTTTCTTATCTGTCCTGTCATCGGTTTATTCTTTTTCAGTTGCTACTTTTCCATCTGCTCTCCCTTGGGCTCCCTTGCCCTGCCCTTCTTTCTCTATACTTTTTTCCTTGTGTCTCTACCGAAAGCAGAACTGAGGTGGAGGAAGACCCAACTGCCATTTCTGGTCAACTTGCGAGCACCACACAAAGTATCGGCCTCGTGGGCGACACCAGCTCCTCCTTCCAAAAAAAAAAAAAAAGTCTCCTGCAGGGTGCCTGTCTCCAGCAGACACCCAACAGTGATGAATGTTGAAGATACACAGGATGTGTGAAATAGTTTTTTGACTGTGATTATTGACCGTTTGTTTAAATGGGTTCATTTGTTTATATATGTATTTGTTTGTAGTTGTCACATATGAAAATGAGCAGATATGCTCATTTTGCTTACCAGTATAAATAAAAATGAAATGAAAGATCAGGAATTACGATAGGTACGTAATTTTCATTTGTATGGAGTTGAGGATGGCCCTGGTTTTTGTTTTTTTTTCCCCCTCATGCCAGAGGTTTGAGCCCCGCCTACTGGCTGCCCCCTCGCGAATGCCCAGGTTACCCTCGGCAGGGCCGCTGGGTGGGCACCCTCCCTAGGTACATGGCCTCTTTGCCCTGCTTATTCCCTGGGTGGGGCCAGGGAGTGGGCCCCAGTGGACATTAGTCACAGGAGGAGTGGGGCGGGTGCGCCCTGAACAGGGCTGGAATTTTTTTCTATTTTGGAGATCCCTGGGGGCAGGGATGTGCAATGATGACAGCATCCACCCTGTACCCTTGCATGAGGTGCAGCATGGCCTTCCCAACTCCGCCCGGAGGTCTGCAATGTGCCAGGCACTCTTCCCCTCCCCCGGAGAAGAGAAAGCAGTCCCTGGGATGCTCAATCTTTCTTCCCCTGGCTGGCCCTCCTACTCCAGGAGTCTGTTTCTGAACCTGGGATGTCGGTGCCGCAAGTGGCGCCTTGCTGCTGTGCCGGATGGCCCTGCTTCTTGATATAGCTGCAGCCAGAATGCCCCAATCTGCATCTGGCAGGTTAAAGTCCCCCACAATTAAAACTTCCCCCTTGTTGGCCATTTTGCCAATGGCTTCCTCCAGGACTGTGTCTAAATCCTCCCCATGCTGGTGGCCTATACACCATGCCTGTGTGAATAATGGCCTCTGACCCCGTCTCTGGACTGACCCATAGTACCTCCAGCCCTTCATTGTCCTCTTGTTGCCCTTGCATCTCAGTGGCCCTTATATTGCCCTCCTTCACATATAAAACAACTCCTCAGCCTTTCCTCCCTGCCTTGTCTTACTGGACTGCTTGGCCCACCTAGTCTGCCCATTTTTCTCTACCTATAGTATCACTGCAGATCCCACTTGATCTCTGGCCCATCCCCACCTTCATTTCCCCTAAGAGTCCCTTATGTCTTTCTCATGCATTCTTGAACCCCACCAGTGTTTTCACCCCAACATTTCTGCTGGAAGGCTGTCCAGGAATCCACCACTCTTTCTGTGAAGAAGTACTTCCTCACATCTCTCCTGAATCTACCCCCTCCAGTTTCATAATGTTCTTTACCCTTAAGCATGTTGTTTCTGAAAAATACTTCCCTCCTGTGCCTTATTTACTTCATGAGATATTTAGAGGTCTCTATCATATCCTCCCATCCCTTCTCACTTCCAGGGTTTACACATTTAGGTCCTTTACTGTCTTCTCACAGGGCTTCTGATGCAGACCTTGCACAGTTGTAGTTGTCCTCCTCTGTACTGCCTCTACTTTGTATATGTCCTTCTGGAGATGTGGTCTCCAGAACTGTACACAGTATTCTAGGTTGGATCTTACCAGTGATCCATACAGAGGCAACACCACTTTCCTTTTTTCTGCTGGTGATACCCCTCCTTACGCACCACAGCATTCCACTAATCCTCCCAACTGCCTTGTTGCACTGCCTGGCCACCTTTAGGTCATCACATATGATTAACCACAGGTCTCTTTCCTGCTTGGTGGCCATCAGTATCACTGCACCCATTTTGTACTCAGCGCCCAGATTTCTGTGCCCCAAGTGCATTATTTTTTTACTTTTTTGCATTGAAACCTAGGTGCCATACCCTTGATCACTACTCAGATTTTCTCAGGTCACTGCTCCCCCTTTCCACCCCCCCCCCATAGTGTTTACCCTACTGCAGATTTTGGTATCATCTGCAAAGAGGCAGACCTTCCCTTCCAGCTCCTTTGCAGTGTCAGTTATAAAGATACTAAAGAAGGCGGATCCCAGCACTGATCCCTGAGGCACCCGCTGATCACCCTCCCTCCCTTAGAATGACCTCTGTTTACCACCACCCTCTGCCGCCTATCCCCTAACCAACTTCTTACCCAGTTTACCACCTTTGGACCCACTCCTAAGCTACCCAGCTTACTTGCTAGTCTCCTGTGTGGAATGTTTTTGAAAGCCTTACTGAAATCTTGGTAGGCTAAATTCACCCCTCCACCCTGCTTTTGTTTCTTGGTCAGCCAGAAAAGAAATCTGTCAGATTTGTTTGAGATCACATTCCCCACCGTGAATCCATCCCAGTTATGGTTTTCAGTGCACCATGACTTAGTAATGGCCACAGTATCCAGGTCGGCCTCTGCCATTCTGATCTGGAATTTTATCTCCTAGACTTCTAGCATTTGTACATATTTATTTATGTCATTGCTGACTGGGTAGGTGCACTGATCCGATGGACCATTTTCAGGCACGACCCAGGCCACTAGCATGGCACATCAAGTAAGGCATATAAAAGTAGTACAAGCAGTGTAACAGGCAACATAGTTCAGTGCAAGAAGCATAGCACATAGGGACAATACATCAATTGAGGTTACAGTGTAGTACCAGGTACAACAAACAATTCAGCAGTATGGTAAATACACAGTTACAAAATTACAATCAACAGATGGCAAGTGCGATGATGTAGTCAGGAGGGAGGAGAGTACAAAGCAAGGTATGGGGAGAATGCAGAGCACGGTACGGTGCCGGAGTCTCAAATAAGGGACCCGCAAATATGGAAGAGGGAAAAGGAAGGTAATAGATGGGAAAGTATGTATACTTACTTGGAAGAGCAAGAGCGTTTGGCTTCTGACATCAGCCAGGCCTTGTAGTGGGTTTTGAAAGAGGGGTGAGAGGCAGTCAAGTGGAGCGACATGGGGAGCTTGTTTCATAGGGAGGGGGCAGACCAGGAAAGGGCTTTGCTGCCCATGGCAGAAGAGACTCTAGGGACCTCCAGAGGGGGGATGGATGATTCTCGGAGGCACCTGACACTCTGCCCATGAGGAGGGATGAGAATGAAGACAGGTAGCTGCCTCTGAAGGTATTGTCTGTTATACAGCTACGGGCAAAATGGAACCATCCTTGGAGGGGGAAAACATCCCAGCAACTGGTACAGGTTGCAGTGGTGGGTTGAGTAGGGAGACTGGAGTTCAAGATGACATATACTGTTATAAACTGAGTTGATCCTGGAGCGCAGCACACATGACCTTCCAGATGTTGTTCCTACTCTATTACTGCCTTCTTTCTTTTTCCACTATCCTGCTTCCCCCTCACTTTTTAATGCTTCCGTTTCCATCCCCTTCATTTCTACCATGTCGCTTCCTTTATTAATTTGCACCTTTGGGGATTCCCCTTCCCTTGAGGTCTTGCTACTGTTTACTTCAGCCTCTGTGGGGGTGCAGTTTCTGCCTCCCCCATTTCTTTCACCAGCCTCCTCATCTAGTCTAATTTTCATCAGAGTAACAACTAAACTGTCCACTGAGGATTGTAGCTCGCCTCCCACACAGATGTAGGCCATCACCCCTGTATAGACCCTTATCCATCCAGGTGGATCCCTAGTCCCCATTGTAGCTGAACCTCTCCTCTCTGCACCATTCCTTCAACCATGAATTGAAAGTCCTCGTGTGGAGAGCCCTCTTCTCCCCCCCGTTGTAGACTGGTGGCACCTCAGTGAAGGCCACTGACCGCCCTGTCTAAGGCCCCCTTCCCAGCTCCCTAAACTCTCCCTGTTCTATACTTGCCCCTTCCCTAGCCAGGTCATTAGTCCCCAGGTGGATAGTGATGTGCAGGTCTGCCTCCCATCCTACTGCCCTAACGATCCTCATGATCCGTTTCCCATCCCTCTGGGGCCATGGCACCATGTAGGTACCTAACCTCCCTCCTCCCCCCCTTCCTATTCCCAAATCTATCCCCCTCACAATTGAGTCCCCCAACACAAGTTGCTTCCTCTGCCTCTGGGGTCCTCTTCCACCCTTCTTGGGCTCTCCACTATGGAGGACCCTCATATCCTCCCTGGCCACTACCACATGTGCCTCCTCCAGGCTGTCATGCCTCATCAGAGTGGCATACGAACGGCATTGTGCTACCAATTGAGGAATGTACCTCTGACCCCCCCCACCCTTCCAGAGTCCATGACAATCCAGACATTCCTCTACCATGGCATCCTCTGAGGTAACAGTGGGAGACTTGGTGGCCCCTCAGTGGGGGAAGAGGTCCCCCAAATCCTAGCCAACTTAGCCTGGAGTCTGTCGACCTCCACCTTCAACACAGAGAGGTGTGTGCAGATGGAGCAGCACTGCAGTCTCCAGAAGATCTCTCTGAAAACTGCCATCCCACAGCCACTGCACCACACCACTTCCAGCATTCCCAGCTTCTTTTCTCCCTGTGTTACCTGGAAATGCTTCTCACCCCTAATAGGGTGATTCTAGCTCTCACCCTTTTTTTGGTTTGTTATCACTTGTGTTCCCCAGTACTTGGTTTAAATTCCCCTAATACTCCTATCGCAGATAGAATGTTGCTCCTATTCCCAGTTTAGGCTTTCCTTTTACCCTCTGCCCTTCCCAGCACAGACTGTAACAACAGGAGTGAACAGATATCATACCTTAGTCGACTGACAGAGTCCTCTGCTTTCCTGCTTCCTCTTCTGGATGCCTGCTGATGCCTGAGATGCCTGTCTTACTCCTGTTCCATTCCTGTTCTGTTCCACTCAATGCTGAGACATGAACATGTATGGGGACATTAGGAGTGCCTGCTTTTACACTCCCTTTGGGACCTCCTATGGGCAGGACTTCCCTGTTCCCTTGCTATGCCTTTGGTTGGCCCCTCCTCTGCCCCTAACTTCGACCAGCACAGAGAGGGAGAGCGTGAGCATGTGCTGCAATCAGAAAGTCACTAGGAAGGAAGCAGGTTAGCAATCATGATCACACAAACAAAAGCAGTTTTTATTTTCCACCCTCCTTTACTTAAATCTCCACCGACTGCCTTTCCCATTATGTGGCTGCTTTTCTAACAAAGATTTGCTGCTCTCTGGTAACTCTTTTAATATTGCCCCCTCCCAATGTATTTTCTTGTTGTTGTAAATGTCCCCTACTAGCAGTCCCCACCCAGTGCTATGTCTCAACTCTCACCCTACGTGAAACTGCTTCTTTAAAGTTAGCACTTTGCCAAGAAAGCATGCCAACAGAGCCCCTTCACATCCAGTGTTTCTGCTCCTGCTGCTGATCACTGTGGGCTGAGGTGAACTGGCGCTTGGTCACCCAAAAATGCACTCCTTGGTTAAAGCCCAGGGACTTTTAAATCCCCTCTTGACTTCCTGCTTCCCCTGCTGTGCTTTTGATTGGTCCTCTGGAGGTCACGTGCCCCTCCTCTGCCCCTTACACTGGCCAGGAGAGAGAAAGAGCACGAGCATGCATGAGGAAGCTGGTTTGCTGCAATTGAAAAGTCACTAGGAAGGAAGCCGGTTAGTGATTGTATTCAGGCTTTGCACACAAGCAAAATCAGTTTTAGTTTTCCACCCTCCTTTACTTAAATCTCAACCTGACTGCAGTTCCTGATTTGTGGCTGCTTTACTAACAAAGATTTACTCCCTTCTTGCAACTCTTTTAATATCGCCCCTTTCCCAATGTGTTGTCTGGTTGCTGTAAATCTCCCCTGCTACTAGCCCCCACTCTATACTATATCCCACCCTACCTAAAGCTGCTTGTTTTAAGTTGGCACTTGGCCAAGAAAGCATGCTAACAGAGCTCCTCTTCTGCCTGGTGTTTGTGTTGCTGCCACCAGTCATTGTGGGCTGAGGTGAGCTGGTGCTTGGTCACCCGGAAGAAGAGGGCTTCACCATCATCAACTGCTTCTGTTCCCAGTTCAACTTTAATCCACTGTTCCTAGCAGTTGACGGCATCCATCACTGACTCATCAAAGAAAAAGAATAAGTTCTCCAAGTCGGCAGACATATACCACCACTCTGAAAAGAAGAAGTGCTGAAAGAATAAGGTCACTTCCCACTTCCCTGGACGATTCCCATTCACCTCCGAAAAGAAGTAAGTTAAGTGAAAAAGATGGGTTCCAGGCTCCATCCATGGGTCCTACTGCACCCCTGACTATGTTTCAGATGCTATGATTGGAGTCTGGCACTGACTCGACTCCCCCGCGAGGGGATTTGCCGCCCTTACTGCCGTCGGGCACAGTCCTACTGACAGACGGTTCAGCAGTCAGTGACCTATTCAAGGCCTGTCAATGCACAGCTCCTGTACCAGCCAATGTCAGGTCTGTTTCAGCAGCTATTGCTGCTTCTGCCATTGTCGCTGTCTCCATCAGTACCCTCGGCTGTGCCATTGTCAACCTTACCATCGATGTTTTAGTCTCCACCATTGTGCTGGGCCCTAAATGGTCTCCATTGATGGTACTCCCATCAACAGCTCCTCCTCTGTTGTCTCTTCATCCCGTCTACACTCAGTCAATGATGGTCAATATCAGTGATAACTGGAATATAATCCAGAGTATATAGAAGAGGAGGAGAAGGAGGCCATTGATGAAGAGGTAACTATTGATATAGTAGGCTCAAACTCTGCTGTTTCTTCCTGCTACATAAGAGAATATAAAAAACACTCCTAGATGACCACCTGAGAAAGCCTCATTTCAGGCCGTCCTTAAACAGGTACAGGCTAAATTGGAATTTCAAACTGAGGAGGAGGATTCTTCCTAGAGAAATATCTATAAGTACTTGGAAGTCTCTCCCTTCCTCACTGTTTTTATTCCTCCTGTGCATTTTGCATTAAAGGATGCCACTTTGGCTGCCTGGCACAAGCCAGATCAACTGCCAGCAGTTCCCAAGAAGGCAGATAAACAATATCTGGCCCCAACTGCAAAGCCATATTATTCATCACAGCCTCAAACAGATTCTCTTGTGATTATGGCTGCTCATGATAGATCCAGAGTACCCAGACAGATGAGTTCTCTTCCTCCTAATAAGGAGTTGAGCAAGCTGGATGTGATGGGAAGGAGGACTTATGCCTCTGCTTCCCTTGGCTTAAGGATAGCAAATTATTAGGCCTACATGATACAATATCAGAATTGCCTGTGGTAGACTAAGGCCTCCCTGGCTGATAAAATGCCAGAGGGCAAGGGCAAAGCATTAGCCCAGCAGACAGTTGCTGATGGACAGGAAACTGGAAAGTCCCTGCTCAGGTCTGCATATGGCACCTCAGACACTGCAGCCTCTAGGATCTGCCCTCATCACCTCTCCTGACAAAGGTTGGCTGGTTTTGCCTCTGATGTACAACAGTCTGTGTTAAATGCTCCCTTCAGAGGAAAGCAGTTATTTGCCAGTAATGTAGAAAATGCATTGAGGGATGTACAGTTCTCAAAAATTACTTTAAGGTCCCTGCATACTTTGAATCCTAAACCCTGGGTATGCGGTAGAGGTAGAGGCTATTTTTGAATGTTCTATGACCATCCAAACTGTGGTTATTCAAGAGGCACAGGACAGGGTTCCCAGAGACCTCAGCCTTCTACTTTCCAAGCGGTGAACCTGCCTCCTGGAGCCCATGCCAGACTTAAAATGTCAGATCATTACCAACATCCCTGCCACCTCAATGCTTTCTAACCTCCCTCCTCTTAAGCTCCAGACTCACTGCCTGAAGAGGTTTTGGTGGGAGGCCAAATCTCTCTTTCCTAAAAAAAGTGGAGGGAGATCACTACAGATGCCTGTGCCCTAGAGGTTAGTTCTGCAAGGACATGTCCTAGAGCTCTCTACTGTTCCTCCAATTACCCCCCCCCCCCAGTTGCCCATCAGGTATCTTCTGGGACATCTTGCACTCTTGCTGGAGGAAGTTGAAGCCTTCCTCCATAAGAGGGCTGTGGAACTTATCCCAGTTTCAGAACAGAACCAGGGCTATTATTCCTGGTACTGTCTGGTTCCAAAATGGACCAGGGATATAAGGCCAATAATAGATTTTCAAGGACTGAACCCATTCATTGGATACAAAAAGTTTTAAATGTCCTTCTGCCATCCCTACTCCCCCTCTTGCTAAGAAGGGATTGGGTGGCTGCTCTGGATATGAAGGACACACACCGTCATGTCAAGATCCGAAAGTCAGTGTCAGAGTCCAGTGTGGCCCATCATCTACAATAGAAAGAAAAAAGTGTGAGGTGTCTCTTCCAGGAACAAGGCCCTACAATTACTACCAACCCCATGACAGGTAAACTCGCTCAGTGCTTCTTAACCATTTTCTCTTTTTATTTTTAAATATTCAGTGGTATCAACACTGTTTACAGTGAAGCCAATGTGTCAAGAAGTACATATCCTCTTTCTGACGGCAAAAATAGCTAATAACAAGCATTTGTCAATGCCGGAAGCTTGCCTGCTGGCATTAGCAGTGGAAGTGCAGGAGTTAGATGCTATATAGGAATGGCATTGAAGTATTGAACTGACGCCAACTCCATCCTCACCCTGCAGAGATGGACAGGCATTGGGGTGTGCCTTTGGATCGTTGCCCATAATGGTCACAACATTTCACCTCACCCTGCCCTGCAGACACTTACAAGTGTCGAGGCGTGCTTTGAAATGTTCGGGCTTTACACTCACCTCATTCCATAAGGAAATTTGCTGAAATTGGCACAGTATAGGAGAATGGAGTTAACTCTGGGGGCCAAGGGTCCAAGGCACACCTCAATGCCTGTCACTGGCTTCAGGGTGGGGGTGGAATGGCATGAGCTTTACTGTCGACAATCCCAAGTCACACCCCTGGCTCCTGTCAGTGCTTACAGGTTAGGGCGTTATGGTTGAAAACCCTAATGCCCTGGGCATTTCTTGGTATTTTCACTCCAAGTTTTCCATATTGGCTTTTTGTGACCCCACCACATGAGCAATGACACTATCAGTTCATTAGGCAAAAGGTAATTTTGCACAGCGACTGCGCCATTTGGCGCCACAGGTGCGAAAACACATTTTGAACGGGATGTGAACAGTGACAAGTGTACTGTTCATGAGGAGGTGTAAAAAAAGGCATTGTTGAAAATCTGGAGTGAAAATATACAAAAACTGGTGAAGTCACGAGCGTGCTTAGAAACTGCGCAACGTACACCCGTAATGTAATTAGTTTGGGGATTTTTTACAGCAGATTTTCAACATAGGCATTTTGGGACTTCCACTCATGAACAGTGTCACTGTGATTTTCTTAATCTGTCCCGAACATTAATTTCCCACATTTCAGCCAGGGTGTGAAAAATGACAGCTGTACTGTTCATAAGGAGGTATGGAAAAATGTCAATGTTGAAAATCTGGACTGAAAATATTATACATTTGTGAACTTACAAGAGTGCATGGAAATTGCACAATGCACATTTGTAACAGAGTAATTTTATGGACTTTTGTCACCAAATTTTCAACATAGCCATTTTAAGACCTCTGCTCATGAATCGTATCACTGTGATTTTCTTAATGTGTCCCGAACATTGATTTCGCAAACTGACCACTCCAATGTCAATGCCAGCAGTGTCAGTGGCTCAGTAGGTAGCACACTTGCCTCTAAGGCCAGGAGATCAGAGGGCTGTGGGTTCAGTTCTCACATCTGGCACTTGGGTTAATATCCTAGTACTGACACTGTAGTGCAGCATGAGAGGGGTGCTGCACTTCTGAGGTGCCGTCTTTTGGATGAGACATTAAACCGAGGTCCCATCTGCCTGGATTGGTGGTAGTTCAGGTGGATGTTAAAGATCCCATGGCACTTATCCTGGCCAAATTTCTCTCATTCACTATAAATACCACCAACAGCTTAATCTGGTTCAAAGTCAGTTGGCATTCATCTGTATCCCCCTCTCCCGGGTTGTGCCTGAAAATAGGCAGGATTTGTCGAGTGTACTTACCCGGTTAGCAAAAACTAAATAAATAAATGTGTGCTACATGTGTAAAAACATATTTTGGGTTAGATATAAAAAATGACAACTGTACTGTTCATAAGAAGATGTAGTAAAACGGCAATGTTGAAAATCTGGAGTGAAAATATTAAAAATTCTCAAAGTTACAAGCATGCGTAGGAACTGTGCAATGCATGCTCGTAAAACAGTCATTTTTGGGAATTATTTCATCAAATTTTCAACCAAGGATTTTTGGGAGTCTACCTCATAAACTGTGACATTGTCGTTTCGTTAATCAGTCCCGAAAGGTGGTTCCACGCAGTGACTGCAAAATCACCTTTCAGGACCAAATAAAACAAGCATTTGTCAATGCCAAACGTTCGCTTGCAGGTATTTGCAGTGGTGTTTGGCATGTATGGTGCTTTACTCAAATGCCCTGTGTGATTGCTGGTATTTGCACAATAAATTTTCAGCATGACCTTTTTGTTACCCCCATTGTGCGCTACATAGGCAGAAACACATTTTGGGCAGGATATGAAAAATGACAGCTGTACTGCTCATAAGGAAGTGTGGTAAAATGGCAGTGTTGAAAATCTGGAGGAAATATTGAAAATTATAAACCTAATACGAAAGTATGTGGAACTGTGCAACGACGCTCGTAAAAACAGTCATTGTTAGGAATTGTTTCACCAAATTTTCAACATTGGCATTTTAAAACCTCTGCTAATGAACAGTGTCACTGTGATTGTCTTACTATGTCCCATACATTGATTTTGCACACCGACTGCGCCATTGTGCACTACATGGGCGGAAACATGTTTTGGGCAGGATGTGAAAAATGACAGCTGTACTGCTCATAAGGAGGTGTGGTACAATGGCAATGTTGAAAATCTGGAGTGAAAATAGTGATAATTCACAAACTTACGAGAGTGCATAGGAACTGCGCAATGAACACTCGTAAAACAGTCATTTTTAGGAATTTTTTCACTAAATTGTCAACACAGCCATTGTAAGACCTCTGCTCATGAACAGTGTCACTGTGATTTTCCTAATGTGTCCCATACATTGAGTTCGCACACCGACTGTGCCATTGTGTGCTACATGGGCGGAAACATGTTTTGGGCAGGATGTAAAAAATGACAGCTGTACTGCTCATGAGGAGGTGTGGTAAAATGGCAAAGTTGAAAATCTGGAGTGCAAATATTGAAAATTTGCAAACGCATTTGGCGCAAAGAGGAACTGCGCAACGACGCTCAAAAACAGTCATTTTAGGAATTGTTTACTAAATTTTCAACATAGCCATTTTAAGACCTCTGCTCATGAACAGTGTCACTGTGATTTTCTTAATGTGTCCCATACATTGATTTTGCACACCGACTGCATATTTAATGCGCTACATGAGAAACACGTTTTTGGGTAGATGTGAAAATGATAGCTGTACTACTCATAAGAAGGTGTGGCAAATGGCAATGTTGAAAATGTGGAGTGGAAATATTGAAAATTTGCAAACCTACGAGTGTGCTTAGGAACTGTGCAACGCACGCTCGAAAAACAGTCATTTTTAAGAAATTTTTCACCAAATTTTCAACATAGCCATTTTAAGACCTCTGCTCATGAACAGTGTCACTGTGATTTTCTTAATGCATCCCATACATTGATTTCACACACCGACTGCACCATTGTGTGTTACATGGGTGGAAACATGTTTTGGGCAGGATGTGAAAAATGACAGCTATACTGCTCATAAGGAGGTGTGGTAAAATGGCAATGTTGAAAGTCTGGATTGAAAATATTGAAAATTCATGAACTTACGAGCCTGCGTAGGAACTGCGCAATGCACACTCATAAAACAGTCATTATTTGGAATTTTTGCACCATATTTTCAACATGGGATTTTTGGACCCCTTCTCATGAATGATGTCACTGTCATGGCATTATTCAGGCCCGAAGGGTGATTTCGCACAGTGACTGCACACTGACTGCAAAATCACCCTTCAGGCCCGAATAACGCCATGACAGTGACATCATTCATGAGAAGGGGTCCCCAAAAACCCTATGTTGACAATTTGGTGCCAAAATTCCAAAAAATGCCTGAGATATGCAATAAAGTTGAAACCCCCCTATCTAGCCCATTATACTGCTTACCGGCATTTCCTTAGTTCACGATCGGCTTTGAAGAGTGCAGACGTGTTCTCGGTCCACCAAAGATCGTTGCGCTGAGCTCCGGAGGTAAGTATGGGGTGAGGGGGGTGGGGAGACAGGGTGCACAGTGGGTGGGTGCAGGTTGTGGAGGGGCGGGAGACTGCGTGGGACGGTTTTTAATTTACAGGTTTTTTTTTTCACAATTGATGATGGGACATTTGCCACGCTTGGGGTGGGCTCCCAGCATGGCAGAAGATGGCTGGAGGGCCGAGAGCTGATGGGGATTGGGCACCCCATCGCAAACAATGTGATCTTGCCACTGGGTGGTCTCCCAGCGCGGCACCAAAGCTTTGGGGCGGTTGGATGGGGGCGGCGGATGGTGCCTGTATGACAGCTGTGGTTTTCTTTGACGCCAAGACCACTGCTGTCATACACAGCTCCTGCACCCATTGGTGCAGGACCGCCACGCCTGCTCAACTGAGCAGTGGATTGCAAGGGAGAGGCACACCTCCAAAGTGTGCTACTCTCCCAAAACGTTCCTTGCGCATGCGCACAAGTGAATGTAAAAATGGCAGTGACTGAGTTCATGAGGCGGGGTCCCAAGAACCCCATGTTGAAAATTTGGTGAAAACATTCCCAAAAATGGCCGAGATATGCACCAAAGTTAGAAAAAAACCAAACATTTAAGCCATTATACAGCTTACTGGCATTCCTTCAGTTCAGGATTGGCTTTGAAGAGTGCAGACGTGTTCCCGGTCCACTGAAGATCATCATGCTGGGCTCCAGAGGTGGCAGGGTCAGGGAATGGGGAGGTGGGTGCAGAAGGTGCTGGGTTAGGAGGGGCAAGACAGTCAACGAGGGACCATTTTTTCTTACAGGTGTTTTTTGTTTTTTTCCTTTTTACAAAGACAACGCAAGACATTTGGCATGCTGGGATGGGCCCCCAGCATGGCACCTGGAAGTCTGTTTTGTGGGGGTACAGTGGAGCTGACAGGGGATTGGGCACCCCCATCGGCCATACAGACTTTTGCCATACTGGGGTGGGCTCCCGGCGTGGTACCTGCAAGTTTGTTGTGTGGGGCAATGGAGCCGATGGGGGATTGGGCACCCCCATCAGCCATACAGTGTCCGGGGAGGAGCACATGGGCTCACTGGTGTGGGCTCCCAGCATGCTACTTGGGAGTTTGTTGAGGGGGGGACCAAGAAAAAAATGGAGCTGTCTATGACAGCTGTTCAGATGCAGTGCTGATGTGTAGGCACTTTGCATACTGCCGACAGCAGTATGTAAATTGCCTGCCGACGGCAGTATGCAAATTGCCTACATGTCTACATTGTAATAGTCTTTTGCTTTGATCTGTATGCCACTGCATCTGAACTGCTCTCATAGACATTTATTGGTGCGGTGAGGCCGCACCTGCAAGAAGGAGCAGGACATTGGAAGCGGGGTGGCACACCTATGAAAATTCATATGGTGTCACTGTGTTTCTTGGCCATGCGTGCAAGCAAACCTAAAAATAAAGTATGTAAATTGTCTGTTTAGAAATCGTTTTGAACATAATCTATACGTCTTTTTGTTTAAATAGTTCTTGCTATCATGGCCTTATGGCCTCTCCTTTCAATGAGTAGTACACCCTTCATATCTTGTAAATGTTATTTCTTTCCTTGTCAACAGATAACTCTTTTCATGTAGCTGTTGGGGATATATGTGTTTGATTTAGTTTGTTTTCACTATTCACATCAGCCCCTGTAACTAGCCTGGGGTCTCCATTTTCTTGTTGTTAAAATCTCATTGTGCCTGAGAGCTGCATTAGTATATGAGAACATGATGTGTCTGCACCCTTTAGATATGCCTGTGTGCCTGTCTGCTTATTTAGAATTCAACAGAACCAGTTGCAGAAAAGTGTGAAATACCACACTTACCTCCAATTAGATTTACAAACTGTGTTAGGTGTAAAGCAAAGTTTTCCTTTAGACTACATTCCATTTGTGTGTTTCTGGAGAGTTTTTCAGGGTATGTGTACTTTCAGGGTGCTGTAGCATCATGTTCTCATATGCTGATGCAGCCCTTGGGGGCAATGAGATTTCCACAACCAGAAAATGGAGACCCCCCAGGCTAGTTACAGGGCTGGTGTGAACAGTGAAAACAGATTATAGCAAACACATACATCTCCAACAGCTGCAGTAAACAGTTATCTACTGACAAGGAAACAAATATCTTTTACAAGGTGTCAGGGTGTACTACTCCTTTAACAGAAACTGAATTATTGTCTTACTCCAAATATGTCTTTCTGTTGAATTAGCTCTATATTTCATCACCTTGAAACATCTTTACAAATCAGTTTTGTCAAATATTTCATGTTTTCTTTCCATTGTTTAGCCCATTTTCTATGAGAAATAAATATACTTCTGTAAGTTTCAAACAGTTATGTAAACATCTTGCAAACATAATATTCAGCCTTTCATCATTAAACATTGAAACAAACAAAAAAAATATTATGTAAAAGTCTTTCACTGAGTGTATCTCTACCTTTAATCTTGCCTTTTTACAGTGTTGGCATAAACTTTAAAATGGTATCCTGTCCCATTTGTTACTGCAACCTGTAAATACAGATTATTGTATTTCAACATATCTCCATTTATATTTTTTATTTGAACCAGCTTTGTAAAAAATTCCCCATTCACAAACCATTAGGTTTAAAATCTGTTTTTTCGTTATTGTTGTACCTTAATCCCTTCCTTAAAACAAAATTATTGTCTGTTGTTTTTCTGCTTATTAATTTGGGATTTCATTATATTTAAAAGAATAAGTAGAAAAACAACAGGCAATAATTTTATTTTAGGAAGGGATTAAGATGAAGTTAAAATATTAGTTTGTATTTGCAGGTTGCACTAAAAGAGGATGGGAGGATGTTTAAAGAAGAAAAGCTGAATAATTTATTATGTTTGAAAGATGTTTACATACCAGTTTGAAAGTTATAGAACTGTATTTGTTTCTCATGCAAAATGGACTAAAAGACAAAAAATTAAAGAAAGGCACAAAATTGTCAATGGGTCAGGTAGGATTCCTCCTTATTTATCTATGTTTCAAAAGGAATATGTAGAATTAAAGCATGAAATAAATTAAATTATTTTGTAAAAATGTTTAAAGGTGCTCAAATATAGGGCTACTTCAATAGAAAAATATCCTTGAAGTAAGACAAGTGTTACGTTTCTGTTAAAGGAGAGGCCATATGGCCTCAACAATATTTTTTAAATAGAAAGACTTATAGTTTTTGCTCTAAAGGATTTCTAAACACAAAACTTATATGATGTTTTATTTGTATTAGCTGTTTTTGCCTTGAGAAGGAGGAGATGTACTTCTCAAAACATTGGCTTCACTGTAAACTCTGGTGATACCACTGAATATTTAAAAATAAAAAGAAAACTTTTTAGAAGTATTGGGTGAGTGAGTTTACTTATCCAGGAGTTGGTAATGGTTGTAAGATTTAAAAGTCACACACAGAATACCCGGGCTCAAAATACCAATTTTGCATCTTGCCCTGTGGTTTATGCTCTGCCCCACATATATTTATTAAAATATTTGTTGCAGTGGCAACTAGGGCTTCTATGTCTTCCTGTACATAGAAAAATGGGAGTTGAAAGCCTCGTATCAGGAAGCCATCATCTACACATTATATCGGATCCAGCAGTTCTTTGACCTAACTGAGTATACTGGTCAGTGAACCAAAGATGACCCTTAACTCTTCAATATATAGGAGCAGTTTTGGACACAGGCCTGGGCCAGGCATTTGTGCCCTCCAACCCTGCTACAGCACTGGTGGCCCAAGCACTGCTGGTATCTTTCAGTGACTATGTCTTGGCCAGATGCTTTTTTTAATTCTTTTTATCTACCTTGCTTGTCATGGGGGATGTATCCTCTCTTCAGCTGCATGACCTTGCACCCAGCATCCCCTCAGGCTGCCCAGCTGGGAGGTCTGTAGCTTGCTTCCTGCAGTGGGGCTCCCCAAGGGGAAGGACTGAGATTCACCTGAGGCCCCAGCCAAGGCATACATCTGGGGTGTCATTTGGGCCAAGGTTTAAGGACTTCATGGTGCAGCTGGCCCAGGGGTTTTCTTCCTGAGTTTCCCCAGAAGAATGGATGTGTAATGACATCAGTGCAGGTGAGACCCGCTCCAGCACCAAGGCTAGAGACATCCACCATCTCCTCCCCACTGCAGATTGGCCCTAGCTGTTGCACACCCAGCCTGCACTAGGTGTTGCTGATACTCCTTGGAGCCACAACCCTTCCCTTCAGATGAGAGCTGTCCGTGGGGCACTGATCCTACCTCTCCTTGGCTGACCCTCTAATGCACCATGCTCGTTCCTGAATGCGGGTTGTCAGCACCGCAGATGGTAGCACTACCACTGTGCTGGTAGGCCAGTTCAGATGCTTTCTAAGGTTAATCATCCTGATGGCAGCTGCCATACTGACTATCCTACTAGTGTGCCTCCACACGAAAATCCCTCAAAGGCTTCTCAAGGTGCAGTGGGCACAGCATTCCGATGAGTTAGTGTTTCATGCAAGTGACTCCTCCACACTCTGTTGCTCCGTGACGTGGTGATTGGATTACTCCAATTTAGTGATGGGGTCCCCATTCCTCTGGCCATTCCTCCTTCTAGTGATGACCACAGCCACCTCATATTTGGGTTGAGTGCCCAACTGGGACCCTTTAGAACTCAGTTCCAGTGGACCACTCTGAATGCAGTGCTGCACAGCAGCACTCTGGAGATGTGGGCTGTTCTGCGTGGCCTACAGGGCTCCACCACCCTCCTTTCAGGGAACCAGCTTCTGATCCATAATAGCAATAAATTGGTGATGTAACATCAACTGACAGGGCAGAGTACATTTGTTTCTTCTCTGCAGATAGGTGATGAGAGTTTGGCATGGGGTGGTAGAATAAGACATATTTCTGTCACAGTTTTCCTACCCACTGCTCAGAACCTACTAGCAGATCACCTCAGTTGGTCCTGTGTGATGTGTCACAAATAGGAACTCTCAGACTCCATCATGGACGATGTTTTCAAAAAACAGGGTAGTGTGGACATACAGCTGTTTGTGTTTCCATACAATGCAAAACTGCCATTTTTCTGCTCATTCCAGGGCCTGGAATTTTCTAGCGAGTTGCATTGTCCTTCTCCTGGAAAGGGAGGTTTCTGTACACTTTCCCTTCATTCCCTCTGATACAGAGGGTTCTGGTAAAGTTCCGGGCAGAACCAGCCTCTTTAATTCTGGTGGCCCCTTATTAGCCTAGACAAATTTGGTTTCCTGTGCTCCAGCAACTGGCACTGGAACCCACATCCCCCCTCCTCCTGCGAGCAGAAATTCTGACACAGAAGCAAGGTGCTCTAGTGTACCCTGGTCTGTGATCCCTGCACCTCCATGCATGGATCCTGAGGATATAGTGCTCTCATGCTTTGAGGTCTCCCCAGCGATTGGTGATGTTCTACTGGTGGCTTGTAAGCTTTCTAAGCAGTATTCTTACTACCAAAAATGGAAACATTTGCCAGCAGAGCGACATGGAAGGCAGAGGTGTTCATGCTTCACCTGCTGCCATGCCAGCGACCTGGGTTCAGTGACAGAGTCGGTTCACCGTGGGGCTGGCTGGGTAGAGGAGGACTGAAATGTCCAGGAGATGGCTCTCCTCCTCTAGGAGGGAGGGTTGTGGGTTTTCAGCACTAGTCTGACCCCTGGCAGATGCTCAGGGCAAATCACTGCAACTTTGGGATTGGAGGGATTGTAGGTGGCAACGCTTCATCATGCATGGTAGTGTGCATGGTGTATCTCAGTCAGCATTGCACGTCTGACCCTTCATTACAGAATATGAGAAAATTGCTCCATACAGCGTGGATGATACTGACCTCTGCTTGGCTCCACACCAGACTACAGGGACACTCTCCCACACCAGATCCATGTGTTGGTGGGTGGCACCTGCCATCAGACCCCTGCCATGAGGGGGGCTACACCATGGAGGAAGCTAGGGCTGAGGGCACTCACTGGATCTGTCTTGCTGGCAGCAGGCCCTCCCGTCGAACCCTGCCATGGAGGTTAAGCCGTGGAGGACACCTGGACTAAGGTAAGTCCCTGAATGCTGGGTGATGAGAACTTGAGGAATTGATAGCGTCAGATTGTACTGCAGCAGGGAGCAAAAAATTATTAACAAAAAAGAAAAATGGAAACATTTTACAGTTTGGTGTACTGCCTGTGCCCTGGATCCATTGACGTGGCCAATTCCTATTATACGGGATTATCTCTTCTCTATTAAGGACTTAGGACTGCGGTAGTCCTCTATTAATGGGGTCTGGTACATTTTCTTGACATGAAAATGACCGATGCTTATATTCTCGATGCTGAAATTCTGACTTTTAACTTGCTGTCTGGATCTGTTTACTGACACTCAAAATCCCATTAATAAAGCTGTGGCTGTGTTTTTCAAGTTATGCTTACTGGCAGGCTGAACTTTACTGATCATGCCTGAAGCACTGGTGTGCATAGCGAGGCTGTTGGTGTGCTTAGGCACTACTATGCAGATGCTGTTTGCTACTTTTTTAGGTATTCAGGATATGTAAAGATTTAAAGAGCAGCTGGCACCAAGAAAGTTATCTGTCAGATCCTGATCGGTGTTTGTGTGTCGAAATTCTGTGTCCCTGCATTGCTGGTGGTGTTTCACTGAAAATTATGTTTTTTTTTATGTTTTCCTGTAGTTTCCTTGCTGTGCTTTTCCATAGCCACTGTTAGAGACACTCCTACAGTAACACCATCAAGATCCGCAGAAAACAGTCACAATAAAGGGACTGCACAACTCAACAACCCATCAGCAGAACAGAGCACATAATGTACATGTCACTTGTTTGGACTGCATTTTATTATATGCACCAGTCTGTGCTGTTGGACTCCCCAGCTCCACATTTATTTTGGACAGCATTTTATTATACAGTATGTACCAGTCAGTGTTGTTGAATTTAAGCTCCATGCTTGACACGTAGTTTTCTGATAACTCGTCAGCGTCATTCTGAGGTGTAGGATCAGTCACTGATGGCCATCCTATACAGTGTCAGAATCCCCGCACTGCAGTAACCCATGAGGTGGGTGCCTGAGGAAGGGCACCATCCATTATGGTCACTCCTTCCCAGCGCAATCCCTCATGGCGATGGGGAGGGTTGGGTGACCGGATGAGGCTATAGGCGAATTGGGCGACAGGATGTCGCTATGCGTACGCAGGGGGGTGGGAGCAAGCATGGCAAGCGTGGACTGGGAGGGGGTGGAGAGGCTGTAGGGGGTGGCGCTATGGTGGCTGGTCGAGCTGCATCAAGGCATCGGGGGTTGGTGAGTGGATGCGGTGGGAGAGGTACCGGGTTCGGGTCCGGGTGCTGGTGCAATTTTATTGCGCCCAGCCTGAACCTTTTTTTTTTCCCTGCTTTCACCCCCCCAACATGCACCCCCTTGGAGTTGAGAATCATTAAGTAGGGGGGTGCAGGGGCATAAAGCAGTAAAATAGTGTCCTGGCACCGTCGTCCTGAGGCGCCGGGGTTGTCAGAGTGCTGAAAATGTTTTCGGCACTCTGACTGAGTGATGATGGTAATCGCCTTCAGGCGTTCGCTGTTATCACATAAATCTCTGCACAGCCTACTGTCAGATGCTCTTTAAGATTTAAATGTTTGCTATGCCTGCGCATTTTCAAGCCATATGCCGTATTTGGGTATGTGCCTGGATATTTTAAAAGGCTGTTTGCTGCTGCCGGGAAATGTTTGCCTACACCTGCTGTGCCTGTGCACTTTTAAGCAGTCTGCCGTATTTAAGTATTTAAGTAATTGGCAAACCACAGGCTCTGTTTGCTGTTTGCAGGTTGATGGCATCCATGATGTATCATGCTGGGATTTCATGTGTCAGCTACTAATGTGACAGGATCATGAGCCTGACGGGAGATCAGAGTCTGGCTTTTTCATGTCGGGCATCCCAGAGTCAGGATTTTGTATGGGTCCCTGTTAAGGTCCACATGGCTGCAGTACCAGCTTTTCATACCCGCAAAGAAGGCACGACAGTAGCCCAGATAGAGGTTTCCCATAGATTCCTAAGAGGTATTCTACTGTTGCACCCCCTAGTCCATGATTCAAGTTTCTGTTTGGGACCTTAATTTAGTCGTAGAGACTCTTACTGCACCTCCCTTCAAGCCTGCCACTACTTGTGAGCTGCACTTCCTCTCTTGGAAGGCACTGTTCCTAGTGGCCATAAAGTTATACTTCAGAGTTGCAGGCTCTGGTTGCAGGCCCTCCTTTTATTATGTTTTTCTGCAGGACAGGGTTACATTACGTATTAATCCTGTTTCCTTCTGAAAGTTTTTTTTAAAAGAACACCAAATCAGACTACTGACCTTCCTAACTTGTCTTCCATAGACAGTGTGGAAGGTTGTTTACATCTGCCGCATGCAGTGGGTATATTAGAAATGTTTGGGTGGGGGAACTCTAACATCTAGATTTCTAGCTGGTGGAAGTCACTTCTAGCTGGTGGAGCTCTCCTATAGTAGTGGAGAAAGATGACAGATGTGGTGGAACTGTCATAAAATGTTTTAAGAGGTGGTAGAACTGAGTTCCTGTGGGCTGCTGCTCAATTTAACTCCTGGCTGTATGTCTGTAGGATGCTGCATTGGTACCTGGATTGTACAAAGGATTGTAGAAAATCCTCTGAACTGTTTATAGCTTTTTCCTCCAGGATAGTGGGCTTCCCTCTATTGAAACTGGGCCTGTCCAAATGCAGTTGGTCAGTTGTATTATACTTTTTTACCAGAAGCATTGTAGGCAGCTGCCTGGTCCCATTCATGTTCATTCCATCCGTGTGGTGGCTACCTCAGTGGCTTGTTTCCAGAATGTGTCCACTGCTGATATTTGTGCTGCTGCCACTTAGAGTATTGTTCAGACATTTACTAAACACTACAGTCTGGACATTGTGCTTATAGATGTGCTGACATGGCCTCTTTACTCAGGATCATTAGGTCTTGCCATATCCCCTACCTGTACTTGGTACTATTTGGGAATCATTCCATGATGTGGCCCGTTGGACAGAGATGTCCTTCAAGAAGATAGAATAGTTACCTACCGTGACTATAGATCTTCGAGAGAATCTCCTTCATTAAGCCACAGCTCTTCCTCCCACCTTCCCCTCTTTTTGTGTGATGGGTGATAATACTGCCTACTCTTGCAAGCTACGTCTCCTAAGCTGCCTCATACAGTGTCCTTAGCCTAGACTGTGTGCCTGGTTTAGTCCTGGCTGCTTCAGTCCCTGCTGGTCTGATGATTCTCTGAGCTTGTCTCTGGTGGGGAACTGAGGCATGCACATTATATAGGGGCTGACAAGGTGCATCGACATGGGAGACCCAGCCAGCAAAAATGTCTGGGTGAACCAGATGCTAACAGCTTCCAGTTCCATGATGTGGCTCAATAGAGAAGATTGTCTCAAAGATCTACTGTTACAGCAGATAACTATTCTTTTTAATGTCAGGGGTGAGGCACTCTTAGGGGGATACCAGATAATTGTTTCTGACCAATGCAAAATCATCCTAAAGCTAATCTGTCTTCAAACTACCATATTAGGATAAGCAGTATCTTGTATAAAAGAGTCACTGATACTGTTGGGACAACTTTTAAAAAATGTATTAGTGTCCTTTGGATGCTCTTCACCTCTGAGGGGAAGGGGATAACATGCCTCCAGTGCCATGCTGCTACCTGGGTGACCACAGGTGGTGGACAAGCATCAGAGCCAGGCGCAGGGAGGGGCAATGTCGGTATGGGGGGTGCATGTGTGCCTCTTGCACCACTGATATCACGAGCTGGGGACAAAAATGGAAAAGCTGCCAGCCTGCAGGATGGCGTTGCCTCTCCTCTCAGGCCCCCCACCCACTTTCTGGGCCTGCTGACCCACAACCAAACTAGAGATCCTTCAGGGTTAGGAGGGGGACCCTGGGGGACCTGCCATGGCGGGCAAGCCATGGGGCACTGCAAGGGTGGGAACCGGTAAGTCCCAGGGACAGCAGGGGTGGTGGGGCACGGGGGCAGAATAGGACAGGCTGGGTGACTAATGAGCCTAAAAAGCACATTAAGTTAAAAATAAAAATGTGTGTATTTTCTGTATTCATTACCTTATGTCTTTATTAGCAAGGACATTTGCATGAAAATGATATCTCTGCCCTATCTGCTCTGGCTGCTTGTCTACACCTGACATCACAGTTTTGTTTATAGCAACACAGTCTGTTACTGTGCAGATAATACTTTGGGATTTAGAAGCCAGAAGCAGACTAGAAGCCAGAGAAGAGGAAGTATAAGACATGGTGATTGAGTTTTTATGCAGGTACCCTCAGTAATAATGAAAAAGGGGAAAAGAAGTACATACATTTTGTAACCCTAGGTGGCACTATTCCAAGGGCTACTACCCCTGCCTGCTTGGCTAGTAGCAGGTTAAGGGGCCTGAGTTCTGAAACGGGTGCCTCCACCCAGAGGTCAGGGTTGGTAGTGGTCAAGCTAACCTAGGAACAGCCCTCCGGGACACTGTAACCCCCTTCTTTCCTTACTAGTGGCCAGAACAATATATAATAATCACTTTCAAAATACCCCTGCTACACCACACAAGTACCCACACTGTTTGCACCTACCACCAGGGCTTTCCTCTGGCCCGGCCCTGGGGACCCCCTGTAAAACAAGGTTATATGCAGAAAATAACAGCAGTACAGTACTCTTGCACAAACTGGAACCACAATCAGGGTAAATGCAAAAAGAGTTAGATCTGATTTATTTAAGGGGTTCGAACAAGGGAGGCGCATAATCAGGTTCATTTGCAAAAACGGTCTATCAATAAAACAGTTATGCATGCACTTCAGGGTCCATAAATAGTCACACACTCTGGGTACCCAGATAGAGAATGGTGGGCTAGCCAGGAATGTTGCAGCTGGTTGGGGCCCTGTGATGGAAGTAAACAACATGCACAACACACACTATTTGTAATCCGGAGCTGGAGGGCTCAGTTCGTGAAAAGAAAACAACAAGACAGTCAGATGACACACTTTTAGATTAGGCTGTTGTTGCAGGGAGCTACCCTGATGATTACTCATGATACAGAAGACCGGACACAGGCTGGATGAAAATCGAGACATCAGGTGGTTAATCTGGAGTGCCAGGAGAAGCAGGGCCCACATGATTCACCGAGGCATTGTTCCTGTTCAGATGTGGAGTAGGGGGCTGATCCCCAGGCAGGTCTCTCATCAGTGGCTTTCTCTGTGCAGTGGGGTAGTCTGGCAGGGCCAATGTGGCATAACCCAGGCCAAATGGAGATGAACGTGGATTTAGTCCGATTAGGCTGGATAAAGCTTCCAGCAAGCAGAACACAGTTCACACAGTGGGGAACCAAATCACAACCCGCTTTTAATGCACAGCACATTTACATGTAGCATATTTACATGTAAAAGATTCTACAGTACCAGCAAGCAGAACACATTTCACACAGTGGGGGACCAAATCATGATGACCCACTTTCAATGCACAGCACATTTACATGTAAGGAAATTCTACTGTACCAGGCAAATCACTCTCCGGTCACGATCGCAAAGTCTCTGCACCAACTGGGGATTCAAAAGCAGCTGGAAATCCTGACAGACCAATTGCATTCAGCAAATCTTTGGTCTTCTTCAGGTTAAAGCCTGGTCACAGTCCAGTGGCTCAAATAGTCTTCACAACTCGGATTCAGTCTGAATAAACCTGTTTTCCCTCTCAGGGACAGCAGACAGACATATTCACTACATCTCATGATACTATATCCATTCTGACAACACATTGTGCATATTTCACACAGGTAAATTGAACATTACTATACTAAATCAGGTAATAACTTCTTGTACCTTAAACAATGCAAGAGAGGGCCCTTCCCTATCAGCTAACTTGGGGCTAGAGGGGGAAGGGGCACCATGGTGAGAGGGAAAGACAAGTAACCTGGAATTGGCTGTCAAGCTCAATTTGGGCAGTGAGCTTAGTGAGACATAAAAACCTTTGTGCACCACACTAAAAGGCAAATCCACTGGCCTTCCAGGAGAATCAATTCATAACTGACGTGTACTACTGGCTTGACAGCTTGGCCAGTCTTTCTGAGGGGGACAACTGCAGTCTCTGTACTTTCAGCACTGGTTGGGGACTCTCGTCACTTGTGAGGGGTTCCTCTGCCTGGGAGGAAATGTTCAAACTTGGGGCACTGTCAACTCCTTGCTCTGCAGTCTCTGTTTCTATAACACTTGACTCATTTTGTGAAGGTTCAGGCAGAATCAAGCTTCGAGGCACTGAAGGGGGGTGGTCAGCACTCTCATAGTGTTCTTCAAGTTCTGGTATGTCACCAGAAAGACTCAAACCCTCAGCTCCTTCTTTAGGCAAATCATTCAGTTCCACAATACACAGACACTCAATATCTTCAAATGTGATACTTTGCACTTCACTTTCTGGGAGCATTGGCTCCAAGGACGAAGCTGGGGAGTAAGGTAGTCCAGAAGGCCCAGCTTCATCCCCACAATTAGTGATAGGGTGACCTCGAAACAGCTGACTCAACTCATAGGAGGGGTAATAGGCATTGTCACGTTCACTTTCATCCGATGTGGATTGACAGTCACTATCATTCTGAACCTGTTGAGTGGGAAACCTTGAACTTGTAACCACAGGGGTAGGTCGACTCTGTCTCTTTCTTGCAGCAGCATGAGTCACCAGCCCAGGGGAATCAATCTCTGAGGTTTCAGCCTCAGTTATGACTTGGCCGATAGGTAGCTAGTGGTTATGGTGCATGGTCTTGACAGCTTTGGAATTATTCTCTGGGTGCACTTTCTACATGGGTAAATCATGGGGGAGATGGTGTCACCGATCAGCAATTTTGTGTTTGCTATGCAGTCCTAAATTGCGTAACAACACATGGTCTCCAGATCGAAGCTCTTGAGCCTTTACTTTTTTATCATGCCTCTATTTGTTGGCTAGATTTCTCTTGGTGCCCATTATCTGGGCCAGTTGATAGGCATGGTTCAATTGAGCTTGCAGTATTTGTACATATTGCATGTAGTTTTCGTCTCAGATCCCATCTGGAGAGACCCCAGAGCAGACATCAACTGGCAGCCGGGCCTCTCTCCCGAACATGAGGCAGTAGAAGGAGAAACCAGTAGCATCATTTTTCATGCAATTGTATGTGTGTACCAAGGTGCTAATCTGCTGGCTCCATTTATGCTTGTCTTTTGGGTGGAGGGTGCCCAGCATGTCTAGAAGGATGTGGTTAAAACATTCTGGTTGAGGGTCTCCCTGCAGGCGATAGCGGGTGGTTCTTAACTTTCACACCCCCATAGAGAGAAAATGTCTTTGATTAGCTGACTCTCAAAGTCTCTGCCTTGATCAGAATGAATCCGCTGGGTGGCATCATAGTGGACAAAGAAATTTTCCACTAGCACCTTGGCCATGGTAGATGCCTTATGATTTTTGGTGGGAAAAGCTTGGGCATACCATGTGAAATGATCCGTAACCACTAACACATTGCCAATGTTCCGCTAATCAGGTTCTAAACACAAGAAGTCTATGCAGACTAGTTCCATGGGGGCATTGGTAGTAATATTAACAAGGGGGGGCAGCCCTCTGAGGCAGGGCTCTTTTTTGCAGGCAGCTACTACAAGTCTTTACATGGTGCTCAACATCGGCCCCCATTTTGGGCCAGTAGAAGCGAGATCGTACAAGGTCAAGGGTTCTGTCAATACCGAGGTGCCCCATGTGATTGTGGAGGGACCTCAGTACCAATCTTTAAAGGCCATGGGCAGGACCAATTGTTGCCTGTCTACTTTGCCACTACAATCTACTGTCTCTCTATACAACACTAAATTGAGCAACTTCAATCTGGGGCCTTCTTTAAACAATAAAGCAGTTCACAAGTCAGTGGAACGTAATTTAGACACATCTTTCCCTGCATGCAGGGCATCAAGTGCTGGTTGAATCATAGAATCTTGGGACTGAGCCCACTGAATGCTGTCATTGTCAAATTGAGGTGGTGCACTAATCTAGAGCAGAGAAGTGGCAATAAGCAGCTGGTATGCAGGTGTCAGAAGGTCCCAAGCAATCTACTAAACAGTCCACTGTGTCCGCAGTCATCAGTTCATCTCTCTCAAACTTTTGGCACAATGCTCAAATGTCAGGTTCAGACAGCCTGACCCAATCACTCTCGGAAGTGGGCCTTCATGATAGGGCGTCAGCATCAATATGGTTCAGGCCCGGTCTGTATTCGACAGCATAATCATAGGCTGATAATACAGAAAGCCACCAGTGCCCAGTGGCATCTAACTTAGTTGAAGTCTGTACATAGGTCAATGGGTTATTGTCAGTCTTCACCAATATCTTTGCCCCATAGAGGTATTCATGAAACTGGTCAGTGATGGCCCATTTTAGCACAAGGAACTCCAACTTATGCACAGGGTAGTTTTGTTTGGATGGGGTCAAGCTTCCACTGGCGAAAGCTACTGGTCTCAGGCCATCCTCATGGTCTTGATACAGCACCACTCCTAAACCCTGTAGACTAGCATCCATATGCAGCACATAGGGTTTGGTGGGGTCAGCATAGGTGAGGATGGGGGCATGGGTGAGCTGGTATACGATCTTATGGAAGGCTGCTTCACAGTCAGGTGTACAGTGGGGCCTGAAGAGTTCACCTGAGCAGAAGTATACTTTTTCTGGTTCTTTAACGGACCCTTTTTTGTATTTATGATTGGAAGGAGGGTAACCCTGGGTTAGGTCTAAGAGTGGGCGAATCACCTTGGAATAGTCTTTTATGAATCTGCAGTAGTAGCCACAGAACCCCAGGAAATGTTGTAGTTTTTTCAGATTATGGGGCTGGGGCCAAGTAGTCAGTGCTTCAACCTTACTTGGATTAGTCTCTGTCCCTTTTGTAGATACTATGTGCCCCACATACTTCATAGAGGTTTAGCAAAACTGGCACGTGTCAATGGACAGCTTGAGGCCGAAGTCTTCCATTTGGTCTAGGACTTTAAACAGTCAGTTCTCATGCTCCTCTAAGGTGCTCCCAGACACAATGGCATTGTCTAAGTACACCAGGCATTCCAGCAAATTCATATCTCCTACCGCACATTCCATCAGTCGCTGAAAAGTGGCCGGGGTGCCCGATATCCACTGTGGCATCCTTAGAAGCTCATAGAACCCCAATGGACAGATGAAGGGTATTTTCTCATGGTCTTCTGGGGCCATCGGGATCTAGTAGTATCCGCTGAGAAGATTAAACACTGAGAACCATTTACTCCCATTCAAGCAGTCCAGGGCATCTTGTATACGAGGCATGGAGTATTTGTCTGGGATGGTCCGCCGGTTCAGGGTTCGATAATCAACACACATCCTCACAGACCCATTCTTCTTATGCACAACCACAATGGGAGAGGTGTATGGGCGCCTGGATTCTTGTATCTTGCCAGCAGCGAGCATTTCCTGCAGGTGTCTTCTTACATCATCTATGTCTGCTGGGGCTAGGTGTCAGGACCTCTCTCGAAATGGCCATTCATCGTGCAGGCGTACGTGATGCTTCACATCCTGGACACACCCCACATCCCATTTCTTCAACGAAAACACTTGGTCTCTTTGGGCAAGTCTCTTGCTAATTCTAGCCTTCCATTCAGCTGGCAACGGGAGTCACCAAAGTCAAACAATTCTGGGGTCACTTTCTCTTCCTCACCAGGGTGCCTGTTGCTGGGCAATACTGCAGTGTCTGCACAGTGTACCATAGCTAGGATGAACCCTCTGTTCACTCGGATCTCCCGAACTGACACATTGTGAATCTGGACCATCACTCATTGTGCATAGGCATGGGCACGAGCAGGCAAGATGCTGGGCTTGACCAATAATCCTTCTGGCAATTTTCCATCGCCTGGCACATCCAACATCAGTATTTTGTTTTTGACATCTTTCTGGAGGTGGACCTCCCCTTGAATGGTACACTGGGCATTAGGGGCCAGTACCATTGAATCGGGATCCTTCTTCCACATGATCCCCATCAGTTCATCCTGGTCTACTTCCTCAGGTTTCTGTTGCAAATCATAGGCCCTCTTGATCAGAGCCAGAATTCTCAGGACCCTCCCAGTCCGTCACCCTTGTTTCTCATGACAGAGTTGCACCAGTCTCCCAAACATATGGGCGTTTGTCCCAGTTAAAAGGGTGACCCCATCATACAGTCTGGTGGGGGGACACACTAGGGCCAATGTCTCTACTTGCTACTCTACACCCTTTACAGTTCCAGGAAAAGACAACCAGAGGCGGACATACCCTAGGTAGGGATAAGACTTGTCTCTCTGGCCCCACACATGTAGGCCTTACAGGGACTGCAAAGGCACATCAGATAAGTGTTTGCCATACCAGTCTTGGAATACAATGGTCACTTGTGACCCACTGTCAAGCTCAGCCTGAGTATGAATACCATTCACATTTACCGTAGTCTCCATTGAAGGGCCCACTAATTTGGACCAGACTGGAGAGGCAGTAGCAGAGGCCTGGACAGATGATTTAGCCACAAAGAAATTTGAGTTAGGGTTTCTCGAACCCTCACTGTGGTCATTTCGGGCACCCCTTGACCACTGATTTGCTTTTCGGAGCTCCCCTTGGAGTCTGTTTACTACTCTTTCTAAGTCCTTCTGAGACCGGCATTCTCTTTTCATATGGCCATCCTTTCCACGGTTGTGACAAATGATAGACTCCTGGGTCATCCTGGGAGAGAACATCGTATGAAGAACTGAAGCAGTAGTAAGAGATTGGGGTCTAGTATCTGCTTGCAATGGTGAGGGTGGTGCAACGTGTCTTAACAGTTCCTTTAGAGTGGCAGTCAATCTGGTGATCTCAGCCTTGGAGCCACCCTCGGTAGCGGATGCCTGAGGGTGCATCCCCACCCCCATGGCAGTCACATCCTGAAAGGGACCAGAATCTTGTTTCAAGGGGGAAACCCTTGCAGAGGCACCCATCTTCAACTCTCGGACTTCCTTTGTAGCTTGTCTTTCCAATGCTGGGCCCAGGGCGGGAAGTCCTTTGCATTCTCAGAGTGCTCATTAAGTGCTGACTTTTGCCCCTGAGCCTCACTTGGCTGATCACTCCTGGTCACTTGCGCAGCAGCAAATATTGGTGCAATTCCCCCACAGGGTTGCCTTTGTTAAACCCCCCCAAATTTCTTTCATTAGCTCATCATAGGAGGGGGGCGATTTCAGTCGGGTGGCAAGGTGCAACTGAAGCAGTAACAATTCTGAAAACGGAGCAGAACTCAGGATCTGGTCCAGCCTAGTTTGAACTAATTCCTTTGATGGCAAACTACCCTTTCTGAGGCATTCTTGTAGCAGTTTTTCAAGTCGAGGTACATATCCAGATAATGGCTCCCTGGGTACTGCTGAGCGTTTCTTACTCTCCACCACAGATCCTCATCTGAGTCCGGGCTTCCATACACATTTTCCAATGCATCAAGATAGTCCTGTGCAGTTGCTTCAGGGTTATTGGCCCGCTTGGCATGGATGGTAGCCAGGGCAGGACCTCAGAGGCTCTCACTCAACCTCTTTCATTTCTCTGCTTCTGAGCATTGCCATTCAGGTGCTAGGGGGCAACATAGTCTATCCGGGTCTCCCAGTCTTCCTTTCCCTGGTGGGTGGGGAGGGTGCCCAAGAAGATTCTCAACCTTCTGTAGGAGTTGTGACTAGTGGCAGGTACAGATATAGGGGCCAGCATTGGCATGGGCACAGAAGGTGGGGCAGTGACAGTTGCTGGAGTGGGAGGGGGTGTTGGGGAAGGAACACCCCCAGGTGGCAGGAATAGTTTCTTAAACTCCTCTACGTTTTTCCCTTCCTCCAGCAACAACTTAGCAAATTTCTCCTCAAAAGTCTCAGATAATGGTGGGAGCTCATCCTCCCTGGGGTCTTTACTGTCTTTTGTTATCACTCTCCAGGCAGCTGGAACCCCTTCTGGGGCAATAGCCTGTGGCACTTTAGAGCTGTCCATGAGGTCACTACACTCTACCAAAGCTATGAAAGTTTGGGCGATCAAATCAGCCTGTCGACACACCACCACAGGGTTTTTTAAACATTCAGCTTTGGAGAGTGCTCCCTCTACAGTGTCTTTACTGGTACCCAGGGGACTATCCAGTATAAGTAGAGCATTTTAGGGGTCGAACTCCTGCCTAGTACACCACCCCACCAACTGGTGTACAGCTATTTCTATTGGGGTAGCCATTAATCTTTAACAATAATTCAAAATTTTTGGCCACTAGAAGGCACAAAATCCCAGCGATGAGCCTCCAAAATCCCAAGGGCTACTACCCCTGCCTGCTTGGCTAGTAGCAGGTTAAAGGGCCTGAGTTCTAAAACGGGTGCCTCCACCCAGAGGTCAGGATTGGTAGTGGTCAAGCTAACCTGGACACAGCCCTCCAGGACACTGTAACCCCCCTCTTTCCTTACTAGTGGCCGGAACAATACACAATAATCACTTTCACAATACCCCTGATATACCACACAAGTACCCACACTGTTTGCACTTACCACCAGGGCTTTTCTCTGGCCTGGCCCTGGGAACCCCCTGTAAAATAAGGTTATACACAGCAAATGACAGCAGTACAGTACTCTTGCACAAACTGGAACCACAGTCAGGGTAAATGCAAAAAAGAGTTAGATCTGATTTATTTAAGGGGCTCGAACAAGGGAGGGGTGTAATCAGGTTAATTTGCTTAAAGGCTCTATCAGTCAAACAGTTATGCATGCACTTCAGGGTCCATAAACAGTCACACACTCCGGGTACCCAGATGGAGAATGGTGGGCTAACCAAGAATGTTACAGATGTCTGGGGCCCTGTGATGGAAGAAAACAACATGCACAACACACACTATTTATAATCCGGAGCCGGAGGGCTCAGTTCGTGAAAAGAAAACAAGACAATCAGATGACACACTTTTAGATTAGGCTGTTGTTGCAGTGAGCTACCCTGATGATTACTCACAATACCCAAGACTGGACACAGGCTGGATGAAAATCGAGACATCAGGTGGTTAATCTGGAGTGCCAGGAGAAACAGGGCCCACATGATTCGCTGAGGTGGAGCAGGGGACTGATCCCCAGGCAGGTCTCTCGTCTGTGGCTTTCTCTGTGCAGTGGGGTAGTCTGGCAGGGCCAGCATGGCATGGCCCAAGCCGAATGGAGATGAATGCGAATTCAATCCAGTTAGGCTGGATAAAGCTTCCAGCAAGCAGAACACAATTCACACAGTGGGGAACCAAATCACGACCCACTTTCAATACACAGCACATTTGCATGTAAAGGATTCTACGGTACCAGCAAGCAGAACACAGTTCACACAGTGGGGAACCAAATCACGACCCACTTTCAATACACAGCACATTTACAGGTAAGGAAATTCTACTGTACCAGGCAAACCGCTCTCCGGTCATGATCACAAAGTCTCTGCACCAACTGGGGTTTCAAAAGCAGCTGGAAATCCTGACAGGTTGATTGCATTCAGCAAATTTTTGGTCTTGTTACGGTTAAAGCCTGGTCACAGTTCAGTGGCTTAAATAGTCCTCACAACTCAGATTCAGTTCAAATAAATTCTGTTTTCCCTCTCTGGAACAGCAGGCCAGACAAAACTCAGCCCTTTCACAGTTCTCCCATGTAAAACTACACAGAACTTCTGCTCAAAATCACTTGAGCTATTACTTCTTCACTTCTCAGCTCAAAACTGAAACTAGCTGCAGCAGCCTGGGGAATTTCCCTAGATCCAAAAGGTTCAGTTGGCTGATCCTCCTGTCAGTCACAACAAAGGCTCCCCCTTCAGGTGCAAAAAGTCCAAAACTACAATTCCTACAGATTTTGACTCCAGACAGCTCCTGTAGTCCGGCTCCATTTTAGGTCTCGCCAGTACTGATTGGTCCAATTCGCAGTCCAGGATCAAGATAGTGGAGATAAACAAAACAGTCCTTGCTGCAAAGAAGGCAGGTTAGGCAAACTACATTATCATTATCACTCTAAATGATTTTCAGCAAATAGCCACATCTTTCAACAGAGCTCCCTCTCAGATTACTTATGACTGCATTCCAGGCAGCTTTTAAAAAGATAGTGCACAGAGACTATACAGGCACTCTCTGGCAATCGTATTTAAACTGTTAAAATGCAGGACACCAGCCTGGCAGTGAGCATTTAGTCAAGCTCAAGGAAGTCTTTTTGGGAACCTCCATTTGTGGGGGGGTTACAATTTTATATCATATAAACTGACTTGTATCTAAGTCTTCCTGTTTTTTTCCAGCAGTGTCTGATCTTTCAGTACTGTTGCACTATGTCCTCCACCTGAGGGGCTTTAGGGCTGATGGACCACATAAGCAGCTATCAGTGGTCAGTGGTCAGGAGTGTCCTTCTGGTGAAATCAGAAGTGCTGTTACCAGGACCACTGCTCACAACATAAACCTGTATGTCCCCAAGGATACTGCCTCAGAGTACTGCCTTTATAAATCTTTCCTTGAAAAGATGGCTTGGCTCTCTTTTCCAAACCACTACTCATGGTCTGCACCTGTGGATGGAGTACAGGTAGATTATTTAGTTGTAAATGCTGTTGTACTACTGGTATTCTTTCGGCATTCACATGTCCCACCTGACTTCCCCAGGCTAGAGTTACCCCACCTTTCTTACGTTTGCATGTGCAGCAAATATTTTGTCACAATGAACAGGATTTCAGAGGTGTGTCACTGACATGTCCAGTGCCGCTCAAGCTGCACTGGCTTTGGCAGTGACATTCCAATGACCACAAGCTGATTATGACACTGGTCACTGTGGACCAAAGTGCTCCTATGAAAGAGCTCTTCGGTCCTTTCATTTGCATGAAGCTGGCCAGCAAGCAGCTAAGCAGTGCCAAGTAAACCTAATAAAAACTATCGTATGGTTACCAACCCTCCTGTTTTCTGCAGACTACCTTCCAGTTTTTGCTGTTTTTGGGGCCTCATCCTGAATCTCCTGTTTCTCAGCACTTTCTCCCAGAAAGCTATGTCTGGGGACACTAACTCCATGTGGCTGCCTAACTTAAGAAAAAGCTCCCTTGTTAGGAGCTACCTTTGTGCGGGTGCACAGATATTTACATCGAGCCAGTTAGGCTCTGAATTTGGCCACCTACACCTCCCTCTAGGAAGTCAGCATTGCTGACGTATACTTCCCTGACCCTGGTTGCACACTTTCTGACCCTGGGCACTGTCCCCTACAAGCACCCGATAACTGTAGCTGCAATTTCACCTTGAAGACCACTCCTGCCCCATAAAGTATTTTCAAGGGGCAGTAGGTACTCACTCCTTTATCCAGCCATCAAGGCATTGCTGTAAGCTGAAAAAAGGATCCACTGGAGGAATTCCATGGGTGAATCAACCGCATGTCCACTGGTGCTATGTTGCTATGTTTTTGCAGCTTTAATGTGAAAGGGAGAAGGAGGGAGACAAGCTGGCGGAGGGCAGAGACATACCTCATGGGGGGAACCTCATCCTGCTTGAGTATCAGCGCCCCTTTGATGTGGTGGCAGGAGTGCTGGGAGGGGAGCAGAACCTTGCCAACTCCACCTGTTATGTGTAAAATGAGCCAGAGGAAAGAGAGAGAGAAAGACAAGGAAAGCCCAGTATTCTTTGCATCTGAGAACTTGAGGTTCAGGTACCACCAGCGACAGACCTGTGCATCCTTTGCGCAGGCAGACACCCCACCTGCAGCCTGCCAGTCTGCATCCCTGTGGCAAACCCCAAAGATCACCAGAAGAAAAAGCATCAGAGAAAGCAGCACATGAGCCAGCTGGAGAACTGAGTGTCAGAGAGGCAGCTGCTGCAGCTGAGCCCAGTTCGGGGGGCTGCTCACTCCCTCACCTTCTCTGCTACTGAACCCACAATCAGACGGTGATCCTGGATTTATTCTGGGAACTTGTGTCAGATAAATGAAGAGGAAACATAGAAGTGAGCACCCCAGCTGTATTAGTTGCCCCCATCACAACTCAACCCTATATAACCCCATATCCTTGGGGGAAGGACCTACTTTGGGATTGCAGCTACCCAGAAGACACATTGCATTTTTTTGTTACTTGCTTTGTGTCTCATCAGCTGCTCTGGAAAATAAAATGGATTCGGCTTCTTCTTCAACGTTGGATTCTGGGATGAGTAAGGGTGTGTTTAAAGCCCTTTTGTCTGTTTGTGTGCACCCCCCCCCCAATATTCTGATGTTCATCCTCACACTGGGGTCACAGAATTAGGAAAAAGTGACCCTGGCTAGGGACGCCCATGTCACCCTTTTTGTTTTCAGCACATGCTTCACCACCTGGCCATGGATCTCCTCATTTGTTGTCCTTTAATCAATATCCTTTGCTTAGTTCATGTTTTTCCTTGCTTTTTTTTCAGTTTCAACTTGCACCATCTTCTCCTTGTCTCTCTAACAAGAGAGTACATTTCTGCAAGTTAGCGACACACCACCTCCCCCATGCACCCTCGCCAACCGCACTTGAACCCAGATTCCTCGCCCTTCCCCTACTCACATTAAGAACCACCACACTGTTCACTTTTTAGGATTTTATTTGAGATGGTGATGGGGAGGAGGTTACCGCTGTACTGTCATCCTGCTGTCTGTGCCTCCTCCACAGTTTTTTTTTAAATCTACAGTACAGCTTAATAAAAATGTAATTTTGACTTACACAATGAATAGTTTTCTGAAGTGCACATCTGCAGTAGATTCCAACAAAACACAAAACTTTCTCTTCCTTCTTAAGATGGACCTTTCCAATCTACTTTCCTTTTTTAAAACTACTTTTCAGCAACATTTGCATGTCTATCCTTTGGGTGGAGTTCCCACTGGAACCCATGGTGGAATTGGCGCTTTTGTGCATCTCCAAGAGTGAAACATATCAATGTCTGAGCTATAGTTTGTCATAGTTTCTCACTGGCCAGTTGTCTTGCTTTTGTTCTCCCTGCCTCATTGTAAAAGGCATCTTGACATTGTAGCTGCCCAATCTCATTTGGTCTGACACTAGACAGGCGAGGGAGGCTGTGGCCCTGATTTGGATTCTCACCTGTTGTCTACAGGTCTCTTTTGGCCAGGATTGGCCTTGTCAGGGTGGGGGGTCGCCACTACCACAGTGGGGCTGCATTGCCTTGAGATCATTGCAACGTATTGCATGAGGGGGCACTCCTGTTCCTTTGAACTTGTATCGGACAGTTCTGTATGAGGTGCTGTTTTCATTTCAGATGTCAGGGTGATGTCAGTTGTTTTGGCAAACCCCCAGAACTCTGAGAGTACTGCCCTGAGCTTCTTGTGCTGTTCATCACAGCGTTATAATTTAATTGTAATAAATTCAACCTTCTCCACCCAATCTGGAGCAGTGTAGTCTGATGTTCTTTATATTGTTTGCCTTTGTTTAATTTATGGGGAAGGTATGGGTGACTGTTTCTTTGTAAAAGTATTTTTATGGGAAAGAAGCTTCCTCTCAAATTAAAGCCCATTATTTTGGTCAGGATCCGAGAAATACCACACATCTCAATTCCATGGACCTGTGAAAGTATACATGTAATATACAAATGCAAGGCACGAGTCTGTCGACAGAGTGAGGTAGGAAATGATTATTCATGTTTTTTTTTTTTATCTTTGTGATTTTGTAAAGTTTGGTTATTATGTGTGCTCCCCAACAACAGTAAGCCCTGTTATGATTGGTAGACGGCTTTAATAGTGCAATGCCTGTTGGTGTGGGTTTGTGTAGGAAAGGGTTGGGTGGGGCAGTTCAGTGAAATCCATTAACAAATAGTAGAGTTGAACTTTCCTGAAGCATATGATCAAAGTACAGAGAAATGGGCAATATAATGTATCTGATCTACGTTCTGTATATAAAATGAGAGCATGTGAAGCTGGGATAAACATACTGCTATAGAGATTTCCTTCCCCCCAACATGTGGCAAAGTAAATGTCATTTTTTGTTTCATTCCCAGTCAGTGGGATTGGGAGTGGAACCATTGGGTGAGGGCGGGGATACTGACTGCTTGGCATGGCACCTAGATTTTAATCCTGCCTAACATAGTGATAACATTCATGGTAACATTCAGAGCACTTTAGTTTTCAGGACAAAAGGGTGTCAAAGAAATCAAAGGAAAGGTGTGTGTGTGTGTGTATGTATGTTTTGTGGAGGGATTAGCAAATCTGCTGCAGTCTTAAGGGTTTCCAACCCCTGATTCTGGTTGAGAGTGTCTGATGGTGAAATTAGCCAGTATAACTGGTGTTAAAGGAAAACTACACCCTCTTAGCAGGTACATTTTATTTGCTTCCATATCAACAGACAACTCTTTTTCCTCTAGCCATTAGGGCTCTACATGTTTGCTGTTGTTTGTTTTCACTGCTCATGGTATGCCCCTGTGACTGCCCTGGGGGTCTCCATTTTATGGTTGTTGAAATCTCATAGTCCATGGGGATGGCAGGATAGCCTAGATGTTAGAGTAATGAGCTGTGAATGAGTTTTGCACATCCAGCAGAAAGACCTGGGTTCTATTCCCACAACCTCCACTTGTATATTGTTTGACTCTGAGCAAGTCACTTAACCTCCCCAGTGCTCCCGGATCACCCTTGAAAATAGGCACCTGAGCATAGAGGGCCCTACCTGGATATCAAAGAATAAAATAAATAAAGAAATAACAAATGAGAGCTTCATTAGCATATGAGAACATGATGTCACATCACCAGTTTATACCATGTATCTCTTTGCAGAAAGAGCACATACATTGAAAGCAATTTAAAGGGAAAAACCCTGCATTACAACTTGGTTTGTAAAACTAATTGAAGGTAAATGTGGTATTTTACACCTTTTATTTATTTATTTATTGAAATGTTTCACCAGGAAGGCATACTGAGAGACAAGTCGCTCATCTCCCAATGCAACCTGGGGGAAGGGGTACAACTGGAATGAGACATTAAACATCCAAGTTATAAGTTCAACATTAACATTCAATTGTAAGGCAGGTGTTACAAACATTGTTACAACAGTGTTGTGCTTGATAGGTAGAAAGAGTGGACAATAATAAGTGCCGGTCCACCATCCTGCAGCTTGTTTCTTTGAAGTCTAACTAAGCAGACAGCCATAGTTTTATACATCATCTTCTCATATTTGTATTTTATTTATTTATTTAAGAGTTTTACCAGAATGGCGTACTGAGTGGGGTACCGCTCGATTCCAGATGCATCATGGGGGAAGGGACATGGAGCATACAATAATAGTCACAGTAAAATGTACAAGATATGCTGATACAGATATATACAACAGTTGGTAGACAAAAATTATACAGGAGTGACAGGCAAAATACAAAGTACAGCCAAATATAGAGAATGCAGAAAACAGTCTTGGCATAGAAAGGTCCAACAGAACAGAAGGAACTATATAGTCAGATGCATGGCTATGTATGGTGGAGAATACAAATACATTGCATAGAAGGAATTAAAAACACAGTGGCAATAGTGAGAAGAGTCCAAATTACCACAGTACAGTGCGGAGGCTGCATGAGACACCCCGAATTCCAATCAGCTTAGAAGTAATTACTAGCCTTGGGCAGAGTCCTGTAAGCACTAGACAAGTAGCATATGGTGCAGCACATTTTAGAGGCCCTAAGAATAGGAGAGGAGGAGCTGGGGCACCAGCCCATCGGTGGCCCTATGTGCAAACGCATGTTGAGGGGAAATGAGCCTTGAGGAGGCGATTTAGATGGGAAGTATTGGTAAACTCCCAAATGTCTGCAGGAAGTGCGTTCCAAAGCTTTGGCATGAGATGAAGGCTCCTTGGCCCTTGGCAGTAGACATGCATGGGGCATGGAGAAGCCAGGAGTTTCCACTCCTGAGGGAGTAAGAGGGCTGTGACAGGGCTGAAAGTCTGATTTGAGGTAGAGGGGAAGAGATTTTGTCCAGAATTTTGCTGTGGACCTAATGCAGTGGGTGTCTACGATTCTGGAGCGACGTTAGATCAAGGGACTTGTGGAGGTCGCAGTGATGGGTCATAGTGGGACAGTCAAGGGCAAAGCAACAGAAGGAGTGGAAAAGCGGATCAAGGCTGGCTAGGGCAGACTTGGGAGCAGCGCTGTAGACTATATCACCGTAGTCAAATATAGAGAGGATCATCTTCTGAACAGTTGTCTTACGGGTAGCCAGGGGGATGCTGTCCTTGTTCCGATATAAGGCTCTGAATTTTGGGCGCAGTTTCTTGTGGATCGAGTCAATCTGAGTGGAAAAGTCAAGGTGCTGGTCAAGCCAGACCCCGAGGTATTTGAAGGAGGTGCAAGTCTCTAGAGGAGTCCCATCGAGGGTGAGGAAAGTAGGGGTAGAAAGGAGCTGGGAGATCCTTTGTCTCATTCCAAAAGTTAGGGAGACTGTTTTTTTGGAGTTAAGGAAGAGCTGGTTGGAGCGAAACCAGTGCTGTCCTGCATTGAAATCATATGATAATGCAGCTCTCAGGGCAATGAAATTTCAACAACCAGCAAACAGAGACCCCCCAGGATAGTTACAAGGCCTAGTGTGAAGTGTGAAAACAAACTAAAGCAACTGCATACCATGGGTTTTTGTAATACGGCGAAAGCCTGAAGGCAGTCAGTGTTATCACAAAGTCAGAGTGCTGAAAATCAATTTCGGCACTCTGACTCTCCGGTGCACAGCACAAGGGTGATGGGGACATACATTTTACTGTCTGCGATGCAGGGGCTGCAGCCCTTTTCACCAAAAATTCTCAACTCAGGGGGTGCATGTCAGGGAGGGTGCAGTTCCAAGAAAAAATTAACTCAGGCCAGACACAACAAAGGCACCCACGCCTAGACCCGAACCCAGCACCACACACGCCCTAGCCCTGACCCCACGCACCATGCAACCGGAGTGACTCAACAGTTTACCATGTGCCACCCCTTACAATCCCTCCCTTCCGTCCCACCCCATGCGCAGTGTGTTCACTCCTCCCACCCGCACACGTATACATGTAAAGACATCCTGTCACTATGGTCATGCACCCTCCCATCCGGTCACCGTCCCTCCCGCCTCGCCATGGTTAAAAGCACCACGGTTGAGTCGCTGTTTCAGTAGGTACCCAATCATGGTCGCTAAACTCATAGTATACCTCATACTTCAAACCCAAGGAATCCCTTACTGTGCTTAACAAATGTAGAAGCCTGACGGGTCTTGCTGCCCTGAAGTGCATGGAACTTATGTAAATAGTGGAACATGGAACACTGTGCAAACTTTGTCCTGGCAGTGGTACTGTGCTCTGCTGCTCAACAGCAGATCTATTTCTCCACCTGAGCTAGCAAGTCATCCCGAGAGCTCTCTCCTGCTTTGTTCGTCTTTTCTCATTTTATTTCTGGAAAAGTTCAAGTAAACATTTTATTTTTATTTTCCTGTGCTAGTGAGTTTTGAATTTATTTCTGCTTTCTCCAGTTTCCTTGCAGTCCCAGGAACCAGAGAAGTCCTCATTCTGTTATTTGAGCAGTTTGTTTTAAACCGCATTTTATGCTTATTTTTCTTCTCATACTCTACTTCTGTATTTGTTTGCTGCAATTTATTTGTATTAAAACCTTGATTCCTGATATCTCAGAACTGAGTCACTTGCTTTCTTTTCTGGGTATTACTCTGAGTGAAAAAAAAAGAGAAATGAAATGAGTTTTAGTCCTGTTTATTAGCAGTCCTGCTATTCTAAAGGAGCGCACCACATTTGTATTTTTTCATTTCTGGGAACTGTTTTGTCGGGTCTGTCTGTATATTGGCATGTCAGATAGATCCAAAAAGAAAACATGACCTACTGGCTTTAAAAATTGTGTGAAGTGTTTTAAACTCTTGGCCAAGTCAGATTGCCACGAGTTGTATTTAAGGTGTCGGGGTCTACAACATATTATATCTGATTGTGAAATTTGCAGCAGGTTTTGCCCAAAAACTATAAAAAAGAGGACAAGGAAGTTGGAATTTATTATGGCTTCTCAGTCTATCGCCAAAGCATTCTGAGGAGGGTCCTTTCACTCATAGCAAGCATAAGGAACCCCCCCCCCCAAAGATTCTTCTGATCCTAAGGTTTCTGACAAAGGGAACCCTTATGTGCCAAAACACAAAAGATCACCTAACAGGTTCCAGAATTGGTTCCTGCCAAAAAGAAACAAAAAGAAAAACATGTCACTGCCCCTCCTGCTGAATAAGCAAAGGAGCCATCAGTGGACACAACAAAAATGCCTTCTATGGAGGACATGATCAAAGTTTGGCAATTTTTTAAAGCTTTTCAACCTGATGTGCATGCTGGTTCCTCCTTCAGCTCCTGTCCCCCTCTCGGTTCCTGAGGTTCAAGGAACCAAGTTTTTCTGTGATGAAAAGGAGGATGAAGGGGAGCACATTGAACCCAAGGGTTCTCCTGAACAGGAATTTGGTTCCCCTTCTTGCGGGCCAGAGGAATTTTCCTCCCACTATGCCTTTGTGCGGCAAATGGTAAACACTCTCGAGCTCTCCACCTAGGAAACCGTGGAGGATGAGGAAGAGGCTGAATTTTTGAAAATGATGGGGCTACCTCCCACTAAGAGGTTGCTTTTACCTGTCTAAAAATCCCTTCAGAAAGCAACCTGCAAATTGTTGCAGATACATACTTCTACTCTGGGGGATCGACAAGAAAGTTCAGAAGTACCAGCTGGATAGATGTAATGCTGAGTACCTTTGTGTGCATCCAGATCATGAAGGCATAGTCCAGGCAGCCACCTGTGACAACACTAAAGTCCCCCTCTCTACCCCGCCTTTGGATAAAGACTCCAGGAAGCAGGAGAGTATGGGGAATAAAGTGTATATGTCTGCCTCCTTATTGTTGAGGCAGGCCACATACCTGGCCTACACTGCCCAGTATCATGAAAGGCCTCTGGAACTCCGTACTGGCCACGAGTGAGAAAGCCTCGGAGGACCTAGCACAAGATGTGGCAGATACTGCCAAAACTGCCCTTGATGCTACCAAATATCAGTTCCACATGGCAGTGAATGCCAATGACCCTGCCTGTAAGGGAGCCATACAGGAGGTGATGAACCAATGTGTAATGGTGGTAAGCAAAGGCAAGAAGAAGAGGAAACCACTATAGTTCTCTAGGGAGGTGGTAGGCAAGGTAAGGACCAAAACGGTGAGTTTCAGGAAATATAAGGAGACTCACAGGGAGGAAGACAGGGAGGTGTAATTATTTATTTATTTAGCTTTTGTTAACCGGGTAGGTACACTGGACAAGATGTATGCCTATTTTCAGGAACGACTCAGGAGAGTACAACAGGTATTACAGATGCATCAGCACAACGTAGCAGGTAGACAAGTACCTATGGTAACTTAGTACATTGAGTTAACAAAGACAACCAGGCAGTATAGGGGTCATATGTATGACCAAAAATAGTAGAGTACATAATGAGCAAACATTAAGTAGCATTGAGCATACATAGCATAGACAAGTGCATAAGGAAGAGCTGGGCCAAGAACATCAACCGAGTCAATTCAGTTTGAGTTCCAGGTAAGAGAAATACCATGGTGTTACGGTATCTCGGACTTAATGCTAGGGAGGCTTTGGGCACTCGCAGCCTGAGGCCAGCTTCAGATGCCCCCACAGGGATTTCCGGAGACACTGATGGGAAGGAGCGGTGTGAACCTGCTCAGGAAGGGTGTTCCAGAGCATAGGAGCACATGCAGCGAAGTCCCTATTCCCCCATAAGGGTGCGGGTCAGGGGTGCTTTTAGCATCCCTGGGCCTTGGGACCTGAGGGGGTAGGAGGATCGGTCAGCTGGGGAGAGGAGCTGAGCCAGCCCTGGGGGGGGGAGCCCTTACTGATCACTTTGCTCATGAGGCACCCTAGTCCAAAGTTTAGATGATTCATCAGAGAGAGAGCCACCCTAGCTTGTCATATAGTTCACAATGATGGGTGAGGCGAGGGGTGGCCAGAGTGAAATGGCAGATATTGTTGTACATCGTGTGCCACCGAGTAAGATGGGTTTTGGAGGTACATGCAAATAGGTGGAGACCATAGATAAGGGAAGGAAGTAGTACTCCCCTAGCAAGAGCCAGGCGAGCCCAGACCCAGCTTGCAGTTCACAGCTCTGCAGACATTGGGGATATGGCTCCCTAGGTCCAACTGAGGGTCAAGTGTCACTCCAAGGTATTTGAGAGAGGTCACAGTGTGAAGGGAAGTTCCGTCTGCACAATTGATTCGCAGGGGGACAGGAGAGGCATGTATCTTGGCTGAAGAACCAAGTAGCATAGCCTGTGTTTTTTTCACATTGAGGACCAACTTCTGTTGGGTTAGCCAAGCCTGAATGTTCTTAAAGTCCTCAGACAGGTGCAGATTGAGGGTAGCTGTGTCTCAGGAGTGGGCCAGGAGAACCAGGTCATCCGCATACAGGGTGATCCTGCATTTGGTTACTACAGCAGGGAGATGGTTAATAAAGAGAGAGAGAGAAGAGAAGAGGTCCCAAGACCGAGCCCTGGGGAATGCCAGAGGTCACAGGTAGGGGATCCGAGAGGACTTTGTTGAATTTGGTCAGCTGTACTCTGCCATGCAGGTAGTCAGTTAACCATTTCAGAGGTGAGGGGGACAAGCCAAGGGACCTCATCTGAGTACAGAGCAGGTCATGGTCAACAAGGTCAAAGGCCTTGGACAAGTCAATGAGCACAGCTCCAGAGAGTTTCCCCTGATCCATGGCTGCTCTGATACTGGATGAGACAGAGATCAGGGCCTTGGTTATACTGTGCCCTTTACAAAAACCATGCTGGACGGGGGTCAGCAACTCATGGGCTTGAATATACTCAGACAGTTGTTCAGCTGCTACTTTTTCAAGTAGCTTGCTGATGGCCGAAAGAATGGCAATCGGCCGGTAGTTGTCAGGGACTTTAGGGTTGCCCTGCTTTAGCACGGGGACAACCCTGGCCACCTTCCAGATATCAGGAATCTCCCCCTTGGCTAGGGACAAGTTGAGAATGTGGGCCACCGGGGCGGCAGTGTGAGGGGCTCCAAGTTTCAGGAGCTTAGGCTCAAGGTTGTCTAGGCCAGCACTGCTGTACTGTGAGAGACCAGAGAGAAGGGTCAGCATCTCCTTGTTCGACACCGCCCTTAGGAAGAAGGGAGGTCTGAAGGGGTTGGGCTCCTGCCAGTCCGGGGGCAGGGGCGGTTGGCTCATGTCAGCTGAGACATGTGAGGAGAGGGCAGATAGGTTAGTGAAGTGGGAGTTGAGAGCATTTGCAATCAGATATGCGCTTGTTGCAGGAAACTCTCCAATTATCATGTCAGTTACTCCAGAGTTAGAGGAACTACTGATCAGTGTTTTTATGTTTCTCCAGAACCTTCTTGGGTCCTTTGCAGAGTTGAGTAGTGCAGACTTACAGAAGTCACTTTTAGCGACCCTGATGGCTTTTTTACACTCATTTCTGAGTTTTCTATATTGTTGTAGGAGGGTCTGATCAAGGGAACGTTTGAAGTGGGCCCAGCACTTGTCCCTCACCCGCATAAGGGCAAGGAGGCTCCCGTGTAGCCATTTTGTGGCTGACTCCCTGACCCTCCGTCTTACAGTTGGGGCATGTCTGTCTTGCAGGGTCCCAAAGGAATTGAGAAACTGGGTTAGGGCTATAGAGGGGTCAGAGGCACTATGTACCCCTGACCAGTCCGAAAGCCTTAGGTCCTCCATGAATGCATCCGGATCGAGCCTGGAGAAGTTTCTGATATGGATGATTTTGTGAGGAATCTTTAGGGAAGGGATTTTCCATACACAGAAGACCGGGGAGTGATCTGAGATGGAGTCAGATAAGGTCCCTGCTGAGGAGATCCTCTCAGGGCGGTTAGACAGGATCCAGTCCAGTAGGGAGCTGGAGGCTCCATTAACCGACCGATGGGTGGGCTCCTGCACAAGTTGCGTCAGGGTTAGGCTGGCAAGTAAGGGCTCGAACTGCTTTATGTTTCCACCAGTCCAGTTTAAGTTCATGTCACCCAGGATTAGGAGTTCATTGTCACCAATACTAGGGCCAACAGTGTCCAGGAGGTGGGTGAGACCCTGAAGCCCACCCTTTGGAGGGTTATAGGTGCACACAATATGTAGTTTTTTTGAGTTGCCAAGTAGAAGCATAACATGAAGCAGCTCACACGGAGACAGTAGGGATGTCTGGTGAGTCACCAGAGATACGTTAAGGTGGCTCCTGAAGTATATCAGAATACCTCCACCCCTCTTGTTGCGAGACCTGTCCAGTCGTATGAGCTCGTAGCCTGGTAGCGCACAGACTGAGTCAGGAATCGAGGGCTTAAGCCAGGTTTCTGTTATACCAAGGATATCAGGCTGGTAGAGTGCGAACCGTGTGCCAAGCTCATCCAGATTGGGAAGCAGGCTACGAATGTTGAGGTGAGCCAACTTTAACCCCTTGCTGAGCCGCCATTCCTGAGGAATTGCAGAGGCCTGAGGGGTAGGGCTGGGATTAAGTTCAACGTCTCCAGCCAGGGCTAGTGTCAGCAGAAAAAGCCACAGGAGGTGCCCCCTGGAGGAGGAACTCCTGATCATAGGCGTGCAGGCTGGGCGTCGCCTTACCCAAGTATAATACATTATGGGTCTTGGTACCAGTCCACATGTGAGATAGCAGGGTCTCACAGCGTATGCCATGAGATTGGAGAAGGTGAAGTCCGTCACCTCACTGGGTGAGGTCCTTTCGTAGTCATCCCCCATGGTATGGGTAGGGGCAGTTACCACTTGGAGGGTAACTAGTCCCAGAAGGAGACCAGCAAGGACAACAGAGCAGGGAGGGTGGGGCGTGACGATACCTCTAGGGGCCTTGGGAGACTCCATTCTAGAGGTGGCACCTTGCTGATCCCTGGAACCCCACATAATGGTGAGGAGGATAGGTGGGTCAATCTGCTCCCAGGGAAGGGCAGTAAGATGTGGGCAGACTGGGAGGGGCAGTCAGCAGCTGGGGTGGAACTATGGGTCGTGTGCAGGTAGACACCCTCTTAGGAAAGGGCACCAGAGCAAGCTGACTCATAGGAGTTGTACTCCCTGCTGTTAGACAGGGTTAACAGTCAGTCCCCCAAATGCTGCACCCGTGGGAACCAGGAGAGTGCGGTGATCAAGGGGCCATATAGAATAGGAACCCTGGGGAAGTAAAGAGGGAGCAAGCTAAAGTATAAATAGCAGTATAAAAACTGTAACCTGTTGGTGAGCTAGGGACTATTGTATACAGCAGCAAATTACAATTCAGTATATCACAGTATTCAGGAAAGGTCACAAGAGGCAGGTAACACCAAACAGGGCAAGCCAGGACATTGACAGTGAACTGAAATCACAGAATAGATCAGAACAGAGCAATCCAGGTCATAGCCAATGACTAAACATCAAAACAGGTTTGTTTTTTTTCTATCAATAAGGCATACTCTTTATAGTGCCATCCCTGAGATCTGATAGGGCACCACCAGCTCAGGAGGTGGGGCAAGTGGGTATTTAATGGGAGGAGGGCAGGGGTGGGTGGGAGGGCCGAGAAACAAGCCTGCAGGGGCAGCTTGGGTCCTGGGGTCTATTTTTTCTGCCGAGGAGGCCGCAGGGCTTGTATCCTGGCTGGCACCTCGAACTCGGCCGTCGGCAAGAGATGTGCTGTGGAGGCCCACCAACACAGGTCTCGCACGCTTCCCCTCCAGTTCTGTGAGGCACTGTTCCAAGGTCACGCACTCCTTTAAGTAGGAGAGCTTGCTAGTCACTGTTTTACAGGAGCCAATCGGGTAGCAGCAAAAAAAAGGCGCCAAGTTCAAAAGTACAATGAAAATGCAAGTTCCCTCTGCAGCTACGGAGATCGTGGCAGGCTGCCACACATAGGTAAGACCAGATTCAAAGTCTGAGTTTGATTTTTGCTGAGAGAGTAGGACTCCTGCAACGGCAGGGGCAGCTTGGGTCCTGGGGTCTTTTTTTCTGCCGAGGAGGCCCGCCGGAGCTTGTATCACAAGCTGGCACCTCGAACTCGGCCGTCAGCAAGAGATGTGAGCGTGAGGGAGGGGGGACCCACCAACACAGGTCTCCCATGCTTCCCCTCCGGTTCTGTGTGGCAAAGGAAGTATGAAAAGCTGTAAGGACAGCAAAGGCACAGACTGAAGAAAGATTAGCACAGATGGTGAAGAAAGGAGACAAGATACGCTTTAGTTACATCAGCGAAAGAAGGAAAACTGGGGAGGAGGGGATTGTAAGGCTCAGAGAGGATGCAGGAGAGTGTCGTGAGGGAGACTTGGAAAAGGCAGAGATACTGAACAAGTACTTCTGTTCTGTATTCACTGAAGAAGGGGAAGGTCAAAGACCACAGCTGAGTAGCAAACATGGGGGTAAACAATAGTCCATTCACAGTGGAGCGAGTCCTGCAGGAGCTCACAATGCTGAATGTGGATAAAGCAATGGGACCAGATAGCATACATCCAAGGATATTAAGGCAGTTGCTAGGGGAGCTACTAGCACCCCTGGCAGCCTTGTTCACAGATTCACTCAACACAGGAGTGGTTCAGGAGGACTGGAAGAGGGAACATGTAGTCCCGCTACACAAAAACGGTAGTAGGAAGGAGGCAGGGAAGTATAGACTGGTCAGCCTCTCCTCAGTAGTGGGTAAGATCATGGAGGCACAGCTGAAAGAAAGAGTACTGGCACACTTGGAATCTATTGGTGCCCAGGATCCAAGGCAACATGGATTCACAGCAGGAAGGTTGTCTCAGACGAATCTGATTTTTTGACTTGGTGACAAAGGAAATAAATTGGGGCAGTGGATGTCTCCTACCTCAATTTTAGCAAGGCTTTCAACACCGTCCCGCATAAAAGGCTGGTAAACCAGATGGGTAGTATGGGCATGGGACACAAGGTAGTAAACTGGGTTAGGAACTGGCTTAATGGACAGGAAGCAGAGTGTGGTGGTAAATGGGATCCAATCCAGGAAGAGGGAGGTGACCAGTGGGGTGGCACAGGGATCAGTCCTTGGTCCAGTTCTGTTTAATGTCCTCATCAGCGACATTGCAGCAGGACTGGAGGGAAAGGTCTGCCTGTTTACGGATGACACTAAGATCTGCAACAGGGTGGATACTCCAGAACGGGTGGAGAGAATGGGTTCTGGGGAAGCTTGATAAAATGGTGTGAGGCATGACAAATGAGGATCAATTCCAAGAAGTGCAAAATAATGTACCTGGGAAGAGGGAACCCAGGGGAGAGCTACAGAATGGGAAGGGGGGAGTTGCTGACGATCACCAAGGAAGAAAGGGATCTGGGGGGTTATCATTTCTGATGACCTAAAGGTGTCTAAGCAGAGTACAAAGGCTGCAGTGAGGGCCTGCTGGGATGCATAGGCAGAGGCATTACTAGCAGAAGGTGGGGGTGATGATACAACTGTATAAAACACTGGTGAGGCCTCACCTGGAGTACTGTGTGCAGTTCTGGAGGCCACACCTTCATAAAAATATTGACAGGATGGAGGTGGTCCAGAGAAGGGTGACTAAGATGGTACAGGTCTTGCACCAGAAACATATGGATAGAGAGTAAAGGACCTCAAAATATACTCGCTGGATGAGAGGAGAGATTGGGGAGACATGACAGAAACATTCAAGTACCTTAAGAGCATAAACAAGGTGCAGGGGGGAGACATCTTCCAATATAAGATATGTACAAGAATGAGGGGGCATGACATGAAATTGGAAGATAGCAGGCTGAGGGGAAATTTGAGGATATTTTTCTTTATGAAGAGGGTGGTGGACTCATAGAATAGACTGCTACAGGAGGTGGTGGGGGAGGCACATTGGAGGGTTTTAAATATGCATGGGATAGGCATAAGGGTACCTTAGAAGTGGGAAGGTGGGTTGAAAAGCCATTGACCAATTAGAGTCAGAGGACACAAACAAGTGTAGGGCTTTCGGGCAGACTGGATGGGCCTGGCGGTCCTTATCTGTTGACCATTTCTGTGTTTCTATGTTTCAATGAAATATAAAGAATTTCCCAAAACAAAGATTCAGCAGACTACAGGTTTGCAGGAACTTCATACCTCCCACTCCAACAGAAAGGATTCTGCTGGAGCTGGAGGTCAAAATGTTGCTGCAGGCAAATGCAGCCAGGTATTTCCTTACTCACAAGAAAAATGGGTAGTGGTGACCCATTTTGGATCTCAGGTTTCTTAACAAACATCTGAAAAAGGACAAATTCAAAATGATCACCCTGTCCACAGTGATTCCATCCCTGCAACAGGGAGACTGGAGACTGGATGGGATCCATAGACCTGAAAGATGCATATTTCCACATAGAAGCACAGAAACATAGAAGCTGATGGCAGATAAGGACCGCAAGGCCAATCCAGTCTGCCCATTTATTTCTACCTTATGAATGTGCCATCGGCCTTTGCTCTGTCAATGGCCTATCTATTCATACTCATCTGTATTGCTCCCTTAAGCCTATCCCATGCCTGTTTGAAGCCCTGCACTGTATTCATATCCACCACTTCCTGAGGTAGGCCGTTCCATGCATCCACCACCCTTTCTGTGAAAAAGAACTTCCTCACATTACCCCTTAATCGGCCTCCCTCTAATCTCATGCTATGTCCTCTTGTCCTACTATTTTTCTTATATTGAAACGTTAGACTCTTTCAGCTTGTTAATGCCCTTAAGGCGTTTGAATGTTTTGATCATATCACCTTTCTCCCTCCTTTGCTCTAGGGTATACATATTGAGCTCCGTTAATCTGTCTTCATATGTTTTCTGATGCAGTCCCTGCACCATTTTGGTTGCTCTTCTCTGGACTGCCTCAATTTGGTTAATGTCCGTGTGAAGGTGTGGCCTCCAGTACTGCATGCAGTACTCCAGATGGGGCCTAACCAGTGTCTTGTAAAGAGGGATTATTACCTCCCTCTTACAACTTGTGATACCAGTACTAATACACCTCAACATCCCCCTAGCCTTACCTACTGCTTTAGTGGTCTGCTTGGATAATTTCAGGTCATCTGTGGTGATGATGCCCAAGTCTCTTTCTTCCCTTGTGACTGCCAGCAACTCACCTCTGAGCCTATAGGTAACTTCAGGGCTTCTCTTCCCTATGTGCATGATCTTGCACTTCTTTGCATTAAATCCCAGTTGTCAGTCTTCCAACCATTTTGCCAGTTTATCCAGATCTCTTCTCATTCTGCCCACCCCATTTGGATCATCTACTCTGTTACAGAACTTGGTGTCATCTGCAAACAGACAAACCTTACCCTCCAGTCCATCTGCAATGTCACTGATGAAGATATTGAAGAGGACTGGCCCCAGGACTGATCCCTAAGGTACCCCACTTGTGACTTGCATCTCTTCTGACTGTATATCGTTTACCACCACTCTCTGTTTTCTGCCTGTCAACCAGTTTGCCACCCAGTTGACCAACTTCTGACCCACCCTGAGCCTATCCAGTTTATTAATCAATCTTCTATGTGGAACAGTATTGAAAGCTTTGCTGAAGTCAAGGTAGGCAACATCAACTGCTCCCCCTTGGTCCACCACTCTGGTTACTCAGTCAAAGAAATCTATGAGATTAGTTTGACAGGACCTTCCTGTTGTAAACCCATGCTGTCTTGGAACCTGTGCTCCTACAGATTCCAGGTGTTGCACTATCCTTTCCTTAAGGAGTGCCTCCATAATCTTGCCCACTACTGAGGTAAGACTGACTGGTCTATAGTTCCCTGCCTCCTCCCTGCTACCACTCTTGTGGAGCGGGATCACATGAGCCCTTCTCCAGTCTTCTGAGACCTCTTCTGTGCACAGAGACTCACTAAATAGTTCTCATAATGACTCTGCTAGTTCTACCCTTAGCTCCTTTAGTACCCTGGGATGTATGCCATCAAGTCCCATTGCCTTGTCCACCCTGAGCTTACCGAGCTCTTGTAGGACCCTTTCTTTTGTGAAGGGACTGGTGCACACCTCCCTCCACCCTGTGTCCATGGTACTGAGCTGTGGGCCCTGCCCTACCTTCTCTTCAGTAAATACTGAGCAGAAGTATCTATTTAGGATAGATGCTTTTACATGGTCCTCCTCCTCCTCACATGATTCCTTATCCCCTATGATCTTAGCAATACCCCATCTGGACTTTCTCCTTTCACTAATGTATCTATAGAAAGTCTTGTCACCTTCTTTTACTGTTTGTGGTGGTGTTTCCTCAGTTTGGGCTTTTGCTACCTTACTGCCTTCCCTGCTTCCCTTAGGGAAGTTTGGTATGCCTCTGTATCTTCATCTCGCTGCGTTCCTTTATATTTCCTGAAGGCCAGCCTTTTGGCTCTGACCTTTTCTGCTACTGTTTTTGAGAACCATAGTGGTTTCATTCTTCTTTTGCACTTCCTTTTCTCTCTAACACAATGGAATGTTGATTCAAGTATTGCATCCTTAATGCTTGCCCACTTTGCCTGTACCCTCTCACCTCTATTTCTTCTTGCCAGGGCTAGCTTAACGCTGTTGGCCATCTTATCAAAGTAAGCTCCTCTGAAGTCCCATATTTTTGCCTTGGAATGGTATGATTTAGTTCTAGTGGCCAAATTGAACCATACCATGTGATGGTCACTGGCCCCCGGATGACCTTTTACCTGGAGATCTGTGATCCTTTCCCTGTTAGTCAGTACTAGATCTAGGATAGCCCTGTCTCTTGTGGGTTGTTGTACCACTTGTTTGAGGCCCTCCCCCTGCAGAGAATCCACTATGTGTCTAGTTCTGGCAGATGTTCCTGTTGGTATTGACCAGTCTGTATCTGGCATGTTGAAGTCTCCCATTATCAGAACCTCCCCTTTAGCTGTCATGTTTTGCATATCTTCTAACAGTAATGTGTCTATGTCCTCCCCCTGGTCTGGAGGCCTGCAGACAACCCCAGTTCGTATGGTTGTCCCATTTCCTGTTTCCAGGGTGACCCACAGTTCTTCTGGCTCCTTATGCGTATTCTGAATTTCCGGGGCTTTGATATTTTCATTTGCATAAAGGGACACTCCACCCCCTTTTGCACCTTGGTCCCTTTTGAACAGTACATAGCCAGGTACTGAAGTCTCCCAAGTGTGGTTACTGGTAAATCATGTCTCGCTAATGGCTACTATGTCCAGTTTAGCCTCTGTCATTATTGCCTGCTGGTCTGGGATCATGTTTCCCAAACTGCAAGCATTTGTGTTCATGATTTTCCATTGGACAGATTTCAGTGTGTTAGTTGTTGGGTGAGGTCTGGTGTTTCCTCTGTGCATTGTATAGGGAGCCAAACTTTTTTCCTTACCTGGTGATGCAAATTAACTACAAACATGCTGAACTCCTGTTTGACCACTAGCTGGGGGGGAAGGGTGTTCTTCCCATTCAACGTATTGGGTGCTGCACCTTTCTCTCCATTTGCTGGTTTAAATATTCTGCAAAGATGTCAAACTTCTGCCCCAATGCACTGACTCCCTAACATCCCAACAGGTCCAGTCACAGAAAGTACTTAAGGTTCAGGCTCCCTTCTGGTCATTAAGTTCACAGCCCTTCCTTTTGGTCTTTCATCTGCTCCCAGCGTGTTCACAAAGTGCTTAGCTGTAGTGGCAGCACAGCTCAGGAAACAAGCAGTGGTGTTCTTTCCTTACCTGGCCAACTGGCTGGTCACAGGAAAGTCACACCAGAAGATCAAGGGCTTTCTGCAGCTGACTCAGAGCACCTTGGAGACACTGGGAGTTCTCATAAATACACAAAAATCCTAACAGAACCAGTTCAAGTGCTGGAGTTCATAGGGGCAGAGCTAGATGCCCTCCAGGGCAAGGCATTCCTACCCCAAGAGAGAATGGAAAGCCTTCTAAGCCTGGCAAATGCCTTTGTCCTGGGTTGGCCCAGGCCAGCAAGACATTTATTTGAACTCCTGGGTCATATGGCCTCCACTGCAGCCATGGTGCCAGGAGCCAGATTTCAAATGGCAGACATCCAGTATCATTTGAGGTCCCATGATCCCAAAAATGACACCACCTGTCAAGGCTGGTCCCCGTGACAAAAACCCTGTTACAAGTGCTGGACTGGTGGAAAGAAAGGGATAACTTCAGGGAGGGGATGTCTTTTCAACAACAGTTCCCCACAGTGGTCCTGACAACAGATGCTTCTCTTCTAGGCTGGGGAGCTCACCTGGGCCACCAAATGGTAAGTGGAGTGTGGTCTCCACAGGAATCCAGGGAGCATATAAGCCTCTTGGAGCTGGGGGTAGTGTTTATTTATTTATTTATTTTAAATTATTTATTTGAGTTTTGGTGACCGGATAAGTCCACTGAGACAATTGCAGTCCCTTTTTCAGGTTAAAATGTGCAGTACGTTACAGAGAGAATTGAACACAGTACAAAGACAAAATAGCAGTTAAATATACAGTCTAAGCCACAGAACATATTATACAAAGCACTGGCAGGCAAATAAGATATCTATACATTATGTACAACTGATGCAAAAGTCTCACAGGCAGTACAAATGCAGAGAGGATTAAGCAGAGTTCTAAAAACATTTTATACAAAGTACAGGCAAGGCAATGGGATATATATATATTATGTACAGCAGTCAAAACCTTACAGGATAGTCAGACAATTGAAGCAGCAGCCAATGGTAAAGGGAGAGGATATGAGACTTTAGCTGAAGCAGGAACAGACTACTGAGGCAGCGAGTGAGGCATACAAAGTGGTTTGGAACTTGGGGAGGGAGGAGCAGGACAGAACACAGAGAGGGAGGGAGTTCCAATCAGATAGTGCAGCAAAGGAGAAAGACTTGTGGGCAGTGGCAAGACGCATATTAGGCTTAATAAGTAAGGGGAGAGAGACAGATCTGATGGAACGAGGAGCTTGTTTCAGCCATATCAAATCACTGAGACAAGGAGGGGTAAATTTATGCATCAATTTAAACAAGAAACTAAGGGAATAGTACCTTAACTTAGACACGCAGGGAGCCAACTCAAAGAGGAGAGGGTATTATAGTGGTGATGTCGGGAGCTGACCCCCAGAGCGAACCTACCCTCCCATGGTAGGCCTGGGTGAGTATTGATAGGGTTGAGGAATTTGCAGAGACCAGCAGAGGAGCACTGTAGGTTAGGAGAGGTATAAGGGAAGATCTGGCAATCTTGAGGCAGGAAACAGAGGATAGGAAAGGACGAATCCGGTGGAGGAGGCCTAGTCACTGGTTTAGAGCTTTCAAAACATTGGAGGCATGCAATTTGAGAGAGGTAGATGAGTCCAGAGGAATACCCAGATATTCAAAGGACTGGACACACTTTAGGATATCTCCACTGAAGGAAGAAAGAGGAAGAGGGAGGTGCGCTGGGATGAGGGTAGGTGGGAAAGTAGCATACATTTTGTCTTTTTCGTATTCAGGACAAGATGTTTACCCTGGAACCAATCCTCAAGGGAATGGAAGTCAGAAGCCAGCATCTGGCTAATCCAGCCAGTGTCAGGAGAGGAGCGATAAATGACTGCATCATGTGCATATAAGTGTACCGTAGCCCCTCCACAGAACTTGGGTAGGTCGTTAATGAACAGTGAGAATAGCATTGGGCCCAAGATGGAGCCTTGAGGAACACCGTGAGCTATGGGTTTAAGATTAGAGACAGAGACAGCTCATTTAACTCTTTGAGAACATCAGGATAGGTAACTTTTGATCCAGGTTATGGCACTATAGTCGAGACCAAGGGCATGAAGCTTATGTAACAGAAGGTCATGGTTCACCAAGTCGAACGCTTTTGTAAAGTCGACAAAGATGGCTCTGGTGGTAGACTCTTGGTTCACAGCCTGGAAGATATCAGAGGTAATCTTTATCAGTGCAGTAAGGGTACTGTGGTTCCTCTTGAACCCATGCTGATAAGGGGATAATAGGGCGTAGAGTTCCAGGTAGTCCTCAAGGTGATTGTATATAATTCGCTCCTGCATTTTTGCCAAGGGGCAGAAAATTGAAATGGGTTGGAAGTTTTCAACATTAATATTGGGTCCATCCTTGTGTACAGGAATGACTACAACCACCTTCCATTTGTCTGGAACGGTACCAGTGAGAAACGAACGGTTGATTAGATCGCGGACAGGGCGAGCAAGGGCAGGGGCACCCACTTTGAGGAATTTGGGTTCAAGGGAGTCATGACCAGGGGAACTTTCTGCCTGTAGATTAGCAAGGAGCCTCTGGACCTCTTTGAGGGAGGCCAGTTTCAAATGAAATGCAGGTCGAGTCCTAGGGATGTACAAAGGGATAAACTGGGGTAGAATTGTCAAGGACAACGTGGTATTTGTGGAGATCCTTAGGAAGTCATTAAACCCCGAAGCTATGGATGAGGGGTCAGCAAGAGCAGAGCCGTTAGTGAAGATACTACTAGGGACCTCCACAGCCTTACCTTTTACTAGGGAATTGATCTGTCACCAGAATTCCTTTAGGTTAGAGGGGCGCTCAGTTTGCAGTGATTGAAAGTGAATACATTTAGCCTTATGGAGAGAATTCTAGTACTTATTTCTAAGATGTCTATATACTTGCCAATTGGAGTGCATACCACTTTTTTGAAAAGACCGCCAGGCCTTGTCATGTTGCAACATGAGTGACCTTATCTCTTTTGTTAGCCAAGGAGCTTTGACACCGTTGGACCTACATTTTTTTTAATGGGGCATGGTGATCGATAATTTTTCTCACCCTCCACACATTCTCTCTCAAATTAAATCAAATCAATCCTTATTTAATTAAAAGGCACCTTTCATACAATCGGGGTGCCTGTACATAAATTTTCATGCATAAATAAAACATATTAAAACCATAAGTTTAAAGTAATAATCAAATCTGGTAACATTAACTTTGTTGGCACGGTATTAAACTCCCTTTAAAAATGCCAGGCTAAAAAGGTATGTCTTAAGATCTGTTTTGAAGCTTTAGATGGTCAGGCAGTCCCTTATCCAATGAGGTAGAGAATTCCACAGGGTTGGGGCCATAAAATCAAAAGAGCAGACCCCAGTCTCAGTGCTATGCCTCTTCCTAAATCCAGACTGGAGAGAATCATAGACATTGTGGATAGACAAATGATCATCCAGCTGCAGTGCAACCACCTTCTCAATAACCTTACCAACAAAGGGCAGGTTAGAGACTGGTCTGTAGTTAGCAAGATTATCTGGATCAAGGGAGGGTTTTTTTCAGAAGCGGTCATAAGACTGCTTCCTTAAGGGGATCTGGAAAGATCCCCCTCTCCAGTGATTACTAGACCATCTCAGCCAGGACCGGGGCAATTTTCTACACGCATCCCACAAGGAGACGCATTGGGCCCGATCCAAACTACAGCTGGTTGGCAGCAAAGTCTGAATGATCCTTACAATGTCCATGATATCTGGTCGGCCAAAGTCAGACCGGATAAGTTGGGTGCTCACAACCTCCTGCTGACCTCTGCTGCACCCCTTGGGGCTGGATGGATACCAGACCTGATGGTGACAACCTTATCTGTGCAGAATCAAGCAAACTTGTCACATCTCTCTTGTGACAATGCTCCACCAGACCGAAGACAGATTGAACTGTGCAATCTGTCCACAGTCTGGAAGAGCTGAGCTGGTCAATTCTGTGCAGCGGCAATCTCCCTGGACAGGAATTCTGCCTTCTTACGGGTGGCTGTCAGTTGATATGCAACATAATGATTCATCAATCTAAGGCTGTCAACCTCCAAGCCTGACTTTTGCCAAGCCCTCTCCAGCCTTCCACCCACTCTCCTCTACTCCTTCAAGGCCCCATCAAACCATGGGGACCTTGGTCAAAGGGTGAGTGCTTGAACATGAGCAGGAGCAATGGAATAACAGGACACCTGTTACTGCCCTATTATAGGCAAGCACAAGGTCCCCAGGATCCAAGCATTCACTCAATAAGCCTGATAGGTCAAGCACCACCATTAGGCCATCTGGGGTCACCCCCTCAAAGGATGGTACTGGACCATCCCCATAGAGGCAGACCCTTTAGGGGGAGTTCCAAAACTGAAGCTTATGGTGTGATGGTCAAACCAACTGACTGGTTCCACCACTTTGTCAGAGATCTCCATCCCCAGGAGGAACACTAAATCCAATGAATAACCACCAATGTACATTGTGGAGGAAACAACTTGTGTGAGGCCCAGCATAGCCATAAGCTGGAAGAGATCCTGCCCTAAGTGCGAGAGTTCATCGTTGACCCAGGCATTGAAATTCCCCAGAATTAATCATCTGGGGGATCCCAACACCGTATCAACAATGAAGTCCGCAATCTCCTGTAGGAATTCTTTCCCATCACCTGGTGGACGGTAGATGAGCAGAATCCTACACCCCACACCCGCACCCATGATATATTCAAAGGACTTAGTGGACCCCGCTGGTACATCCACAAGGCCCAGTTCAGTATTAAAAAAAATGGCTACACCCCAGCCCCTATGATTCACCCTCGGGCAGTGTATCACCTGCTGGAATAGCTGAAGCCAGTATAGGGCCAGTATTTTCATCTAGCCAGATCTCGATGATGCATCTCAGGTCAGATGTCCCAACAAGATCTGCTATTATAGCAGTCTTGTTATTGATGGACCTGGCATTGCACAACACCCCCCGATTAGGGTGAGCCATCGAAGAAGAAGACCACACAACCTGTCTGCATACAGCAGAGTCCTTGGGTATGGAAACCAGACAGGAAGAACCCCTATTCTGGTCTCATTTCACCCCAGGGCATCTCTGTGTCCCTACTACCTTAATCTGACCACCTCTCTTCATTCCCCCACCACCAGACCCAGTCCTCAGGTAACAGGTCAGTCAGTCCAGCTCAGGACAGACAAGACTATCACCATGTACTACATCAATGAGCAGGGAGGCACGAGACCCTCAAAGCTGTGTACAGAAGCTATGAAGATCTGCAATCTGGCTTACTCCATGGAAGTGCAGCTTCCAACAATCTATCTTCCAGGGAAGGATTATGTTCTGGTGGATTCCCTCAGCAGCATCAGCCGGGGCATCATGAGTGGTCTCTAAACAAGCAGGTGCTGGCCATGACCGTCAGGAGATAGGGCACACCAGAAATAAACCTGAGAATTACCAGCTTCCTATCTTTTGTTGCAGGCCTCCAGAAGTGGGTCCAGTCTCTATGGACGCTTTAACCCTGGACTGGTCAGGGAGGTTCCTGTATGCCTTCCCTCTATTCCCTCTACTACTAAGAGTTTTCCTGAAATTGAGAAGCCTGCTTGCAACCATGCTTTTAGAGACCCCAGACATGGCCAGATAGCCCTGGTACTTTCTGCTTCTGATTCTTTCCACCAAATAGCCCATTCATCTACCACAGAGACACAACCCACTGACCATGTCTCAGGGCAGAGTGTCCATTCCGAACCTCATGTCACTGAACCTCAAAGCATGGTCCTTTAAGGAGCTAGAGTACTCTTGATTATCATTTTTCAGAGGAGGCCCTCAGAGCCCTCAGAATTTCCAGGAAGCCTGCTACCAGAAAGACATATAGGGAAAGGGGAAATTGTTTAACCAGGAAAGGCACACTAAGCTGGAGCTTGTTTCTAGGTGCGACCTGGGAGCACAAGGAAGTTAAGTGACTTGCTCAGGGTCACACAGTATGCAAGTGGAAGCATATGGTTCCAAATGGAAGAGGTTTTCCCTCTGGTGTTCTCCTAAGCAGCTCAGTTCTTTACAGGCCATTCTGTCTATACTCTTGGACTACTTGGTTCACTTGCAGGCTTTAGGCCTCAACCCTTCAACCCTTAAAGTGCACCTGGCAGCTATTTCTGCCTATATTTTGGCAGATAATGAGAAAATGGTGGCTTCACATCCCATTTTCAAAAAATTCTTCAAGGATCTACTGTATCAATCTCCCATTAGGGAACCAGTCCCTCCATGGAATTTGAATCTGTACATAACCAAGCTCATGGAACCTCCTTTTGAGCCCATGGCTACTGCTGACCTGAAGTATGTCACCTGGAAGTCAGTCCTCCTGGTGGATATGACCTCTTCCAGGAGTGTGTATGAGCTACAGGCTCTGTGCACAGACCCTAACTACATTATCTTCCATGGAGACAAGGCAGTCCTAAGGACTAACAGGAAATTCCTTCCTAAGGTGGTGTCATAGTTTCATTTAAACCAGTCCATCACTCTCTCAGTGTTCTTCACAGCAACATCCAACTCTGGTAAGCAGAGGCTCCATTGCGTGGATGTTAGAAGGGCACTCAGTTACTATCTGGACCATGCTAAGGACCTCAGGTCCTCCCACTCACAGCTGTTTCTCACATATGGTGAAGTGAGAAAGGGCAGGCCAGCCTCTAAAAGGGCCATTGCCCACTGGATAGTCTCCTGCATCGAATTCTGCTACAATAAATCTGGCAAGCAGTCATATCAAGGTCTCGGGGTACACTCCACTCATGGCACTGCTGCCTCAGTGGCAGCTGCAAGAGATATTCTCTTGTTAGAACTTTGTAAAGCAGCTACCTGGAAAACTGTTCACACCTGTACAAAACTCTATTGCTGGATGTGCAATCCAGAAGAGATGCCAGATTTGGCACTGCTGTCTTGCAGAACCTTTTTCTTAAACAGGTTCTGTACCTAGCCTCCCAAGGCACTGCTTTGTAGTATGATTGCATCTTTTAAGCATAGTGAGGGATTCCTTGGGTTTGGAGAAAAAATTATTTACCATAGTAATATGTTTACTGTTTCTTCCAAGGGATCCCTCCCTATGCTTACATCTCCCACTCTACCTCTCCTTACAGAACCTGAAACATTTTCTACAAGAATCAATGTTTTTTGTTAATATTTACTGCTTGAGCATTTCTTGTCATTCATCTACAATCAGTTTGCTGTAGTTTTGTTGTAATCTGCCATAGCTTGGTTTGAGAGGCCAACCTTATTGCAAATTGTTGGCATTTATTCATTTTAACTATATATTATATTGCCTTCTAGGCCTTCAAAATAGATCTGCTGTTGAGCAGCAGAGTGTAGCGCCACTGCAAGGACGTTTGAACAGCATTCTACGTCCCACTATTTACATAAGTTCCACACACTCCAGGAAAGCGAAACATGTCAGGCTTCTGCATTTGTTAAGCATAGTGCAGGATCCCTTGGAAGAAACAATATTACTATGATAAATATTTTTTCATCTCTAACAGCTGCACGATAATAGTTGTCTGTTGACATGGAAACAAGTAAAAGTTTCAAGATACAAGACAGTAGCTTTTCTTTAATTTCTTCTGTGCTAGTCAGTGGTAACCCCCCTCCCACATTAAACGTCTTGAATGTGCAAATGTCAGTCATATGCCATGTTCTTCCCAGAACCAGCCCTCCCCTCCTGCTGTGACTAATTAGAACATTTTATTAAAAATAAGTTTGAAATTCCTGCAGATTTACTCAGTGAGGATTATACTGACTCCCTCTCTGAAGGATCCATTAGCTCTGGTTGTGGTCTGCCAGAACTCAAAACCCAGACAGTTATTTAAAGCTACAGTTTTCCTTTCTCCACTGGCTAAAGTGAATTTTTTGGATTGTCTCCAGTAAAGCTGTAAGCAACACACAAACATGCTCTCCAGTACAAAAAGAGCAATTTCTAAGAGTGGGAAAGAACTTCTAGCTTATAAAGCCAACAAAGTGATATTTTCTAACATTGCTCAGTGTACTGTGAAACATATTTTTCAGGTGTGAATTAATTTCTTGTTTTGTAGGGAGAGGGCTAGATATTTCATCCGATAAGCTACCAAGACCTTCCACTGAGTTATAAAGATGTCAGCAGTTGACAGTGGGCCACCAGTAGTGTTTTCTTCTTGTAACCCTGGTGGCCTTTAGCAACACTTTTCATGTAGATTGTCTTGTTGCATTTTCCTATGAAACACAGAGTCCTTGTTGATTCCCTGCATAGAAAGCACTAGTCCCCCCCATGTGATTCTGCGTCACTCAACCAACTGCTGAGGTATAGTTTGCTTTACTTTCAGGGTGTGATTGTGCTTTTTAAGAGAGGATCTTCAGTTCTTAATGTAGGATTAAAACAAACACAACAGAATATATCCCTAATGTGAAGAGCTCTTGATTGCCAACTCTGATCTTGTCCATGGTAGACCAAGGCTCAGGAATATCCTTCGATCTTCTACCTCTGCCTGGCAGGTGGTTGGGACATGAGGTCAGGGAGGTGACATACTCTCCACTTCACCTTCATCACTGGTTCATATTGCAAGTCTACACACACACACCATGGTGTGACTGATTCTGGCTTTCAAGGGATGAGTTGCTAGCTAACCTTGCCACCTGGGTACAAACTGGAATACTACTGTATCTACTAAGAGGTGAAGTGTTGGGAAAATGATTAGGGCCTAGACTGTGTTTGGGTGGGGTGTGGGAGCTGTTTGGGTAGCCTACTAATAAAGCACATTGGAAACCCGTTCACACAGGTGATTGCTTTACCAGCATTCTGCGATGGTGCTGCAGGGAAGTGCCTCCCTTCAAAACAAACTCTGGCCAGGGCCGATAGGGTTGTAGCTGAGGAAGTTTGGGTACAAATATTGAAAATTACTAAAGTTACAAGCCTGCTTTCTTCCTAGACAGTGTGTGTTGTCTTTATCCACTGCCGTGCTGCTTCTTTCAACCAGTGTAAAAGCATTCCTTGTGAATACATTGTAAAATCTGTTTTAGCTCTACTGATCCTGTGCTACATCAGTATTTAGATATTTGTTTTAATTGTCAGTGCAAAATATGTAAAATTATAATTGGCCCGGCAGGGGGTTGGGGAGGTGTCTGGGTGCTCTTTTAAATTATTCAGTTAAAAAATGTAATTCTAACAAGCATGAAACTTACTAAGAGATTAGGAAGAGTTGACAGGCATTACTAACATTAAAATCTGAAAAGTTCCTGAAGGGAAAAGGCTGTGGGGTTGGTTGTGGCAGAGAGCACGAGAGAGACAGAGACAGAAAATGAACCAGTTCATTACTGAGAAAGACTAAAACACTGCCCTCCAATAAAGAAAGCTAAGAAAGCAGTGGGATGACTGTCATACAGTTACAGCAGTTTATTTTATTAGAGACAACCTTCAGGCAACAAGTGCCTTTATTCAAAGGTGATACAGTCATTCTTTATACAGTAACATTACAGTATGAACATAAGAAAAGTAACAAGCATAATTAGTCTATTAAGAAATACAAAATTACACATAGCCCCAAAATGCAGAGTATAATGGGATATATATGCAGATCACTATGGACATTTGCATATATAAATGTATCCCATGATGCTCTGCATTATTGTGGTATGTGTGATTTTGTATTTTTTGAAAACCTGGCTTTGTTGCCTATGCCCTTTTTTGGTAACCCTGCCCTCAATGCTTTTGTGCAGAGATTCTTCATAATTAGTATATGCTACAATGTCAAAGTGCAGTATAAATCTGGAGGACATTGTTATCTAAAACAATTACACACATTAAGATCCCCAAAGTAAGGCATAATTCATTTCATAAAACTTCACAAGAACCAGCTTGTTACTGTGTCTTGTGGCCATGCATTCTGCTGCTTGATAGCCCAACATTTACAAAATATCTGTCCAAGTGAGGTTTTACAACGTGACAGATGAAATTTAGAATTTATAGTGCACACTGTATGATTAATATATACTGTACTAGTATATAATTAATTGCAAAAAAACTACATTAATGCAGACATTAGAGCTGTAGAACACAAAGCGCACAAAGAAGGGAAACGAAAAACATTAGGGATTTGGGTCTTCAAGTATTGGCAAATCAGTGGGAGTTGCTACTTGGGGTTGTCAACCCTAATGCCCACCCCCTCCCTCCACCCCATAGTCTCCTGTCCTAAGAACAAGATACAGCTCCAACCTCGTGCCTCATAGTGATACAGTATGGCCAACATAATCTGTCAGAGCTTTCTTCATACAGGTCTCTATGGGCCCTGTCTGAAGACATCACATTTTACCTCATCTGATCAGGGGAAGGGTTGGGCATTAGGGTTGACATCCCCAAGTAAGACCCCACCACTGATTCACCAATACTCTGAAGACCCAAATCGCTAATGTTGTTCAGTTCCCTTCTTTATGCACTTTGTGTTCTACCACCCTAATGTCTGTATTAATGCAGTTTTTTTGCAATTAATTTTCCTTCTTTTTCTGATAATGAAATTGTATCCTTATTTGTACAGGTCCCTTTGGGACCTGAGAAAAATGATGATTACAATAATGTAGACAGTCCTGACCCAGTGCATGGGCCCAGCAGGCCCTGGCGCGCCCCTGACCCACCACAGCGTGTGGTGTCTGCACCAAAACACTGCTCCATCCTGAGCCAGGCTGGGGCTGGGGGTGCATGCTGCAGCATCTTCCCCATCACCCATGTCCCATTAAACTGTCTCACTGAGTTCACATCTGAACTCAGCTCACTTTACTGGTACGGTAAGGCAGCGTGTTCCCCAGTGGTGCAACGGACATCCCTGCAAACAACCTTACTTATTAAATTCTTTGTTTTTTAATATTTTGTCCCTAAACTTTCAACATAGTCTTCTTGTGACCCCACCTCATAAACCCAGTAGGTGAAAATTTTCAAATCCCTGCCAAAATGCCATTCTGAGCCACAGATGTGAAAACACATTTCTGCCAGGATGTGAAACAAGCATTTGTCAATGCCGAATGTTTGCTTGCTGGCATTGGCAGTGGTAGTGTAGAAGTTACAGAGCTGCGTAATAGGAATGGCAGTGAAGTATTGAACTGAAGCCAACCCCACCACCACCCTGCAGAAACTGACAGGCATTGGGGTGTGCCTTTGGGTCATTTCACCACACCCTACCATGCAGACACTGACAAGTGTCACAGTGTGCCTTGGGGTCTTTGGCCCTTATGCGCACCCCATTCCATCAGGAAATACAGTGAGATGGGTGCGGTATAGGAGAATGGGGTGAACTTCGGGACCGAAGAGTCCAAGGCATATCTCAGTGCCTCTCACTGGCTGCAGGGTGTGGAATGGTATGAGCATTACAGGCGAGAATCCCAAGTCACACCCCTGATGCCTGTCAATCTCTACAGGGTGAGGCATTATGGTCGGAAACCCTAATGCCTCAGGCATTCATTGGTATTTTCACTCCAAATTTTCAACATGGTTTTTCTGTGACCCCCACCTCATGAACAGTGGCAATATCAGTTTGTTAGCCGAAAGCTGCTTTTGCACAGCGACTACGGCATTAAGCACCACAGGTGCAAAAACACATTCCAAACAGGATGTGAAAAATGACAGCTGTACTATTCATGGGGAGGTGTAAAAAATGGCAATGTTGCAAATCTGCAATGAAAATATAAAAAAAACTGCTGAAGTCACGAGCGTGCATAGAAACTGTGCAACGCCCACCCATAATGTAATTAGTTTGGGGATTTTTTTACAGCAGATTGTCAACACAGGCTTTTTGGGACCTCTGATCATGAACAGTGTCACTGTGATTTTCTTTATCTGTCCCGAACAATGAATTCCCACAGCGACCATGCATCTCTGCGCTGAAAGTGTGCAAACACACTTCGGCCATGTTGTGAAAAATGACAGCTGTACTGTAAATAAGGAAGTGTGGAAAAATGCCACTGGTAAAAATCTGGACTTAAAATATTACAAAGTCATGAACTTACGAGGGTGCGTGGAAACTGCGCAATGCTCACTCGTAGCACAGTCATTTTATGGACTTTTGTCACCAAATTTTCAACATACCCATTTTAAGACCTCTGCTCATGAACAGTGTAACTGTGATTTTCCTAATCTGTCCCAAACATTGCTTTCAAGACACCAACAGCACCATTGTGCGCTTACATGTGCGTAAAACACATTTTGGGTGGCATATGAAAATGGCAGCTGTACTGTTCATAAGGAAGTATAATAAAATGGCAATGTTGAAAATCTGGAGTGAAAATATTAAATTCGCAAACTTATGAGCATGCATAGGAACTGCGCAACGCACGCTCGTAAAACAGTCATTTTTAGGAATTTTTTCACCAAATTTTCAACATAGCCATTTTAAGACCTCTGCTCATGAACAGTGTCACTGTGATTTTCTTAATTTGTCCCATACATTGATTTCGCACACCAGCTGCGCCATTGTGTGCTACATGGGCGGAAACACATTTTGGGTGAGATGTGAAAAATGACAGCTGTACTACTCATAAGAAGGTGTGGTAAAATGGCAATTTTGAAAATCTGGAGTGAAAATATTGAAAATTCGCAAACTTACGAGCATGCGTAGGAACTGTACAACGCAAGCTTGTAAAACAGTCATTTTTGGAATTTTTTCACCAAATTTTCAACATAGCCATTTTAAGACATCTGCTCATGAGCAGTGTCACTGGGATTTTCTTAATTTGTCCCGTACATTGATTTCGCACACCAACTGCGCCATTGTGTGCTGCATGGGCGGAAACACGTTTTGGGTGAGATGTGAAAAATGACAGCTATACTACTCATAAGAAGGTGTGGTAAAATGGCAATGTTGAAAATCTGGAGTGAAAATATTGAAAATTCACGAACTTACGAGCGTGTGTAGGAACTGCGCAACGCACGCTCATAAAACAGTCATTTTTTGGAATTTTTCCACCAAATTTTCAAAATAGGCTTCTTGAGAGCCCACCTTATGAACACTGGCAGTGTCGTTTTGTTAATCAGTCCCAAAAGGTGATTTCACGCAGTGACTGCGAAATCACCCTTCGGGCCCGAATAACGCCATGACAGTGACAGCATTCATGAGAAGGGGTCCCAAAACCCCATGTTGAAAATATGGTGCAAAAATTCCCAAAATGCCTAAGATATGCAACAAAGTTGAAAAAACCCTATCTAGCCCATTACACAGCTTACCGGTATTTCCTCAGTTCGCGGTCGGCTTTGAAGAGTGCAGACGTGTTCCCGGTCCACCGGAGATCGTCGCGTCGAGCTCCGGAGGTAAGTATGGGGTGAGGGGTTGTGGGGAGGCAGGGTGCGCGTGGGTGGTTGCGGGTTGTGGGGAGGGGGTCAGGAAGACTGCGTGGGACCGTCTTTTCTTTTCAGGTATTTAAAAAAAAACAGACGACGCGGGACGTTTTGCTCACTGGGGTGGGCTCCAGCATGGCAGAAGGACGGCTGGGGGGCATGGAGCTGATGGGGGACTGGGCACCCGTCAGCTATGGCATTGTTGCCACGCTGGGGTGGGCTCCCAGCGTAGCACCCTGTACTGGGAGACAGTGAAGCCGACGGGGATTGGGCACTCCGTCGGCTTAATTGACTTGCCATGCTGGGGTGGGCACCCAGCATGGCATTCTGAAAAACTTTGGGGGCGCAGCACAGCCCGGCGGGGATTGGGCACCCCTGCGGCTATAGAGTGTGTGCGTGGGGGCATGCAGTATGCGTCGGCGTGGCGTGTGTGTGTGTGTGTGTGTGTGTGTGTGTGTGTGTAGGGGAGCGCGATGAGCAGCCGATATCTTATCACTGCTCATTGAAGCATAGCTCCCCCTTTCAACTGTATGCCATTGCATTTTGGAGCTTGTCATACACAGCTCCAGCATGCATTGGCGGACAGGGGCCGCACCTGCCAACACACTGACTGAATTGGAGGAGGGGGTGACACACCTCCGAAATCTCGGATGATGGCACTATGTTTCTTGCACATGCGTGCAAGCAAACATAAAAATGGCAGCTGTACTCTTCATGAGGTGGTGTGAAAAAAATGGCTATATTGAAAATTTGGAGTCAAAATATTGAAAATAATAAAATTATGCACATGCGTAGAAATATTTCAATGAATGTTCATAACTTTGCCATTTTTAGAATTCTTTTAACCAAATTTTCAACATGGCCTTTTTAAGGACCCCACCACATGAACAGTGGTGGTGAAATTTCACTATGCAATCCCAAAAGGTGATTTTGTACAGCGACCTTGAAATCACCTTCTGGGCCCGATTAATGAAATGACACTGCCAGTGTTCATGAGCTGGAGTACCAAAAAAGGTTATGTTGAAAATTTGGTGAAAAAATTCCTAAAAACCAATCATGGGCTTTGTTAGTCAAGCAGTGTCCTTTATTAATGTCCAGCTGGTCATCTTAAGGTATTCAATCAGAGGCAAAATCAAACTCCATTCATTTCAATGAGGTGCTTCCCTGTGCTCTCCCTCAATGGTTGTCACAGTGCTGGGGCATGTTCAGCAGTCAGGAACTGCAAGAATCAGCTGGAGCACCTTCTCATGGCAGAAATATGATCTCATATCAAATTATAAGGCTAATTAATTACTCATAAGGTGTTCTTGCTCAATGATTCACTTCTGGATCGATCATTAACAGCCAGTTAATGACTGGTCCAGATGTGCAACTTTCACGAGCAGCCACCTCACAGAACCACAGTATATTAAAGCATGTCACCAGAAACACAAACTGACACAGAAATTACCTATAGTTCATGGTGGCAGCTATACGCGGTACAAAATGGAATACAAACCGCAGTGAATGAGAAGCACAGCTGAATCCCAAATCAGTGAAAGTAGCTTCTGAATCAGCCAAAAACTGTATCAGGGAACAAGACATGCTTTGCTATGATAACTGAAGTAACACTCTCTAGTTTTTGGCCGTTTCAGAAGCTGTTTTCACTGATTTGGGATTCAGCTGCGCTTCTCACTTGCCGTTGTTTCTGTTTATTTTTGTACAAGAAAAAAAAAGTCAGACAAAAAATCTTCACTAAAATCAAGCCCACTTATACACATGCAGACCAAAAAATTAAAAGAAATCTCAGCTTTCCTGGAGTCTAAGCACCGACCTAGTTCATGCCAGGTCAGCGGATGTGCACACACGTCATCATGATGTGAACTTTAGGCATAAAAAAGTCGTGAGCCAGCTTCACCCCAAAACTCTAAAAAACATATGTAAACTTGACAAATATTGGTATTTCAAGAAAGTTATCCTTATAATAACAATAACGACCACACTGGTGGTCATTTCCTGGGGATTAAATAACCTGGTGGCAGGTAATCACCCTCAGCTGCGCCTAGGACAACCCAACCCCCACTTGGTCATAAATCCACAGAAAACCATGATGATGATGATCATCATCATCATTTGTTTAAGGCAAATTGAGAGGAAACTCTCATTTACAATTGCATTCAAGGAGGGTACACAATACAATACAGAACCAGACTAATAAATACAGACATAACAGTATAACATTTAAGTTACATACCGCCAGTTTGGTCATTATTGCTTAAATACATACCATGGATTAAATATGAAACACAGTGCAGAATGACTTTCGCCTGCCTAACGTATGCAATATCATAAAGCAAGTTGCTAAATAATAAAGTGAGAAAATCACTTTAAAAAAAGCTGTGGTTCTTATCGTAATTTTACTAAGCTTTGTTAATAAGAAGACGCTGACTGCAGAGAGACAACAGCAAGAAAGTTGGTGGCTTCAGAAAAGTAGTTGCAAGCCCAGGCTGCCGTTCCTATAGCAACACACGCACACACTAGCATCTACTTTTCTGAAGCTGCTGACTCGCTTACTCTCGTCTCTCTACAGTTGGTGGCTTCTTGTTAACAAAGCTTAGTAAAATTAGGATAAGATCCGTAGTTTTTTAAAGTAATTTTCTCACTTTATTTGCACTACAGTCCCATCCCTCTGTAGATGCTTATTTGTATGTAGCTGCGGAAGCATTGGGTCATCCAGGATGTGTGCTTCCATTTATGGGACAACAGTGGCCAAATTGTCAGCATAGCTATCTTATTACCCCACTTCATGTACTCGGTACAGAATTGTTTTGAATCCCTGCCAAAACATAATTCTGCACAACTGCAATGCCATTCCATGCCACAGGTGCGAACACACAGTTTGGGCAGTATTTGAAAAATGACAGCTGTGACATACATAAGGTGAGGTAATAAGAAAGCTACTTTATGTTGAAAATCTGGATAAAAAAATTGTCTTTTCAGAAGTTACAAGTGGGCATAGTGAAATTGCAACACATTGTCATAACATACTCTTCTTATGACCCCACCTCATAAATCCCATAGGTGAAAATGTTAAAATCTGTGCTAAATGCCATTCCATGCCACAAGTGCAAAAACATGTTTTGGGCAGAATGTGAAAAACGGCAGCTGTACTGTTCATGAGGTGGTGTGAGAAAATGGCTACATTGAAAATTTGGTGGCAAAATATTGTAAATTACCAAAGTTATGCGCATGCATAGAAACATTTCAATGAACACATGTAACTCGGGCATTTTTAGGATTTTTTTCACCAAATTTTCAACCTGGGTTTTTTGAGACCACACCTCATAAACACTAGTGGTGAATTTTTGTTATTCAGGCCCAAAAGTGATTTCATGCAGTGACCATGAAATCACATTCTGGACTCGAATAACGAAAGACAGTCACAATGTTCATGAGTTGGGGTCCCCAAAAAGCCATGTTGAAAATTTGTTGCAAAAAGTCCAAAAAATATAAACGTTATCAGCATAAGTTCAAAACACGATTGGAGTACATTATATGGCACTTACCTTGATTCCTCAGTTCGCGATTTGGCTTTGAAGAGTGCAGACATGTCCCGGTCCACAGAAGATGACAGCAAATGACCTCCGGTGGTAAGTACAGGGCAAGTGCAGAAATTTTAAGTACATCAAGCACATAAACAAGGTGCAGGTGGGAGACCTAATCCAATCTACAAAGGATCAAAGGATACCAGAACGAGGGGGCACAATATGAAATTGGGAGGGGAGATGAAGAGGTAATGTGTAGAAGTTTTTCTACACAGAGAGGGTGGTGAACACTTGGAATAGTCTGCCAGAAGAAGTGGTAGGGGCAAGCACAGTGGAGGGGTTTGAATATGCCTGGGACAAACACAGGGGAACCTTGGGCAGGAAGGGAGTGATGAAAAGCCATTGACCACTTAGGGTGAGTAGATGCATACCTGTATAGGGCCTACAGGCAGACTGGATGGGCCTAGCGGTCCTTATCTGCTGACAATTTCTATGTGTCTATGGCTCTATGTTTCTATGTTTAAGGGGGGGAGTGTGGGGTGGTGGGTGCTCAGTGGGAGGCTCGGGATGGGGGAGGGGATGGTAGAGATGAAGAGAGACCATTTTCGTTTTCTCAGGAAAAAAAGATATTGGAGGACTGTTTTCTTTTTTACAGGTTTTAAAGAAACAAAGCAAATAACTGAGTGAATCCCTTTTCAAAGTCTATTTATCTTATATAATGTTGGGGCTGGTAATGTGAAAGTTCCACAGTGACAAAGTATAGCCAGACACACACGCTATGTTCCAGAATAATCCAGTTTCTTTGTTTTTCAAATGAGATTCTCTGGTGTCCAACGTTTCACCTGTAGGGCTTCCTCAGGGGGAGAGAATCTATGTATAAACATAATAATTATTAATATTCAGAATTTCCTACCTTACCTTACAATTACAATGTTTAGACATATTTTCTTATATCACTCCTCTATGTGATTAATTTACCATAAATTTCCTTTACTTCACCTTGTAACAAACAATATTATGGCTATCAGTATGGAAAGAATACTGGCCCTGACTTGGGATACACCAGAGCTATCATTCTACAAAATGTTAATGTCAGATTGTTCACGCACACTTATTTTCTTTATATTTACAACGTTCTGATGTCTCGCATCACCATGTTCCTGCAGCACTAGATCCCTTTATCATGTGGCCTTATGCATTAACATATAGAAAGTTATATTCACTTCCTAGTAGTGTCACTGTAATTTGTGTCCTGTCCGTTTTTCTCACTTGAACACAGTTTGCCCTGATATAACAAAAAGTATTCCTATAACCTGGTAACACTGCTATTAAGTGCTCTCTCTTCCGTGCATTCTACTATCCCTGTATCAATGTTCATGTTTTCATACTGCTCTCACTATAATAGGAGACGACAGCAGCAGTTTCTTCCATAGTAATACTGTTTGCTTTATTTCTTTATATTCATATTGCCACATCACGTATCATTACATTTATATTTCATCTCGGCTGGCCATCTTAGGCTTCCTAAGCAGACCCTGGTATCAGCGCTACACAGTTCTGACAATGGTAGTGTTCTACAAATTCATCTTAAAATGTCTATGGTATTACTCTTCTTTACATTCTGAGGCATTTAAAACAGTTAAAACATTACTTATAACCTGTATTAAAGTCACCATCCATATAGTTATTCCCATCATATTCTTTACATGCCTGTTACTGTAATAGTATCTATTGCATGGCTTTGCTTTATCCTGTCCTTGCAAAATGACAACAGTTCTGGCAATGCTCCTAGGCTGCATGTATTTATCACATTATCCAGCTGTCAGCATTCTGTTGTTATTTGTATAGTTCACTTTGTTTTAACTGTTAGACATTTCTAAGGAATGCTCAATGCAGTTTACCCTTGCTTTATAACACTTTTCACCTCTTAGTATGTTGTGTTTTTCTTTTCTTACTTCCGTTTTTCTTAAAACTGTTTTCTTGCCTCTAAAAATATATAATTAAAAAGTCGAATCTCTGTCTCCATATTTAAAGTATCATAACTTTGCTCTGCTCTATCTCACAAGTGAGGGAGTACTCACCAAAGTGTGCAGTGTCATTATCGTGGCAGCTGCTCCACTGGCAGTCTTCTACAAATAATATCTTGGTTTACTCCTTCAGTAGCTACCATTTACAAGTTTAGAAAGTTGTGTAGCATTCTAATGCATTGCATGCTATTCGTGTACTCAGACAGTCTCTTGATACTATTTGTGATTTTTGAAGAAAAACATATTTCGGGACACTGGGAGTGGGCTCCCTAGTGTCCCACACTGCCTGGGGGGGGGTATATATCTCGGAACACTGGGTGTGGGCTCCCCAGTATCCCACACTGGTGGGGGGGGCTTCTAGTGCCGACACAGGGATTGGACTCCCTGATGTCAGCAACTGCACACTACGTCGGAGACTGTTTTCTTTTTTTACAGGTTAAAATTTAATACATATTTCAGGACATTAGGAGAGGGTTCCCCAGTATCCCACACTGCTGGGGGGATACATATCTCGGGACACTGGATGTGGGCTCCCCAGTGTCCCACACTGGTGGGGGGGCTTCTAGTGCCGATACAGGGATTGGGCACTCTGATATCAGAAAATCAATATTGGCATGCCTTGGCCCTCTTCCCCTTAGAGGCAGTTAAACGAGCAAACAGTACCTGTATTAGATAAACACCAAGAGGTGTTTATCAAAACGGGGGCTGAGGAATTAGATTCTGGGGTCATTTTGGCCCCCAAATAGTTTTAATTTTTTCTGTGGACGTACAGTATGTGCTGCAAATTGTGACAGTTGTTTCATGAAACATCCTTCCTTGTTTTCTTTTTTTTAAATTCTTTATTTTTTATTGTTTTTTATATAGTTTATATATATATATATATATATATATATATATAGTGTATATATATATATATATATATATATATATATATGGACAGCAGGACTACATCTATACAGTATTGCTCTTTTGTCTTACAATACATAGAGTGTTCTTCAGGTTGGCAGTTCATGTTTCTACAACATCATTTTGTTATATATCAAATGACACTAGATCAAAATTCATATCCTACAAAAATTGGTCACTTTCAAATAGCTCTATCAGGGAACAAATGTTTCATCCAGAGGAGAGATATAAAAAACCCATGGCCTCCACTGGAGCTCAAATTGTGACCTCCTTCCAGCTCTAGAAGCTACTATTCTCTCTAGATAGTATATCTCAGTCATCAATGAATGCCAATTAGAGAGGGTGGGTACTTTAGCCGTTCACCATAGGTGAGTTATAACCTTTTTAGCTGCTGACAGGTACAGGTATAACTTATTTCTACTTGGTGGAACTTTTCCGTCTTCCCCAATATAAAGCAGAATCATCTGATTAGATAATTTAATTTCTGGTCCCACGATATTTTGTATGCTCTTTTCTATATCTAACCAATATTAGGTAACTTTTTGGACAAGCATGAAAAATATGTGTTATATTTGCCATTTTTTCTCCACATTCTCTCCAACAAAGGCCATGCCCCATAGATACAAATTTAGCAATTTTGTCAGGGGTATAAAAATATCTACTACGACATTTCCATATATATTCTGACCAGTATGATGACTGTGATACTGTCATCAAGTGAGGAATAGGTTCCAACCATTTCTCATAAGTTATCTGAGTCCCAAATTCTCTATTCCATCTCCCTAAGATATCCTCAGTGGATTCCTTCCAAAAATCTCTTATTGTTTTATATATTTGTCCAATTAAATGAATTTGTTCCCTGTCTTCTATAGCGTCCCTAAAAAGGGACATCAACATAGGTATGAGAGAGGGCAGAGTATTTAATGCTAATTCTTTCTGTATAAATGTTCAAATCTGTAAATATCTATAACGATGTGTATGGGGGAGTTGATATTTTGTCTGTAGTGTGGCAAAAGGCAGTACCCCATTTATATCCAGGTATCGATATAACAAAAGCAGCCCTTTTTTCTGCCATTCTTGATGGACCCGAACAGCACCCATCTCCAAAGGTACACTTTCTGTACCTATTAGTTTAAAATAACCAAAAACTTCAGTTAATGTAGTAGACGCCCTTATCTCATACCAAGCCTTTAATGTATAACGGGTTCCAAATGTAAAGTTTTGTAACCGTGGATAAGAATTTTGGAGGCAAATATAATAGGGATAATGTTTACAAAATCGTTTAGTATAAATTCAATAAATTTCCATGGTTTCTGTACCTGAAGATTCAGCCATATCATCACTATTTTACATGTTACTGCCTTATGGTAATCTCTAAGGTTTGGAAGATTACAACCCACCTTTGCCACTGGTAACTGTAACAGAGACCATCTGACCCTTGGCTGTTGCCCAGCCCATACAAACCTCAAAAAAATTCTAGTCCAGGATGCAAAGTAGGATTGTGATAGAATAATCGGTAAAGTCTGGAAATAATATAATATCTTAGGAAATATGGTCATCTGAATAGCTTGTATTCGAGCTGAAAAAGATAATACCTGATGTGTCCAGTTCCCAACTAAATTCTCTATCTCTATCTCTATCAATAGAGCCTCTAAATTAAACAGTTCCAAATGTTCCAGTTTCTGGGAAATATTTACACCCAAATATTTAATCTTATTATTTCTCCATTTCAGAGGGATCTGGTTCTTCAGAGACTGAGAAATTTAAAGATAATAACTCTGTTTTTTGTATATTTATTTTGTATCTGGCTATTTCTGAAAACTTATCTATCACTTATAAAGTAGCAGAAATGGACTTTTCAGGTTCTAGGAGTGTTAATAATATGTCATCTGCATATAACGATATAGTAAAATCCCTCCCTCCTAAAGGGCCCCCCTGAATATTAGGATGTTGCCTTATGGCTTCAGCCAATGGCTCAATGTATATAGCAAACAGTAAGGGGGAAAGTGGGCAGCCCTGCCTAGTTCCCCTTCCCAGCTGTATCATTGAAGATAACTGTCCATTCACTTTAACATATGCCTTCGGAGAGTTATAAATTCTCTGTATCAGGCAAGAGAATTCCCCAAGAAATCCAAACTTGCGTAAAGTTTCCCATAAAAAGGCCAACTGCCGCGATCAAAAGCTTTGTCTGCATCAAGGCTGAGCAACACTGCCTGTATCTATCTCTGATTTAAGTGGTCCAACAAATGGATCGTTCTACGTATATTATCTGTGGTTTCTCTGGCTCGAATGAACCCAGATTGATTTGAATTAATCAAATAGGGTAACAATTCCTCTAATCTATGTGCCCATATGGACATAAATAACTTGTAGTCCATGTTTAATATGGATATTGGCCTCTATGAAGTAGTTAATTCTGCTGGTTTGCCTACTTTTAAGATAGGTGAAATATTAGTGTAATCCCATGATGGAGGAGGAGGACTGTCCTGTTGAATTTCTAAAAAGACAATTAATAGTGAAGGAGTCAGTTGTTTACTAAAAGTCCTGTACCACTTGGATGGAAATCCGTCTGGGCCAGGGGTTTTTAATGATTTACTTTCTTTTATGGAACATCTGACTTCCTCTGATCTGATAGGGGCTTTTAATCTGATTTCCATTTCCTTAGTTAGCTTTCTTAATGTAAGGGGGGAAAAAATTCCTCGATTTTGTTAAATTCTGGACCTTGTGGTTTCTCATATAGCTGCCTATAATATTTCTGGAACAGTTGCAGTATCTGCTGTGGGTTAAAATTTCTTGTTTTTCTCTCTAGATCCACTAAATGTGTTACGATTGTGGCTGCCCTATGTCTCCTAAGCCTCCAGGCTAAATTTATCGCCCCTTTTGGCCCTCCCTCATACCTATATGTTTTTAAGTAAAATAGTGCCTGTTGTGTTTTTTGTCCAAAAGTTTCTGGAGCTCAGCCTTTGTCTGATTAATCTGGACTTGGGCCTCCGTGGTAATAGGGATAAATTTTGTTTGTATTTCCCTTAATTTGTCATGTAATTCACCATATCTTGTTTCCCAATATCTCTTCTCGTATGCTGAATACGCAATTATCTCCCTCCTGATCACAACCTTCACAGTATCCCAAACTATTGTACTGGATGTCTCCTGGGACGAATTTTCTGCAATAACCTGAGCTATTTTTGAGTTAAGGCTGTCCCTAAAAGCTTTATCCTTTAAAAAAGATGTATTCAAGCGCCACCCAGTGGATTTCTTTGGTATTTTAAAATCTAGTCTCAAAAATAGGGGAGAATGATCAGAAAGAAATCTAGGTCCTATAGTTAAATCTTGTAAACAGTCCAAATGTTCTTTTGAAATGAAAAAGTAGTCCAATCTTGAGTAGGAATTGTGTCTAGGGGAGAAAAACGTATATCTCCCCGGAAGAGGATAAAAATGTCTCCATAAATCGATTTGACCCAATGCCCTAAGTTGAGAAATAAATAATCTTTGAGTTGATGTTAGTCTATATTTGGAAGGTGCAGAGGAGTCCAACTGAGGTGTCAAAGTTAAATTGATATCTCCCTCTATAATAAGGCAGCCGTGCATTATGTCTAGGAGCTTTGCAAAAAATCTTTTAAAAAGACAAACAGATGTAAGAGGGGAAAATACACGTTCACTAATGTGACCTTTGTCCTATAAAGGGTACCTTTTAAGATTACATACCTTCCCTCTGGGTCTACGCACTGTGTTTCTAAATGAAAAGGAGAGGTCCTAGGTATTAAAATGACTACTCCTCATCATTTCCCTTTAGGAAATGACGACGCATATATCCAAAACCTACCCTCCCCAATTCAATTTTGCATGCTTGGTATCTGTTAAGTGTGTTTCCTGGAGATAAAAAAAATCACTGGGGTGTTTCCTGATATATTGGAACAGTCTGGCCCTCTTAATGGGATTGTTAAGCCCATTTATATTAAGCGAGAGTGCTTTTACTATCTGAGTAGCCATCTTATTTCCTTATGGAAACATATTCTCTATTCTCTCCTGTTGTCCCAATCTTAATAATCCCATTCCTGAAGGATCACCATACTAATGTTCCCCTCAGAGCCATCTTTCTGAATGTCACTTTTTTTGAAACATTTTATGCCTTTCCCATCAAGATTATTCTTAAACATCTCCTGCTGCGATCTTATCAAACCTTTTGAAATCTGAAGCAAATTGTCAGTATATGTCTAACCTTTGTCTTGATAACTATGTACATACACTGTATTCCAAATAAAATTGACTTCCAAGGTAGGGGAGCTTCCTTCCGCTACCTCGGGGTTTGGCTCGACCGTCAACTGTCCTTCTTCAACCACATTGATGCCATCATAAAAAAATGTGCCGCAAGCTCAGAGCCCTTTACAGGAACCACAACTGCCTCCCCTGTGCCTCCTGATAGTCTGGGGTCACCGGATGATATCTGGTAACACTAAATGCCCAGGCCTCCTTGGGATATACTGCTCCCCAAATAAAAAAAGGAAAAGAAATATGCAGACAAGCTAAATAAAAATCCAAATGTTAACTCAAAATATTCTGCCTGTCTGTCTTTGATTTGAAATGGGCTTCCCTGTAATGTCTGGAGATGCTTCCTCCGCCCCCCACAAAGTAAATTGTTTATTTTATGATTAACTAAATTCTGTATTATTCAACTAGGGCAACTTTTCTCAGGCCCTTATATCAGGTTAACCCTGAAAACAAATCAAGCAGAGCACAATAATCTGCTCTTTAAAGTTATATCCGTTGCCTCCTTCAAAGTGATCGTCAGGGCCAGTTCAAACAGCCAGATCAAATGTTTTACTTGTTTCTTTGTTATGGCAAGTTCTCTGCAGGTACACTTATTAAGCGTTTTTTTCTCTGTCCAACCTCCTATGAGAGAGTTGTCGTCTAATAAAGATCCTAGTTCAGACAACTGAATTCCCAGTCCCTCTCATCAGACATAAGCTTTCAAATACCTCTAATCAGAGGACCATCAAGGAATCACAAGCCAAGCTTCAGCTTCTATCAGTCAGGTTCTTCCCCTTGCCAATCGGCGAAAAGTTGCCAGACAATTAGAAACGTTCCCCTTCTTTGTTACTTCTCCGCCATTCCATGTTCTGCCCAAATTCACCATATGCCAGCGCGGTGGGTCAGTTTTCTGAAATCCTAACATGGATTTTGTTTTTATTTGAATTCCTGCTTTAAGGAGCTCTTCTCTGGCCTCCTCTGCAGTGTGAAATTCCTTCCTTCCCGATGGAAGTTGCACCACAAGTCTGGCTGGGTATGGTGTTGTGAATCTAATGGCTGCCTCCTTCAAAGCTGGTAAGATGTCTGCATAGGCTCTGCATTCCAGTCCGGATTCAGGAAGGGCCATTCCACAACCTCCTCCCTGGTTAGGTTCATGGATTCTATCCTCTCAGGCATGGACAAAGGGTTGATCACCTCGGCCATTTTCATAGACCTTGCCAAAGCTTTTGATATGGTCTCCCACCCTCTGCTACTTCAATGTCTCTTGGAAGCGGGCCTAGCTGGCTCAGCTACCAATTGGTTCAAAGCCTACCTCGCTAACAGAACTCAATCAGTTAGAATCGCTGACGTCACCTCTTCACCACTTTCTATAGCCACCGGAGTTCCCCAGGGATCAGTACTTGGCTCTATCCTGTTCTCCATCTTTTTAAATAACCTCCCTCTGGTGTGCTCATCCATGTCCATTCAAATGTACGCAGACAATACTGTCCCTTTTGCCTCGGGCTCCTCCCCAGAAGTGGTAACAGCCAAATTCCAGGCTGACTTCAACAAGGTATAGTTATGGTATAGCTCTCACCAGCTCTCTTTCAATGCGAACAAAACTACCGCCATGACCTTCAGCACTTGGCAACATCTAACCAGGCTTCCTTCTCTCCCTACCTTCCACACCCTTGACGGGACAGTACTGGAGGACGTCGCTTCCTTCCACTACTTCAGGGTTTGGCTCAACTGTCACCTGTCCTTCTCCGACCACATTGATGCCATCATAAAAAAACTGCACCCCAAGCTCGGAGCCCTTTACAGGAACCGCAACTGCCTCCCTCTTATGGCCAGGCATGAGCTAGTGCATAAGATGATCCTCCCCTCTTTTGACTACTGCAACATAGTATACAGTGCCGCTCCCAAATCTACCTTATCCAGACTGGACTCACTTTTCCATGCCTTCTGTTGCTTTGCCCTCAATGCCACCCCCAGCACCCATCACTGCAACCTCTACCATGCCCTCGCACTCCCTTCCCTCAAAAACTGTCACCTTCAGTACTGTGCTAAATTCATAGCCAAATTCTGGCATGACGCCCTGCCCTCATACCTTTCTACCTTACTTACCCCAGCTCCCTCCACTTCTCATGCTCTCAGATCCCTCGATGATCGGAAGCTTCAAATCCCTAGGTGGAAAACCACTACTGGTCAATCTGCCTTCTCCTACCACTTCCCCAAACTCTGGAATGAACTTCCTCCCCAAATTCACCACTCCTCCTCTACCCACTCCTTGTCTTCAGCACTAGCAAACTACCTCTCGGTAAATTGCTGCTGCACTTAAAACACAAGGTGTCCCCTTTGTCCCCCCCCCCAACTGCCTGACCAGTGGCACCTAGCTTACACTATGGAAGCCGGCTTATCTGTACCAACTTCAGCACTTCTAGTACACAGGATTTACCCTGTCCTAAACACTCCTTGATACTGCCTGATCCTCACATTTCTCCACTCAGTGTCACACCTCATCTATCCAATACTATACCATTCTGAAATATAATCTATGCCTGCCTACTGTTGTTGTTGAACTGTACTGTTTGTCTTGTCCCTAGCCCAACACACAATTGTATCCTGCAACTGCATAACTGAATCTTTCTCTGTAAACTGTTCAACTGAATCTGGCTACTGTATTGCTGTAATTGTGCTCAGCTATGTTCTACTGTTGTTCCTCGCATATTTAACTCTTGATAACCTGCGAGTTATCTCTCACTGTACCCTCACCCCCCAGGCTGCACCGGGAGACAAGCATCTTTTTGCTCAGTGTGCCATCCTGGTGAAACAATTTCAATAAATAAATAAAAATAAAGATTACACATAGTTTGTGGAGCGTAATCGTTATCAACATAAAAGCGAGTTTGTTCGTAAAAGACCCTGCCCTTTCACCATGCTGCTGTTAATACTGTCTCCTTGACTGTGTAGCTAAGAAAGCGCATAATAATAGATCAAGGCCTGGCATTTGGATCTGCAGGGCCTGGATCCAGTGCACGGTGAACTCTCTCTAATGATAATTGAATATCTGAGGGAAATTCAAGACCTTTTTTGAGCAAAGCAATAGTAAACTCAGTAATGTCCTGACCTTCTGAGCCTTCAGGAAAGCAATATAATCTTAGGTTCTTTCTGCATGCTCTATTTTCCTTATCTTCTTGTTTTTCTTGCAGTTGTATACATTGATCTTGTAAGAGTTGAATTGTATTCTCCATGTCATCTACTCTGTTCTCTACTGCTGTTATCTGTCTCTCCGATGCATCAGCTCATTGCTCCAGGCTCTCTATGTCTCTGCGAAGCTCTCCGTAAAGATCTTTAATTTCTGCACAAAACGATAGTAGCTCCTTGTATATAATATCTAACTTTATGCGTTTGTTTCTCGCTTTATTATTTGGTATGATTGTCTGGTCCCGCTGTTCTGCTGGCGCTTGAGAGTTTTCCAAGTCAGAGGGATCCTGGGCTGACATTTCTGCTCGATTTTATTCTGCTCACTGCTGCCCGTAGTTGTTCAATTTCTTTTGTTTTTCTTCTTTACAATACTTCTTTTGTATGTTCCCGATATCTAGATCTTGTTTTTTTTTAAGTTGTTTGTTGTTAAAGGCGTCAAATCGGGGAGATTAGCAAGGGGTGTAGCAGAGCTCTGCTTTTACACCGCCATGCTGCTTGGAAGCCCAACCGGAAGTCCCATCCTTCCTTGTTTTCAAGAAACAATGGGAATTTGCTACAATTTGCCTCACAAACTCCCCCTTGTTTCATGAAACAACTGCTGCAGTTTGTGGCACAAATACATGCGCGGACAAAATTAACACATTTCTAGGCATGCATTTTTGGGGGCAAACTGAACCCAGAATCTGATTCCTTGGGCCCTGATTAGGTAAACGCAACTGTTAGTGTTTACCAACTGCAAGTATTTCTTGAAATATTTAAATTTGTTTGCCTCACTAACTGAAAACAAGATGGTGGAATCTTGACACTACTTTCCACATTTGCTACAATAAAAAATGCTTTCACGGCAGTAAAACAATTGTTTTGCACAGCACATCTAATTTTCCCCATTGGAAATAATGAGAAAATTGAAACTTTAATAACTTTTAAGTGGATTAATATTTTTTCGCCAAACCTTCAAAAGGCACAACTTGCCCCAATAATATCTATGTATATGAGTTTCCGTTATCTCTGACTTTTTTATTTTAGAATGTATTTACCCTGGATATTGCCAATGGGGGTCCTGATTCTACCCATTAGTACAGCAGGGAGGGGCTGATGCGCAGGAGGGTCATGTGGCTCATTCAAGGTCACACAATGAGCCAGCGGCTGTGCTGGGATTTGGAATTTTGGTTTCATTTTTCACACTGCAGTGCTCTGTCTGCTAAACCACAACTTCTTTATTGTCAGCGTGCGACTGAGAGAGAGAGAGAGACTGCTTCCCCTCTACCCTCTCTGCTTTCCCTGAGCTTTTGCTGGCCTCCTTAAAAATGTTTTGTACATTCTGTTTTTGTCCCTACTGTCTGGCCTGCTGCCATACATGCCTGGCAACCACCTAGCCCTTTCACATTTACCTGTAGCTTTCCTTCCCCGATGCTTGCCCCCGTGATGGATCAGAGGATGGTTGAGACTCCTCCAAAGAATTCCTGTTGTGTTAAGAGGCAACATGAGGCTATGTAGGGCTGTCATCCTATTTAGCTAGGGAATTTTTCATTGTTCTCCCCAGCTCCATTCCACTAGGATGCCAGCACTCAAGTGGCTCATGACATGCACATATACAAGCATGCCAGCGTCATGCCAGGCTGCCATTCTCCCTCTAGAATCTCACCTTTTTTTTTTTTTTTTTTATTCTTTGGCAAGCAGGTAAGGCCCACTAGGCACAAGTGCCTGTTTTCAGGGGCAACGCGAGAGCACTGGGAAGGTTAAGTGACTTGCTTAGAGTCAAACAGTATGCAAGTGTAGGCTGTGGGAATCAAACCCAGGTCTGGATGCACCAAGCTCATTCACAGCTCATTACTCTAACCTCTAGGCTATACTGCCAGCCCCAAATTCCTTACCGGTGCAGTCATTTAGGTCCCAAGTGGCTGAGGTGCATATCCTTGGTAAGAAGATACCAGCAATAGTCCAATGGGCTACTAGTGATTTGCTCAGCTCTAATGATAGAGATCAAGTTACATTTAACATATTAGGACTGATTGGTATGTGGCAGTTTCTTGCACCATTATTTGGAGACCTGAGTTCTCGGGAGGACCCAGCTTTCTTGTGTTATATATATCACAGTTTTCTCTCTCCATGTCTCCTGTCTCCTTACTCCATCCTCAGCCAGTGACTACCATTGGGGCAGTGGTCCTTGTGATCTGGCTACCTTCCCAAATCTCTGCAGCTCTAAACAACTCATGAACAACCCTCTCCATGACATGACCTGCCTACTGGAGTAGGATTACCTGTTTGTGTGGGTGTGCAGGGCAGCTGAGGATGATGCAAGCCCAGTGACATTTGAGGAGGGCAAGCATGCTTTCATTAACCATGCCTAGGGCTTCCTCCTTTTAATCCTAATCTTCACCCTCCACCCTCTGTGAAGCTAGCTTGCTGCTACCTGGCCTGTGTAGGGTGGGGGCAATGCTGCATAGTTACTCACAGTGTAACAGCTACCTTACCTTCCCACCTCAGGAAGCCCTCAAGTAGCAAGATTGGAACTCTTCATTCCCCATGGGAGACTAGGAGTGTTGCCTCTGCAGCACTCCTAGTCTCCACCATCACAGGGCATTGCATTTGGGTCTGAGTCTTGAACCGGGTCTCCCACATGCAAGTGCGAAGCACTATTCTCAGCACTAAATGACCAGCCACAGCTGTCTAGGCCACATGTTGACAAGATCTTATGTGTGATGGTCCCCTCCCCTTCCCGAGATTCAGTTGCACAGTGCTTTGGTAGTCCTGTGGCATCCCCCTGTTGGCTCCATCCCTGTCATAGTATTCATATACCCCCATCTGGCACACAACTCAACTTAGCAAAGCCTTTAAAGGTCTTTTTTTCACTCTCGCTATTTTTTAATTCCTTTAGCATGCCGTATGGTCCACACTTTGATCCAACATGACAGTCAATACAGTCTGAGTGTGCAAAGGTCATGGTAGTTTGAGTGACTGGTGGGTGAGCACTGGTGAACGTTCAAAGCTGCTGGCAACAAGGCTAATCTAAAGTTGACAGTTGTGTACAAACAAAATAGATCAGAGAACATGCCAGCCATTTGTTTTTTACTCTAAGGCCTTCCCCATCCTAATTTCCAGTACTCTCCAACCATTTCAGTAGGCATCTTTTTAAATATTAGATTGTATCTTATTTAAATTTAATTCATTTCCTACTTTACTTCCTCTCCTTTCCTTATGCCAATGGCACTAGTTCAGCTCAGCCTCCGATAATGGGGGCTGAGCTGAGTTGGCAGTTTAGGGAACTAGCAGTTTAGGTATAAAGAAAGGAAAGGAAGTGAAGTAGGAAATAAATACATTACATATTATTTTAAAAAGATGTGATGCCTGCTGGACAGACTGGAAAAGGTAAGAATGAGGGTCAGGCTTTAGAGCAAAAACAAACAGCAGTAACACCACCCCATTCTTAGTGTTTGTAGGACAATGTTCCTGCCTAGCCCCCTTGGGAAAAGGAACCTTCCAAACCAAGCTGTGCTCAGGTGGCACTCCTGTCTGCTTCCCTCAACAGAGGGGGCATCCTACACCAAGCTATACTTGGCAAGATCCTGTCCCCCACCCAAGAGAGGAGGGATATCCTTTACTGACTTGTGTTTGGCCAGCAATCCTGTCTGCTCCCCCTTGATAGAGGGGTGGCATCCCTCAATAAGCCGCACATGGCTGGTAATGCTGTCTGCCTCCCTTGGTAGTTGGGGTATCCATTACCAAGCTGCACTCAGCCAGTGATCCTGCCTCCCTTTCTTGGGGCTGACATCATTTACAGTGTTGTGCTGGGGCAGCACTCTCTGCGCCCCTTGATGTGGGGGGGGGCATCCTTTACTAAGACAAGAAAAAGCTTCAAAATTACATATATTGCTGCTTTAAATATCCTCAGGATTTGAACCCATGGTTTCCTCAGTGTTCTTCGAGAGATGGAGGAGAACAGCTTTGCTAACTGTTCATTTATTACCTTTTCCCAAAAATAATTGAGGTTCCCTCCCTTTTTATGCCATTTTAGGCTGACAGCAGAAAGGATAATTAGAACTGTAATAAAATCCTCATTGAGACTAAATGAGATAAGTATTATTTTATATTTAACCTACCCTTTCTGTCCTATTTTCCCCCTAAAGAACTATGGATCCTTTGTGACCCCATCACTATTCTTTCTTCACAGGTCCAACTGCACATCACCCCGACACCTCCATCCTATGATCTCTAGGGCTTAGCTAATGGATCCCTGATTTATTATCTATGTTAGGTGAGTAAGCTATAAAAGTACAGCTTTGCCTGTTACACCCTGTTGACTTTAATTTCTTCAGTGCCAACACCGTGGCCCAACCGCACAGTGTTTTTTAATGCCAACACCAGAAGGTAATCTTTGCTGTTACCATTTACTTTTTAAATGCTGACACCACACTCCTATCTCTGGTTTTAGCTTTTAAATTTTCAATGCAGACACCAAAAGCCCAACTCGGATGTTGCCTATTTTATGGCTGTGGGTGGAGTGTACAACCATTTTGCTATCTGTAGCTTGAAAATGGAGTTTCGTGGAACACATTTTTTTGACATTTCAATGTATCCTTCCACATCTACCAATCACAATGACAACTCAAATAAAATAATCCCTTCTTTCTGTTTAGAATGTTGGAGACATAACTCCAAGCTGCTTATCAGATGGCCATTAGGAAACTGAAACAGCTTGTCAAATATTGGTTGCCTATTAAACTGGAGATTTGTTTATCTCTTTCAAACTGCAACAGCTTGCACATTTAAATGATTAGCATTTAAACATTTTTTGCTACTAACTTCAGTTAGGGATGAATATCTTTCAAAAAAGATTCATACCTCATAAATGTTACCCTTTCCCAGCAAATTTTGTTAAGATTTACACTGTTTTTAACCTCTCAAGACCTAGCTGATAAAATGCCAGGTCTTCAGACTAAATACATAAATGTATTTTTGACAGAAAGGGCTTCAGCTTGCTTTCCAAACACAACAGATAAGAGCTACTGAGATCTCTGATAGTGTGTGTGTGTGTGTTTGGGGGAGGGGTGGAAAAACTGTCAAACTCTGGCAAGGGAGATCTCATCTAATGAATTAACTGCTGACAAACCATGAGTGATGCAGAAGCAAATGACTTGATACCTTTTATTGAACCAACATAGATGCAACAAAAATAACTTATACCATTTATAAAATTCCTGATCAAACAACTGCAAACAGAAGACTGTTTTTTATCATTTTCTAATATGATACACTGAGTATGTATTTACAGAGTTGCTGGATTGGGGCTTTGATAAAATAATAACATTTACTTAACTCATTCAAGATTCCATCAGATGAACAGAAAAAAGTCTTAAAGAATTTGTCTGAAAACTAACAACTATAAGATGCAAAAATAGCATGTATGTGTGTGTGTGTATATATATATATATATATATATATATTTGCAATAAATTTGTTTACATGCATTACTAGTGTCTTTTGAAAGATTGTCTGACTTGAGATTACTAATTCTGAGTATAGCTCATGAAATAATGAGCTTGATATGTGTTATTTCATATAGTCCCTCATTATGCCTTATGCATAGCATGTAAATCCAAATCATTCCAAGGCCATCGTGACATATAATATTAATACTAAGCAGAAAATCAGAACTCTTTTCCTAATAAAAGGCTACTGATATGATAAATAAAGTGCAAAGTCATAAATAAGGAACTAGTGGCTTATGAAAAAATCTACAGGGATTTGATTCTGACTTTGTGGGGAAAACACAGGGAAAATGAGGGTTTCTTACAAAGTAATGGTTATTTGGATCTGGGAGCACTGAATATTTCTTATCCTATATTTTGCATCCTGGATAGGGCAAGAGAGATGCTACATCTCATTAACACAGGGATGTTCATTTACACAGTTGTGCACTGTATTTACTCAGGTTGTCCCAGATTAGATGCAATATCTTGTTTTCAGTGGTGTCATGATTTTATCATTTTGATAATGTATTTATTCAGGCTACCTAGTCCAGGGCCCCCATAATCAAAGGAGATACACAGTGCATCCCAGTGGAAAAGGGAGATGTGCTACACAACTCCAGCAATATGCAGCGGTACGATATTCAGATGTGCGAGATGTGCTGGCCACAAGAGAATGGGCCAGGGCACACATAAATAGTATGCCATTCAAGTCAAGGGGGCAATCCCATGCATATGCCGTGCTGAAGCATATTCAGTGGGAATGTGCCCCTCACAGTCCAGAGCACCACAGCCCACAGTTAGGCCATGAATAGCTGCCCTAACTTGGCCAGCCACCCACCCACAGGCAGGCTGCAGATGTGCACCCAGGTGCACAGCAGTCTGGCACCCCTGGTGGACTAGAGGTACCCCCTTTCCATCCCCAATCTCGCCAACTCAATCCCTGAAGAGCCCCATAGTGTAGGACCCCCCCCAGACCCGATTGCACTAGAAGAAACTATGGTCAAGATCCATAGTGTAAAGGACTCCCATCCACTGCCCCTGTACACAGACACCCTCACTCCCCCCATACCCAACCTGTTGTAAAGACTGGCACTGCCCTCCACACCCTGCCATGTCCAGCCATTGATTGCACTGAACCCGGGCTGGGGTTCTGCACTCTGGAATGACCCAACTGGCTGTACCATGCATTGGGGCACCATGCCAGCTGTGGATCCACCAGTGTATGTAGCTGTGTCTATGTCCCTGACAAACTGAAGAGGGAATTTACATACCTCCAATGCATGCCTTGCCGATACTGTATCTTCCTGCTGTCGTACACCACTGCAAGTCCACACTCTCCCATGTTTCCATGTGTAACATGCCACCCTCTGGACTGCTGAAGTATCCTGAGTGCCATTTGCAGTGTATGCTTCAGGCTATAGATATTTCATACACAGTTCCTCAATTGTACAAATGAATGGGAGGTCAGCTGTAACATGCCTGTTTTGGGACCTGTTTGAGTGGGTACATTATAGGCCATCACCAGCACTGAGCAGTGCAATGGCACCAGGTTGATGGATCATATGCCAGTTGCCTGAGGATTATGGCCACTGGGTGTTATCACCCACACACAGCACATGCCTATGTATAACACATTCCAGCATCCTACTGTGAGTGCTCTGCCACCCATCGAGAGAGTGGTATGATCCTTTACAGAGCCAGTTGTCGCAATGGGATGGGCAGGGGAGGCAAGGAGGGGGGTGTCTGTGCATTGTTGAAGGGGAGCAGGGGCCACTACACTATGGGCATGGACTGTAGGTGTATTCAGGTTCAATTAGGGATGGCATTGGGGTCCCTACAATATGGAACCTATAGAGCCTGGACTCTGGTACGATTGGGGCTGGTGGAATAGGCAGGGGTTGTGCCACTATACCACCAGAGACTTCAGGGTCTGTCCCACATGGGAGCGATTCACATCGGGGCTTGGGGTGAGAGCTGCTCTTGCTCATTCTTCTCCATGCCAACATGCAAATGGGCTGGTAATGAGCATGCATAAGGACCCTTTGCACACTGCATGCTCAATTAGTTCATTTGCATTTCTGGACTGAATATCACATATTGGGCTGCAGTGCATACCCGTATGTGCCACACATTCCCCCTGGAAGGTGTTCAGTCGGGGTCGCCCTGGATACACCTGACTTGGTGGCCGTCTGCACTGCAACTCCCATCCAGGGTCACATTTTCAACAGGAACGATGAAGTCCACCAGGATGAAGTGCAGTGTCACAGGTTTACTGCATGACAAAAGGGATTAACTCCCTTTGAAACTGCATTGTTTGCTGCAGTAATGCTACTGCAGAATTCTGCAGTGTTGTGCTCCATCCTGGTGGGCTTCACTGTATGCACACCCTGTACTGGTGGCACATTCTCTTTGAATAGTGTATCAGTGCCAACTGGCGCACCCTCTTTGTGCACTGCATCTTTCTGCTCATGCATCGATCCAGCACTTAATATATCCTCAGATGTAAAATGTTTTTAGCGAATTCTGATTTTATACAATGCAGCATAATATTGTGTAAATGTAGAGCCCCACTGAAAATAAGATACCATTTCTTCCGTAAACTATCCAGGCTAAATATATAGCAATCAGCAGGCATATTCCAGGAAAACACATTGTAAAAATGTGTAAAAGGAAGACCACATTGAAACTGCCTCTCCACAGATCTGCATTGTGCAATTCATTAGAAATAACTAGTAAAAGCATCCCAAAAGCTCTTTACAGCCATATTGGCTCTGACCAGAGTTTTTTTTAATAGCTAATTGACCAGACTGGCAGCTAATTAAGTCAGACAACGGGTGTCAAAATGCAAGGCTGGTGCAACCACAACATAAAGGAAAGTTTGAATTGTGAAATGTATTTTTGATTTGTGACGGGAAAGTATCTGGTGATCAGTGCATCTGGAAAATTAAAGGAATTACTGATTGTGTGCTCAAGTTATGTATCAGGGACTGCTGCTGTTCAAACAGTACATAGACGCAGAATCCCACTGGAACTGACATGTTGTATCTCGTCTGGGCTGTCATCTGTAAATAAATTACAAAAAACAAACTTTTCCTACAAATGCAGGCCTTAGACCCCTTACAGCCATTGGAGGCAGTACATTTTACTGGCTGTCGCATTGCTGAGAATTGAGGGATCACAGGTTCAAACCACACTAGTCCCAAATACCGTTGCATGACCCTGAGCATGTCCCATGCCCTCCAAGTCCTCCAGTACCTGCAACTGCAGAAATGGGCAGAATCAGGACCTCACTGAACATGAAATGTTACATTTCAACTGGGCTATCCTGACTGAATATGCTATAAACAAAATAAACAAAAACAAAAAAATGAGAGAAAAGAAAAATAATTTGATAGAGTATTGTCAACCCTCACAGCCACTGGAAAAGCTGTGGTCTGCTGGTTACAGTGCTGTTGGAAACTGGGATATAAGTTTAATCCATGCTACAACCAAATAGTCACTATCTGGCCCCAGCTGATTGGGAAGTGAGGGACTCAGGAGGGATCCATGACTACTGGTAGTTCATCCTTGAGGAAGGCAATAATGGCAAGGCAAGTGTTCCTTGATGGAAATCAAAAGAAACAAAGCACTACATCTTGATGGTCTCCTTTTTATTAAGCCTTGTGGAAAGCAGAAACTTAGTATTTGAATGATGTGTGTGTGTGTGTGTGTGTGTGTGTGTGTATACAGTGGCGTGAAAAAGTATTTGCCCCCTTCCTGATTTTCTCTATTATTGCATATTTGTCACACTGGATGTTTTCAGATCTTTAGACAAAATATAATATTAGATAAAGAACCTAAGTGAACAAATAACACTTTTTTTTTTACTTATTTCATTTATTTAATGAAAAAAGTTAACCAACACCAACTGGCACTGTGTGAAAAAGTAATTGCCCCCTAGTTAAATCAACCCAATTAAAGGGATAATTAGAGTCAGCTGATTGAACACAGCCAGGCTTGATTACAGCCAGCCCTGCTCAATATAAACCTCACTTATTTTGGCCCTTACCATCAGAGTCACGTTGCCAGCACAAAGATTCAACAAGCACATTATGCCATGATCAAAGGAAGTTCCTGAAAAGATCAGAAAAAATTTGTTGCCCTCTATCAGTCTGGAAAGGGTTACAAAGCTATTTCTAAGGCTCTGGGACTCCATCAACCACAGTGAGAGCCATAATCTCCAAATGGAGAACACTTGGAACAGTAGTGAACCTTCCCAGGAGTGGGGCCTGCCAAAATTACTCCAAGGCACAGTGTAAAATCATCCAAGAAGTCTCAAAGGATCCTAAAACAACATCCAAAGAACTGCAGGCTTCTCTTGCCTCAGCTAAGGTCAGTGTTCATGACTCCACAATCAGAAAGAGACTGGGCAAAATGGGCTTCATGTGAGAGTAGCAATGGAAACCACTGCTAACCAAGAAGAACATAAATGCTCATCTCTCATTTGCCAAGAAGCACCTGGATGATCCACAAGCCTTTTGGGAAAATGTTCTATGGACAGATGAGTCCAAAGTGGAACTTTTTGGACAACATGGATCCCATAATGTCTCGTGTAAAGCAAACACAGCATTCCACAGTAAGAACACCATACCAACAGTCAAACATGGTGGTGGTAGTGTGATGGTGTGGGGATGCTTTGCTGCCTAAGGACCTGGATGACTTGCCATAATTAAAGGAACCATGAATTCTGCTCTGTACCGGAAAATTCTTAAGGAGAATGTCCAGTCATCCTTCCGTCAGCTGAAGCTGAAGCGTAGTTGGTCATGCAGCAAGACAATGATCCAAAACACAAAAGCAAGTCCACATCAGAATGGCTAAAAAGAAGTAAAATTAAAGTTTTGGAGTGGCCTAGTCAAAGTCCAGACTTAAACCCAATAGAGATGCTGTGGCAGGACCTGAAACGAGCAGTTCATGCTCGAAAACCTACCAAATGTTACTGAATTAAAGCAGTTCTGCAGAGGAAGAGTGGGTTAAAATTCCTCCACAGCGATGTGAAAGACTGATATTGAATTATAGGAAGTGTTTGGTCGCAGTCATTGCAGCTAAATGTGGCATAACCAGTTATTAAGTGTGAGAGGCAATTACTTTTCACACAGTGCCAGTTGGTGTTGGTTAACTTTTTCATTAAATAAGTGAAATTAAAAAAAAAACAAGTGTTATTTGTTCACTCAGGTTCCTTTATCTAATATTACATTTTCTCTAAAGACCTGAAAACATCCAGTGTGACAAATATGCAATAATAGAGAAAATCAGGAAGGGGCAAATACTTTTCACGCACTGTGTATATATATATATATATATATATATATATATATGTATATATGTAGATATATATCACACGTGTGAGCTGTGAGGCATGAGGTTGCAAGTTGAGTGTGTTCAACCACCCAAGGTATGCATATAGCGAGCACCACTGTATGTCTTATAGTCAATTATCTGTCTTACAAAATAGCAAAATTGGCAAGAGACTGAAGGCCTAGTTTTCTTATGCCCCTGGGAAGTGCATTAAAGTCCGATGATGCACACCCTGGAGGTGCTTATTACAGTTATAAAACAGCTCAAAGTAGGCTTTTTAAGGGAGGAAAATGAGAATCAGCACCTGGCAGTGTCTTTATAGAGATTTAATGCATGGTCAGGTGATGTTTTTTGGCTAATTAAATTTCTAGATTTTTTCTTGCCGTTTATATATATATATATATATATATATATATATATATATATATATACACACACACACACACACACACACACACACACACACATCTGGATGAACATCATGGACTGAACCTCTGAGGTTATCTCGTTCAGGGTCACTAACAATATGTGGCACTTAGTGTCTCTGGAGGATTAGATCCTGGCTCTTGTGGTTCATTGCAGTGTAGTGATCTATCCACTTTGTCATAATGCGCAGAAGTGACCACCAGTGGCTATTCCACAATTCTAAAGTTTCCCATTTTCTCACTAAACTTTCAGTATTCTTTGTAACTGCCATTTTAAAAGGGCACCAACCAAAATTAGGTGCATGCTTGTGGTGCTGGAATGGAATACAGGAGTGGGGAAGCATAGCTCAGCAAAGTACATCACAGAAGACAGAAAGCCATTGCACATAGCCTCAGACGCATAAATGTAGCTGGGTACCAAGACTGCACTAACAATTTCTATATAGTTCCAATGAAGGTTATATGTATGTATGTATGAATACAGCATGAGATGATATACCGTACACCACACCAAGAAGCAAAATACAAAAAAACAACCCCAAAAGAACCCAATAAGGTGCAAGGTCCACATCCACTGGATACCCTAAAATGCAAGCCAGGTACCCTGGCACTTCACTCTCTTTAGCTTAGTCAGTGGCCTTGTACTTCTTTGTGTGGCTGTATAGCACCTTTTCTTATGTTACTACATTAATTTGACAGCATTTCAACTTTGTATCAAGTCTTACTGCAGCGTTTGTTCTCAGCTATGGCTCTATGCCTGTGTGTAGCATCTTTCTGCATTTTCCCTTTTAAGACTGCCCCTTCCCCCATCACCACCACCACCAGCCAGCAGCTAGTGGCCACCACTATGCCCATTGCTTGCAAAAGTTTGCATTTTGGGGCTGATCCACTGGAATGGGAGTAGTGAATTGCATTGCCACTTGCAATAGCGGGGATCATATCTAATTCCTGTCTGGTAGGGTACTGAACTGTAAAGGAGGCAGTATAGTGCAGTGGTTTAAGGCTCTGAGCTGCAAATCTGGGTACATCCAGAAGACCAGACCTGGGTTTGAATCCCACAGCTTCCACTTGCATACTGTGTGACCCTGAGCAAGTCACTTAACTTCCCTGTGCTCCCAGGTTGTGCCTGTAAAAAAGCTTTCAGCTTAGTGTGTCTCACCTGGTTAAATAACTAAACAAAAAAAAAGTAAAATATTTACACCTGTTGCACTACTATCAATCTTTCTTCCAGTGACAGGACCTGCCTCCCTCCACTCCCAAGAGGACAGCCATCCTCAATTAACTTGCTTTTTGATAATCACAAGCTTTATGTATGTTCTCAGTTTTAATAAATTATGCAGTGAGCACGTTGTTTGCTGATTTGTCAGATTGTCAGCTTGATGCATTGTTAGCTTTGAGTGTTTAAAGCTTTTGAGGTTGCTGCAGTTTTCTGTCAGCCTGTCATCCCTCTTCAGCTCCTGGTTTCTTTTAGCAGCTTTTTCAAATATAATACTATCAAATCTGTTAATGGCATGTTCATAACGAACAGAAAGCACCAGAAGTACTTCATTTAAAATGCATATTCTTTATGTTCCCTTTAAAGCTGTTTATAAAATGGGCATCCAAAATAAATAAGTCTCATTGGTCAAAACATATCTTGTGACTGTGAATGAAATCTGTTCCATGCACAGTTATCCTGGTCCTAAATCACACCACACAATGAGCAAATCAGTCCTCCTATAGCCAGAACTATCTTCTGTTAGTTCCCCTACAACCAGAATTAATCTTCCAACACAAACGTGGCTGCTACCTTTACACTGTAAAAAACCTTCAGATGGGCCCTAAAAATAAAACTATCTTAAATAAAAATAAAACAAATTAATGAAATGTTGTTTCCCTGATCATAATGCTCTCCTTACACACACAAACAAATCAGAAACATTAAGTATTGTCTATAGTTTTCATTACAACTATTTCTTTGCTGACAATGAAAAATCCCCTTTCTATGTTTACCTGTTCATCAGGGAAATCTTTTCTGATTGCTCTGACAGTGAGATAATTGAGTCTCTGGCTCTAGAAGAGGCCTTTGTTGTGTATGTGTACAGCATGTTAGGAGAGGAACATTCTGTCAGTTGAACTGAGCAGAATTGTGTATGCATGTATTCCATGGTAAATATTCTATGATAAACATTCCATATTTGGAACGTATGGAAAAACAGAGAAAAAAAACAGGAAGAAGAAAGTAGGCAATAATACAATGACATCATCAATGACATCATTTGTAGTAGGCAGAAGGACTAGTTTATCATAAATGCACACAAGTAAATCAATTATTTCTGCATATAAACATGTTTCCCCCAACTGTAGAAACATTAAAAAAGGAGCCCATTTTGTAAGTGCAATAAGACAATCCAGGGGTGTGCATGTAACAGATTTTATCGCACTTCCAGGAGCTGAAGGCACTCAGCCTGTGGCTTCATGCCTCACTACGCCCCTGAGATTGGACTAAAATCTGTTCCATGCACACCCCATGGTGTCTTATCGCTTACATAACACTGTCCTCAAATGTTCTGCATTGACAAGTGCTTATTCTGAAGAGGTGTTTTGCTTCTTTTCTTTAGCCATTTTGATCCAGAGCACAGAGGAGCAAGATTTCCAGGATAAGGTAGAGGTGTAAGAGGATTCTTCAGTTACTTTTTTTAGGACTTTGCACATGTTCTGTGAAGACAGCATGGGTGTGAGCATCAGACTAATGCCAGTAGAACTGCAGTCAACATAGCTATTACAACTACTGAAAGCATGAGTTACTCAGAAATACTGCATTTGACATGCATCTGAAACAAAATTAATGTTTACTAAAACTGAAGCTTTGTTCTTTCTCAAGTGAGTATTACAGAATTCAACATTGCTAAACTTATCATTGTATACTCATCTAGAAACACAGATGTGAATGTTCTCCGATGTGTTGTTCACAAACATTTCTCACAAAGTTATGTCCCCTAAGATTGGCAACTATGTACTTCATGGCAAACCATTAAGATGATGTTGCCCTGTAATTGCAAAAGTGCATCCCTTTGGTTGAAATGTACAGCCTAATAGATTATGTCTTAAACTTAAGAAAACCCCAGTGCATGTTTTATCAGAGCTACAGCCTGCCTCAACCTCTACAGCTACCCTTGTGTTGAAAAATATGAGCTTTGCGCTTGTGCAGCAGTCTTCTTGGAACACAAACTGAAGTAGAAATAATGATTCTTGTACAGAAGGCACATTTATATAATCATTAACAGATTTTTTTCATGCTGTGCAATCCAGTGGTAACATATATTCTCCAGAAATTAGTTTTGCCTCCTAGTAGTGATTTATGATGTGACTTAGGTTTACAAACAGCTATAAAACAACAGGAGCAGTTGATGTATTGTGATTGGTGGGCCTGCAGTCCCATCTGGTGTCTGTGGTATGTATGTTTAAGGTGGCACTCCAGAAATTTTATCATTGTTGTTTTTTTATTTATTCAAAAATTCGTAACCAGGTAAGCACACTGAGCTGAGTCTCATTTCCAGGTGTGACACGGTGGGGGGAGATAAAAGTACAAAGCATCAGGATACAGCTGCATAGGCAACATACCAGATGTTGGAGCAATGTGGTGACTGGGTATATTAACAGCATGGATTAATGCAATGAAATGTAAAACAACTGTGAGAGAATAAAATAAAGTGCATAATGCCTGTGGGGGTAGGTAACAGTGCTAGTGGGGTACAGAACAGACCTTGTGCAGAGTTACAAGTAGCTTCGATTAAAGGGGAGGGGGTCAGACGAGAGATGATGAAAGGTCAAGAAGGGGGTTGATGGGGACAGGAGGGTGAAGGAAGATGCTTTAGTCAGCCTCTAAAGGCAGGGTGTGAGGGAGAGAGGTGCGATCTGATAGCACATACATGGAGTGTTAGAGCCACAAAACAACATATTAAAGGGAAAGTCCCCTTAGCCTTTTATTCTCTTTCCATGTAGTCTGTAGGCATGCACAATGATTGCCTCTATTGCACCCTCCTAATTTCACCAGGATTTAATTGTAAATGAAGGTACATAAGTCTGTTGTGAAAAGCTGCTTGACTCCATTACAACGGTCATGTCCTGACTCGTATAAGGCATCCTGGAATTTTATGATATTTTGATGCTAAAGCCTGCGTTAGTTATACTGTATTACTGACGTTGCTGTCCTCTGTGGTTCCTATGTTCTTGTCTTTTGCTGGCCATGAAACTTTTCAAGGCATAGTAAGTGCTCTGCTGTTTGCTGTAAAGTGTATCTGAGTTAGAAAAAAATGCTTTTAGAGAGTGCAGGGACTTCACAAGACATGTACCAGAACTGAATGAGAGTATAATGTCTGCTGGCTTGTGCATGTATGCATCATCAACTCACACGATGCCTTGCATGAGTGGGGTCAGGGCTTTTGGAAAAGAGACAAACAGGTTTTCACACCAGGACAAAGCAGAGTGAAGCAACCTAATTTATATTTAAATTAGGATGACATTAGGGGGATGCAAGAGAGGGAATCATTGTTCATGCCAACAAACTGCACAGGTATGCAGAAAATAGGCTGAGGGAACTTTCCTTTTAAAATTCAGATTTTTTATTTAAAAAAAACAAATAAGCACAGGGGAGAGGCAAAGCTCCAGAGCTGATCACCCCACAGGCTGCTACTACTACATCTTCTGCATCTGTGACTCATTCAAGGACTTTGATCCCCGAAGTCAGCTGTAAAATATGAATAATTTTTTCAGCCCTTTGAAGACTGTTTACATCACCATGCCAGTCCCATTTAAACTCTATCTGAGAACATTGAAAACCCAGAAAATCAGTATTCTGTTGATTTACTTGATTGCTCCCTTGATGAAATTATAAATGCGATCAACAGATACGATTGACATTTTGAGGCACATTATGAAAACAAGAGTTCTAAGATTTGGATTCAATGCACAGTCCAAACTTAGGCAGAATCCACTGGGTGTAGCTTAGTCACTTGATGTTTTCAGGGTTGACCTCTACCACCACCCATGTTGCCATCTGGCTCTGTCCCGTGTGATGTCAGATTTTCAGTTTTCAAGCACCATTTTTTTGGGGTGGGGACAAAATTTTAACTTTTTCTCTAAGTCTTCCAACATAAAGTTGCTTCTTGCCTCCTGGTTACTGCTTCATCAGCAGCAATAAGGATAGACCTCAAAAGCCCATGATTAAGAGGTACATTCATTGCAGACAGAAGAGGTCAGGCACGGGTCTGCGCATCATGTGCCTTTACTGCCTCTAGATGATCCACGATGTTGGTGGGTGCCCTTGATGCCAGGCCATGCATCCTTCATCCCTGTAAGAATGGAAGGCACACTCCATCCAAGTTAGGCCTCAGGATACTCGCCAGACTTCAGTGGCCACCAGGTCAACAGCCCAGCTTGTGGCCATGGAGGAGGAGGTAGCGGTGGGGGCTCCTCATCATCCTTGGCCATGGTCACTGCTAGGCTTGTCATGGACCCTCCCTTCATGGACAGCCATGAGTTTTGTTTTATGTACGTGGCTTTCCAAACTTTTGACTACATCTTACTGTATTATAAAAAGCAGAAGAAGCTCCACTGCCATCATTCATGGGACAGGGAGCATTCTCACTCTTCCCAATTACTTGATTTTCTCAACTGTTTGACTACGCTTTAGCTTCAGCTGGTCGAGGGGTTGATCTCTGCTACCATGGAGCCTCTGCTGATGCATTCAATGTCAATGCCAATTGAGGAGAAGGTTGATATTTTTTTCAGGCCAATTTGACCTAGAGTTGGAGGCTGACAAAGCTTCATTGCACTCCTAGACCCAAGTTCTGCCTGCACCCACCAGTGCCCTCGGTCAAGCCAGCCTCAGTCAAATCCATTTCAGTGGAGGTCCACAGATTCCCAATACAAGGCCCATCACAGTGTTGCTGTCAAAGCATTTGGGCTACACAGCTCCACCAGTGGATACCTTTCTAACTCGAGGGGGATTGAAGGTCGATGTGGAGGTACCATTGGCAGTCCTACTCCCAGTCTCATTCTGGCTGTAAACTTGAAGGATCATCAATGGCAATGATTTCAATGGAGGTACGAAGATTCCCAGTGGCAGCAATGTGCTCTTACTGGCCTACAGTGGGGTAGGGCTTGCTTCCTGCTTTTTTGATCCCTGTTTGAGCTCCAGTGTCCTTGGGGCCTTGACCAGAGGATTCACCACTGGCAGTCCTTCCACCTTGGATGATTGAGGGGATTGAAAGTCAAGGTGGAGGTACAGCCCACTCTCAGTCTCAGTCTGGCACTAGCCGATGCCGCCCTCGACACTTGAACTCCACATTCTCAGAGGATTGTCAGTGGCGTTGATTTAAAATAAAGTATGAGGACTCCTTGTGGGAGCAATTTGCTCTTGCTGGTCCAGGGTGTGGTAAAGTCTTAGTTTCTGCTTTTTTTAACCCCTCACAGCTTCAACCATTGGATCCACTACCGGCAGTTTCTGTGCCTCGCCTGAACATGGTGGAGTCCCCACAACTGTGGGTCTTCATGAAGGACTCTTGGTACATGCTCATGTTGCTTAGATGCCTGTTGGTGGTGGTCATCCCTGACAGGAAGGCGGCCTACACTTCCAAGAAGAGGCCTCATCCTCTTTTTATGACTATGCTTCAGATCTGGAAGAGAGTCCTTGATAGACTTCTCTGACCTCAGTTGACCAGATCACAACTCGTTGCATAATAGTTCCTCGGTGGGCAAGTCTGTCTCCTTCACTGCCTTCTTGCAGCACATGTCCTCAATGTGCACTTGAAGGAGGTCCAGCAGAGGGAATCCAACCCCCTTACAAATATTTTGGAATGAGACAACTCCCTTGGGTGGAGTTCCTGATTGCCAAGGCAGTCCTGGGTCCAGGGCTCAGGCAGTGGCAACACCTAACATCCTGTCCAGCACCCCCTCACCTCTTGAACCAAAAGTATGTGATATCTGTGGGGGGAGGAGGCTGTTGTGGTTCTCCAAGCATTCCTCGACTGAGGCTCTTATCTTGGATTTGACCTTTAGAAAGCGAAAGTTTCAATGGGATGCGGATATGCAGCCAAACAAGGAGTCCAAAAAAGCAGGCCTGTATTGCCTGTAAAGTCTATGTGGCAACTTCTCTAGCCAAGCTTTATCTGGCCTCTTTTTGAACCTTATGCTTCTGCTTCTGGCCACCAGCCAGAGTAGGCTCAGTCCCTTTGAGACCTGGGAGAGGACTTGCATTGGCACCAGATGCAGACAGCTTTGGACACAGGCGACTTCTGTGCTTGAGCCATGGCTGCTGTGATCTCCGTACACTGAAGGACTTGGTTTCAAGTCTCTATGTCCACCCTGGAGATGCAGCACAGCCTAGTGGATTTGCCTTTCCTTGGCACCGACCTCTTTGGTACTGGTGTGGAGGACCATCTTAAGGGTATTGAGAAGTCCAGTGCCATCCTGGATGCAGTGGCTTCATGCCAGCAGACTAAGCAACCCTCCAAGATGAAGAAGAGCTCCTTTTGTAGCTCTGGCTATTAGCCTATGCAGCAACCCCAGCAGCAGCAGAGGCAGCAGAGGCAGCAGTTCCATCCGGTGAAGTCCAAGTACTGCAGTCAGGGTCATAAGAAAGGGTGTGTGGTTCTTTGTCTAGCAGCCAAGGTCACGGAGCCCCCACCAAGGGCAAGAAGTGACAGGTTGTGAGATCGCATTCCCCCTCCTGCAAGTTCCTGATGCAGCTCCCATTTGTGGGTTGGCTCCTTCACTTCTTTCCATAGTGATCCGCTGTTAGGTTGGACAAGTGGGTGCTAGAAGTGATGAATTTGGGTGTGTCCCTTGAGCTTGAGGCTCTCCTCCCCTTACCAACCATGAGCATAGAGGGAGTCTTTGGTGCCTGAGTATATGCTAGTCACACTGCTGAGTGATATTGTTCTGCTGTTGGAGTACAGTGCCATTGAGCCTGTCCTGGATGTGCTGGCCTCTCACAGATACATATCCAGGTATTTACTTGTTCAGAAGTGGATGGGGAACTGATACCCCATTCTGGACCTGCACAGTATGAATAGGTATGTTCACAGGAGGAAGTTCTGTAGGGTCACTTAATAAAATCATACCTCTGGCTGTTGATCCAGTGACACAGAGGACTGAGGTGCTGAGTGCCTCACTTCCTGCCATGCTGGTGACCCTGGTTCAGAAATGAATGCAGGTTGCTCGGGGGCTAGCAGGAGAGGGAGGATTGAATGTCTGTCCCAAGGACAGCTCTTCTCCCTTGGGGTTGGGCGAAAGAAGTCCTGCTCAGCAGCTGCCACCTAGAGGTTCTAGGTGGCAGCACAGCAGGACTTCTGGGAAGGTGTCCCACTCATTGGATGGCAGGGGCCACCTCTGCAGAAGCAGAGCATGGACAATGCATCGTTACACCTGTCACTGGCCTAAGGAAAAACACTGATCCTGGCAGGATAGCAGACTAGTCCCTCGCAGGCCCTAAACTGGCAACTGGGCTCTCCCAATGTCCTCTGGCAGAAGACAATGGGGCAAGGACAAAAGTAAGTCCCAGGAAAGTCAGGTGATGGAGTTGGGGGGACCAGTTCTGAAGGGAGCCAGGCCAGCAGACAGGAAATAAAATACTGATAGAAAAAAATCATAACACCGGTGGGACACATGGACTGAAATGTGGAAGAAAGCATCCTGGAGGTTCAGGGAACAGAAGCATGTACCAGGCTCCAGAGGTGGTATAATTTGGTTCAGAGTGACCATACCAAACTTCCACCTATAAACAAACTTGCTCAGATTGTACAGGTCCAGGATGGAGCTTTAGCACCCCCGGCCCCAATCTGCTTCTGAATCTGGAAGTACCTGGATACATATCTCGTAAGAGGCCAGGACATCCTGGACAGGCTTGATGGCACTGCGGTGACAGTTCTTGACTACCTTTGATTCCTGCCTCAGTCAGGGCTACACGCCGTGATCCTTAAAGGGGAAAGCTCAGCACTAAGAGCCCATATCAAAGTGTGAGGCTGGGTCCAATTTGCACTTTGTGTGCAAAAACATTTTTTTTTTACTTACTGTTTACTGCAGTATATTAGATAGTATCAGACTGATTCTGACTTCCAAGCTGACATTTGCTATAACCAGAAATCCCAGGATCTCCTGCAGCTGACATCAGAGCAGGGCTGCAGCAATCGGAGATTCAGTATTGTATAGTGCCTGTTAGAGTTTTCATAAGCTCTGATCCTTTGTTTGCTAGTACCACTGTCCTCTCTAGGAGAACTGTACTTAGACCTGGGAGAACAGCAGGACTGGCTAATATCTGATCTGAGTTTATAGAAGCTCTAACTCTGATTAATGATCTTTGGGACCTATACATATTGCAGTTCTATATATGTATGTGTATATATATATATATATATATATCTTTTACATAGATGATCCTGCTTTATGATTGTATAATGGTTTAAAAACAGATGCCAGAACTCGTGTACCTAGGCTCAATGGCCCCTATGCACTAATGGGCAGAGTGGCTACGCGCCGCGTAGCTCAGGCGCATAGCCACCCTGCACCCATTGTGCCCCTATGCAGTATGAACCATGGGGGGCACACAGCACATATGTGCCTGATCCCCCGGCTGCACAAAGAGCAATGCGCCGGATGCGGGACAGCACTACGTGTCATGCTCTAAGGCACATAGAGCTGGCCATGGGGGTGCGTGGGGGGGGGTGCAGGGTAAACCAGGAAGTACCCTGCTGTAAATCCCCTACACGGCCCGTGCACACCCCAGGACCCATCAGGCTACAGGGCAAATAGCCCGTCCACCCTCCGGGGGCCTCTGCATTTGGCCACCCAGAGCTGCTCACCTGCCCCAGCACACAGCAGTGTGCGGCCATGCGCTGCCACCTAGTGCCCCCCAAACCCACACAGGTACACAGGCACATGGCTGCAACCCCCAGCCACTGGCACACGGGCGCATCCCCCGGCCCCCCCCGACAGCCTGCCAGTATCCAACCCCCCATCCCTCCCACTGCACTGATCAGTGCCATTGGAGGGCTGGTGGCATTACCCACCCTCACCTGCCACAGCCGCCGGAAGTCAGACTTCTGTGGGTCGCGCAGCCAACACGCACCCTCCTGCCGCGTTATTGATCCACTCACAGACCAATGCCGGGCATCCGATTGGATGTCTGGCTGGGTCCGGGACTCCACCTGAATCCACCCTGCACAGACCTGTGCACCGTGGGGCGGGCCCGCGGACAGGTGGTGGCTGGTAGTGCATACTGGCATGCGTGCACCTGTCTGCAGGTGCGGAGCTGCGCACACGGTTACCTGCCTTTGGTGCATAACCTGCGCCCATATGTGCATAGGGCCCATTGGGATTAATTCATGATTCAAGCTTATTGCAGTACAGATAGCAGTCCTTACTTTCATTTACTTACATATTTTTTGACTGTTTCATTTTCATAGCTAGCAGATGTGTATTTCAAATAGCCAATAAGCATGAATTTATGAACGTAGGCTGTTCAATGCTACCCTTTGGACAAGAGTTATCTTGAACTTTTATGCCTCTGTATTTAGCCAGGCTGGATTGCACTGTGCCACAGTAATGCCTACATAGAAAATGGCACCTGGTCAGAGACACCCAGATATTCAAACAGTGCAACAAGCACTATGCAAGCGCTACAACAGCTGAATATCCGGCTACAGTGCAAGGGTTGTGCCAGTATCCAGTGGTATTGGCACTGAATATAGCCCAGTGCAGGGGGGGCACTGGCACAGCACTAAAGGCACTGAATATGGCCCAGCGCAAGGAGGGACACAGGTGCAGTGCTAATGGCATGGAATATGGCACATCAGTACCCACCTCCGGTAAACAGACAGCATTCTCCAGTGCAAATGGATCTTCAAAGAAAAACAGATGACACACAAGCAAAGGTATTCAAACAGTTTAATGTCAAGAATGTCCAGAAACAAAACAAGCAACTGCCACAAACCAAAAAGGCTGCAATGAGAAAAGAACAAACAGTGGACACTGATGCAGCAATGTCCAACACTGGCTGGCATCCTGACTCAAGGCCACCTGAATGCTGCTGTCCTGCAGCATTCACCTGCTGCAGCCCTGCAATACTAACACAATCACCTTTACCAGGAGAGAAAACACCCATTGCAGTGGCTGTGGTGCAGCCAATGGCCTGCACCACCCTGTCGATAGCATGCATCACTCTGCCTAGCGATACTTCCACTGCCATTATCCTCAACTGCAGGACATGGACAAGGACCACCTGCCACTGCAGGAGATCATCCCTGCCCTCCAGCTCCAGGCCTGCAGGTTCCTGCCCTGAGGTACTGGAAGAACCTGTGGAAGGAGTAAAAACACATATCAAGCTGTGTGCACAGTTTGTTTTTAAGACACTGGTGTATGCACTGTTTTTATTTTTGTAAATACCTGACCTGAGATTTTTAAACAGTTGCATCCATTTTCTGCAGAAATCCATCTGAAAAGTTAGACTACAAAATGTTGGTTTAACAATCCTATGGAATTCAAAATGTGTTCGACAAACAGATGCAAGTCCAGCAGCTGCGGTTGAAATTGCCTTAAACTGTGGGAATTGTCACAAATGTGTCCAGGTGTCTGTGACTAGAATGCAGATATTTGGATGGATCTGTGTGGATGCAGCATGCATCCGAAATATGGATGCAAGTGATGCGTCCACCTCATTGAAAATCCCGGTGCTAGTGTGTGTGCTGATTTTTTCTTAAACAGTCTTTTCTGGTAACAGCGGCACCTTTGATGGGACTGGTGTGCTTGAGTTTTCAGCATTTCTCCACATAGTACATGGGAAACAAGATTAGCAGGGCATGCCAAACAGTTGTACACCCGGACCAGACATGGGAAGACGTGTCAGGCAAAGGAACATTCAGGCAGCTGTGACAGCAGCATGTGTGGAGCATATCAGAGACAGCCACATGTGCCTGTACAGTTGACAAGAACACATGGCTAGAGGGGGAACGGGCAGCAGCAGGACCAGATACAGACATGCATGTAACACACAACACCAGCACACAGCAGGGATGAATACACAGCACATGCTGGTGCACCACAGTAGCACCATTGTGGAATACTACAGGCAGTGGCCGAGCCCACAGATCCAGGAGCAATCAACACACACACAGCAGACCATGCATCCAGAACACAGTACCACATGTGTGCATGCATAGGACACAGGAACTGCAGGTGTTGCTGCCAGCCTGCAGTAGGGCAAGGCACAAGCATGTGTACCAGCACAGCACAGTCACATGAGGAAGGTGCACTGTGGAGGAACAGCAGTAGGTATGAGTATAGCATGCACCAGACACAGCATCTACAGTGTGAAGACCAACGCAACAATGACAGGTGGCCCAAAGCATCAGAGCCTGAGAGGGTCATGGTGGGGGCACAAGTTTGCACATGCTACACCTAAAGCATGGGTGACAGGAAGTGTTGGTTGCAGCACAGCTGTGAGCATATGTGGTCAATCAGGGTGGTCAGGGAGGTAGAGGGCCTGCACATGACTTGCACAACTAACAGACATTCAGCAGTATGCCATACCACAGTGTGAACCAAACCAGTGTGTGAATCAGTATTGAGGTATACAAACCAGAATGGCACTGTAGACAGGGATGACCCCAGCCAGCCACCAGTGACTGACCATTTATTTATTTATTTATCTGAAAATTTGTAAATGGGAAAGACACACCGAACCAAGGCTTGTTTCCATGTGCAAATGGGGGAAAGGGAACAGGAGATACAATAAAACATACACAGTATTGATGCTCAGTACAAATAATGTGCAATCAAAGTACAATATAACATGGTACAAGAACAAATAAAAGCAGCACGGCACAGTGAGCAGCAATAATGTACCAACAGAGAGACCAGGACAGGGGAATGATGGCAGTGCAGTAGTAGAAGGTGGGGAGTCTGGTACAGGCTGAGGTAAAACCCAGGAAGAGGCCCAACTTTACAGAAAGTAGGGGCTCCAACAGGGGAGGGTCAGGGAGAGGGGTGACAAGAGCAGATGGGGTTGGGGACGAATTTAAACTGGTGCCTGATAGAGCCAAGGGAGCGGGAGAGATGGAGGGAGGAAGAGAGCAGCTTCCAGATAGACAGAAAGCAGCAGAAGAAGGCTAACTGCCCAGTATAGGAGTGGTGGTGTGGAATGGAGAAGGTGTGAGGATCACTGGAGCAGAGGGAATATAAAGCAGAGGGAAAGGGAGGGAGAAATGAGGATAGATACGAGGGAAAGGCCCCAAACCAGTATTTGAAGATTAAGGAGGCATACTGGGACTGGTGACATGAAGATTCTGGAGATCCCATCTCCGCAAAGACATAGACAATGTGGAGACTGCCCAGAGGAGGGCAACCAAAATGGTGCAGGGTCTGCACCAGAAGTCATACAAAGAGAGACTAAAGGAGCTTAATATGTATACCCTGAAGGAAAGAAGGGAGAGTGGGGGCATGATAGAAACTTTCAAGTACCTCAAGGGAATCAACAAAGTCCAAGAGGGTAGTATCTTTCAGAAAAAGAGATGTGCAAGAACAAGGGGGTACAATTTGAAGATAGAGGGGGGTCGGCTCAGAGGTAATGTGAGGAAGTATTTTTTCATGGAGAGCAGTACTACTTGTCTAAGGCATGCCCCCTGTAGGGCATCTAGAATAACTGCACTCTTCAAGTGGCAGCTGCAGACTGCCTCAGTTAACATCTGGCATATTCAGATCACCATCAGCAATATCTCCTTTTCTGCCATTCTAAGAAGTATGCTAGAATGGAGAAAAAGGAGATATTTCTTTAATGGAGCAATCTGGTGAATGTGCTGAGTGCAGTGCTACTCGAAATGCGGTGTCTAGATACTTACAAAGAGAGCATGCTAATAACTAGCCTGGGCCACTCGAGAGAACAATATTGAACTTGTTACTCTCAAATGGAGATGGAGAGAGATCACAGATGTAGAAGTGGGTAGCCATCTGGGAACTAGCGACCATCGAACAGTATGGTTCACAATAAACACAGCAATAGAGTCAAGCCATACAAGACAAAAGTACTGGACTTTAGGGGCTGACTTTGCCAAAATGGGTGAGTGCCTAAGGAACGCACTAGCAAATGGGCAGGAAGGAGGGGTGGAAGAACAATGGGGAATAATAAAAACTGCCATCACAGAGGTAACGAGCCTTTGTGTGAAGCAAATAAACAAAACAAGACGATGTAAGAAACCACTATGGTTCTCAAAGGAAGTGGCAGTGAAGGTTCAAGAGAAAAAGAAAGCATTCAGGAAGTACAAGCAATCGCAGAAGGAGCAGGACAGAGAACTGTATCAGTTAAAGCAAAAGGAGGCTGGGAAGGCAGTCAGAACAGCAAAGGCCCAAACCGAGGAAAAGATAGCCAACTCAGTTAAGAAGGGGATAAAACCTTTTATAGGTACATCAGGGAGCGAAGGAAGACCAAGGGAGGGATAGTGAGGCTTAATAAAGGGAGGGAGGTGGGCAGAGGAGACTGTGAAAAGGCAGAGATACTAAACAAATATTTTGCTCAGTATTTACAAAGGAAGAGGGGAGGTACATAAAACAAACAGTAGTAACACTCTGGATACAGAAGTTGATACCGCCCATTTACAGAAGAAAGGGTTGTGAAGAACTCTTAAAACTGAAGGTGGACAAAGCAATGGGGCCTGATGGATTCATCCCAGAATTCTAAAAGAACTAAGGGTAGAACTAGTGACACCACTGACTACCCTTTTTAACAAATCATGGAGGATGGGGTGGTACCGAGGACTGCAGGAGGGCAGATGTGATTCCCTTCACAAAAGTGGGAGCAAGGCAGAAGCAGAAACTATAGACCTGTTAGTTTAACCTCAGTGATAGGAAAATGATGGAATCACTTCTAAAGGAAAGAATTGTCGAGTATCTAGAGGCCAGAGGGCACAGGACCCTAGGCAGCATGGATTCACAGCGGGAAGGTCATGCCAGATGAATCTGATAGATTTCTTTGACTGGGTGACCAAAGTAGTAGATCAGGGAGGGGCTGTGGACATGGCCTACCTAGACTTTAGCAAGGCATTTGACACAGACCCACACAAAAGATTAATATACAAGTTAGCCAGCCTGGGAGTGGTCCCAAGATGACAGCCTGGGTAAAGAATTGGCTGGAGAATAGGACACAGAGGTAATAGTAAATGGAGTCCACTCAGAAGAAAGGAGGGTTACTAGTGGGTACACAGGGTTCAGTATTAGGACCGGTCCTCTTCAATGTCTTTATAAGCGACACTGCAGAAGGACTGGAAGGAAAAGTATGTCTCTTTGCAGATGACACTAAGATCTGCAACAGAGTTGATGCACAGGGTGGGGTGGAAAGGATGAGAAGGGACTTGACAAGGTTAGAGGAATGGTCAAATGTATGGCAGCTTAGATTCAATGCTAAGAAGTGCAAGGTAATGCACCTGGGAAACAAAAACCCAGGGGAAGAGTACACAATGGCGGGTGAGATACTAACAACAACAAAATGGAAAGGGACCTGGGGGTAGTCATATCAGATGACCTAAAGATGGGCAAGCAATGTGAGAGGGCAGCAAGGAGGTCTGGGGGATACTGGGATGCATAGGGAGAGGCATCACCAGTAGAAAACAGGAAGTTATTATCCCTCTGTACAGACAGCTGGTGAGACCCCATCTGGAGTACTGTGTGCAGTTCTGGAGACCCAATCTCCAAAAGACATAGACAGGATGGAAGCTGTCCAGAGGAGGGCAACTAAAATGGTGCAGGGTCTGCACTGGAAGACATATGAAGAGAGACTTAAGGAGCTTAATATGTATAGCCTCGAGGAAAGGAGGGAGAGGGGGGTCTTGATAGAAACTTTCAAGTACCTCAAGGGAATCAACAAAGTCCAAGAGGGTAGCATCTTTCAAAAAAAGAGGTGTGCAAGAACAAGAGGCACAATTTGAAGATGGGGGCAGCTCAGAGGTAATTTAAGGAAGTATTTTTTCACAGAGAGGGTTGTGGATGCATGGGACGGCCTTCCGGAGGAGGCTGTGGAGTCAAAATCAGTGGTGGAATTCAAGCATGCATGGGATAGTCATAAGGCAATTCTGGGGGGTTGGGGTAGGAAGAAGTAGGCTGCTGGTTAACTAGGATCTGCAGCTTATCCAGTAGGTAGGGAAATGGGCAGACTGGGTGGGCCAAGCGGTCCTTATCTGCCGTCAAATTCTATGTTTCTATGTTTCTATTGTGGATGCATGGAACAGCCTTCCTGAAGAGGTCATGGAGTCAAGAACAGTGGGGGAATTCAAAAATGCATGGGACAGACATAAGGCAGTTCTAGTTGAGGGTAGGAGGAAGTAGGCTGTTTGTTAACTAGGATCTGCAGCTTATCCATCAGGTAGGAAAATGGGGACACTAGGTGGGCCAAGTGATCCTTATCTGCCATCAGATTCTATGTTTCTAAGGTGAGGAAGGATGGATAGGGAGGAGTAGAGCAGAGGGAGCAGTGGTGAGTTTGAGGGGGAGTTGCTAACAAAGGGACAAAAGAAATTACAGAAGGTGTCCAGTCTGGCAAGGGAAGAGGAGGGAGTGGTGTCATAGATCACATTGGTGTAGTCAAAGACCAGGGGCACCATTTTGTTAAGCTTTCAATGGAACTGCAGAAACAAGCAGTCTTTGTTGTAGTACAAAGTGTCACGAGCTAGCCAACTGCTAATAATTATTTATAATATATATTTCTGTTATATATTATTTTATGGAATTCCTGTGTATTCCCATGCCAGTGTCAATTCAAGGCATAGGGAAAGACCAGGTTTTTTTTAAGGGGTTTGACCTTTTGACTCGAAGGTGACCTACTTTGCCAGGTAGCGTGATTTTCATTCCCAGGTTCTTTTAGCAGTGTTGTGCCAAAAGCCATTTACCTGCCATAAACATGCACTACAGAAGCAGATTGCTTGTGATCATGGGAACTACTACAAGTACATCACATTTTATGAGGGAACAGGATATATTCACCAGGAAAGACCATTCTAGCAGTACCATGTGAAATTCTAACATGACACTGTGAACTAGCTTACCAGATGCTATTTTGATACAGCAACATTTTAACAGTGACTGTCCTGTTACTGGTTAATTATGGAGGCAGAATTTATGTTGAAGCTGGGTGACATCACCAGGTGGCCAGAAAACTGTGGGTCACAGGTGGGGAAGATAAGCTGGTTTGCTTATGACTGGAATATTGCTGACACTGCAGTTCAGAAAAGATAGTTAAGCTCTCAGCACAGTTCTCAGGGCCATTCTGGTTTTGGACTCCTGACACAACAGACCAGCTGCCAAGCTGCTACACTGAAAAAGGACTTTGAACATTTTCATCTTTAAGGTAGAGATGTAGTTAAACAATTTTAAAGCATTTATACTTTCCCATTTGTTTCTTATGCTGTAACCTAAATTGGTATATGTTCTCTTTCACTTGTAACTGCCTTTATTTAATTATTTTAGTAAAGACTTTTGTTTTTCTAAAGAAGTCTGCCTATGGGAGATTCTTTATATTGTATGTGTGACTGTAGACATTTTATTGCAAATCTGTCACAACTGTTTATGCTAAGAAGGGTCACCAAATAGCAACCAAATTGAAAAGGGTCAGTAGGGGATCTGGCAGGAATAAGGAGAGTACCAGAGTCTCATATGAGTCTGCAGGGATTGTGAACTGGGCTACTGCATGTCCTGTAGGGCAAAGGCCAAATCAGGTTTTTGCACTGCTACCCCAAAAACAGCATACTTACTTGGGCCTTCCTCCTGTGTGAAATAGCCATGAAAAGGGTTCACATTTGGCCACAAGACTTGAGACTGGTATTGTGCCCTGATCCAAAGTATAGAGGGATGCTCTGGGACCTCATAGCAAGTGTTCTGTTGTAAACCCAATGAACACTCTGGGCAGACAGGAGGAGGGTATCCCTGTTTTCCTCCCACCCTCCCTGTCATGGATTGCACTTAGGGGTGAACACTGTGAGCTCAGTGGTCTGACCCTCAGAGTGGGTTTGTGACACAAGGCACTGAGTGAGGGGCAGAGCTTGTCATGGATGGCATCAATGTGGGCAGAGAAGTCAAGCTTACTATCTAGTCACACACACCGAGGTGCTTGAAAAATGGAACCACTTTAAGGGGGGTGCCATTCAGCTTGGAGAAGACAGGGTGGGGGGAGCCTGGCCAGTTTCTACCTGGTGTCAAAGGTCTTGGACACAATTAGTTTTATTGTTGACCCAGAGTTGGTTGGAGTGGAATCAGTATAGGACATTATGGAAGTCTTGCTGGAACAAGCCTTCCACTACTGCGGTTGAGGGGTTGGAGGTGAAGATGAATATGTGAGTTGGCACAGGCAGAGGGGAGATCATTCAGGAAAATGGAGTAGATGATGGGACAACAGGCTGAATGGGTAGTGGAGGTGATAGGATGCCTCCTACCTCTACCAACTCTTGATGGCCCATAAGATAGGAACGGAACCATTCAACAGCAGGAGCTGAGAAGCCAGCAGAGCTCAACTTGTCCAGTAGGACTGGATGGGCCACTAAATCAAAGACTTTGGCCAGATTGATGAAAATAGCTGCCATGATATACCCCTGATCTATCCCAAAGAAGATACAGTCAGTAACACGCAGCAGGGAGGAGACCGTGGAACAGTGCTCCCTGAGACCAGACTGGACTGGGCAGTGGAAGTTGGATGAATTGAGGAAGTTGGCAAGCTTAGAGTAGAAAAGTTTTTCCTTGCAGCTTTGCAAGACAGAGGAGGAGGGAGATAGGTCAAAAATTTTCAGAGGAGGAGGAGGGGTCTCCCCCTTTGTGAAGGGGAAGAAAAGTGGCAATCTTCCAAGACTGAGGAATAGCATAGAGGGAGAAGGAGAGGTTTAGGAGGTTAGTGAGGGGAGAAGCGATGGCAGGAGCTAAAAAGTAGACGAGTTTACGATCCAGGCCATCTGTGCTGGATTTGGATAGGTTGAGGGAGAAAAAGGCAAGCAATGTGTCCTGAGTAGTGATGGGGAGGGGAAATGAAAACCCAGAGAGGGGTGGGGCGGGGAGGAGCAGGGGTTGAGTAGAGGAGCCAGGAAGGGGGGACAGAAGAGAGGGCACAAGTAGTGAAGAATTTGTTGAAGTGAGCTACTGTGGAGGGAAGGTTAGAAGCAGGTGAATCATTAACCATAAGGTCAGGGAGGGGGGGCAAACTGTGTATGAGGGTCAAAAAGGGAGTGAATTACCTTCCAGAATTTGGCTGAAGAATTAAGGCTGATCTTTGTTGAGGACATCTCCTCTATTTGGCCCCACCTTTGGAACTGTAAGCCACCAGCATCAGGACATTCTGGAAACTTTTGCCTAGCTGAGGGCTACCCACGATGACGTGTAACATCATCAGCTATAAAACATGGGTGGCCCCCTCCTCAGTTCTTGCTTTCACCATCAACACGCCCATTGGACTTGCAGAGAAACAGCACCATTGCTTTGTTACATCGCTGTTTGTATTTTGTTTTCTAAGTTTTATTTCTGTCGATGTCCCTGTGTACTGCCGTGGAAAGATTTTCGTTTCTTTATCTTTGTTTAGGTTTTGTACCTGTAGTTACAAGAACAATAAGGATGACACTCACCATGTGTGTTTGCTGTTTAGGCTTGTCCCACAATGCGAAGGCCTGTAAAAACTACCTAGAATTTAACCAGGCCACAAAGAGAAACCGAAAAAAAGAAACAGTGCCCGTCTAAGTGGCTGGCTAAGTGTATTACATTCTGCTATAGGAAGCATGGTAGGGAACTTCCTGGAGCTGTGTGTGGCCCCTCTACTCGTGGTGTGGCCCCCTTTGTTACCTGCTACCAGGATGTGTCTGTTGATAACATTTGTGCTGCTACCACGTGGAGCATTGTCCACATGTTTACTAAACATTACAGTCTCGAGAGTAACTCCTGCAAACATGCGGGCTTTGGCCTCTCTGTCCTGTAAGGACTTCTGTCACTATTGCATATCGGACTTTGCCATCCTCCCTGAGACTTTGTTCTACTTGGAAATCATTCCAAAGGTGTTTCCCAATGGTGAAGATGTCCTTGATAAAGACAGAGCAGTTACTTAGCAGTAACAGCAGATCTTTGAGAGACTCTCCTCTATTCGGTCACTGCACACCCACTCTCCTTCCCCCTTTCTTCGGAGGTGCCAGCTGGCTTGTTGTCCTGTTGCCCTTGAGGAAGATATGGTTTGTTTATGTCATACACTGTATGTGTCTACTGTCACCAGTCCCAACCTCTCCTTGTGTGCTTGGTCCTGGTGTGGGCTTCTGGTCCTCTGAGCTATATTTGGTGGGGAGGAGTGTGAGGGGTGGCCATGTCTTATAGGTGCCAATGTTACACATCATTGTGGGCAGCTCCCAGCTAGGCAAAAGTTTTCAGAAGGTCCTGATGTCAATGGCTTACAGTTCCAAAGGTGTAGTCCAGTGGAGAAGATTCAAAAATCTACTGCTACTGGTAAGTATCTGCTCTTTCTGGAGGCTGGCCTTGTAATAGAGGTATTTCGCAGCATGGACAGTCTTAGTACAAGAATTTCTATGTGCCCTGTATGAGAGGAGGTTGAGTAGGGAATGGGATCATTTGTAGTGGCCGAAAGAGAGCTCACAAGATGTACACTGGTCTATGAGTTCAGGGGTAATTCAGGGGTATTGGAAGCATTTCACCCTAGGCTTTCTTGGGGGGTGAGCATGCTTGTTGCAGGCAGAGGAAAATTTGGAATGGAACAAGGAGATGACCACATCAATACTGGGCAGAGAGGATGGCTGATCAATCAGTTGCAGCAAGGTCGCTCAGGTGAGCATTGATATTAAGTGACTGGAGGGACTTTGAGCAGATGCACTTAGGGAGGAGTGAGGATACCAGACTTTCCTGATGCAGAACATCATGCAGTGGTCACTGAAAGCATCCAGTAGAATACCTGCTGCAACAATGCAGTGGTGATGGGAGGAGAGAACCCAGTCTACTGTAGGAAGGTGTGGCTAGGGGAGTGGGGATTGAGCCAGGTGCATTCAATAATGAGCTGGGAGAGACTAAGGGACTCAGTCCTGGAGGCTGAGGAGAGCCAATTTATATTAAAGTCCCCAGGGAGGATGAGTTCACCTGAGGAATGTAAGGTAATGGCAGAGAGAGAGAGAGAGAGAGACAGAGAGAGAGTCAACCAGAGAGGAGGGTGAGACTATAGGTGCAGTGTAAAAAACACCAATGAAGCAGGTCCCCTGGGTGATGGTCTCCCTTTGGAACTGCACAAAAAACTGGCTTCTCCTCTAATGGGACCACTTAGTGATAACATACAGGCAATATCTAAGAATTAGACTGTCCAGCTCCTTTACGGAAGCTGGAATCGCTGTGGTCCCCAAACTGAATAAGCCAAAAGACCAGCTGGCCTCGTATAGGCCCATATTTCTAATTTCTATTAAATGCTGACTTTAAGATATTTGCAAACATATTGGCAGGAAGACTCGAACAAGTACTACCCAAGATGGTGTCCATAGACCAGGCCGGATTTGTTCATAATGGGGAGGGGGCACACACGAACATTAGAACATTGGTGTAGGTCCTTGTGAAGAGAAAATCTGATCAGTTGAGGTGCCCAGTGGTGGTCTCACTTGATGCTGAGAAAACCTTTTATTGGAATGAGTGAGACCACTTATGGAGCACCTTAGACAAAATAGGCATTGGCAGTAAGTTTACTGGTTTTGTGAAGGCCATGTATAGAAATCCCATGGCCAGGATTCAGACTAAATCATGAGTCTCAGACAAAATAGAATTGGGCAGAGGGCCGAGATAGGAGTGCCCCTTGTCCCTGCTGTTGTTCGACACTGTCATAGAACCAGTAGCCCTGGCTCTTGAACAGCATCCTCAGATGACTGGTATTGGGATAGAAACAATTACAGCCCCCATGTCCCATATGCTGACAACCTGTTGGTGAATGTCACACACCCAGAGACTTCTATTCATGCTCTCATGGAAGCCCTAAACACATTTGGAGCTAAGGCAGGCTACAAGATGAATTTTTGTAAAATGACAGTCATGCCGTTATTTGACTGTGACCACCGGGGGCTTAGTGCTAGACTCCCTTTCCAATGGACAGAGGGGGGGGTTCAGGTACCTGAGTGCCAACCTTACTCCCCATTATAAAGACCTTTTCTCTGCTAATGATGTACCCCTTTTGCATAATACTAGTGAATTGCTTAAAGGGAGACTGTCAACCCTTTTTGCACCATATTATTTCTAGTTAAAAAAAAAACTGTTTTGTGATTGCTTACCTTCTCTAAAATTCATTAATGTTACTGGTTGTTTTTCTGCCTCATTTCTTAATAGAACTGAAATGCATGCTAATGTATAGGTATAAGGTCAATATGTTGATTCAGGAAGAGCGCGGCAAAAAACACGCTGCAGAAATTGCTAAAGCATGTACAGCGACAGGGGTATCAGAGCATTCGGGAATTACCACTACCCCTGTCACTGTATGCTTAGATGGGAAAGGGCTATAGTTGCTGTAGGTGTGGTGCCTGGCCAAGCCACTCCCATGGTGGAGTGGCTAAGGCACTGCTACCTGGAGTGGAGGAGACCTGGAGACCAGGGTTTGGTTCCCTGTCTCCCGATAATGGATTTAAAAATTTTTTTTTTTAAATACATTTCCTCCTCCCAAGTTTCTTCTTGTCCCTGCGGTCACACCCTTAGAGTCGAATATAATAAGTCTAGGCCGGGGTGAAGCCCCCACATCAGGGGGCACGGTAGGACCCCTTCCTCAAAAACAAAAACTGCAACTGTTTTCCTATTAATTGCTATGGGCTGCATGCATTTAGTAACTGTCGGTGCTTTTACCAACCCTATTTACAAGGACGACATGTTGCTTGCATCATTGTTTGTCGCGCTATTTTTGTTTGCAGGATTTTGACCCCATGTCTCGTTATAGACAACCTTGTCTTGTTTCAGATCCTGGATGTATTCTTATTGCATACATCCCCACACAGTGCAGATACTCATGTTGCAATAGTCTCCTCAACTAACACTGCATAATGAGTGGCTAGACTGTTTTGGAAGTGTTTCTAAGTCCAGGAAAGATGCAGCGAGAGCTGAGCAAGGAATGTAAACACACATGTTTTTGTGTGGTAACACCAATATAGTGGGAAGTCTGTTTTTCACTTTTTAAAAGACAAAAAGAATCAGAATCAAACTACCAGCTACACCAGCAGTCTTTACAGAATGTGAGCAACTTGAACATGTGTTTTTAAAACTAGGGACACTTGAGGCCTTTGGGGGTTGACAGTGTCCTTTAAAGCAAGTCGCCCCTGAAAAAGGGACCTTCGGGGCCCAGTGGGCTCACCCGGTTACCAAAATTTAATAAATAAAATAAAACCTGGTTTACACTATCGTTATCAGTCATTCGAAGAGTGGCTGTACTCAAGATGACAATCCTTCCTAGATTTTTATACCTATTTCAGGTACTGCTATACCTGTGCCACCCTCCTTCTTTAAACAGCTCAGACTTTGCTGCAGCAACTGGATATGAGGACATAAAACCCCTAGGGTTCAATTTGATCAACCACTTCCCCTGAAGGCAACTGGGTGCCCCTAATTTTGAAAAGTATTATAAGGTGGCACAGTTAGCAGGCCTGAGAGGTTGGCATGACCTGGCCTATGATAGCAGAGGTAGTCTAACAGAATAACAAACTGTGCAGAATACACATCTGACAGCTCTGTTGTATAGTTCCACTGTCAGGCATTTGAAAGTTGCTAGGGAGATCCCTGTCATAAAACACTTCAAATCAAATCAAATCAATCTTTATTTATATAGCACCTTTCAATATCAAGGCGCTATACAAAATACAGCCACAATATACAAATTACAATAATATAAATTTAAAATTCAGTCTGGGAACACCTGAGAAAATAAATAAGTTTTCAACATAGGTTTAAAACTGCTGACGGACAGGCATTCCCTCAACCGACAATTGCTTAATCACCCACTTGCTTAAGTTATGGCACCAGATACACCAATTGTTAGGCTGTGGGGCACAGTATGCCAATTTAACACCACTGTGCAATAACCCCTTACTCCCTAACTTCTTAAAAGACCCAGGTTTCAAATCTGGAGGAACAGAGGAATCATGGAGTTGGGCCACACTGGGCCACACTGACAGAAGGCTGATATATTCTCATTCAGAGTAAGTTCAAGTGTTTACAATATTTCACATTTCATATGGCCTACTACACTCTGGAGAGGCTACAGAAAACATTCCCAACTGTCCGATGGTCTATGTCCTAGATGCAAGTGTGAGAAAGGAACTTAATCTCACATGGTGTTTTCTTGTATCAGATGGGGCCACTTCTGGGGAAAGGTAGAAAATATATTAAGTGCAGTCACGCAGACTCGGAGAAAACTAGAGGCACAGATGGCACTCATAAGTAACTGCTCAGGGAAGGGTCCAGGAGGTTTTCTTACCTAGCATTAATTGTAAGCAAATTGGAGATACTTAGCAGTGGAAAAGTGAGCAGCCCCCTGAGTGCAAAAGTTTGGTTATCAAAGTTAACTGAGTGTGCCTGGATAGAAAAACTTATTTACACAGCTTCGGGCAGACCTCAGATTTATGATAAAAGATGGTTGGCCCTGTAGAAGTATCAAAACTAATGGTCAACCTAGAAATGACAGAGAAAACCCAGGATAAGGTATAACAACCCAGTCACACTGTTTCAAGTTTATTGATCAACTTCAAGTCATTGCAGACAGTTCAAGCACAATGATCTGCTATAAACAGTACAAATAATAAATATCAATAATAGATAGATGAAAGTCCACTTTCTATTATGGTTCAGTGATAAAATATTATAGAGACGTGTATCTGTAAACAAAAAGAGGGGTCTGAGAGGATTAGGCCTAAATTAATCCTACCAACTGGCAGGAGTAAACTGGACTTATCTGGGTTCAGGTCTAGCTACCTACACTCCCATCAGAGTACTGAGCCTCTAATCTCTAAAGTTCAAAAAGAAAACTAATATGTGAATTTAGAACAAAGAAGCCAATGAAGGCAAAAAAAGGAATTATCCTCTTGTACTCCTGGAATACATAATATGCCTAATGAAGTTTCATAAATCATCCCAAAGATCACTGTGAAATAATGTAATTAAAGTTTATAAATTCAAATATAGCAAGAAGCATGTAAGGCAATACAAAATTGCCAGATCAAGAGAATTATACAAAGCACGTATTATTTGGTCTGGTGCGAAGCAAAAGTTGGGCAAAATTGGACTCAATCATTAGCTTCTTTTGTTATGGTACAATGGGCAAATAAGAGTGACATGTTTTAAATTGTCAGCAACTTCAGTACCATATGTACAAAATGTTATGGTTGCTCTCTCATAGAGTTCCATTCTAAATCTTGTTATTATTCTTCGTTCATGTGGTTTGGATAAATAAATTAAGGTTCTAAACAACTGCTAGCTAGGTTCCCACACTCCTTGTTTTGGTGATACTGTTTATCTTGTCACCTGCTGACACATACCTTCCCCCTCAGCAAGGTCACCTTACTACCAACTAGTTTATACCCCCCCCCCCCACAGTAAGTCCTTGTCAGGAACCCTTCCGACTCACTAGCCTAGTTCACTTATATATTATGGCACTCTACCAATACACTTTTCTTAGTGCCCTGTTAACTATAACCTGGCCACTCGCTTCTGACAGCAACTCAATATCTATTATAGGCTTGGCCCCTACTCTCCCAGCCCACACAGCTTTTGGCACCACAACCTCTCTCCCTAACTTGGCACCCAAGCCTGCTAGGTTCTTCTCACACTCACTATCTGCCATCCCATCAGGCTTATTATCTAGCACTTCATCTCCCCTCTATACTGACCCCCACAATCTTCACAAAAGTCACCAATCTTCCACCCAAGCTAAAATGCACACTGTAAATAGTTCCTGGCCAGACAACTTCTGCTACTTCTATTGTCAGATAAAGTGCACCCCTACCATGGGCCTCTGCAGAAGCCATCCAGAATAAACAGTAGCCATGGGGGTCTAAAAGTCACATCCATAAACATCTGTAGTCTTCTGCCAAAATTAGATTAGCTACAAGTCTGGGTACTACAACACAGGCCTGATGTCCTCTCCATAGTCGAAACTTGGCTCTCCCCCACTGTACCTAACTCTGCAATCTCCCTAAATGGTTACACAACATACAGGTCAGATAGGGTTGGTAGATGTGGAGGTGGCTGCGCCCTTTACATCATGGGCTCACTTCAATGCCAGACTTTCCAAACTCTGTCCCTTAATGACGGGGCTCAATCACTAGGGATTAAAATTACCTTAGGAAATAAAGGAAAGTCAGTTTACATCCTCTCAGTTTATATTCCACCCAAGGAAAATCATAAAGGCTTCCAAATGTTCCTTGACCTTATTGCAAACCTTTCTAATGGCTCCAAGGTGATTGCACTGGGTGATTTCAACACCAACTGGCTGGCTCCTGACTCTAACCCTTTTAAAGATGCAGCAGCAGCCATCGACCTCGCTCAGCTTGTCTCCTCTCCTACTCGTATAAATTATAGGACCGGCACTAGTACTCTCATCGACCTGTTATTCTCTAACCACCCTGTGAGGATCACTGACACTACAGTGTTACCAGACGCCCTGAGTGACCACTCCCCAATAACCTACTGATGGACCAATAAGGCCCCTAGATGATCATGCATAACATCCTGTCAGTGAGTCCTCAGGAAAGGGCACCTGGCATATCTCTAAGAATATCTCCACAGTTCTGACTGGTCCCCAGTCTTCCCCACAGATGGTGTTGATAAGGCTTTATGCCACTTCACCTCTTGCTTCAACTCAGCCTGTGACATATTTACCCCCCTCAAGAAGCGCAAAGTGAAAGGGGGTATCTAACCCTTGCATCACACCCTCTCTTCTGCACCTTATGGCCACTCAGGACCACTTGTGGAAGGTAGCACAAGCTACTGGCAGACCAAGTGACTGGTAATGCTACAGGACTGCCAGGAATAAATGCAATTGGGCCATCTGACTTGCAGAGGCCTCAAATTACCAGGGCATGTTTGCCAGCTCATGGGATACTAATAAGAAATTTTGGTTTAAAAACCCAATCAATCCCCTCCCACCCTGCTAAACTACAATGGGCACACCATTCAAGGCCCTAGTGAAATTGCTAACATTCTCAACACTTCATTCACTGACCTGAGTGGAGTCCTCCCCAAAAACTTTTTCGATGAACCTACCGCTGCTGACATTGCCCACCACAGGACCTTCCCACAGCACCCCTCAATTTTATTTCAGGCCAATATCCCCTTCTACCACCAGGAAACACCTCATGAACATGCTTGTTAAGTCCAGATACAGCTCTGACACCCCTGACCTCAAACTAATTCTCATCACCCTTGATGCTGTCCTGCCCCCACTCACCTGGATCCTGAACCTGTCCCTACACCTGGATCAATTCCTATCTGTCTGGAAAGCTGCAATTGTGATACCAATCCAAGAGAGTGGTGACAGAACCAGCCTCGCCAACTACTGTCCCATTTCAATTTTAACTCCTCTTTCAAAAGTCCTTGAGTGCATTGTTGCCAAACAGTTAACAGCATACCTCTTCATACATGGCATCCAATGCCCACATCAACACGGGTTTAGGAAGGATCATAGTACTGCCACTGCCCTGCTCACCTATACAGACTTTATCCATAAAGCCCTTGACCATGGTCACCTTGTTGGGTTTATCTACATAGACCTTACAAAGGCCTTTGATATGGTCAACCACTCCTTACGTCTTCTGACCCTACCCTCACTTGGACTCTCAAATGACATTACCACCTGGTTTAGTAGTTATCTAGGAGGCAGAACCCAGCATGTAAAAATCTCTGCCTCACTCTCTACTTGCTGCCCTGTACAATCTGGTGTTCCACAGGGATCAATACTGGGCCCCCTCCTATTTAGCCTCTACTTTAATACTCTCCCCTATCCTGTCCTAACAACCTTCGCCTGTATGCAGATGATGTTGTGATTTACACAAGCCAGCCTGATCCTGCACCCCTTACCTGTGATCTGCAATGCAGCTTTACTACCATTGAAACATGGTTCGCTAAACAGAGATTAATTATAAACTATAAAAAGACTAAAACAATGGTCTTTGCTGGCTCACTTAACAGATTTAAAACAACCCAACTAACCATTACCAACAATATTGGCTCATCTCTTGAACAGGTAAACAGCTTTAAATACTTGGGCATCACCCTGTACAGCACCCTCTCCTACCAAGAACACATCTCGAACATCTCCAAAACTGCTAATATCAGACTAGGCCTCCTCTATAGACACCAATGCTGTATGACCCAAGAGGCATTACGCCTTGCTGTGACCAGCTCCATACTGTCGATCATCAGCTATGGCATTGTATATTATGGCGCTGCCTCTGCCACTGCCCTTAAAAGGGTTGAAATCATCCTTAACGAAGCATGCAGGCTACTTACACGTGTTAGCCATGACACGCATACTGTACTTGTGACCTTTATGTGCAATCCAATTGGCTCAGCCTCCAAAACAGACTCTCCGATCACAACTACCTTGTGGCCAAAATGATCTCCTTAGGGCTTCCCCCCATCCAGCTGCTTCTTAAGAAGGCCCTCGCAATCTCACACTGCATGAGAGGCATGTCCAATCAAGTCTTTCAGGTTCCATTTTGCCGGACATCCCAAGAGCAAAGAGCTTTTCTTTTCAGAGCACCCAGTTGGTTTAACAATCTCCCAGAACCTATCCAATCCACTCCCACAATTGATTCCTTCAGAAACTGTCTCCAGCAACACCTAGCAAACCTCAACAGATATGACTGTCGCACTTAACCTTTGTGACCTGCTGCCTCGTTCCTAACAGCCTTATGCAGACAATACCCCCTGGACTGCTATTTCTGTGTGCCCGTCGAGACCACGGTCCCTCAAAATGCTAACTTTTTTACGTCTACCATCCTCTGACTTCTCTCTCTCTCTCTCTCTCTCTCTCTACATGCACTTAATCATTGCTTTTAACTTGTAAAATTGATTGTATGTCTAACACCCTGCTTGTCTGATCCCAACAGCCTGATGCGTTTTGGATGCCAAACCATCTTTTGATAAAGGATGGTTTGGCATCTGAAATGCGTCAGGCTATTGCCTCCATTTTTTGCTTTATTCTTTATGTAAAATAAAGTGTTTTGTACTTTATGAGACTGGTGCCCTTGTGATGGAGATTGTGTATGCTCTGCTTCAATGTGGGAACAGATGATCTTTGATACATCTAATGGATGGAAAAATAAAATCAAGCAGGGTATACTTAATCTGCTCCTCAAGACATTGTCTAGGTAAACATTCCTCTGGTTAGAGAAAAATGCTCAAAACAAAAATGTTGTGTCTGTTTTTTACCACTGAAGATGAAGAAAACTGGCCTAATTCAGCTCTTAGAAAATCTGCTGGAACTGAATTAGGTACAGGTAAAATGTCACAGAATATTTCATTCTGAATAGTTTCCAGAGATGTATTATTAGACGAACCCCGGATTTCAGCAACATAAAGGATGCATGATTTCATTTTTGCATTTATGACTGTAAGAATGCCATTAATAGTACCCTTCCCCAATTTACAATTAAATTTCTTAAAAGCATTAAATGTACTTTTTATTCTAGTTTCTAACAGGTTCAAATGTTTGTTCCATGAGGAGTTATCTGATAACCTTACATCCAGGTAATCATAGTATGTTTTGGTTCCAATGGTTTGATTCTTTATAAATAATTTTGGGACCTTCTTGAACTTATTCCTGAAAATAACTAGTTTGGTCTTCTTTCTATTTATGTGATCTATCCTTGGGCCGTTACTCTTCAGCTTGTTTATCAACTCACTTCCCCAGTGCCTGCCCTGCCAAAATGTTGCTCTATGCAGATGATGCAGCGATCTCAGTCCCTGGACACTGCTTGCTGGACATAAATGCTGCCCTTCAAGACAGCTTTTCAAAACTCAAGACGTGGTTCTCACACAGCAGGCTCCTATTGAATTACAAAAAAACTAAGTCCATGCATTTCTCACATCAGCAGTCTAAGAAGAACGCCCACCCCCCTGATCGTCTGTAGTCACAAAGGTGACATATTACAGCAAGTCTCCACTTTCAAATACTTGGGAATCCATATTGATGACTCCCTCTCCTTTGCTACCCACATAGACCACATCATAACATCTGCAAATGTCAAACTTGGGATCCTATACTGGCACAGAAAAGCTGTGACCCCAAAGGCCCTCAATCTTGTCACACAGAGCTCCATATTGTCAACTATTGACTACGGCCTAGTCATATACAGCGCAGCCTCTGAGACCTCACTTAAGAGAGTAAAGCTTCTCCTTAACAAAGCCTGCCAACTTGTTTTGGGGGCTGATTATTACACTCACACCTGCAGCCTGTATTCCCCAACTGAATGGCTCCCCCTCTCCCAAAGGACCAAATACCAAGCCTGTCTACTTGGGAAAAAAGCGCTACTAGGACATACACCAGAATCCTTGTCTATGCTCTTCCAATACAACCCTTCCAAAAAAATACGAGGAGCTCAGTCAAGGGCCACCTACAAGTACCATTTAAAAGAACCACCATGGCACAACGCTCCCTTTCGTACCACAGTCCGCTATGGTTTAATGACCTACCCCCCACCGTCTGGCAACAAGAAAATATTGTCCCGTTCAAGAAAGCTCTATGTCTCCACTTGGCTGACTCCCCCAACTGTGACTGTTTTACTTAGGGATCACCGCCTGGCCACTCAGCAAGACAAAGCCACTTCTGGCTGCTATTGTCTTTTTTTCTCCTCTTTCCCTGTACCATTCTACCTCCCTCAGCACTTAGCAACCTCCTTCTTAGTACTTAGTAACGTGGCTTATGCGTTCTCTTTCTTGTTTTACCAAGCAGGCACACAAGCCTGTATATGTTGTTTGCACTACATTTTGTCCCTCTGCTGTGTACTCAGCTTACTACCCTCTTTGATATTACCACTGCAATGCCTTTTGTTTGTACTGTTGTTTGAATGCCACTGCTTGTCTTTTTGGTTAAGTACAGTTGTGTTGTTCGTGGCATGGAGCCTTTGTAAAAGAGCCAATTGACTCAAAGGTTGTAATTCTGAAAATGAAATAAATAAATAGTGTAAGCTGCTTTCATTACACAGTTTAATAAAGAGGCCCAGTTTCCATTGTAGGCCAAGCAGTGATGTAGAAATTAAGACAATGTCATCAGTGTAAGCAAGGATACTGACAGTTCTATCAAACACCTTTGAAGAATGAAAATCTGGACTATATAACTGAGTAATTATTGAATTTGTGTACAAACTGAGATTCATTGTCTATAGATCTAGTGGGAGAGGAGACCAGGTCATCAAGTTTGGAAGCATATTCTACTAGATAACTTATAATAACTTTCTTATTTTTGGATCTTGTCACTTTACCTCCTTTGGTAGGCTTGATTGATATTCTATTATTAATTTTTTCCAATTTTATTTCTATTTTTACTTCTAATGGCCTTTGTGTCTGGTGCATCAATAATTATAAGAGAATCTTCTCTAGAAAATGGGGAAGGGGGATTAACTTGAATACATTTATTTTCCTTATAGAAGGGAAATTCAATATCAATGCTGTTCACGGAAGCATTTGGACCATATGAAAACTTCCCTGTATTCATTGTTTCTTTTAACTACAAAAGCATGGCCTGATTATGAATAATATCAGCCTTAAGACTTGCCAGCTCATCCTTTATAGCCAACATATTTTTAAGCATAACTATATTTGCATAAGAAGTTTTTTTTAAAATAGCTAATAATTATTTAGAAAGGGAAGAACAGGAAATAACATTTTCCTCACATATAGAATTTTTACATTCTGAAGGGGAGGGCTCCTTTTTAGATTCATACAATTCCCAGTCAAATTCAGCAGTATCAGTGGATAGTATTTCTGGGGTTATAGACAAGTCATGTCTAAAAATGTAACTAATAGTAACTCCTCCTTGAGGAGAGTTAACAGCAGCCAACTTTTTGAGTCCAGTAATGGTAACACTAAGTTCCTGAATCACCAATGCTAAATTATTGGGGGTGTAAGCAGTACACTGAATAGGTGTTTTATCAGGTTATGTGCCCAAAGAGCCAAGAGACTCTAACTTTTGCAGCTCATTTAAAGTGTTACTGAAAGATGAGCCTTGAACTGAAAGGAAAATAGGTTGGAGCACTTGCATGCCATTAGTGTGAGTACATGTTAAATTAGTACAAGAGATATCTAAATCATGGCTCAAATTTGGTGGCAGTAGAGCAATGCCTTCAAGAAATGAGCCTACAGGCACACTCTTAGTTGATTTTGGATTTTCATTTTAGACCTAAGAGATACTCCTTGATCATCCAGTATAGCAGGAGAGGTGAGGGCAGTGGGGGTGGAAGTGCCACAATCCAAAAACCCAGCAGTTTTGGGCTGAGCCAGGTCCATTTCTCCTTTCCCTCAAAAGATGTTACTTTTAACAGAAATTATTTTTGTCTATCCTCTTTTTGTTTCTCAACAATGATAATGACAGAACTGGGGATAGCATCCCATTTTTAATGCTCCTAGTACTAATCATTTCTGTAGAAAGTGGACAGCAAAAATAACAGCAAAAAAAAAAAAATAATGTAATATAATTGTTGTAATCTAAAAATATAAAATGCTTCTCACTTGAGCTTCCTCAGTTAAAGTCTTAAAAAGATTATAGAAAGCTGGCCCGGTGGCACTGAGGATTGAGGTGCCAGATGCCATACCTCACACCATGCCGGCAACCCAGGTTCGGGCTCGAGCTTGGGGTGCCAGGGGTCATCTGGGGGGGAGGGTGAGGAGCCAATTAAGCTGCTGCCTGCCAGCTCTCCTCCTCAAGGAGCCCTGGCATTAGGCCAGGGAGGGTGGAAGGGGCCATCACGAGAACTGTGGAGTGCATGCGTTGCCTCATCGTGCTTGCACTACCACATTCTGGGGCCTCAGGTAAAGGGGCATAAACGGGGAAAGACATGGAGCTCGTGCAAGGATGATGCCTCCAGGCCAGCTCTGGGGATCTGGTGGGACGTGCATATGCTCAAGTTTCAAAATGACCCCGGTAACCAGTAAGGCTGGTTGACATAAGTGCGGCCCACCATGGAGGATAAACATAGGATAGAAAAAAAAAGGAAAAAAGATTATAGAATCTTCAGAAGCTTCTTCAATGGAGGGGGGTCGATCCCAGTCCTTTCACAGAAGAAAGGGATCTGCAAGAACTCCTGAAACTGAAGATGGACAAAGCAATGGGTCCTGATAGAATTTACCCCAGAATTCTAAAAGAATTAAGGGAGGAACTAGTGAAACCACTGGCTACTCTTTTTAATAAATCATGGGAGGATGGTGTGGTACCCAAGGACTGGAGGAAGGTGGATGTGATTCCCTTCACAAAGTGGGACCAAGACAGAGGCAGGAAACTACAGACCTGTCAGTCTGACCTCTGCGGTAGGGAAGTGATGGAGTCACTCTGAAGGAAAGAATAGTTGAGTACCCAGAGGCCAGTGGAGCACAGGACCCAAGGCAGCATGGGTTCACAGCGGGAAGGTCATGTCAGACAAATCTAATAGATTTCTTTGACTGGGTGACCAAAGTAGTAGACCAGGGAGGGGCTGTGGACATGGCCTACCTAGACTTTAGCAAGGCATTTGACACAGTCCCACACAAAAGATTAATAGTCAAATTAACCAGCCTGGGAGAGGGTCCCAGGGTGGTAGCCTGGGTAAAACATTGGCTGCACAACAGGACACAGAAGGTAATTGTAAATGGAGTCCACTCTGAAGAAAGAAGGGTTACTAGTGGGTACTGCAGGGTTCACTATTGGGTCCAGTCCTTTTTAATGTCTTCATCAGTGACATTGCAGAGGGACTGGAAGGAAAAGTATGCCATTTTGCAGATGACACAAAGATCTGCAACAGGGTTGATACACAAGGAGGCGTGGAAAGGATGAAAAAGGACTTGGCAAGGTTGGAGGAATGGTCAGAAGTATGGCAGCTAGGATTCAATGCAAAGAAGTTCCAAATAATGCACCTGGGAAACAAGAACCCAGGGGAAGAATACACAATGGGTGGGGAGGTAGTAACAACAATAAAAAAGGAAAGGGACCTGGGGTAATCATATCAGATGACCTTAAGGTTAGCAAGCAATGTAAGAAGGCAGTAGGGAGGGCTGGGGTATACTGGGATGTATAGGGAGAGGCATCAGCAGCAGAAAACAGGAAGTTGTTATCCTCTGTACAGACAGTTGGTGAGACCCCATCTGGAGTACTGTGTCCAGTTCTGGAGACCCCATCTCCGTAAGGACATAGACAGGATAGAGGTAGTCCAGAGGAGGGCAACTAAAATGGTGCAGGGTCTGCAAGAGAAGCCGTATGAGGAGAGACTAAAGGAGCTTAATATGTATACCCTTCAGGAAAGAAGGGAGAGGGGGGACATGATAGAAACTTTTAAGTAGGAGGAGGCAGTATAGTACAGTGGTTTAGGGCTCTGAGCTCTGAGCTGCAAATCTAGTGACATCCAGCAGACCAGACCTGGGTTTGAATCCCACAGCTTCCACTTGCATACTGTGTGACCCTGAGCAAGTCACTTAACCTCCTTGTGCTCCCAGGTCGCTCCTGTAAAAAAGCTTTCAGCTTAGTGTGCTATACCTGGTTAAATAACTAAAAAAATAAATAAAAAAAAAAGTACCTCAGTGGAATCAACAAAGTCCAAGAGGGTAGCATCTTTCAGAAAAAGAGACTTGCAAGAACAAGGGGACACAATTTAAAGATAGAAGGGGGGCGGTTCAGGGGCAATGTGAGGAAGTATTATTTCACCGAGAGGGTAGTGGATGCATGGACCAGCCTTCCTGAGGAGGTTATGGGGTCTAAAACTGTGGGAGAATTCAAGAATGCATGGGACAGACATAAGGTAATTCTTGTGGAGGGTAGGAAGAAATAGGCTGTTGGTTAACTAGGATCTGCGGCCTATCCTGTAGGTAGGGAAATGGGCAGACTAGATGGGCCTAGCGGTCCTTATCTGCCATCAAAGTCTATGTTTCTATGTTTCTATGGATGCTTTCATAGGCATCAATACATACCCAAAGTCTTCCATCACGCAAAAATGACCTCAGATGTACTCTATTTTCCAGATGAGCTGAAAACTCAGGACAGTCTGGGGGCAGGTCATGTGGTGCAATATTCCAGAATCCAGGCCAAGTCAGACACAAATAAACTTCATAAACTTCTAAAAACGCATAAGAATATATAGCTTCCAAGATGCTTTGAAAATTCAAAGAGATGCTGTTCTGACAGTAACTATTTTTAGTTGGGGACACTCAACAGAAAACCACAGAGAAATCTCAAAGGAAGGTTACTGGAAAAAAATTTAAAAACAAAGTAGAACAAATATTCTGCTTAAATTATTCTGTTGCCAAAGTTCAAAGCTAACTTCCTTTGTGTATAAATAAAATAGAAATAGACCAGAAATAATCCGATAATTCTGGACTTTCCAATCTTTTTACACTCTTTTAGTATCAACAATCTGAAAAGAATAGAATACTTATTCAGAGTTATTGCTAATGATACTTTGTTAAACACTTCCTGTTTAAATGAGAAACATAAAATCATAAAAATTGGGAAGACTAGATATTAATTAGAGTAGGAGAAACAGAGTTCATGATGCCTAAAGATCCAAAACTTTACGTGTTTGAACTCTAAAAGTTTAAGACCGAAAAAAGCTTAATTGCAGACTAGATCTGAGGTTCAAAAAAGTTGTAGCAGACTGGTGACTGTCAGGAAAAACAAATCTTCTGAATCTCAGTAACTAGATAAACTTGCTTGGCGACTCAGTGGGTCTCAGTTGATCACAAAGTTGCTCTCTGTGTGAGAATTGCCATCAGCTGCCCGTTCAAAATTAGCAAAAACTTCAGATTTTAAAAGTACCAAGAGAAGTACAGGCTTATTTTCATTTAATTTGTAGCTTTTGGCATTCACCAGAACAGTACTAAACAGTGGTGAAGCTTCTGCAAACTGGAGACCAAAATGAAAGTGTACCTGCATCACACCCCGACCTGCTCCAATGCTCTAATGTGAATAAATAATTGCCAAGTATTTTTATACCTGTAATACAAGTCACATTCTTCAGTGAGCTACAGTGAGGCTCCACAGATAAAATTAAGTCAATCAGCTTCAGGAGCAAGAGAACCATCACCTCGTGCTTCACCAAGAAATACCTGTGAAATGCCTGTGAAGATGCTCGTGGAAAATCCATGGTATTTGTGATTATTTTAATTTATCTTAATTAGATTTAGAAACCAAACAATCAAATCATCATTTAAAATTGGAATTAGCATGAGAGGTATGAAAAATAACCTTTCAATATGTAATAAAATATAAAAGCTGTCTAAAATATAAAACTTAAAACATAAAATATCAAACAGCTGACTAAACACCAGTAGCGTTCAGTGTTCAATTACTGTATAAGAAATGTACCTCAGGAAAATTCCCTTAAATACAGTACTGTGATAATAAAACTCCCAAATGCAACAGTTTTACATGAAGAGGGAAAAAGAATAAAGGGATCTTGTCAAATACTCTCCTCCGCTCGAATTGATTAATGTTGAGGTTGTATTATATTGTGTTTTATATATATATATATATATTTATTTATTTATTCATTCATTCATTCATTTTGTAACTGGTTTGGTGCACTGTTCCAAAGACCTTTTTCAGGTACAGCCCAGGCCAGAAACTGGCACAGACAGCATAAAATACAGCGAGAGAACAGCATGGAACATACAGGGAACATAACAAGGAATCCAGTGTAGGTCAAGCTAACAGAGAAAATATATGGTAAACAGTACCAGATACATCAACAATTGAACATACCAAGGTACAGTATATAACATTTAGGTAAACAGGGTAAGGTTGCTCCATCATTCAAAAATAGGAATAATGATAGTATTCAGGGAAGGAGGGAGAGGAGAGGAGAGTGGAGCACTAGAGGGGGGAGAGGGTAAGGGTGGGCTGCAAGGGAGATGCAGCTGTGCTAGCAGCCTGTGGGTAGACGCAGGTCATGGAGGACAGAAAGCGCATTCTTAACAGGGAATTTAGATTTAGAGGGGGGTCGGGGAATGTAGGGAGGAGGGGAGGTCATTCCATAGTGGGGTCCAGCTGCAGAGAAGGATCTTAGGCCCATCCTCGTAGTTATGTTATGACATTCTAGTTGGAGGTGGGAAGACTGATGTAGACTGAGGCAGTAAGTTCTGGGCCAGATAAGAAGGGATAGTGGCGAATAGGAGGAAGTGTACGAGGTATCAGCAAGGGTCCGAGCCAGCAGGTAGGAGCACCACACTTGTGGAGGGAGCCAGTTAAGGGACTGGTAAAGAGAGCAGTGGCGAGTGAGGAGAGGGGCACGGAGGGCAAGGCAGCATGTACAGTTGTAGGTAGCGTCCAGGCAGTTCAGATTGTAATGGAGGTGATGGAGTACACCGGGCAGCCATAGTCAAGGAGGGGGAGGAGGTTGCTACAGGCAATAGCAATGTGGGCTTTCAGCAAGAGGTGGTTGATGTGCCTGATCAGTGAGGCAATGTGGTCAGTGTAAGTTAGAGACAGGTCCAGGATTACCCCCGATACTTGAAGGAGGGAATAGTGTCATGGGGAGATCCATCTGGGGATTTGACAGTGAGAAGGCCACTGTTGTGGGTAAGGGCAGTGAGTTTCAGTTTGGAACCAAGAAGCATGTTCTTTGTTTTGGCAGCATTGACCAGCAGTTTGTTAGTGGAGAACCAACAATGTGCCTTGCAGAAATCATCAGTAAGAGTGGCGGATAGTGAGGAAGGGGATGGGTCACTTTGGCATAGAATTAAGTCGTCGGCATAGAGGGGTGATTTACAGGACAGGCCTTCAGATGGGAGAGAGTTAATTAACAGGGAACCAAGGACAGATCCCTGGGGGACAGCCACAGAGACAGGCAAGAGGGGGGAGGTGGCACCACCAAGGCAGACCATCTGTGTTCTACCAGAGAGGTAGTTAGTGAGCCAGGCAGTGGAGGTAGGGGAGAAACCAAGGGCATTGAGTTTTGCTATCAGGATGTTGTGATTTATTTATTTATGACTTTGGTAAGTACACTGATCCCAGAGATCATTTTCAGGCACGACCCGGGCCATAACACATGGCACAGGATGGCAGTGAATAAAAGGTAACTGTAGTGCACATAAAATGGAATAGATACAAGCAATAATATTAAACACAGTGTACAAGCATGCTGCATAAATCCATTGAGAACAGAGAGTACAGGGTTCCAATATGGGACATGAAGAGATCTGATAGAAAACAACAATCGTAAGCACAGTGTACAAGGTATGATACATAGAGCAGTGGGCATGTAATACACCGAAAATACAGTAAGAAAATATCTACAATATGTACCCACAATACAATGTAATACATGGAAAGTACAGTAAAAAAATATATACAATATGTACAGGCAAAGAAGTCACATATACTGTGGAAATATAATTAACAAGGCAATGAGGTAACAGTTGTGGGCTAGGGAGTAGTCTAGCGTGGGTAGTCTAGTGTGGGTAGGTGGGTAACCCCTGGGAGCAGCGGCCGGAGGAATTAGCCAGGAGACAGATTTTGAGGTGGGACTTGAAGCTGGAGTGAGTGTCAATAGAACGAAGTTCAGCCGGCAGTTTGTTCTACTGCAAGGGTGCAGCTGCAGACCAAGCTCTGCTACCTATGTTGGTGGATACCCTAGGAACAGCTAGAGGGGGAGTACCATTAGGGTGGAGGTTGTGGTGTAGAGTTCTGGTTTTCAGGAGGGTAGTTAGGGGGGTTCTTGAGTTGTGCAGATGACATTGTCCACTGTGCAGCAGAGGGATAGGTCGAAGCGGCCTTGCAGCGGTAGCCATCCAAGGGTATTAGAGAGGGTGCAGTGGTGGGTGGAGAACGGGGCCAATAAAGCAGAGTGACAGGCACTGTTGTAGGCAGCAGAGAGTTTGGCCATGGTGGTAGCAGAGGTCCTGGCATTGATAGGAGAACAGTAGTCAAGAATAGGGAGAAGGTTACCCTGGACAATGGCTAGTCTGGCTTCCGGGTGAGGTATTGCCTGAATCTATAGGCAGCACCTAACTTTTGATGGAACCTTCTGACAAGGGAATTTGCATGTTCAGCTAAGATGAGGGAGCTGAAGGAGAGGGTCAAATAGTACGCCTTGGTATTTGTAGGTGTCGACGTCCTCGAGGTCATATTCCTTGGACAGATCTACAAACACTGTACCAGTTAGCATCCCTTCATCCGTATTCCTCAGCACATGGTCAGTGAAGAGGGCAAGGGCTGTGGTAGTGCTGTGCCCCTTCTGGAAGCCATGTTGCTGAGGGCAAGGGAGATTATATTTGGAGATATGCTCTGTAATTTGGTAGTTTACTGCCTTCTCTAGGAGATTACCAAGATGGGACAGAATGGAAATGGAACAGTAGTTGTCCACAAGACTAATGTCGCCTGATTTATGAATGGGGATAATTTTGGCCTGCTTCCAGACAGAGGCTGTAGTAAAGGAGAGGCTACAGATGAAGCTGCGTGGATAGACAATGTCCTGGGCCACTAGTTTTAAGAAGCAGGGGGATAGACCATCACTACCAGCACTCCCTCAAGATGGTAGGCTGAGGAGGAGCTTAAATGTCCCAGGAGGAAAAATAGTCTTAAAATAAAAAGGGGGGTTAGTAAGAGGGGAAGGTGGAGGAGGGGGCAAGGGGGTGGAGGGGGGAGCTTAGCTATATAGCTGCTAAGGTGTGAGAAATGTGCATTAAGTGCATATGCAATGTCAGAAGGGTCTGTGAGGGAGCCTTGTTGTGTGTTCAGGCAGGAAAATGACTACTTGGTGGGGGGGTGGGGGAGCAAGGCATTAATGGAGGAGCAGAAAAGCCATAGGTTGACTAGGTGACTGAATTGAAGTGACTGGAAGTAGGCCGACTTCCTAGAGTGCATACGGCGCGTGCAGAGATTTCACAGTTGACAGTAGCCATTCCAAAGAATAGGGGATGGGGCAGCATTATAGTCAGCCCACTTTCAGTCATGCTGCTTCATAAGATTGAAGAGGTCCGATGTGAGCCAGTGAGTATCACCCCCATGAACTCTGCGAGAAGTGAGCGGGAAATTCTTGTCTTGGGTGTGAGACAGGGCTGAGACAAAGATGTCTAGTGCAAGGTCACTGTTACTGGCACTGTAGAGGGAAGTCCATTCAAGGACTCTGAGGTCATCCTGAAGTCTGAGTGGGTCAAAATTAGAGAAATTGTGGAATGTGAGTTAGGCAGATAGGCGGTGGGGGGGACTTGGTATGCCAGGCACAGTAGATGGGGGAGTCATCACTAATGGTGTCAGACAGTGTGCCAGCATGGGCAACTTTGCTCATGTCATCAGGATCCAGTCCAGGTAGTATGTTTGTTGGACTGATTGTTGAGGTGTGAATGGGAGGTAATTAGCTGAGTTAGACTGTGTTGTTGTATAATGGAGTTGCAGTCAGAGAGGGTGCTTGTGCCCCAGTCAATGTTGAAATCCCCTACAAGAATGGAGTCTCTTGAAGGGAAAAGAGGTGCAAGGAGGTTCAGGAGGGCTGCAAGCCCAGGCACACCAGCTCTCAGTGGGTTATAGTAGCACCCAACAAGCAACTTCTTATTGGTGGCAAGTTCCACTGCAAGCCACTCAGAAGAAAGGTCACTGGAGAACTGGCCAAGGAGTGTGGCAGTGTAGCAGTTACGGTAGTAGAGAAGTACACCACTACCATGGCGTGAGGTAGAGTGATCCTGGTGGAGGAAAGTGTAGTCTTGTAGGGAGCAGCTTTGGTCATGGGTGGAGCCTTTTAGCCAGGTCTCTGAGATGCCCAGTATGTCAGGATTGTACAGAGTGACCCAAACCTCCAGCTCACTATTTTAGGAAGAAGGCTCCTCATGTTCAAATGTGCAATTTTTAGACTGTGCTTCATATCCCACAAAGGATGACTATGGGATAGAGGAGTGTTTAAGTGGGGTGTAAGAGCAAATTATATTTTAAGATCCAGCAGCTCCCTTCCCCAACTTTCATTGTCTATCCTCAGTTTTCCTACTCCCTGATTTCTGCTCTCTCCTCCAGCAATAGGCAGTTGTTCTGTGTTCTTCATTGTGCTCCTCTGATTCTTTGCTCCTTTTGGAACACTAGAGAAATGTAATACTCTCTTGAGGGTAGCATTACTGGCTTATGCATTGTAATAAAATGTCAATAAAGTGTGGGCAACAATAGCATACCTTTATTAGCTTAAAGCCAGCATTTTCCAAAATATGCTGAGAGGCGTTTTCCCCATGCTATGAGGACCGTCTGCTGCAGCAGCAGCTCCGCACCCAGTCACACTGATTTCAAGATACTCAAGATCAGGAATGAAATGGGATAGAGACACAAAGACAATTATGATTTTGTTTACTGTAGCAGTGTACTGTAATGTTTGTTATTGTTATTGACTGTTAATTGTTCTCTTTCTAACTTTCTTCTTTTCTCCTTCCAGTTACTATAGATCACCTGATCTTTCTCTCTTCACTTCTTTCAGTCTTGACCTGTGTATATTAATAGAAATATTTATTATTGCTCTTTAATCTATATTGAACAGTCAACTGTGCAAGGCGGATTGTTGTTTATGTATTCACACTGTACTAAAGTAAATAATCTGTAATGTCTTACAAGTCATGTGTTTGAAGTTGCTGATCTGATGATGTGGAAATATGTCTTGCTATGAAAAATCAATAAACTGTGTTTGAAAAAAAAAACACAATGAAGATGGGTACATCAGAACGAAATGAAAGCCCGACAAAGAGAAAACTCATGGGAGGAGGGTACAGCCTCCCTGAGAACAATGGTGCAAGAAAGTTCCTGGCAGAAATAGAGGGCAACACCATCTCTATGTTTGCCTCTGTTCTACTTGAAGTGGTGGAATTTGGAATGGGACAGGTTAGAGTTAGGAGTCCTGGAGGAGAGTCAAGATTCAAAGATACAGTGGATGTCAGGAGATTGTTGTGAAACCCAGACAATGACAAGGTTGAGTTTAGGGAGAAGACTCCTAACATTGAGATGAAAAATGCTAAGGCCTTTAGTAGTTGAGGATGTGGAGGAGGGGAAGGGCCAAGATTAGTCTGCACATCTCCAGACAGGGGAAGGAGCAGGAACAGGAACAGGAAATTGGAGTGGGACTTACATTCCTTGAAATAGGGAGGAGAGCTGAATGGAGCAGGGAAGGGAGAGGAGGGCACGGTAGAGAAACTCTAGGCTTAGGGAGGGGGAGGAGAGGAGACCAAGGTGGATAGGAAGGGAGGAGGGGAAAGGAGTTGTGTGCGGGACAGATGAGTGGAGAAGGGGGCAGAGGGGTGGGAGGAGAGGGAGGTGGCAGGAGGAGGAGGAGGAGAGGGTGAAGAAGAAGACAGAGGACAGCAAGGTGCATGGAGGGCAAGGTGCACAGTGGCCAGGAGGTGAGATGCAACAACATCAGCTAAATAGCACAGCAGCGATGTTCATTATCAGAGATCAGGCTAGTACAGCTACTAGACTCAGTAACAGGCCTAAGGCACTACAGTAGAAATTGTAGACTAAAGGGTTGTATGCAGGTAGAACTAAAAGGAACAAATCTGAGAGTTAAGTTAACAAGTTGGGTAATACTAGCTGAAGGGCTAACATTGTTAAACCAAGTGAAATGCAGATAAACACCACAGTTAAAAGGGTGAATGGCAAACAAAGGTATACCTAGATAGAGTGTAGATAGGATTCCCAGATTTTAAGGCAGATTAGCAATGCTAGCAGATGCAGGTGTGGGGACCACAGGAGTTTGTAGCAAAATGTAACAATAAGAGGATACCTTGATATTGTGGCAGTTTGACAAAGCAAGCAGATTGCACAGGCAGTCTGATGGAAGCAGTCCAAATGTCTCAAATGCAGGTGTGGGGCCCGCAACAGTTAAGTTACCAAGGGCAATAATAAGATGAGCAACACAGTTCCGGAATAGTCTGAGGTAGGCTTGTTCATGGCAGCCCAGGGAAGCAACATGGCTGGCCAACAGCTGACATACTGCTGACTCCAGGCAGACTCCTCTTCTGAGGTCTTTTGTGCTGTGGTCCTTAACTTAGTTGAGTGAATTACAGATGGCAAAGAATCAGAAGAGAGATAAGATGTATAAAGTCCTTGCTGCTAGCTGCAGTGTCCATGGAAACACACCTAGCAGTAACTGATTAGTGCAGGCAAGACGGAGGTGCAGCCTTGATAGAGATCTGGTGGCTGATTACAGTGCCCCAGATCCAAGCTTGGGGGCTTCATTTGTGGTTTTGGCTTCAGAAACCCCAGCTCTGGCAGTGTGGTATGGGGGTGCAGATCAGGTGGAGTGAGCCCTCTTGATCCCATGACCAGCAGTGGCAATGAGTGAATTACAGAAGGTGAAGAATCAGAAAAGGGTCTTGATTTAAAACCTTTGCTGCTAACAGCAATATTCATGGAAACACACTGAAAAGCACCCAATTGGTGGAGGGTAAGACAGGAGGCGTGGCTTTGGTAGTGATCTGGTGACCAACTGGAGTGTCCCAGATCCAAGCAGGGAGGCTTCGTTTGCAGCATTAGCTTCATGAACTCTGGCTCTGGTGGCATGGTGCAGGGGGAGGGCAGATCAGGTAATGTGAGCCCTCTCAACCCCCAGTCTAGCAGTTGCCCAGTAGTGATAGTGAGAAAATTACAATGCTCATGCGTGTTGCGTAACACACATGGTATGACACAGAGGTATAGCAGTAACATGATGGTCAGGGAATAGCACCAACAGTCAGGTACATGCAGTCTGCCAGCACTGCAACCCAGCAGACAGCTGATGACAGCAAAGAACACATCTGTGTTAACTCATTGAGGCCCCAAGATGCCTGTAGGTGGCAGCAGAAAAGATATTCCTGAGGTTTTTAACGCCTCCAGACGTCCTGCACTTTGTACCACTGAGGACTTGGAACATCTGAGGATGTCACTGCTTTAAACTTAAATATTTCACAAACTGAAGTGAGTAGAATTAACTGCATAGCACCATTAGAAAGGTAATTTTGTGCTGAACAACTGTGCTGCTGATATTTTGTTTCTGTCAGGTATATTTTAGAAGATATTCTCATTTTTGTATGGTATGGTGTGTATGGCTGACATTTGTCTCTCAAGCTTCACCTAGCCACCTTGAATAAAATACATGTATCATATTTGAAAAGTTGCTTTTCAGTGCAAAATTCATTATGTACCTCCATCTAATGTATGAATGCTTAATTTGGTGTTGATATGTTAAATATTTTCCCACAAAAAATGGTTTATGTTGCCTTTTTTTATTGGAAATTTTTTTTTTTGCTATTTCAACCAATTTAGAAAACAATTGGAACTACGTATAATTAATTGCATAGCACAGTTAGAAAGGTAATTTTGTGCTGAACAACTTTGCCGCTTGCACTTTATGTGTAGCACTTATGGTTCATGAGGTATTCACATTTGTTTGTGGCATGCTGATTATGGCTTGATTTCACTCAGAAAGCTCCAGGTTGCACTGTTAAAAGCATACAGGCCACAAGTCGTGGAACTCTCAAAGAGCTCCTGAGGCCTTAGTGAGTTAATGTGCTGGCTATACCAGCCTAACTGCGGTGGAGCAGCAGAGAATAGGTCACACAATTAGGAGCATGTAGTAGTAGTAGTAAAACTTTAATTTTTAGACAGGAAAGATGGAAAAAAAATCACATCATTAGGACCAAAGTCTCATTTACAAGATGCTCCTTTTATTACATAGAATTGACACATAACAAGATAAACAATAAATTACATACAAATGGTGTACAAAACATTCAATTTTACCACAAGAGGGAGTCTACACACTTCTCTATACATACTAGATGTACAGCCTATGTGCAAATGGAACTAACCATTACACATACACCTTGCTTTCAGTTCATGTTTTAATTCAGCAGTAAAAGGCTTTATGCTATTGTGAACTTTGTTTGTGGTGATTTTTATTGAATTCCATATGGTAAAAATTACATAAGGAAAACACATACTTCTGAATTTATTTAATAGTTTAGGAGATTTAAAACTATTTATAAAGTTTATAAAACTGCCAGGAATAAGTGCACCCAGACTATTTGCATCGAAAAAAGCAAGTACCATAGGGACAGCTTGCTAACACTTGGGGTGACAGTAAGAACTTTTGGAACAATATAAAAGCTGTAACAGGTAAAGATGCTAAGGTTGCACCCACCATGCCAAATATTAATGGAGCCCCCACCCTTGACCCACTGACAATAGCCAGTGTTTTTAATAATGCATTCACTGACCTGGGCAGTGTCCTCCCACCAGACCTTTTCAAGGACATCACTGAAGACACTGAACAGCGGGCAGATGATTCGCTTCCTGCACCACCTCCTTTCTACTTCAAAGAGGTCCCGCTGTATATGATCAGGAAATGCCTAGTAAAAGTACTCGGGAAGTCAAGGCATGGTGGTGATTCCGTAGACCTCAAATTAGTTGTCCTTACCATTGAAGAAATACTGGTGCCCATTGCAAAGATTCTAAACCTCTCACTGAGACTGGCACAATTCCCCCAAATCTGGAAGTCAGACCTTGTTACCCCTGTTCACAAAAGTGGAGACCGCACTATACACACAAACTATAGACCTATCGCTAAACTTCCACCTCTGTCTAAGGCACTTGAGTGCATAGTTGTGGATCCATTGGTGGAGTATATAGAAAAATACTCGATCCAGTGCCCCCAGCAGCATGGATTCAGAAAGTGACATAGCACTACCACAGCACTGCTAGAGTTCACTAGTTTCATTCACCAATCTGTGGATCAAGGTAGATTGGTAGATGTGGCTTTCATAGACCTCACAAAGGCCTTTGATACAGTGAACCATGCTCTACTTCTCAAGCAACTGTCCTCAACTGGTCACTAGACAGATACTGTGTCTTGGTTCAAAAGCTATCTCGTAGTCCACTCCCAATGGGTGAAGATAGCTAATGTCACCTCTGTCCATCAACATGTCTGCTCTGGAGTACCACAGGACTCCATACTGGGTCCACTTCTCTTTAGCATCTTTCTTAACTTCCTTTCTTAAGGTGTCAGCATGGCTCAGTTGGTAGCACATCTGCCTCATGACCAGAAGGTCGTGGGTTCTCATCCCACACTGGGATTGGACTTGAACCTAAAATGCTGACACCCGAATGCAGTATTGGGGGGTGCGGTACTGCTGGGGTGTGCCATCTTTCAGATGAGACGTTAAACTGAAGTCCCTTCTAGCCATCTTGGTGCTGTCCTGGTGGATGTCCAGGTGGAAGTAAAAGAACCCAGGACATTCTTCACAAAGAGTAGGGGACATCCTGGTGTCCTGGCCAACATTCTCCTTCCCATAAAACCAGTTCATGCAATTGTCCAGACTGTGTGTGGATGTTGATGTGCGATATGGCCACCACTACACATTCAGTCACTTCACTACCAGTCTAGCACTGCTTGTAGAGCACTTTGGGATACGCTGTTTATGAAAAATGCTATATAAATGCTGATTCTTCTTCTTTTTCCTTAACAATCTCCCTCGCTCCTGTCACAATCAGATCCTCCTCTATGCAGATGATGCAGTCATATACACTAGCAACACTGACCCTGAACCACTGCAACACCAACTTTAACTTAGCTTTGAGAACATAGAGGACTGGTTTAGGAAACACAAGCTGATTCTGAACAACAAAAAAACAAAAGTCATGTTGTTCAGTGGTGCTCGCAGCAAACACAGATCCAGTGCCCTAACCATCAAGAAGTCCTCTGGTGTCCAGCTTGAACAAATTCAACATTTCAAGTATCTAGGGGTAACCATGGATAGTTCAATATCATATGCCTAGCATGTTGAGAATATTGCCAGGTCTGCCAGTATCAAAACAGGGTTACTCCAGACATAAACACAATCTAACGCCTGAAGCCCTTAGACTAGCTATCTATAGCTCCATAGTATCCATTGTTGACCATGGTCTGGTTATCTATGGCTCAACTTCCACCACTAGCCTCCGTAGAATATCTGTGGCACTCAACAAAGCATGCTGACTTCTTACTGGAGCAGCACGCCTTACCCACACATGTGAACTGTATGTGCAAAGAGGTTGGCTTCAGCTAAATGTGAGGATTCACTGTCAAATCTGCTTGCTAACTCAAAAGGCACTTCTCAGTCTCCTCTGGTGTTACAAACTTGCTCAACCCTTCTTGCAGCTCCCAGCACACGCGTAGCTCAGTCAACCAACACTTCTCTGTCCCAAGATCCTGGACTACATAAGGGCAATGATCGTTTGCATGTAGAATACCACTATGGTTTAGTGCGCTGCCCAGAGATATCTCTTTCTTACCAAAATTGGGACCATTTAAAAGCACTCTCCATCAGCATCTTAAAGCTAACAGTCCCTGTGACTGTTTCAACTGACATGGCACTACCTCAGCAGTATTGACACATCCTTGTGTACCTACTTCTCCCCCTTTCTCTGCGAATGACCACTCTGCCCTATTTCTTGCCTCCTTCCCGAATCCTTCTTTCACCTCACCCCTCTTGCCCTCCACCTTCTTTCCACTGTTTATCTTCACTTAACTGAACTTTTGTTCTCCCAAATCTACCTATACCTATTTGACAAAACACCTTGGGCTGCCTCCTTTTATTAGGTTATTTTTGATCTCCTACCGATTCATAGTTTTAATTTTAGTTGCAATGTTAGTCATTTTAAATACTTTGTCAAAATTTTATGTAATATCATCCATTGTATGTCTGTCACCCTTCCCACTGACGTAGAACCTTTGTAAAAGAGTCGTTATGTGCTCAAAGGTATTGCAATCTGAGAATGAATAAATAAATAAAATAAATAAATAAATATAACCTCTCAGATTCATAGTTCTTAAGTTATATTTATGTTCTATTTTTTTCCAGTTTATCATATAAGTATGATGGTGTCTTAGAATATAATACTTTATATATTTGGTTTGCCCAAGATAATTTTCATCTATTTTCTGTTGTTAACCAGCCTAGTTCCTCATAAAGGTCACAGTGATGGGTTTTATAATCCTGTCTCAGAATAAATCTGGCCAGGCGATCGTACACCACACTTATTTTTGATAGTAATCCTTTATTTGCTAGGCCGTATATGTGGTTGCCATATTCAAGTCCTGGCATCAATAGTTGGTTTACTATTGAAGATTTTATAACTATATTTGGTTGGCAGTATAGCCTAGAGGTTGGAGTAACAAGGCTGTGAATGAGCTTGGTACATCCAGCAGACCAGACCTCGGTTTGATTCTCACAACCTCCACTAGCATACTGTGTGACTCTGAGCAAGTCACTTAACTGCCCAGTGCTCCCGGGTCATCCCTGAAAACAAGCACTTGTGTCTAGTGGGCCTTACCCGGTTACCAAAGACTAAATCTAAAAGTTGTGGAAAAACTAGTACGTCCGAAGGCCCCCAACATTTTATTTACTCTTTTTATTGTATCTTCTATGTGATATTCAAATTTTAAGTATTCGTCAATCCAAACGCCCAGATATTTATATTTTGGTACCTGGGCAATTTTGGCACCTTTTAATGTTTGTATGTATACTTCAGGTAGGGTTTCTCATTCTTTTATATTCTTTATTAAATATCATTAGAAACATAGAAACATAGAATTTGACGGCAGATAAGGACCGCTTGGCCCACCCAGTCTGCCCATTTCCCTACCTGATGGATAAGTTGCAGATCCTAGTTAACCAGCAGCCTACTTCTTCCTACCCCCACCCCTTAGAATTGCCTTATGACTGTCCCATGCATGCTTGAATTCCACCACTGTTTTTGACTCCACAACCTCCTCTGGAAGGCCGTTCCATACATCCACAACCCTCTCTGTGAAAAAATACTTCCTTAAATTACCTCAGAGCCGCCCCCCTTCTATCTTCAAATGTGCCTCCTTGTTCTTGCACACCTCTTTTTTGAAAGATGCTATCCTCTTGGACTTTGTTGATTCCCTTGAGGTACTTGAAGGTTTCTATCATGTCCCCCTCTCCCTCCTTTTCCTAGAGACTATACATATTAAGCTCCTTAAGTCTCTCTTCATATGTCTTCCGGTGCAGACCCTGCACCATTTTATTGTCCTCCTCTGGACAGCTTCCATCCTGTCTATGTCTTTGCGGAGATTGGGTCTCCAGAACTGCACCGTAGTACTCCAGATGTGGTCTCACCAGCTGTCTGTACACAGGGATAATAACTTCTTGTTTTCTACTGGTGATGCCTCTCCTGCATCCCAGTATTCCCCACCCTCCTTGCTGCCCTCTCCATTGCTTGCCCCATTTGGGTCATCTGATATGACTACCCCAGGTCCCTTTCCATTTTGTTGTTGTTAGTATCTCACCCCCATTGTGTACTCTTCCCTGGGTTTTGTTTCCCAGGTGCATTACCTTGCACTTCTTAGCATTGAATCTAAGCTGCCATACATTTGACCATTCCTCTAACCTTGCCAAGTCCCTTCTCATCCTTTCCACCCCACCTTGTGCATCAACTCTGTTGCAGATCTTTGTGTCATCTGCAAAAGAGACATACTTTCCTTCAGTCCCTCTGCATGCAAACATAAAGACATTGAAGAGGACGATCCTAATACTGAACCTACGGTGCCCACTACTAACCCCCTTTGTTCAGAGTGGACTCCATTTACTGTTACTCTCTGTTCTATTCTCCAGCCAATTCTTTACCCAGGCTGTCATCTTGGGACCCACTCCCAGGCTGGCTAGCTTGTATATTAATCTTTGTGTGGGACTGTGTCAAATGCCTTGCTGAAGTCTAGGTAGGCCATGTCCACAGCCCTCCTGATCAACTACTTTGGTCACCCAGTCAAAGAAATCTATCAGATTTGTCTGGCATGACCTTCCGCTGTGAATCCATGCTGCCTTGGGTCCTGTGCCCTCAGACCTCTAAATACTCAACAATTCTTTCGCTTCAGAAGTGATTCCATCATTTTCCCTACCACTGAGGTTAAACTAACAGGTCTGTAGTTTCCTGCTTCCTGCTTGCTCCCACTTTTGTGAAGGGAATCACATCTGCCCTCCTCCAGTCCTCAGGTACCACCCCATCCTCCCATGATTTGTTAAAGAGGGTAGTCAGTGGTGTCACTAGTTCTACCCTTAGTTCTTTTAGAATTCTGGGATGAATCCCATTAGGCCCCATCGCTTTGTCCACCCTCAGCTTCAAGAGCTCTTTCAGAACCCTTTCCTCTGTAAATGGGCTGGCATCAACCTCTGCATCCAGAGTGTTTCTACTGTTTGTTTTAGGTACCCCCTTCCTTTGTAAATACTGAGCAAAAATATTTGTTTAGTATCTCTGCCTTTCACAGTCACCCTCTGCCCACCTTCCCTCCCTTTATTAAGCCTCACTATCCTCCCTTGGTCTTCCTTCGTCCCTGATGTACCTATAAAGGTTTTATCCCCTTCTTAACTGATTTGGCTATCTTTTCCTTGGTTTGGGCCTTTGCTGTTCTGACTGCCTTTCCAGCTTCCTTTTGCTTTAACTGATACAGTTCTCTGTCCTGTTCCTTCTGTGATTCCTTGTACTTCCTGAATGCTTTCTTTTCTCTTGAACCTTCACTGCCACTTCCTTTGAGAACCATAGTGGTTTCTTACCTCGTTCATTTTGTTTATTTGCTTTACACAAAGGCTTGTTACCTCTGTGATGGCAGTTTTATTATTCCCATTGTTCTTCCACCCTCCTTCCTGCCCATTTGCTAGTGCATTCCTTAGGCACTCACCCATTTTTGCAAAGTCAGTCCTCCTATAATCCAGTACCTTTTGTCTTTGTATGGCTTGACTCTATTGCTGTGTTTATTGTGAACCATACTGTTCGATGGTCGCTAGTTCCCAGATGGCTACCCACTTCTACATCTGTGATCCTCTCTTCATCTCCATTTGAGAGAACCAGATCAAGATTGCTCCCTCTTGAGTGGGCTCCAATACTAGTTGTCTAAGGCATGCCCCTGTAGGGCATCTAGAATAACCCACTCTTAGAAGTGGCTGCCAACTGCACTCCAGTTAACATCTGGCATATTCAGATCACCCATCAGCAATATCTCCCTTTATCTGCCATTCTAAGTATACTTTCTATCATTTCCTTGTCCATTTCCTCCCCTGAGGAGGTCTGTATCCAACCCTGTGTGGATTGTGGTGCCATTGCTGCCTCCAAATTGACCCACAGTGCTTCTTCTCCTCCCTGTTTACCCTTTTGTTCTGTTGCTTTGATTTCTTCTCTTATGTAGAGAGCTACTCCTCCTCCCCTTTTACCCTCCCTGTCCCTCCTATAGATAGTGTATCCTGGTATGTTTACATCCCAGTCACAGTTCTGTGTGTACCATGTTTCTGTGACTGCCACGATATCCAGAGCTTCCTCCTCCATCAAGGCCACTAATTCAGGAGCTTGTTACCCAGATTCTACAGGCATTGGTACTCATTGCTCTCCATTTTTGATGGCTTTACCTTCTGTAGGGCATCCCCACTGACCTTTCTACCTTGGTCTTTTCTCATTTAGCACCCTGTTTTGTAGGGGGAGGCTGGGATTTTCCTGCTGCTTATCAGTGCCTCCCCCCTTGACTAATTTAAAGGCTTGCCAATGAAGCATTTAAACCGATTGCCCAAAAGACTTGTTCCCTTCCTGGACAGATGCAGACCATCCTGCCAGTATAGGCTGGTGTCCCTTCAGGTGGAACCCCAGTCCCCAATGAAGCCAAACCCCTGTGCTCCACACCATTTTTTCAACCATTTGTTAAACTGCATGGTGCAAAGTACCCTCGCCTCACCCATGCCACTGACAGGCAGTACCTCTGAGAAGGATACTGTGTGTGCTACTTGTATTAAGCCCCTCCCCAACTCTACAAAGTCCTTCTGCACTGCTCTAATCTCATGATGAGCTAAGTCATTTGTCCCTAGGTGGACAATGACGTCCAGCTCAGACTCCCGTGCAACTGTTCTCGTGATCCTAAGGATGTGCTTCCTGTCCCTCCAAGCCATGGCACCAGGCAGGCACCTTGCTTCAGTTTTCCTGCTCCCCAGTTCTATCCCCTAATAATTGAGGTCCCCACCAGGAGCTGCTTTCTTTCCCTGTGGTGCCCTCTGCCTCCTTCCTGAGGCCTCCCTTGACAGTTGTCTGCACCTCCTTGGTCTCCTCTCTTGAATTGTATCCATAGGGGAACTATGCTCCCCAGAATAATGTATGGATTGTGATGTGGAACAACTGACTGGGTGTGCCTCTGTTCCACCATCCTCACCCTCCCTGAGCCCACTGTGGTCCAACTGCTGTGCTTTCTTTGCAACCTCTGAGGAAGCAGTGGTGGCTCTGGTGCTCCCTGGATGGGGAAGGTTCCCTTCCTACTGTCCAGTGTGGCCTGGGGGAAGGTCCCCGTACTACTGTCCAGTGTGGCCTGAAGACGGGCAACTTCCTCCCTCAGGGCAGAGAGTTGTCTGCAAAAAGGGCAGCATCTCAGCCTCCAGAAAGACTCCCGGAAGACTGCTGCCCCACAGCCATTACATTGCACTAGTCCCCACATTTTTTTTTTTTTTTGTGTGTGTGTATGTGATTGGTTTGTAATATAGAAATAGATATATATTTATATTATACAATGTGTATGCTTATATTGTCAGTGCAGTGTGCTAGAGAGGATATGACATTAACATGCACCTTGCACTCTTGAGGAAGTTATGTCAGAACCCCAGGTATAAAGGAACTATTTCCAGGGGTGGGTGGGGTGAGGGTGGGAAGGGTTGGGCCTAAACTGTGCCCTCGCAAAACAATCAGCTAAAAGCTCTGACCCACCGCTGCAATGAGTGCCTTCCTGTCAGCAAGATGCCCTACACAACAATTTGATAGAAATACCCTGCTAATCAGACAGAGAAAATCCACACATCCAAGTCAGACACAGGTAAACCTCCCCAGCCCCAAAACAGGCCTGGTGGTTTGTGCTCTGAGAGCTGTCAGCCCAAAATAAGTCAGCTGTGCTTTAAACTCTTCCTGCACTGAAAATCTTAAGAATTGTAACAAACAAACGTAAACCTAGATCCACCACCTCTGTTGCTTGAAAGACTGTCTTTCCTGTTTCACACTGCAGGTTTTTCTGTGACCACTCCTTAACCCCAGTAACTTTGTTAAAAAGAGTTTAACTATCACAAACTCCTACGCACCAGTAAATTATTTAAAAATAGTTTCTGTCCCAAAATCCTAGTAGTCAATCCACCTACCCCCAAGGGACAACCAGAATGCAGTATTCAAACACTTATGAGGTTACTTCCAAGATAAGCAGAGTTTGCAAGTTTCTTTTTCAACTCCTCAGCCACCTTTAATTCATTTAAAAATTGTTTAACTGTCAGCAAATCCTAGTAGACAATCTAGCTACCTCCAAGGACCTACCCAAATGTAGTATTTAAATCTTTCTGAAGTTACTAACAAGATAAACAGAGTTTGCAAGCCCTTCTTGGTTAAACACTAAATAAATATGTGAATAAAAAGCAATTACCAAGGGTAGTTAGTTTCACCTCCCACAGAATTAAGCAAAAGTGCACGTTTGTTGCAGATATCAAGTGCAATATAGAATTTCTCACACAGTTCACAGTTGAAGAAACATAGAAACATATATAGAAACATAGAATTTGACGGCAGATAAGGACCGCTTGGCCCACCCAGTCTGCCCATTTCCCTACCTACTGGATAAGCTGCAGATCCTAGTTAACCAGCAGCCTACTTCGTCCTACCCCCATCCCCCAGAACTGCCTTATGACTATCCCATGCATGCTTGAATTCCACCATTGATTTTGACTCCACAACCTCCTCCGGAAGGCCGTTCCATGCATCCACCACCCTCTCTGTGAAAAAATACTTCCTTAAATTACCTCTGAGCCGCCCCCTCTATCTTCAAATTGTGCCCTCTTGTTCTTGCACCTCTTTTTGAAAGATGCTACCCTCTTGGACTTTGTTGATTCCCTTGAGGTACTTGAAAGTTTCTATCATGTCCCCTCTCCCTCCTTTCCTCGAGGCTATACATATTAAGCTCCTTAAGTCTCTCTTCATATGTCTTCCGTGCAGACCCTGCACCATTTAGTTGCCCTCCTCTGGACAGCTTCCATCCTGTCTATGTCTTTGTGGAGATTGGGTCTCCAGAACTGCACACAGTACTCCAGATGGGGTCTCACCAGCTGTCTGTACAGAGGGATAATAACTTCCTGTTTTCTACTGGTGATGCCTCTCCCTATGCATCCCAGTATCCCCCCAGCCCTCCTTGCTGCCCTCTCACATTGCTTGCCCATCTTTAGGTCATCTGATATGACTACCCCAGGTCCCTCTCCATTTTTGTTGTTGTTAGTATCTCACCCCCCATTGTGTACTCTTCCCCTGGGTTTTGTTTCCCAGGTGCATTACTATGCACTTCTTAGCATTGAATCTAAGCTGCCATACATTTGACCATTCCTCTAACCTTGCCAAGTCCTTCTCATCCTTTCCACCCCATCCTGTGCATCAACTCTGTTGCAGATCTTAGTGTCATCTGCAAAGAGACATACTTTCCTTCCAGTCCTTCTGCAATGTCACTTATAAAGACATTGAAGAGGACCGATCCCTAATACTGAACCTACGGTACCCCACTAGTAACCCTCCTTTCTTCTGAGTGGACTCCATTTACTATTACTCTCTGTGTCCTATTCTCCAGCCAATTCTTTACCCAGGCTGTCATCTTGGGACCCACTCCCAGGCTGGCTAACTTGTATATTAATCTTTTGTGTGGGACTGTGTCAAATGCCTTGCTAGAGTCTAGGTAGGCCATGTCCACAGCCCCTCCCTGATCTACTACCTTGGTCACCCAGTCAAAGAAATCTATCAGATTCGTCTGGCATGACCTTCCCGCTGTGAATCCATGCTGCCTAGGGTCCTGTGCCCCTCTGGCCTCTAGATACTCGACAATTCTTTCCTTTAGAAGTGATTCCATCAAGAAAGTACAAGAAAGTAGTGTCCTTCCAGCTCCAGAAAATGTGCTTTGTGTCTTTTTTTCATTTAGTACCAGACCTGAATCTGAGAATCATCTACATAGCCCTATGAAATCTAACTGCAAATTTGTTTCTAATATTTTTAGATTTTTTCCCTTAGCTACCAACACGATATCATCTGCATATAATCTTATATTACTAAACTCAGCAGTCTCTGCCAGGCAGTTTATGTATGTAAGAAATAATGTGGGTCCCAAAATGGAGCCTTGCGGTACTTCTCTTTTAACCTGGACCTGTTAGATAGACAACCGTCTAGCTGAACCTGCTGAGTCTGTCCCACCAGATAAGATTCAAACCATCCACATGTTTCCCTGGATATACCAATCTCAGTCTTTCTCCCAATAGACTGTGATCCACAGTATCAAACACTTAGGATAAGTCCACGAACACTGCACCCACAGACAGGCCCCCCTCCAGACCAGATGATGTGGCACAGGGAGGCCCTTATATAAGCTCCTGTTGCAAGCAGCATGCACATGGCCACTAGCAGTATCCTGTACATGTAACTCCTGCTACAGGATGGGTCAATAAAACCAATAAGCTGCATAGTATGGACATGCACCACACTATGTGACACCAGAACTGCAGGGAGGAACACACGCAACAGCCCTGTGCACTGCACAATGCAATGTACTTATGCTGTCTGGAGCAGGACAGGTGGTTATCACTGCTCTGCTGCTGGTCCCGGTCAGACTGCTGGCTGTTGTCCCACTTGGATCCCCACAAGCCCCCCTGGTTCTTTTGGCTCCCATAATGTGTCGGCCTGGCTCCATTTGCCTCCATCTCAGTGCTGGTGGCTGTGGAGTGAAACACAGTGGATATTAGAACAATACAGACCACAGAAGGCATTACACTATACATGATCCATGCAGAGGTATTATGTGGTGTCCCACACAATTGAGGTCACTGCAGTCATGTACAGTGGTAGACACACATGGATGTCCAGTGCCACACATGATTGGTGACATGCAACATGATACTGGACCCCAACAGTAGCATGCAGACCACTGTGGTGGCATGGTCATAATGACTAAGCAGTGTTATGGTGCGACCCAACAGTGCAATATAGTTGCATATACAGGTGGCCTGGCCCAGACTGTGACCTTGCCAGGCCATCTACAGACCACATCCACCACCAAGCAATACAGCAGCTGTGGTGGCACCCACACATGCATCCCCGCAACCCAGTGCGCAGTAGCAACAGGGGCACCATCCACACCCACATGCTTGTTTTGTTAGCATTCTATCAGTCCTGTATTTGTTCCCACATTCCCACCCCCAGGAAGCCTAGATAACCTTGTAATTATGTTTTCTGCACACTGTCATGATCTAATTCCTGTACCCATTTTGTTCTCTGTTCTGCACTACATGTCATTTTCATTATTCATTAACATGTCATCAGCACTGTCTCGTGTATTTTGTACTAGCTGTCATGGTCCAAAGTTTTGGTAATGAGCCTTGCCCAGTAGTCTCTGAAACTCCTGGCCAGCCTTGGGTCTCATCTGTTGAGTAGCTCCTGTAATCCCTATTCCACTGGCTCTGTATCCACTGCACTGTCACCCTCAGGGGGACTGCAGGCATAGCCCCTGGTTTAATGCCATGTTGTTTAGGATACACCAGGCAAGGAATATGCTAGAGGCCTTGTGTCTGCTATATTGCATAGCACCACCAGATCTGTCTAGGCATCTAAACTGCATTTTGAGCATGCTAAAGACATGCTCAGTTATGCTGCGGGACAGCTGGTCTGACCATCTCACACAGTAAGGTTCAATTTCCATGCCCTCCCCAACCCCATAGGCCTGCTCCTATGGAGATGGCCCAGTACCGCCCTTTAAGGGGCTTGACCCCCGATGGCCTGGCAGTGGTACTGCACCTATCGGGTCTCCCGAAGACTAGTGGGGATCTGGATACCCTGGTACAGGGCTATAGCAGTGCTGTGTCTGAGGCTCTGGATCTACTCGCTCCTGTCTATGTTTGCCCCCTCACTCAGCGCCCTCGGTCCCCTTGGTCTGATGGGACTTTGAGTGAGCTGAGAAGAGTGGGATGAAGGATGGAGCATTGCTGGCAGAAATTGGGCCTTGATGCCGACAGACTTAGATTGATGGCCCATCATAAGGACTGTCAATTGGCTATCTCCCGTAAGAAGGCAGAGTTCCTGGTCAGGGAGATTGCTGCAGCATAGAATCAACCAGCTCAGCTCTTTCAGACTGTGGACAGACTGTGCAATCCAGCCTGTCTGCAGACTCAGAGAGCGTTATCACAAGAGAAGTGTGATGAGTTTCCTTGATTCTTTGCCAATAAGGTTGCCGACATCAGGTCTGAGATCCATGCAGCTCACTCCAATGGGGATGGTGGTGGTCGATTGGAGGTTGAAGCCCCTTGGTCTGTCTTGCCTGACTTCGGCTGGCCGGTGATAGAGGATGTCATGAGGATTATTCAGAGTATACGGCTGACCTGATGTGGTTTGGACCTGGGTCCAATGTGTCTCTTTGTGGGGTGTGTTGAGGTCATCGGCCAGGTCCTAGCTGAGATTATCTGGTGTTCATTAAAGTCAAGTGTGTTTCCGAACACCCTGAAGGAGATGGTGGTGATCCCACTCCTTAAGAGATCCTCTCTTCACCCAGACTGTCTTGCAAACTACAGACCTATCTCTAACCTTCCCTCTGTGGGTAAGGTTATTGAAAAGGTAGTCGTGCTGCAGCTGAAAGATTTCATAAAAGGCACAGCATCGAGATGGCCCTTGTTCGGGTTCTCAATGATCTCCTGATAGCAAGAGATCGGAAGAGCCATTCCATCTTGGTTCTTCTTGATCTCTCTATGGCATTTGACACCATGGACCATGGTGTGTTGGTAGAGCATCTGTGGCTGATCTGTGGACTATCATGTATGGTCCTCAGATGGTTTCAATCTTTCCTTACCGGCAGGTTTCAGAGAGTTGTCTCAGTGGTGTAATCCTCTGACAAGTTTTCCCTGTTGTGTGGGGTGCCGCAGGGCTCGGTGCTATCTCCCATGTTATTCACAGTGTATATGTTGCCATTGGGAGACATTGTAAGGAGATATGGGCTGAGCTTTCACTGCTATGTAGATGATACTCATCTCTACTTGTCCTTTGTCCCTGATCAGGTGGGCACCGTCTCTCGAGTTTTAACAACTGCCTTTCTGAGATTCAAGACTGGATAAGTGCTAACTGGCTGAGGTTTAACCCGAACAAGAGTGAGGTTCTGGTGGTGAACCCAAGTTGTCGGGTGGAGGGGTCATCGGTGGGGCGATCATCTGGGCTTTGGCTTGGGGGCCGCCAACTGATGACCTCCGAACAGGTGCGAGATCTGGGTGTGATTCTTGATGAGGGACTGACACTTAAATCTCAGGTGTCGTCCATTGTCAAAACTGCCTTTTACCATCTGAGGAACATTGCTCAGATCAAACGCCTAGTTCTGTCCGATGACCTGCCAACTCTGGTCCGCGCCTATGTGACCTCTCACCTTGATTACTGTAATTCCCTCTACCTAGGGCTACCGGGGATTGACATTCACTGCTTGCAGCTGGTGCAGAACACGGCAGCTAGGCTGTTGACTGGGCTACCTTGAGGTTGCCATGTCACGCCTGTGCTGTGCAATCTGTACTGGCTGCTTATTCAGTGGCAGATCATGTTCAAGGTCGGCTTGCTGACCTATAAGGCCCTACATGGACAGGGGCTGAGTTACCTGCAAGAGGTTTTTCACCCCTACTGCCCCCCCACTCCACTTCATCAGTGAGGGTTTGCTAGAGATTCCCAGGGATCATTTGCAGACCTCTGGGGCCCAAGCATTTGAATTCATGGCCTTTGCCCTGTGGAATTCTCTACCTTGTCAGATAAGAGAGTGCCTGACGTTGGGGAGTTTTAAATCTGTGTTGAAAACTCATGTGTTTCATCTTGCTTTCTCTGATGTTGTGAGAGTTTGATACTTAATAGTGATGAATGGAGTTTTTAGCTGTGATTTTATGATTTATTGTACTAGCGTTGTGGTCCTTCATGGTGAATAGCGCTATTTATAAATAAAATTGCTTATGCTTACTATGTGTTCGCATTGTAAATGTCCACTGCAACAGATGCCAAGTGTAGGACAGGGGTTAACAGACAGGGATGCTGGAGTATGCACTGTCCTCTGTGTAGAGATACTCCAGTGGCTCAAGTCAACTGTAACAGTTACATTTTGCTGCAGAGGCAAGGGTGTTTATTTAACAGAGAGGTGGCTTCTGGTTCTGTTCCCTGCTTCATACATCTGGCACAGTATGGAACTGTGCTAGATGAAGGCATTGTGGATACCTCAGGAGCACAATACCATGACACTGCAGATGCACCCTGTAGTATTGCACACCACCTGGATATTAATGGAGTGAAATCCCTTTCTGTTCAGGTAGGATGGCCCCATGGGTGCAGTCAATGGGACCGAGGAATGCTGGTAGGTGCACAACCTGAATAAATTGCTGCATGGTTTCTGTTTGCTCTGCTGGTATGCTGGGAAATATAATACACATCCCAGCATGGGGCAGCAGTGCATCCTGGAATTGGCTCAACTGACATGAGGTGACAGACAGTGAGATATCGGTGGTGTCACCCAAAGGTATCTGGATGTTTCTGGGGTAAGAAAGCACAGTGCAGCTGTCACCGTCAGCTTGGCAGAGACTGCATTGCTGCCTTGTATTTCAATCTAGAGCTCAGTGTAAAACAACTCAAACAGCTGTTACAGCATGAGCCTGTCCAGACCAGGCCCACAATCTTCTCACCACTTAGCTCCACAAAGCTCAATCAGTGCCTGTATTTCTGTTTGCAGCATAGCACCTCCAGGGTCTGTGCTATTGCCGGGGGGGGGTATAATCCCTTTCACTGTCCTCCATGACAGCCTGCATCAGGAGGACCACATGGGCCATAGGTGCAGTGCTGAGTCAGGTGTCATCCTGTGTGTTTGTACTGGAATAAGGACTGCCTTTTATTGTCCTTATTCTGCCCTGTGCTATGTAAGGCTAATGACTGCTTATACAGCACTGTCTGTCTGAATAGTGCTGTGTGCGTCATTTCAGGCTTCACCTCCCTCTGTGCATTGCATATATAGAGGATAATGCCTGATGTACAGGTGATAACCACGGTGTAATCACCTTGAGTGGTTGCTAGGGCATCAGTAAACCTTGAGAGCGCAGCTCGAGAGGTTTATCAGTGCCCTAGCAACCACGAGAGATGATTACACCATGGTTATCAAGTGTATATCAGGCATTGTCATTTGTATTGTATGACTCACATGAGATACCCCCGCTAACACAAGTAATTTAGCCTTACCTTATTAATGAATCTGCACTATGGCCATATGACTATGTAGGAAAACAATTTATTAAGATACATGGACTAAACAACAGTGGGCCGAAATAGCACCAGAGGTAAAATCTCTATCAGACATGGCGATGGCTAGACTCAGTAACAGAAACTGTGACAATTGGAATGTTATTTGAATACTGTACTGAGACTACCAATTGTGTTCTGGGTATGTAGAATATTGATTATATCATGGACATAAGTGAACAGCCAATGAAATCATCAGACTAGCAGTTTACCACTGGTGTAAATCCTCTGATAATCAACGACTGTTGATGAGACTATAATCCAATGTATCCAATGAATCATCTGCAGCACAGGAATATACAGAATAAAAATAAACAAACAAAGCAACCTCTTTAATGTTTGTATTTTATTATAGTAAAAAAGATTAACCTTGGTATAATCGCAATAAGCCACTCAAAGGATGTGGGTTATCAGGGGATTTACCACGGCCAGCGAGGATTTACCCACTCGGCTGCGCCTTGTGGGCAAACCAATCCAGCCATGGTAAATCCCCTGATAACCCACACCCCCTCGTGGCTTATTGCTTAAATAACACTGGCATTCCATTTTGTAAACCCACTGCTGTGACATAGATGAGAGAGGTTTATAAGGTTCTGATGTCATGACAGTGTGATTACAAGACTGCAAACAGCTTACTTTCAGTGGGTAATAAGGGCTACCCATACATTATATTAACTTACTGCTCTGGCACAGTCACCTGCGGCAGATGCACTGGCCACCACTGACTGTTGTATCCACGTGCCGCTCTGTGCTATATGGCATTTGCATGCTGCTATTCCATTTTGCACCACGTAAATGCTCTGAATATGGGCACCATAGTTTTTGTATATTTTGGTTGTTTTCTGTTTATTACCTTTAAAAGAAAGTTAAAATGCACTGAAACTTTGAACATCTAATGAAAAGGAAGTTTTAAACCTAATAAAAATGAGGTGTTAAAAAAGTTAAACATTTGATGACTTATGTGGGAACAGGCACACATCTACAGGTGCAGCAAGCAGGGGCAACAGGTGTGTTGTGTGGCACAGCTAAATGGTTTGGGACACAGGAAGACAATGAGGGAGGTGGAGGAACGTCAGAACATTAAAAAAAAATAGAGTAATAAAATCTAAATAGAGTAATAAAGTCTCTTCTATAGGAGTGTGCAGGCCTGATATCTTATGCACAGTGCAAAGAGGGAGGGACATGTATGCCCTTTGCTGCCTTGAAGCAAATATTCTGCCTGTCTAACTGAGGCATGTTTTGGTTGCTCCAGGTTCGGCATTACATTGTAATTCTGAGTCCCAGATGCATGAACAGACTAACAAGGAAGCTTACAGCCCTTGAGGACTTCCAGTTTTGGGTAGTGATTCATAAACCAACTTGAAGTATATCTCAGGACCATACAAAGATCTGCAGCAAGCAACAGGAGGGCATACAGTATCAATACAAACAAGCATTTGTCAATGCCGAATGTTGTCTTGCTGGCATTGGCATTGGTAGTGCAGGAGTTAGAGAGATGCATAATAGGAATGGCAGTGAAGTATGAAACCAATGTCAACCCCAACCCACCCTGCAGAGACTGACAAGCATTGGGGTGTGCCTTTGGGTCGTCGGCCATAACGCTCATGCCATTTCACCTCACCCTACCCTGCAGACACAGACAAGTGCTGAGGTGTGCCTTGGGGCATTCTGGCTTTACACTCACCTCATTCTATATGGAAATACGCTGAAATGGGTGCAGTATAGGAGAATGGGGTGAATTTGGGGCCAAAGAGTCCAAGGCACACCTTGATGCCTGTCACTGGCTGCAGGGTGGGGATGGGGGTGGAATGGAGTGAGCATTACTGTTGACAATCCCAAGTCACACCCCTGACGCCTGTCAATCTCTACAGGGTAGGGTGTTATGGTCGAAAACCCTAATGCCCTACTGCGTTTCTTGGTATTTTACTCCAAGTTTTCCACATGGGCTTTTGTGACCCCACCGCATGAACAGTGACACTATCAGTTTGTTGGTGAAAGTGATTTTGCAGGCGACTGCACCATTTGGTGCCACAGGTGCAAAAACACATTTTGAACAGGATGTGAAAAGTGACAGTTGTACTGTTCATGAGGAGGTGTGAAAAGACATTGTTGAAAATCTGGAGTGAAAATATACAAAAACTGGTGAAGTCACGCGCGTGCGTAGAAACTGCATAACGTACACCCGTAATGTGATAAGTTTTGGGATTTTTTACAGCAGATTTTCAACACAGGTATTTTGGGACCTCTGCTCATGAACAGTGTCACTGTGATTTTCGTAATCTGTCTCGAACACTAATTTCCCACAGTAACCGAGCTATTCTGTGCCGGAAGTGCGAAAACACATTTCAGCTAGGGTGTGAAAAATGACAGCTGTACTGTTCATAAGGAGGTGTGGGAAAATGCCAGTGTTGAAAATCTGGACTGAAAAAATTGCAAATTCGTGAACTTACAAGGGTGCGTGGAAACTGCACCATGCACGCTCGTAACACAGTCATTTTATGGACTTTTGTCACCAAATTTTCAACATAGCCATTTTAAGACCTCTGCTCATGAACAGTGTCGCTGTGATTTTCTTAATCTGTCCCAAACATTGATTTCACACACCGACTGTGCCATTGTGCTCTACAGGCACGAAAACACATTTTTGGGGAGATGTGAAAAATAACAGCTGTACTGCTCATAAGGAGGTGTGGTAAAATGGCAATACTGAAAATCTGGAATGAAAATATTGAAAATTATCAAAGTTATGAGCGTGCGTAAAAACTGCACAATACATGCTAGTAAAACAGTCATTTTGGGGAATTTTTTCACCACATTTTCAACATAGGGTTTTGGGGGGCCTGCCTCATGAACTGTGACACTGTCATTTCATTACTCAGTCCTGAAAGGTGGTTCTGCATAGTGACTGTGAAATTCCCTTTTGGGACTGCATAACAAAATGACAGTGACTGTGTTCATGAGGTGGGGCCCCAAGAACCCTATGTTGAAAATTTGGTGTAAAAATTCCCTAAAATGACCGAGAAATGCACCAAAGTTGAAAAAAAAAACATTTATGCCTTTATACAGCTTACTGGCATTTCTTCAATTCGCGGTCGGCTTTGAAGAATGCAGACGTGTTCCCGGTCCACCGAAGATCATCATGCTGGGCTCCGGAGGTAACTATGGGGTGGGGGTGTGTGGGGAGGTGGGTGCACACAAGGTGGGCGCAGGTTGGGGTGGGGGCAAGACAGTTAACGAGGGACCATTTTGTTTTCACAGTTTTTTCCCTTAATTTAGGAAGACTATCTGGGACTTTTGCCATGCTGGGTGGGCTCCCAGCATGGTAGCTGAAAGTGTTGTTTTGGGGGCAGTGGAGCTGATGGGGATTGGGCACCCCATCGGCAATACAAACTTTGCCACACTGGGGGGCTCCTGGCATGGCACCTGGAAGTCTGGGTTTTGGGGGATACAGAGGATCGACTAGGGATTGGACACCCCTGTCGGCAATACAAACTTTTGCTATGCTGGGGTGGGCTCCCAGTGTGGCACCTAGAAGTCTGGTTTTGGGGGAGATGTACAGTAGAGCCGACGGGGGATTGGGCACCCCCGTCATCAATATGGTGTGGGGGAGGGAGTGCATGAGCACGCTGGGGTGGGCTCCCAGCATGCTACGTGGGTGTTTTTGTGTGTGTGGTGGGGGGATAGAAAAAAAATGGAGCTGTCTATGACAGCTTCTCTCATGCAGTGCTGAGTGTAGGCACTTTGCATACTGCCTACGGCAGTATGCAAATTGCCTACATGTTACCGCCACTCATTGTAGCGGTGTTTTGGTTTCAACTGTACACCACTGCATCTGAACTGCTGTCATAGACAGCTTGAACATTTATTGGTGCGGTGAGGCTGCGCCTGCAAGAAGGAGCATGGCATTGGAAGTGAGGTGGCACACCCATGAAAACTTGTATGGTGGTATTATGTTTCTTGCACTTGCGTGCAAGCAAACATAAAAATGTTGACAGCTATACAACAGAAAAATAGAAAGATGTTCTGGTCACTTGTAGCAAGGGGAACTGATAACTTGTATTGATTCATATGTTTCTGAACCTCAGTGAGTACATTTTGTCCTTAGAATTTTTTATGATCCAGATGCCGATAAGGAATTTGCTTGTGATACTGCTGTAAATAACTCTCTACCAACAATTACTCACAAAGAAGTATATTTTGCCATCAAATCATTAAAGCCTAAAAAGGTCCCTGGCCCAGACAAAATTCCAACTGAAGTATATCAGTGCAATATCTCTCTTTGGTGTAATTATTTAGTAATTTTTTATAATAAGTGTATCCAGCAAAACTTGGTGCCTAATTCATGGAGGGGCACAGAAATAATTCCAGTACATAAAAAGGGCATCACGGCTGACCCCACCATGTATAGACCTATAAGTTTACTAGATGTGAGTTTGAAAATGTTTTCTTAGTGTTAGAAAGACTGAGGGCCCAAATCAGTTCAACTGGTGGTTTGTTTGAACTACAAGCGGGCTTATGAAACAACTATGCTACTATAGGTAATTACTGTACTTCTTCCTTTGCCACCTTATAGAAACATATGTACACCTGAGGAAGCAGAACTTCTATAAAGCTTTTGTGGACTTTACATCTGCATTCGATTCTATTTCTAGAAATCTTTTATGGTCTCTAATGTTAGTTCGTGGTATAGACCCTATATTAATCCAAATAATCGTCCATCTTCACACTGATACATGGGCAAGAGTGAGGTTAGGCATGACAGGGCAATTGTCAAGAATAATACCTACCAACAAAAGAGTGAGACAAGGCTGTGTGCTTGCCCTAGTAATATTTTGTTTATACATTGATCAAATACTGAGAGATTTTATTGCACTTGATGCAACCTGATGAGAAATAAAGGTTAGTGTCTGTTCTGTGTTCGCATAGGCTGAAGATTTAATCATAATTGCTCTAACAAAAAGTGGTTTGCAAAAAAAGTTAAATCCACTGGAAACTACGACAAAATAATTAAAGCTAAGCATAAATGACAGCAAAACTCATACCATGATAATTGGACGTAAAAAAGTTGTTTATTGTTTATTTGTTTATTTAGATCTAGGATTACAATTGCCTTTGAGCCAAGGCTCTTTTACAAAGGTTCCACGTCAGGGCATTGAGCCATAGGTACACATAAGCTGGACAATGTTGTAAATTACATCTATTTAGGTTTGACTTATACTTCTAGGGTGGGATATTCAGAATTCACCAGGCAGGAGCGCAAGCCTGGGTGTAGCGCAACTGGGATGCACTAGGGCATGGCCTGGGCGATATTCAACGGTGCTGCGCCATGACTCAGCACCTTTGAATATGGCACTGGGGCTGCCCACACTGCGCACAGCACAGTGGCACTGCACCAGAGCAAGTAGCAAGTGAGGAGTAGGGGGATGCGCCAGTGCAAGTGCTGGTGTGCGAAGCGCAGCAACTGCAATATTCAATGCTGGGCATGCAAATGAGGCCATTATGCATGCAAGGTGCAAATGGGGCCATTTGCATGTCATTATGGCCCCATTTGCTTGCAGGTGCGCCGATCCCCGGTGCCTTGCACCTGGCGCCCTGCCAGGCTGCAGCTGTCGGGGACCAATGCCCTCTGCCCCTCGGCAGGCAACGCGCCCCAATGCCCGATCGCAGGCTGTGGGTACAGTTAAAGTCCCTGGTGGTTCAGTGGACCCTACCTCATCACCTGATTGTGAGCTGTTGTATAAAATACTTTCCCTGGTGGTCCAGTGGACCCGATCCCCAGCCCGATCGCGGACTTCAGTTGTAAATAAATGCCCAGGTGGGCCATTGGTACCTCCCTCACCCACCCACTCCAGACCCACCACCCGCTCCCTCCGGTCAGCGGCGGGTGGCAGCTCCCCACCATAAAGCTGCCTGGCCGCCCGCCAACTGACAGCGTGAAATGCGGCTGTATGCCCATTGGTTCACTGCATGGGCCAATGGCGTGCAGACCGTACATACTGACTACAGTTCCGAAATGTGAATGAACCATAATACAGTGTAGTACAGCACATGCAGTAGACCAATGGGCGTACAGCTGTACTGTATGCTGTCAGTCGGTGGTGGCTTGTGGGTGGGGAGCTGCCGCCCGCCGCTGACCGGGTGAGGAGCAGGGTGGCGGGTCTGCGTGGGCGAGTGGGGAGAGGGGTACCGACGGCCCACCTGGGCATTTATTTACAACTGAAGCCCACTATCGGGCTGGGGATCGGGTCCACTGGACGACCAGGGAAGTTCAGTTAAGCTAAGGCCCGTAATCGGGCAGGGGTGCAGGTCCTCTAGACCACCAGGAAAGGTAATTTATTCTTCTGCCTGTGATCGGGCTAGAGATCAGGCCACTGGACCACCAGGGAGGTTCAGTTATGCTAAGGCCTGCGATTGGGCAGGGGTGCAGGTCCACTGGACCACGAGGGATATTTTATTTATCAGAAGCCCACGATTGGGCAGGGGAGCAGGTCCGCTGGACCTCCACGGATAATATAATTCTATGCCCACGATCAGGCAGGGGGGGGCAACGACGCCCAGACTGTGTCTCTGGAGGTCGGGTGGCTGGCGGCTGCCGTGTTGTGCCCTGCAATATGGCAGCCCACCTGTGGGTGGCCAGGCCTTGCTCCTGCTTTTTACGTGCAGATCTTTGTGCCCCTCTGTGTGGCGCAAGGCGGGTTTGTGCCTGCTTATGCGCTGCACATCCCGGGCTGAATATTGGGATGTGCCGCATATGCATGGGCACGCCCCCCACACTTGCACCGCATACATTACTGGTGCGCCCCGGTGCAGAGGGAATTACGCAGCACAACATCCCCTTTTGAATATCACACCAGGGTGCATCAGTGGGTTGTGTATGGTGCAACCCCTTTGAATATTCCCCCCCCTAATGTTTCCTGGTTTACACATGCAAAAAAAGTTATTGACGGTACGGATAAAACAATACATGGGCTCAGTAAATTCAGCCATTTGTATGGGGGCTTATCAATAAGGCCATTGCTAGAGGCACTTAAAGTCAAATATCTATTGAAATAAATGTACATAATAGAGGTACTACATGGGATGCTAAAAAATAGGGACAAATTAAGTGTACCGCTATATAAACTATTGAGAAAGACTTCAAGGCTTGGACATTCCTGCCCCGCGTTATATACTGTATATAAGATCAGAACTGGGAATAGCAAATTTAAATGCTATCATTGATACCAGGAAAATCAATTACTGGTTGAGACTAACTAGAATGCGACAGGATAGGCTATCACGCAAGTGCCTATTGGAAAAGATGGATTGGTCAGCCAGGGGATGCCAAGAGTCTAGGTGGTATAAAAACATTTTGGTGAGTCTGAGAAAATATGACTTAATTAACTTACATAGATGCACAGAGGAAAATATCAGTCTCAGTTGGAAATACAAACAATATATCAAAATGGAAATTAATTTTTGGATTAGTCAAGATATAGATTGTTTCAAAAAGGCGCAGTACTCTCCATGGTTTGCTGCACATAATGGATTTTCTGGATATAAGTGCTATCTGGGTGTTTTAATTTTTTTAATGGAACCATGTTTAAGAAGAATATTTATAAAATATAAATTTGAAAGATTTGAAAGCAGTCAGTATCCTTATAGCTAGACACAATATACTGCCCTCTGAAGCACAATATTGTTTTTGTGCAGTTGATGAAAAGGAAAATCTATTGCATATGTCATGGGTCTGCCCCTGGTATACAGGGGCCAAGCAATATTGGACTGGTCCATATCTAGGTAATTGGAGTGAGCTAGACAATGCCGATGAGTATCCCGATGTACGCGGAGGATAATCAGACCATCAGCAGAGTTACAAATTACGTTCAGCAGACCAATAAGAGACCAGAGTGCAAAATTAAAAATATTGATAAGAACTGACCACCCCAATAATCAATCACAATAATTATTTTTTTTGCGCCTCCCCACCTCCCTGGTTGCCCACTCCTTCAGGCACCCTAGGCCCTTCCCGACTGCCTGCCCATCCCCACACCAGCCACTTACCTCATATTGTGGCTCCCCCAGGTAACCTCGGCATATCCTTGTCGACAGTCCCTCTCCGAGGGGCGGCACTGGTGGGGCCGGTCAGCACACTCTATACTTGGTTCAGGGTGTCGCTGAGGTGTGCTGGTCGTGTGTTCAGTGGCAGCAGAGGGCTGGAGACCATCATCCGGCCAGCCAGAAAGCATTTTCCCTGGTTTTCTTGGGGGAGTGATGTCCTAACGTCAAAGCTGACGCCAACGTCTGCCACTCCCCCTGTGCACTGAACCCGATGTTCTGCTGTGTCCCCAGCCTCCGCCAGGGGTCAGCAGGTGCCAGTGCACATCCCCACCCTTCCCCTGAAGAAGGAGAGCTGTCCCCAGATGTTTCATCCTTCTCTCCCCAGCCGGCCTTCCAGCGACCTGAGTCCGTTTGCGAACCCGAGTCGCCGGCATCGCAGGTGGAAATCCAACTGCTGCACCAACGGGCCGACTATCAAACACAATTATAATAATAATTATATTACATTTGAGTTATCATACAAGTTGTGGGGTTCTGTTGATCTGTTTGATGAATGTTTTGGATTTTAAACAGAGAGAACACCACTGTCATTAAACATGGTTCCATGTGTACAAATGTTAGAATCCCAATTATGAAATGTTGCGCTATAAAGCTGCTAAAGGGCTATACATAACCCATAAAACAAATACTTCTTTGGGAGGATGTTTATGGTTACTATATATATAGCAAGAATTCATGCTCTTGTAAACTCAACATCTGGGTATCTCAATATCTACAAAAGATAGCTTTGCAAGTGATTTGATGCATGATTTTAGGATTATGTAATTTTAATTTTATGTACTTTCTTATCTTGTCATACACATTGTATTTATGTAAGTATTTGCAAATTTTTTTATGATTGTACTTTGACTGAGGCTGTTTTTAATAGAAAATATTGTAAAGACTTGTTAGATGAACAATAAAGTTACTTACAAAAAAGCAAAAATGGGAGATATGGACAAATACAGATAAGGAAGGCAGACTGGGAGAAGAAAATACATAATGGGTGGGAGGTTATGGCCTCACCTGTATGGAGAGCATTTATATGGAAGATGGTAGTTGGATTTTTTTAGAACTTCAAATATCACAAAGTCTTTTGGAGTCTCCCATACAGAAGTCTGCTGGAGATGGTGATGGTGGGGGATTGTGTAATCATGTTCACATCTTTTGGACCTGTAACAAAATACAACTATTCTGGCTGGGGGTCAAACCAGTAACAGAAGGAATAGTAAACAAATTGATGTTTACAAACTAGGTTTGGGCTTTCAAGCCCCAATGAAATTACCCATTCATGATTAGAGCTATAACAGCATGGAATAGGCTTCCATAATCAGTTTTAGATATCACTAGTTCAGAAACATTTAAGAAAACCCTGGACAGGCTTTATTATTCAAAACATTTACTGGTTTAAGTACCCACTCAAGTGAGAGACATTCTAGATGGGCCTAGTGCCCCCTTATGTCTGAAATCTCCTAGTAATCCTAGTAATGCAACTCTGGAAATTAACTATGACATTGCTGGCAGCAGCCTTGAAATGTGTAACAGTTAGCTGGCTAACAGACATATCTCAACAGTGATGGACTGGAAGTCTAAGGCTAACTACATTCAACAAAAGGAGAGGCTCTCTACCTCTGTCATTCGTAATCTGGAGAAACTGCAGATGTTATGGACTCCCAGAAATACTTACTGGACTCTGGGAGAATAAGCTACAGAAAGCTTTGGGGAAGAAACCAGATTAGAAGACTCCTCTTCATTTAGTAAACAGTCCTAATTGGCAGGCTTGTCTGGGGTTCAGTGGGAAAGGTAACCTTGCCAGGTCCTTCACTAAGTACTACAAAGCACACACATCTAAGCATTCTGTGGACACTTTTTCTGTTGTGGTGGCCATGTGGCTGCTGGCTTCTTGCTCACTCTCCCCATCTACACACCCTGCCACATGGCCACTGCCTTTGGAGTTCCTGCTCCATTTGGAAGCTGCCTTGCTCATTATGTCCACAGTCCACTCTGGTGCCTGGCTGTTTCTTCTGCTCTGGCTGCTGGGTGGTCTGCCCACCTCCCCTTTGCACCGGCTTCTCCTCCTGGCTCTGATGCTCCTGGGTCTTGCTACCCTCCTCTTTTTGGCTCTGAGTAGCTGCTGCTAGTTTGTTCTTCTGGGACTGACCATCCCTTGGGTTGATCTTGGTGGGCCCTGTGATGCTTGGTGGGTCAGTTCTGCTGTTTTTGCCTCCCCACCCTGCTTGAGTCCTGCTCCTCTCCTGCTGTTCCCCTCATTTCTGTTTGTGCCTGTGGGCTGCTCCCTACCTCCTGCTGTCCCCCCAGCTGTTGCCTGCTTGGGAGTGCTTGCTGGGGCTGGCTGCTCTTCCTGCTTGCCTTGCCTTACTGTCTCTGCCTGGGCCTCCCTGCCCCTATCTTGTGCAGCCATTGCTTTGTCAGTGCTTCCTCTGACTTTTTGGGTCTTCCTCCCCATTGCTGTGTTCTTTGCCTGCTTTTTCTCCTCCAGGCTCATGCCCAAATGGCCACTGGGACTATGCCCTGTCAATTACTGGGCTCATGCCCACAGCTTTCAGGGCTAACCCCCAACATCCACTGGACTTACACCCCGACAACCACTGCGCTGTTGCCCTCCCACCATCCAGTTCACATCCCACTGACACTGGCTTTGTCCCACAGATAACCTCAGGGTTCTGTATGCATCACCCCTCTTGGCATCATACTGCAACTAATTGAGCTCCTCAAGGGCTTACTACACCTGTGACCCTTGCCTGGCCTGTCTCTGTCTGTACTTTTTCCTTCTAGTGCTACCTTCACTCCTACTAGGATCAGTTAGAGCCTAGTGTGACTAGAGCAGCTGGAAGACTAGTTTATTTATTTGTAATGTTTGACCAGGAAAGGCACACTAAGCTTTGCTAGCTTGTTTCCAGGTGCACCTTGAGGGGTGGATTACATGGACCTCTTTTATTGATGAGGGATGATGGAGATGACACCATGGAAATTCCCCTACTCTTAGCAGGGGGCATTTTTGGCCTGACTGCCAAGATGGAGGATTCCATTGAGGTGGAGGAGAAGGATGATTTGCTGTTCCAGATTGGGGATCAGTCCTCAACCCAAGTCTGTGTATCTTTAGAGGACAACCTGACAGTTTCAGAACAGTTGGAGGAGGAAATGGAGTTACCATATGCTGGAATGGAACCTGACTATATTATTGCTGCAGAACATAAATAAGAGATGCAAGAGAGGAAGAAACACCCTCTGCAAATTATGGCAGATGAGAAATGTTACAGTAACTATAAGGCTACTTTGAAGAGGCATTTGACCAAAGTGAGAGAAGGGACTGGGTTAACTAGCCAGCCTGATGTTTTATCTGTATCAGGGGCTGACAAAAGCAGGCCCCTGCACTGACAGCAAGCAGCTGGGTGGGACACATTAGGGAGAGGCCGTAACAGTCAGATGGAGCTTGCAAACAGTATTTAATGTACAGAGCCAAACTTTCTCTTCTCAACAGCGGTTTGTCCAAAGAGAGTCTTGGCATCTGGAGAAAGCTCTGGAGGATGCTGGCTGGGCCCAGACAGAAGGTGGGGAGTGGATCTCTGATCCCTACAGTGGCCCAAGTATAAGTGTGCTCACCCATAATTCATCTTCTGCAAAACTTCAAAATATTAACACTGACTTACTTGAAGAAAAATGTTGAAAAAACACTCCCAGAGTCTCCTTACAAGTGCAGATGCTCCATCAGGAGAATAAAGTTTCCGGTATTGTGAACTCCCAGGAACACCGACAAATGGAGCCAGCTGGTGCACACTATGTACCTGTGGATATGTCTCCTGATGCTGCGGAGGTTCCTCAAGTCCTGAGGGATGCTGTCAGACCACCAGTAGTGCAGCTTGCAGCAGCTGCTTGCAAAGAGAATGCTTCTGTAGGATTGCCACATGGGTGCTCCAATTCTGCCCCAAACTCAGTTGGAATGTCATCTCCACCCCCACTAAATGGGTAACAGACTCTCAAAAATGAGGTAACACTGCAAACTGCAATGAAACAGCCAACTCTTGCTGATGAATCTGTCCCTTATACAGATCTACCAGGAGAGCCATAAGATAGTGCCAAGCAAGATTCTTCTTCTATGACTCCAGAGGGGCAGGCAACATTAGAGGCATGAACAGAGGATACAGCTACAGAGGCATCTGCACTACCAGACCTGAACTCTCTACATTCTTGAGCAGGACCAGACCAGGAGCAAGAATGGCAGAGTCTGACCATGCAATGGATGACCGCTCAGAAACCCATGGTGATTCATGTACCAGGATGTGGGGGGGCATGATAAATGGGTAAGGGATTTAGTGCCTGATACACACATGGCTTCAGAGGTGCTTGTGTGGGAGCAAATACCAGCTTCCCCTTGAAGTGACCCCTGCCCCTCCTGGAGAGGGCCAGGTGTCACGTGTCATCACAACAGGAAACTGCCAGGGTAGCCACTCAGGCTGGGCAAGGATCTTGCAGGTCTACTGGTCCAGTGGAGACTGATGTCAGACCTTCAACTTCCAGAGAGTCAGACAGGGATGCTGCTTTTCTCCAGAGTATGGCCCACCATCCTGGGACAGATTTCTCTGAGTCACATAGGGAGGCACATAACCACTAATCAGGATTCCCAGAAAAATTACGGGCCCTCATATGCTGGTCTTTTCGTACTAGATCAGAACCAGCCCCTAGAAAAATGCAGTTAGGCTGAGGTATCGAGGGAGCATGACTGAACACCCTGACAGAGTGTTTGTTGCAGGCAGTTGATTAAAGAGTCCATGCAGTTCTTCACCTCCAAGGTCTATGCACTGATCCATATTTCCGGGGAGGACAATTTTGATATCAGCTTTAAGTTCCACCAGGATTTGGAACAGCTTTGGCTTAAGTATAACCAACTTAAGAATACCCAATTAATTTAATTGTAATTCCCTCAACCAAGTCGGCCATTAAGGTGGTCGTGATCATGTTACTGAATGAGGGAATCCATGTGGTGGATATTCATTTTTGGTTAAGGCAGCATTTTGTGTACTAGAGGCCCTGGAACCTACTATGAATACTGAATTCATTTGAACTGGTGGTTGACAGTTTCAGGTAAAGTTGCTGCAGAATGAAAGGGGAGTGGTGTTGCTGCCTAACGGGTTTTTTTTGTAGCAAGAAACAGAAGAGAATGTTTTTATGCAGGCCAGTCAAAGGCTTGTTACAAATGTGGGAACAGGGCACATCTTTCAAGTGCTTGCAACAACCTGTGCTATCGTTTGTGTAGGAATTTGGACACATTAGTTCAGCCTGCAGGAACTGGTTCAGGTGCATTCTGTGTGATGAGAAAGGGCATCTGTTCACAACTGACCCAGGTGGCACGAAAAAAAAGAAGATGGATACAATCAAGATACTCTGTTAAAAAAGGCACAGTACGCAGGGTCAGTGAAGACCAAAACTGTATACCATGCCCCTTTTCCTGCTGAAAATCTTGGATCAGAGGTTGCAAGACCAGAGCCTCCACCTGTCTCTCATACAGAAGGCTAATAAGGTGCCCTCCCGACCTCCTGGCAGAAATTTCCCAGCTGCCAGACGATCCAGTGGGACCTGCACCTAATAGTGAACCAGGGGGTCCCAGTTTGTCTAACAAGCCCAATGAGTCTTCAAGACAGGAGAAAGAACCAACACCAATGCCTCCTGGAGCTAAGGAGTATCAGTTACAGCCAGATGGAGCTCTCAGTTAGCAAACCATCTACCTGAATCCACCCCAGTGATTTTATCAAACAAATTTGAGGTTTTACAATGAAAAAGAAATTAGGATGACTCAGACTTGGGGGAAGGAGATTCTGATGTTGCCTCATCCAGGTCTATACATTCTAGGCCAGCTTTGGGTGTGCAACTCTCTAGCACCAGGAGGAGATGATGGTGGTAGAAAAAGAAGGCTACTCAGGAAGAAGGAGTTACCTGAGGAACTTTCTATTTATTTTTATTTTAACTTGTCATGGAACAGTTTAAAATCTCCTCTCTAAATGTCTATAGTTTAGAAAACCCACAAAGAAGAGGAACAGTTATTTACCTACTACAAAAGGAAGGTTTTCTTGTTTGTTTCTTACAGAAAACTTGGATGTTTTCATCTTATGAGTTGAAACAATATAAAAAGGGGTGGCCCTTAGGTTCTCTTTTTGCTCATTTGGGAACATTGTGTGTATGGAGTAGGAATATTTTTAAGAGAACAGTTTTTTCCATTGAGAAATTGGTAGATATAAGTCTGGGAGGGCACTTTTATAAGACATGTAGTGGGCAGGATAAAACTAAGGTGCATTAACGCACATGCCCCTCAAACAGAAGGCTAATAGTTTTGCATTGTTTGAAGTCATTTTTCCTTATCTTTTCATGACATGGACAATTTCACTTCGAAGAAATTTTAACTGTGGCCTTGCTATTGCTACAAGTCAAGTAGCAGGAAAGAAAGCTTACTGTGATTCATTAGTGTTTCAGAAAATGGTGACGAAGGCTGGATTATTAGATGGCTTCAGTTGTAAAAATAAGACTGGAGGTACCTCTTTTAAAAGAAAAATCTAGCTACATGAATAGATTATTTATTCTTCCCTTCACACTTTACTGTTCAAGCCTGTGAATTATTACCAGTCAAATTTCTGAGTATCTTTTACTATATGGCAAGGTTTCCTTTATAACGACAGAGGGAACCCCAGAAACGAGAGGTGGAGGCTGAATGCCTCTTTTCTCTCCAATCCAGTACGGTCAGGAATGAGAACTTTATTTGTGACCAGGGAGTCAGTCATTTGCCTTTATTAGAACCTTTTGGAGTGGTGGGAAGAAACAAAGGCTAATATCAGAAAGTGGTTTTAGGGGTTTGGCAAAGAAGCACAGTGAACAAAATGTTTTCATTATTTAAAACTATGGGAACAACTCTATAAAGTACTAATATTTTCCAGCACTAATACTGGAGATTATTCTGATCTGATCCAACAGTTGAAGCTGGAGATGCGTAGAGCAGAATCATTAGAGGCTGAATTAAAATATGGGATGAATAAAACTCTGTTAGGGGATTCTTTTGTAGCATGCAGAGAATGAATGGTAAATTCCCAGATAAGAATTAAAAAAATATACTAGGTCTGTATTGTCAGATCTTTCAGACTTGCTATTGGCAATTGAACCCCATGCCTACTCCACATTTGGAGTAAATGCAGCTATTTCCGTATTGGTGATCAGTTTTTAACACAGCCTTTGACTCCCTACTACTGTGGCAGAGGGTCAGGCTTTATGCAATCCAATTGCAAAAGATTAGATTCTTACAGTATTATCAAAGTGAAAAAATGGGGCAGGTCCAGGTAAAGATGGAATTACAAATGACTTTTATAAGCATTTTTGTAACTGCTTGGCTGAATTTCTCCTAATTCTCTTCAACTATGTGTTATCCAAAACGACCATGTGGCCATCTTTCAGTGAAGGCATACTGCTCTTCCTTTTCAAAAAAGGTGACAGGACAGATATTTCCAATTGATGACTGGTCATTTTATTGAATTCAGCCAGTTAATTAGAATAGCTGGTTTTCTAATATTGCTAGTACAGATGTGCTCCATACCATCAAGAAAAATTTCAGATTACATGTACTTAATTTGAGAGTTATTGGAATATGCTACCTCCAGAAAAGTTCTGCCTTTCTGCTTTCTCTGGATCAGATTAAGACTTTTGATAGGATTTCTCAGGAATATTTATTTTCTGTGCTAACTTTATGTGGAATACTGCCTGAGTTTACAGGTTGATTAAACTATTATATGCAACAGCTGAAGTATCACCTTTTTTGCAAGACTGATTTGGTGCATCTAAACCAGTGAAAGTGGAGCAGGGGTGCCCCTTAAGTCCATTTCTATATATTTTTACCCTAGGGCCAGTCATAAGAAAAATTTGAAATTTGCCAGGACCCTAACATCAGAGGTACTGAGTCATCTTTAGGAGGAGATCCCATAAAGAGAACAACTTACATCGATGGCATCTATTTATTTATTGCTGACCAAGATTTGGGGAACAGGGCACTGGAAATATTCAATGTTTTTTCAGCTGTATCTGGGTCTAAGCTTAGTTTACATAAAAACAGAGGTATATATTTGGACCCTAGCCCCTCCACCCAGCAATCAGTGGCCGGCATTCCACTGAGCAGTTACCCTGTAACAGTTTTGGGAATAAAATTTGGCAAATGGGATATGATGGTTTTAAACTGGGAGGAAAGACTGAGAGTCTCTAATGCCAAAGTTTCCTGATGGAAATCTTGGGAGGGCAGCAAAAGACAAAAAGAGTATTTATTACAACCCCTCAAAGTTCTGGAAGATAAATCTCTCCCTTTTTGACCCTCTCATCCAGTCTGGCCCCTGTGTTCTTTTGATAAATGGTTCACCTGTGTCTGACCTCTCCTCTGTTGCTGCTCACTTTAATGAGTTCTTTACTACTTGTGCGCTCCCTTCTTCTCCCCCACCAGCCACCATTTCTTCACAACACATTCCCTAGTCCCTCTCCGCTCAGGGTTTCCTCTTCTTCCCTCTTACCATCCAGGAGACCATGACTGCAATTTACTCCCTGAATTTGAGTAAGTCTAGCCCTAGGGGACTTGACACCAAACTCCTCCATATCTCTGCACCTGCCAGTGCAACTCCTTTGACTCACCTATGCAACCTCTTCTTGTCTCTCTTAGTACAGTCCCACAGTCCTAGAAGCTGATCAAAGTAATACCACTCCACAAAGGGGGGACCGTTCCTCCTCTGTTAATTATTGGCCTATCTCCCTCCTTTCCTCTCTTGCCAAGTTACAAGAGAAGCTTGTCTACAATAGGCTCTTCAGTGCCCTCTCCTCTGATTTCCTCTCTCCATTCCAGTCAGCTTCAGGAAGGATCACTCCACTGTGTCCTCCCTGCTGTGTGCAACTGATAATATCCTCTCAGAGATAGATCAGGGCCACATCACGCCAGCAATCTTCATCGATCTGGTTATGACCTTTGACTTGGTATCTCACCCTCTCCTCCTGAATAAGCTTGGTTCTGATGGCTTCTTAAGTCCCATTTTTGACTGGTTCTATTTTCACCTCATGGGCTATCTACAGTCAGTACAGGCTGGTAGCATCCTGTTACCTCCTTTTACCAACCAGGAGGGGGTCCCACAGAGCTCCATCCTGGGACCCATACTGATTTCCATATTCCTCAGTGACCTCCCTTTAGCCTGTGCCAACTTGCATGTTCACATGTATGCAGATGACACAGTCATCTACACTTCTGATTCCTCCACCTCAGCCGTGGAAGTTCTGCTTCAACAAGACTTCAACAACATCCTATGATGGTTTGATTCAAATCAACTCTGGATCAACACTAAAAAAACTGTGTCTATGACCTTTTGTACCAGCCAAAAACTGGCCAAACTCCCATCTGTGCCCATCTTTTCCACCTTGGATGGCTTCCAGCTTGAAGTGGTTCCTTCCTTTGCAGGTTCATCAAGATCCTGTCACAAAAATGGTGCTCCCAGTCTTTGATTATGTGGACATGGTCTATTGCTCCTCCACTCCATCTCCTTCACCAGACTGGATTCCCTCTGTAACTTCTTCTGTCACTTTGCGACCAATTCCCCCTCTTGAACTCATCATTGCGCACTTCACGCATCATTATCCATTGTACCTCTACCCTCCTGTCGCCAGATGCACTGTGTCCCCTTTATATCTAAATACTGGTTTGGGTCCATTCCCTCATACCTCTCATCACTCCTCTCCATTGTTCCATCTGCCTCCTGCTCCCTCTACTTGAAGGACACTAGTACCTTTGCTTTACCACATCCCTGTACCTTGGCTGGCCAATCAGCCTTGGCCTATCATCTTCCGTCACCTTGTAACCAGCTCCCCTCTTCCCTCCACTTCACTACCTGCCCAAGCTACATCAGATATCATCTGAGACTCCTTCTCTCTCCCCTTGCTCCTGTTCCCCCTTAATAGTCCCACACATTTGCCAAAATATTCAACTTGTTGCTTATGCCTTGTGTGTTCATTGTGTACGTTCTGCTGTCTTCAAGTGCACTGATTTGCATTTTATTGTTCCATGGATCTTGTCTATGTTATGTGTCCTTTTATCCTTTGTTCCCTTCCCTCAGGTCACACCTGGAAGTGAGCCTCAGTTCAGTGTGCCTGTCCCAGTCACCAATTTTTAAAATAAATGAAATTATTCTGCAACTTTCATTACTTGCTCTTCTGTTTTTGAGTTATGCGTACCCTCTTCCATTATAGTTGGAGACCAGAATTTGCAGTATATTTTTTCAGATGCTCTGGGGCTGCTGACTCAACTCATTATGGAGAGATGTAACATACCTCCTGAAGAATAAGGGGGGGGGGTTGTTAATATGTTATACCCAACTGTGTTTTTTTTTCACTCTGTCTTTATTAATAGTTCCATTAGGCTAGGCCTGTAACCTTCTGATGCTTCAGCATATAAATGAGCATTTGATAACATGACAAAGTATATAGCAGTTTGGACTACAAAACCTCTGAAGTCTCTTCTGTTTATGTGCCTCCCATATTATGTTACCCTAGTATAAAGGAAGTTACTTAGTATCTGGCCCGTAAGATACTATCCATTTACTTCTCAAGGATTATGCCACTGAATCACATTTTTACAAACTAGGAGGGGATGTGGGTGGAGGGGGAGGTACTTTTGTTAATTGTCTGAGATTATATTACATAGAAACATAGAATTTGATGGCAGATAAGGACCGCTTGGCCCACCTAGTCTGCCTATTTCCCTACCTAATGGATAAGCTGCAGATCCTAGCTAACCAACAGCCTACTTCTTCCTACCTCCACCCCCTAGAATTGCCTTATACCTGTCCCATGCAGTCTTGAATACCACCACAGTTTTTGACTCCACAACCTCCTCAGGAAGGCTGTTCCATGCATCCACAACCCTCTCCATGAAAAAATACTTCCTAACATTACCTCTGAGTCATCCCCCCTCTAGCTTCAAATTGTGCCCCCTTGTTCTTGCACATCTTTTTTTCTGAAAGATGCTACCCTCTTGGACTTTGTTGATTCCGTTGAGGTACTTGAAAGTTTCTATCAAGTCCCCTCTCTCCCTTCTCTCCTTGAGGCTATACATATTAAGCTCCTTAAGTCTCTCTTGATATGTCTTCTGGTGCAGACCCTGCACCATTTTAGTTGCCCTCCTCTGGACTGCCTCCATCCTGTCTATGTCTTTGTGGAGACTGGGTCTCCAGAATTGCACACAGTACTCCAGATGGGGTCTCACCAGCTGTCTGTACAGAGAGATAACAACTTTCTGTTTTCTACTGGTGATATATTGCATTAATATGTCTCGTTACAGTGATGATTTGTTGTACTTTCTTGTTTTTCTCTGTATTAAAATCTAATAAAGTATATTAAATAAAAAAATAAAGCATCAAATCTTCCAATAAACTAGAAAGCAGCTATATAGTGAGATTTTAACAAAACTGTGTCTGTAAGAGATAGACTTTAAGAACTGTAGGCCACAGAGGAACTCCTTGGCAATAGACCAGTTAATAGATAGCAGAGTGCCCAGGAGAATATGGAATGTGTTGTGACTTTGTTCTCATGGTAAGCTGGGAGTTCGAGGAAACAAAAAACATAAGGCAACAGAAGAAAGGCCTTGTCCATATCCTGAATGTAGTGCTGATATGGAATCTTCAGAGCATTTCCTACTAGTCTGTCCCTTTGCTGTGGGTTTTTGGAAAACTCTGGCCATGAAATGGAAACTTCCACGAATGGAAAGACTCACTTATAAATCCTTAGTTTTAGGTGACTCTCCAGTCCAGCAATGGATGTATCGTAAGAGCACTTTTATGGTCATTTTCAGCCACGTTACATTTTATCTGTGGCAGGTGAGATGACAGTTGTGGTTACAGCAGATTAGGTCACTGTTTGTGTCTGTTATTAAAACATGTGAAACATTTTTGAGCAACACTTATTTTAAGGAAATGCAAAATCTGACTGTGGTCATTTTTAATGACTTGTGGAAGAAAATGTCCTAGATACTGGGTGTTTGGAGCACATCTAGTGGTCACCAATGGTAGCTGGGAGTATTGTCTACAGAATGTTTTGATAGAATAATTTAGGGATCTTTATTTACTATGTATTGTTTTTGTTGCTAATTCTTTTTTGTTTTCCACTTTATTTTCTTTTTTTTTTTCCAGAGGGTACCGGGTAAATATGCTGTATACAGAATGGCGTAATCACACAGCGTGGGGATATAGTGACAGAGTACAAAACCGTGAAAGGATGAAATGTTGCAAGTGCGGTTTTACACCCTGACGCTCTTGGCTGAATAGCCAGTGATGCAGAGGATAAGACCTCTGCTGTGAGGGAGGTCCACCGAGCAGCTGCCGTGGCTCAGAGGGATGAGCCACCAGCAGCAAGGGAAGCGGTGCATCTGTGGACCAGGTCTCAAATCCTGGTCCCATACCAATGGAGCATTTGGCTTTTTTTTTTTGTTTTCACACTTTGTGTGATAGCTTCCTCACCACCTGTATTTCTCCCCATCCCTGTGTTGTACCCCCCCTAAGCTGATTATATAAATTGGGGGTGTTCAGGGGAGTAGCCCCCCCATATCCAGGGTGGGGGTGGGGCGGAGACCCCAGAAAAAAATAAAGATTTTCTCAAGTCATTCACTGATATTTACTTTTAGTGATATGGCCGAGCACTGGCAATGTTCCTGCTGTACTGACAGTGAGGTGCACTGCTGCTCTCTTTTTTGTTTGCAACTTTATGATGCCATGCCTTTCCAGAGTGACTGATTTACTTTTCTTTCCTTGACCTGGATATGTTCCTTTTTTTGTTTCCTGTATTTTGTTTTGTATCTTTTCCTAATAAAATTCCCCTACTTTTCATTGATATGTGCCATGGGATCTTTTACTTCCACCTGGACAGTGACCAGAGATGAGCAGAAAGGACTGTGACAGGGTTGAATAAGGCTTTGCCCCACTTGTTATGCAGTAAGAGTTTAAACACAAGGGTCTGCTCTATCCTCTCCTTTTCTGTCGCTTCTCTCTCTGGTTATGCAACAAAATTTTCTCATGAAACCTAGGAACTGATCACTCAGACAGTTTCGCAATTCTCCGCCTCTCGCTATCTCTTTACCTTCCCTTGCTATTTCTGTCTTTTCTTCCCCTTGAATATCTGCAGTTATAAAAAATATATGTGAATCTCTGTGTAAAACTGTATGTGATACTGGGATCCTTTGTTTAAAATGTATATAGTTATACTGTTGAAATGATTGCAAAAAGCTATTTGGAACTCAAACTGAGATGGTGGTATGCAAACTTTACAGATCTGTCAACAAGAGGTCAGTTCTGGGTCATTATGTTCTTTTTACTGCACCTACAAGAACATTGGAAACTGACAAGAACATTCTGTGAAAAAACACTGTCTTCTTAACAAGCTCCCTGCAAAGACTGGTGATAGAAAGAGCAGCTATGTTTTTGCTAGAGAGACAAGGACAGTGAGAGACTGAAATTGGAATTATGAGATATCCTCAGAAGAAGGACTTAGTTTTCTCTGTTTGTACTACCTTTGTAAATAGTTACACTGAATAATTTGAATTTTTTATTTTGCTGTTATTGAGAAAAATTTATTTATTTATTTAGTTTTTGTTTACCGGGTAGGTGCGCTAGCCAGCAGGTGACTATTTTCAGGCACGACCCGGGAGAGTACAATACATCATAACACATGGAAGCAACAATACAATTGAGGCAACAACCATGCAAGTACATTCCAGACATATAGAGGTGGTTCCAGCTAGTCTAACATGATTTAGGCTATACTAGGCAGTGACCAGCAGGCCAAGAGCAAGGAGGTGTTTACAGGGAGTGTTGGTACAGGTGAGGGGTAGGAAGGGAGTATAGGGCCAAAGGACTGCTTACTCTTTACCGGGGAATGCGTATGGAGACTGCTGGATTTGTGGTTCCCCAGCCAGGCAGGATGATGTGCAGTGACAGGGAAGGGTGCAGGCAACAGGAATAGCGGGAGAAGTAGTCAGTCAGTGTATATCAGGAGGGGGGGTGGGCAATATATGGGAAACATATAGAGCACCCAGCAGCGAGAAAAGTCAGGAGGAGGGGTAGAAAGATCCATAACCTGGCGGCCGGCAACAGCCAGCCTGAGCAGCAGCAGAGGGACCCAGGAGAAGTAAGGGAGGATGCCAGAGACATCCACATGGTAGGCTAGAGGGATGCCAGGTTCATGGCCCCACAGTCAGGGATGAAGAATATGGGAGGGGTGGATGGGAGGAAAGGGCGGCATGAAATACGGCTTTGGTGGTAGGAGGCATGTAGGTGCAGCCGGGGTCGTGGTTCCGAGGCTGGGCATGAGGGCCGGTGGCAGTCTCTGGCCTTGGACATCCTGCAGCAAATGGTAGACAAGAGAGGGGAGGGAGGAGGTGAGGCCTTATTTACCAACATCCACCTGTGGCAAGTTTGGGCAGTGCCCAGGTAGACGAGAGGATAAGAGACGGGAGGAAGGGTGGGAAGGAGTCAGAATCTGTCGGCCATCAGCAGCCAGCCAGAGCAGCAGCAGGTGCCCAGGAAGTAAGAGAGGATGTCAGAGACATCCCGGCAGAGCTAGAGGGATGTCAGGTTCATGGTACCACTGTCAGGAAGAAGAAAATGGAAGGGGTGGGTGGGGAGTAAAGGCGGCTTGAAATACGGCTTTAGCGGTAGGAGGTGGGTAGGTGCAGCCAGGCTCGTGGTTCCGAAGCTGGGCATAAGGGCCAGTGGCAGTCGCTGGCCATGGACATCTTGAGGTAATGGAGGACAAGTGAAGGGGAGGGAGGAGGTGAGGCCTTACAGTACCAACATCCACCTGTGGCAAGTTTGGTAAAATGCTATTTGCGAATTCTGAAACTGCTCCTGGTTTTCCTATGCTTCCTGACCCATGCCTCGATGACAAGGATGAATTTAATATCTCATCTGAAGGATGGCACCTCAACAGTACAGTACCCCCTAGTACTGCACTACAGTGTCAGTTATGGGACTTACCCCAAGTACCTAGTTTGGGGCTAGAACTCTGGACCTTCCAATCTTCTGGCCCCAGAGGCAACTGTGCTACCTAGTGAGCCACTGACACTGAGTTTAATAGGGAAAGTGGCAGTCGGATTTCTTTTCTCCGCTGTAGCTCATAATCTAGCCCAAGCTGTTCTGTAGTTTGAGTGGTAGTTTAGTTGTCCTGTAGTTTAACACAGTGCAGGAGTGAAACCCTCTGAAAGGGTTCCTTTGGTCATATGACTGCAACTCTGTGACACCCTCTACCTGACAAACTCAGGAAGTGTTTGGGCAGTTTGTTTGTTTGGCACTGATTTGTCCATTGCGCCTGCTATATACATGCCCAGTCTCTACCCGTACCCCTTCCTTTAGGGGGACCTTGCTCAAGGGAGCTTGCCTCCTTACCACAGGATACAGCCCCAGCACTTAGAGATTCTTTCATCAAATGATTGTAACTCTGTGAAACCCACCTAAGTTTAGGCTGCTTACTAATGTTTAGGTCGGGCATTCCTCCATAGCAGAGCAGCTAATCTTCTTTATTCTGGAATCTAAGCCCCCTTCCTTCAAGGGTCCGGCCTTCTCTCTGCATCCCTTTAGTCATATTATATCAGCTCTGTGACACCTTTGAGGATGTTCATCCCATTAGATGGATAGAATGAGTTCCTTCTTCCTCTAAAGTATTCCAGTATCTTGCTCCTTCCTCAATTTCTCAAAAGCTCAAGCCATTCAAGTTGCCCAGTTTTCCTCATCCTCTGCACTCAGCTTTCAGTGTTTCCTATTACACCTAGATGTAAAAGACAATTGTGTGGCCAGGAGGGATGGTGACCTAAAGCATTTAACACACAGAGGTTTCCTCCACAGGGGGTTTTCCTCTCTGTGCTGAAGGTCTTAAACATAAGAGAGGTAGTTTGCATTTTAGGTTTACTTCGTCAGTTGACTTGAGAGGCAGATAGTGGCTCCTTCACTCAGTTCAGCTGTGGCTTTCCCTTGCTATGTAGTAGAATGATGTCATAACAGTCTTCTACACCTTTGGATCTGAGTCCTTATGAACATACGAATCTGCCAGCAGATAAAGGCCATACTGTCCATTGAGTCTGCTCAAAAGCGCAGCTAGCAGCCCCTATATTGTAGCTGCCCCTCCCTCCCTCCCTCCCCTCCAGTGACCCTCTCCTACCCTGTCCCATCCCCTTTTGAAGCAGCCCAACATATTACAGGATACCATTTCCTCTGGTAATGTGTTCCAACCTGCAACCACCCTTGGACAGCTTCCTTAATGTACCTTCAACTAAGTTGTCTCATTCCTGTGGCACTTCTACAGATTGAACCCTTCTCAAGAGGGTTCTGTAGCATTGTATCCCAAAAGGGTGGTAGTTCCTTCAGAACAAAGAGCACAAAAATCCACACACAGGGGTGGTTAAAACAGGAGAATCAGACTGCCAATGGCTCTTTGACTATCATTCCTTAGTGGGACACTGATGTATTTGCCCCTTCCAACTTTTGATCACAGACTATGTTTAAATTACTGTTTCAGACAGCATCGCCAGCTCCATTAACTGTGTATATGATGAGACTCACTCAGTCTAATTATGAGCTCAGCTGCACAGAAATCGTAAGTTGAGCTGAGTGGTATGATCACAAGCAGCTGATCATACACTGCTACTACTCAGCTCAGAATGGAGAAGGTGTCCCTTGTCCCTGCATTATTGCACCTGCTTTCATGTTACTGTAAGCCCCCCTCAAATCTGGGGCTTACCTTTGATGCTGTCTTCTGCCTCTGGTTCCCAGACTGCTGTAATGAGACCAGAGGGCTGTGTTCAGTGACCCCAGGAGGGATTCAGGCCATGGCTTCTCCTTCATCTTCGTGACAGCTGCTGTCATATTCCTTCAGTTTCTCTGCCCATGTTGAGATAGGGGGCCAAGGTCCGCTATTGGTTTGCGCCTCCAGGTGCTTTTGGGGCACTTACTCAGTCGGGGGCAGCCTCAGCAATGGACTGAGAATGTAAACAAACTTGTCCAGCATGCAGGTGTCAGCACATGTGCAGCCATGTCTTAAAGGAGCTGAGGCTCCCTAGTGGCAGCGTGACCAGGCAGCCATAGCTTTAGAAAGGCATCCCTGGGTTCAGGGCAGGCAGCAGAGTCAGGATGTCAGAGAAAAACACTTCCAGTTGTGGATTTGAGGTGTCTGCCCCAAAATAGGGGCTTATAATAAGGGCTGCCCTGGTGAGGCAGAAAAAATGTAAACAATTGTAACCCCTTTGTTACCCGGGGTTACTAGAATCCCAGTAAGACCTAGTGGTAGGCAGGGAAGGTAGCTTGTGAAACTCCAGTTAAATGCGTTTCACACTGTCTCACTCTGTCCTCAGTCACAGCTGAGACTAGAGGGATGACATCATTATAGAATTGTCACAGCTGCATGAGCCACATTTGGAATCTTCAGCTCAGAGTAGGATAGAATCTTGGGAATTCAAAGTCAGTCTTCAGTTTGTCCTTAAGCCAACAAGAAGGACACCAGTAGTCTATTTACCCCTCCTCAGAGGTGAGAAAAAAGTTCTTATGGGTTCCAGGGGCAATTCCTTCTCCACCTTGGGAAGAAAGCTGCCTGTTTTAATTTAAGTTCAGTCTGTTCATGTATAACAGCAAAGGTTACATTTCTTCACCTGTGGTGCACCTGCAATGAATGGGTGATTGTTTGGCCTCATTGGAAGGGGCAAACAACTTCTTTTCTTCAGTTGGATTTCAAGTATTGGGGACTGCTATTTGGGAGAACTATGTCAACTAGGACAAACAAATAGAGCAGTCATCTGTTTAAAGTGTTAAAGTTCATTGTAGAGGGGGTGCTTCAGGTCATCCACCGTCAATCTACAGTTTTAAAGTCTAAAGTTCTGTGTGTCCAGAGAAATGGCCGGGTATGGGCTGTGGGAGCTGGAGGTGGATAGATCCCCATCTTTAGTAACCAGGTCCACCTCTACGGATTTCTTCTGTGTTTTTGCTACTTGCCTCATGCACTTGGCCAGTGATGGGGTGGGTACCCAGACGTGGGTTGCAACTTGAAAATCTCTCTAGGAGTCATAGACTCTAAGTGGTGTGGGGAGCCACAGGATGGGAACATTACTCCTTATTTGATGGGAGTCTCCCTGTTTGATGGGAGTTTTGAATTGGAATTACGAAAACAAAATCTCTCTAGGAGTCGCAGACTTCAAGTGGTGTGGGGAGCCACAGTTTGGGAGCCTCCTTGTTTGATGGGATGTCTTTCCAAGTAGAGTTTGGGTTCATTGCCAAGTGGACCGTCAGTCGAGTGGTCGGCAGGGGAGCCGGGCCAGTCGGGCTGTGTATCCAATGCGCATGCAAAGTCCAGGCTGAGTGCCTGGTGGGTCCAACGCCAGACAACTGTTGTAGTGTTCATTCCTCAAATGGACCGCTGTGTTTAACCTCTAATCTGCATTACAGTTATGTAGCCCTGTGGGGGACCATACAGAGCTTTGTTTATGTTAAGTGAGTTAATAAATAAAGCCACACTGAAAAATCCCAATTCTGGTTCTGGACATTACAGTTATTGCTTCCTGTAGTTGGATTTACTTGGGTGCCCCTGTGCAGAGTAGTCAAACCTAGGTCTCTTGTGCCAAGTAGCCTCATCCTTCCCCAGACCCGTAGATACCCTATGTATGTCCATGCTACAAATGTGGACGCATAGAGGGGTTACAAAAATGGAGGCACTGCTTTGGATTTGTTTGGGAAGGAAGGTGTTTGGGCAAGTAGGCTAGTGTTTTGGCTATCTGGCAGTCGGTAGCCCAAAAAAGTTGAAGCAATTTCCCTAGTGTGTGCTGTGTGCTGTGAATCTTGTGCTGCTGTTTAAAAATGCCAACTGTTTACCAAGGAGCTGTAAAGCCAAAGTGTGTGTCCTTGTCCTGCATCAACATAGTTTGCAGCATTTGTCAGTTTTAAAATAAAGTTCTGTGAACGAAAGTGTGGAAAACTAGGGGTAGCAACAGAGAAATTATGCCCTGGACATTGGAAATGCTTTCTGTGCAATGCTAGAGACTGCAGAGTTAATGGCAATGTTACATGGTTGAAATGGGCTCCCGCCGTGGAGTCAGTTGAAAAAAAAAAGTGCATCTTTTCAGTTTAAATTTGCCTGCTCGACGATCGCCGTGAGGAAAGGAGCCCTCATGAGGAAAAAGAGGCTCATTTGCATGGCGTCGTGTGGTTGGTCAGTTTGCCATTAGTCCCGGCCCTCAGCCAGCTCTTCAGTATCTGCTTCAGCATTCGAGAGGGAGACAGAGAGTAGTGCGTGTACTGGCAGTGGAGGAACGTTCGCGAAGTGTTCAAAGTGCTTTAAACAGTGAAAAGTGACTTTTCTAGTTCAAAATCGGGCTCAACCCACTTATCGGTCGTGGTATCAGTGAATTGTGTGATTAATACTACAATTGCGGAGACTGCCCGCCCGTTTGAAATCCGAGGCCTTCAAAAATCTGGCTGCAGGCCGTTTTCCTCCATCGCAGCAATCTGCTACCAAAACAGTGAGTAAACGATTTAAAACTGCTCAAATCAGTGATTTTCAGTAATGCCATATAAAATGTGATTGCAGCTGTATAGTCGCTTTGCAAGTAGCGATTGTGTGATATCCTGCTGGCAAGTGCAAGTCTGTAAAGCCATTAAATGTGTGCATAGCAATGAAAGTAGCCTCAGTTTAAAGTTTGCAGCCAGAGAGAGATTGTGGGTTGTAAAATAAGTGCAACACTAGTAAAAGCAGGCAATCCTGTGCTGAAACCTGAAGTTTTAAAAGGGACTGTGATTAAATAAATGTTGCCAGCATGTGAAAAGTCCAAGGAAAATCCTGTAAATGTGAGAACAGCCAGAAAAGAGCAAGTTGTGCAGTTTGAAATAAAAGTTAATAGTAGCTGATGTGAATCGGGTGCGCAGTGGCTTGACCCAGAGTCTGAATGTTGATGCACAGGACTGCTGCCCGTCGCCATTACAGGGTGGGGTAGTAAAGTAAACACAGCAGCAGAGGAGCCATTTTAAAGCTACATAATGTGTTCATTTAAAGTGGGACTTTCAGTTACAGTGACCTTTTGTTTGTTTTCTGCAGTTATGGCCTCAGGACCAGCTCGTTACCTGGATCATGCCCAGGTTGCAGTAACAGCAGCAGTAAATAGATTGAGAGACATTGAAAATTGGTGGTATAGAGGGGCAACTCCCTCCTGATGTGGCAATTCCTAATTATCCAGTACGTGTATGCCAGATGTGCTTTAGTGCTGGAAGAGATGTCTTCATGATTCCTCACTGTGCTGGTTGTCTACAAAAATATGGCTTGTATAAAGCACCTCAAATTCGTTTGGCTCCCACATAGACACAACTTCAAGAATCTGCAGTTGGCAGCACACAGCATCAGGCGGAGCCTGTGGAGGAAGGTCCCTCGGGGGAGTGTGGCACAAAGTTAGAGAGTGCAGAATTAGAGACTGAATCTGAAGTTGAAGTTTTGGATGCTGGATCTCAGAAGGCAAGTTCAGATAAAGCATCAATAGACCCCTGGGTGGGGGGACTAGCCCAAGTCTCGAAAGTGAAGATGAGATGCGGGAGGCCGTTGAATCGGAAGTGTTGACCTCTGCTCCTAGTGATGAATGGATAGTCTCAGGGGTGAGAACTACTGCTCACTCCTGGGCTCAGATCCTCAGTGAAGAGGAAGATGAGGAGGAACCTAAGTGGCCTTGTGAGATAGGAATGGGTACACAGCCTCAAGATCTTGCCTCGGAGAAATGTGTTCAAGAAGGTGGTGATGCCATTGCCCTGGCTTCACCAGAAGAAGAAGAAGGAGTCAGGGATCCATTTTTAATTTCGTTGAGGATGCGAAGCTGGCAGAACCAGGACTGGCCACCCCCAAGCCAGGCCAGCGGTCTCAGATTGACCAAAGCAAGTAAAGAGGAGAGACTGGTTCGTAGAAAGGCCAATGAAATCTTTGGTATGACCTTTCCTACCTTTCCTCGGAGAGTCTGGGAGGAGATTGAGAACTGCAGGAAATCCTGGATCTGGGATGAAGCAATGAAAGATGTGCATCCTGGGGCTAACCAGCATGTAAAGGATAGACTGTTCCACGAAAAGTATACACAGTGGAAGAGAGGCAGGACATTGTTTATGGACAGAGTGAGAATAGTGGACGGAGAGGGACGCGAAGTCTCCCACTGTGTGAATTATGTGCGTCCAGATGGAGTAATCATTCAAGCCCCTGACCCCCTCTACTATTGGCCTCAATACAAGGACCTCCCAGTAATTAAGCCCGTGCCTACAAAATGGAGAGCCGAGCAGTGGTAGTCAATACTGCCACATCTACACTGTGAAGTAACCTTATTGAACTGCCAATATGAATAAACAACAAATCAGGTGCTCCACATTCTTCATTCCACGGTGTACTGCCCTAATCAATAACCATCTACTGCTACCACCAGATGACTTCAGATCCAGAGAGGACACCAGCCCAACTGTTTGCCTGTTCATCGCCTGGTAATTGGATGATGCCGGACCAGCTGTTTCTCTTTTTGTTCCTGTTCTAAGGTTACTTCTCCAGTTATGACATCAGCCCAGCTGTTTCCAGATGTGCACTCCTGTGGGTTCCCGGAAGGTGTCCGCCCAGCTGTATCAAAAGAAATGCTGCCAGGGAGAGTTTTCGGAAGGGACCAGGTTTGCTTAGTTCGAATACTTCAAGAGGCTGGTGAGTCATCAAAATTCTTTTTATTCTATCTTTACGACATTGCAATACACAACTTACACTACAGACTTCAAACAATGTGTGAATTGTCCGAAAAGGCTCTCCCCTTCAGGATTATGGCCTTACAAGACTATGTTCACGGGGCTCCGGCCCAGGAGAGACTCTTTAATGGACTGGCCTTCGGGCCTTGTAGTCACTAGTGGGACATTTAGGGCATTCCATCCCCCCAAAAGGTGTATTGTTATCAATGTCATTTCTGTACTTAATGTATATACTGTCTTTTCTACTTTTCTAACAAAAAAAAAAAAAAAAATATTTTTTCTTTTTGGGATTGTTTAGTGTTCTGTTTTTCCTGTATGGTAAGGGTTGTTGCTGTTTTTGTCACTGTTGTTGTTTAGGTAGACCGTAAATGCAGATTAGGGTGTGTTTTTTTTGTTTTGTTTTTGTCTTTTCTTACAGGTGTTCCTGGAAGACAGAAGAGAAGACAAGAAGAGGAGGAGGGGCTCATCGGAGTTCCTCGTTTCAGTGCTTATGTGTAGAAATTAAAGTACTGTTTGTGTTCCTAATGTAGTTGCAGGCTGCCCAAGGTCGGGGAGGTCCCCGGGTTTTGTTTTTGTTTGGGATGTTATGTTAGAGGCAGATAGATTTCCCCTAGAGGGTTAGGGGGGATGGACAGGCTGTGGCCCTAACCTGCAGTAGGGGCTGCAGTGCTGATCTATCAGGGCTATGCTCTGGACAGTTCTACCAGAGCCACTAGGTGTCCATAGTAAGTGGATAGAGTAGAGGCTGATATGTCAGCTGTAGGCCTCTAGGCCCTTAGTGTTGCCTACCTGTGCTCGCACATGGTAGGAGAGGGCCTGATCACCCCTCCATGGGTAGCACATAGGGTGGGATGGCCTAAGGCAAGGTGCATAATGACTGGGGACAGTCATTTTCCTGGTCAAGGTTGAGTGTAACCCCTTTGTTACTCGGGTTACTAGAATCCCAGTAAGACCTAGTGGTAGGCAGGGACGGCAGCCTATGAAACTCCAGTTAAATGGGTTTCACACTGTCTCACTCTGTCCTCAGTCACAGCTGAGACTAGAGGGATGACATCATTATAGAATTGTCACAGCTGCATGAGCCACATTTGGAATCTTCAGCTCAGAGTAAGTTAGAATCTTGGGAATTCAAAGTCAGTCTTCAGTTTGTCCTTAAGCAAACAAGAAGGACACCAGTAGTGTCTGTTTACCTCCCTCCCTCCTGGGGGGTGAGGAAAAGTTCTTTGTGGGTTCCAGGGGCAATCCCCTTCTCCCACCTTGGGAAGAAAGCTGCCTGTTTTAATTTAAGTTCAGTCTGTTCATGTATAACAGCAAAGGTTACATTTCTTCACCTGTGGGGCACCTGCAATGAATGGGTGAGTGTTTGGCCTCATTGGAAGGGGCAAACAACTTCTTTTCTTCAGTTGGATTTCAAGTATTGGGGACTGCTATTTGGGAGAACTATGTCAACTAGGACAAACAAATAGAGCAGTCATCTGTTTAAAGTGTTAAAGTTCATTGTAGAGGGGGTGCTTCAGGTCATCCACCGTCAATCTACAGTTTTAAAGTCTAAAGTTCTGTGTGTCCAGAGAAATGGCCGGGTATGGGCTGTGGGAGCTGGAGGTGGATAGATCCCCATCTTTAGTAACCAGGTCCACCTCTACGGATTTCTTCTGTGTTTTTGCTACTTGCCTCATGCGCTTGGCCAGTGATGGGGTGGGTACCCAGACGTGGGTCGCAACTTGAAAATCTCTCTAGGAGTCATAGACTCTAAGTGGTGTGGGGAGCCACAGGATGGGAACATTACTCCTTGTTTGATGGGAGTTTCGAATTGGAATTACGAAAACAAAATCTCTCTAGGAGTCGCAGACTTCAAGTGGTGTGGGGAGCCACAGTTTGGGAGCCTCCTTGTTTGATGGGATGTCTTTCCAAGTAGAGTTTGGGTTCATTGCCAAGTGGACCGTCAGTCGAGTGGTCAGCAGGGGAGCCGGGCCAGTCGGGCTGTGTATCCAATGCGCATGCAAAGTCCGGGCTGAGTGCCTGGTGGGTCCAACGCCAGACAACTGTTGTAGTGTTCATTCCTCAAATGGACCGCTGTGTTTAACCTCTAATCTGCATTACAGTTATGTAGCCCTGTGGAGGACCATACAGAGCTTTGTTTATGTTCAGTGAGTTAATAAATAAAGCCACACTGAAAAATCCCAATTCTGGTTCTGGACATTACAGTTATTGCTTCCTGTAGTTGGATTTACTTGGGTGCCCCTGTGCAGAGTAGTCAAACCTAGGTTTCTTGTGTCAAGTAGCCTCATCCTTCCCCGAACCCGTAGATACCCTATGTATGTCCATGCTACAAATGTGGACGCATAGAGGGGTTACACAATGATGGTGGCCCCCATGAGTTTTCTCTGCACTACGGGCTATTGGGCAGGGGTAAGCGGGCATATTGAGAGACCGGGAAAAGACTATCCAATCAACAGAAGGGCTGTAGAAGCCTTTAAAAAAAGGGCAGCTCATTTGAAAGGGGAGAGTTTTCCCAGGCATAGAGAAAGAGATGGAGGAAGGACTGCATCAGCCTGATGGCAGTCCTTGGTGCAAAAGGCCCCTCTGATCCTGAAAGAGGGTGTAAGGCACAGCACCTTTGAAACCCTTTGACCTGCAGAGAGAAGTGGGATTCTGAATTGTGTTCCCGGGGGGGAAAGAAGTATTTGAATTGCTGTCCTATAGAGTGAAGACTGTAAGCATAATTAGATTGGCTGAACATGTCGGTGGGCCAATAAGAAAGAAGTATTTTCTTGTTGATGCAGAGACAAAAAGAGCACTAGGCAAACTCAGAGACTAGAGAGAAAAAAAAAAAAACAAGCATTTGTCAATGCCGAAGGTTTGATTATTTGCACCAGTACATCCTCAGATGTTACTTGGGCGCTTGCATGGTGAGTGCAAGGAATGTTGGGTACAGCAAACAGCTCTCTTACAGGATGCTATGGACAACACTGAATGAACAAGATTAACTTAGGGAAAAAATCCATTTTGTTTTTTTACACCAAGACAGATATCAAGGGTACTGAATAGACTGAGCTTTTAGGAGACTAATACCTGTCTTGAGACTAGGAGAGAGCTGGTGCAGAGGCGCACCATGGACAGAAGGCAAATATTGGGATCACTGCAGAAAGGACAGCAAGGAAAACAGTTGTGCTCAAGAAAAAAGAGAATACATGCAGGAATTTGCCAGTTATTCTTTTTATTGAATTTCAATATATGTAATATCATAACCATGTGAAGATCTATGGATCACTCAGATTATGGAAGGTCTTGGTATATACGCAAGAGGCCAAAAGGAGAAGTAAGATAGCATACAGGGAGGGTAAGGATAGCATACAGGGAGGGGTAAGGATAGCATACAGGGAGGGTAAGGATAGCATACAGGGGAGGGTATGGATAGCATACAGGGGAGGGGTAAGGATAGCATACAGGGAGGGTAAGGATAGCATACAGGGAGGGGTAAGGATAGCATACAGGGAGGGGTAAGGATAGCATACAGGGGAGGGGTAAGGATAGCATACAGGGGAGGGGTATGGATGGCAAGGGCATGGGGAGGGGAACATAAAGGTTATGGGAGATGGGGTGGTGAAAAAGGAAATGAGGGAAGGGGCAGGAGATAATTGCAAACATTGGTAACATCCATATACCCACAGTTCTATAAGTGTGGGTTCACCTTTCAAATGGCATTCTTGTAATATAGACACAAAAAAGTTTAGAATGAATATGTGTCTTTGCCTAGGTTAACATTGTTTGCAGGTCACGTGATGGCATTTGGCTAGGCAGCTGCTTGGGCTCTGAGCTCTCCCCTGCAATCGCCGTTTTCGTTGTTTTTCTGAGCCATCGGGGCACTAAACAAAGAAATTTCTCAATAAGGTGTTTAGATACTGTGCCTGCTATCGTCAAGTCCGATTGGTTCGGGAAGAAATCGATTATTTTGGTGGGATGGAGGTCGATATGAAGCAGACCTCCATTAAGCACACTCCCCCTGCCTCTCCAAACAAGGCCTCGAAGAAGCAACGCAATCAGGGCCCGGTCAAATCGGAGCGGAATGATGACAAACATGAAGCAGCTACTCCCTGACTGAAGATAAATTTCTTCAAGAACTTACCCTGTCAAAGATATGCTTAAAGATCTGGCTGCTGAGTTTAAATACATGGCCGGAGGATCTGTCGTCTGTCTCCACCAGGGTCGCCGATGTCAAGCTAGAGTGTTCTCATCAGAGCAAAGACAAGACAAGACGGAGGTCGTTATTGCCGATTTAAAGCAACAGATTAAAAGTTGCAAGCCAAAACAGAGAATTTGAGGACGACAGTAGGAACAATCTCTAATATTTGGTCTGCGGAGATGGAGGAAGGGCCGGACCTAATGGCCTTCTTACAGAAGCTCCTAGCGAAGATTGTTGGCCCATCTCTATCAGTCCCTCATATCATCTGGAGCGGGCCCATCATTCACTAAGGCCCAGGCCCCCAGCTGGCTCTCCTCCACGACCCATTATAATAAAATTTTTAAGTTATATTGAGCGCCAGCATGTTTTCTCTAAATCCCGTGATCTTAAAGAAATTCTATGGGGCTCATCCAGGCTTCGTATTGCGCACGATCTCCCTAAAGAGACTAGAGAAAAAAGGGCAGCTTACCACCCTGTCATCCAAAAGTTAATAGCTGCCTCCATCCCTTTCAAGATGATGTACCCAGCTACCTTGAAGGTCATGATCGGGGGCTCTGTATGCAGTTTTAACTCCTCAGAAGCGGCCCTAAAGGAACTTGCCTCAAGATTACCGGATCTCTTCAAGACGGCTGGCTGATGGACTCATTCTTTGCTAGTTTCTATAATGATTAGATGATCTGGTGATTTGGGTTGTTTTACCCCTTTTCTGGGGCTGACCAGTTGGGTTAAGTCTGTAGGGTGGGGGTCTGGCCTTTCCTTTGCTGGATCATTGGGATGGCTGGGTCTACCTACTATTTTTCTTTCTCTATCTTCCCCCTTTCTGGACTATCCGCTTCGTCTATTTTACTATTTTACTTTTTTTCCCTCTCTCGTTCTTTTTTCTTCCCTTACCTGGGCTCCTTCGCGATGGCTGGATTGGATGAGTGGTTGCCTTTCGGGGGTCGAGGGAGTCCTCCTTGCTGGGCCTGATCGTTCGGGCTCGAGGCGGAACCTTTTTTCATCTGATGCTGTTTTCTGAGGGGACTTCCTGGTAGGAGGACTGTTTTTGGTCCGTTGTTTTTTTCGGTCCCCTCGGAAACAGCATCCCAGTACCGGAATCTCTGCTAATTAAGGCCTTTCCTATTGTTTTATTTCTTCGGGCAGTTTTGATGCTGGGTAAGTCACCTTTTCAGTTTTTGCTTTCTGGGCTTATTGAGGGATGTGCTTTCCACAGCAGGCAGGCGGGGAGGGGTCTCCTTGTTATTATGGGGATGCCCTCTCCGTTTCTCGCTTCCTTGTTTGCCATGCCTTTACTGTCTCCTCCATCCAATTTATTTAAGCTATTTTTTCAACATATTTGTAGTACTGTTGGTAATAGGCGATCGGGGGCTCGAGCCTGTGGATGCTTGCTAGCTAGATGCGATATGCGAGAGCCTATTGATGGGTGGTCTGTAACTCTCCCTGGTGAATGAGTTGAGATATTTCATTATACGGGGTTTTGGTTACATGCTTCGCTGGCTTGTGCTGGGAATATTTTCTGTATGGATGTTTGTATCTAGCACTGGGGACTCTGGGGTTTGCACGGGGGTTGGGTGGCCAGAGTTTGTGTGTTTCGCTTGGTTGGAGGACTACTTCTGCTCTGGCCTTCCTTTGTGCATAGTTATGTGAGGGTTCTGGTTTTTTTTTTGATTTTGGGGAGGTTGTTGGGTTCGTGATTTTCCTCGATGCTGGTTTTTTAGAGTCGGAGTTTGGGAGGGTGGGTGGCTTTTCATTGAAGGGTTTCTATAAGATATTAGGGAGGCAGGTTTTGGCTGGGTGGGTAGGGAGGATGGGGTTGTTGGTTGCTCTCCCTGTATGCTACATGGTCTCTGTTTAAATAAGGTTTACTGTTATGGGAGGTACTTGTCTTAGGTAAACCCGGTTTGGGGTTGTCTTGGGTGTGGTATATGTTGGATGTAATAATGTCAAACCTAAAAATGATAGATGGGTTGGGGTGCACTCTTTTCTCTTTTATAATTCTGAATATGTCTGGATATTTGGTTTTCGTTTATTGTATCTAAAATGGCTATGAATACTCTCAAAATAGCTTCCTGGAATGTGCGTGGACTTCGGGATCAGGTCAAACGGTTGCAGATGTTTAATCACTGTTCATTGTTACAAATTGACATTCTCTTTTTGCAGGAAACACACCTCAGTCAGGGTGACGCCAAGCTTTTATCTCGCTCGGCTTTTCAACCTTATCTTGCTGGTAATTCTTGTTTTAGTAGAGGGTGGCGGTTCTTGTTAAGAAACATGTTTTATTTACTAAGGAGATGACTGTGTCAGACCCAGAAGGAGAGTCATGCTGGTTAAAGGAATTCTTAATGGTGGGAATGTTGTTCTGGGATCTATATACGGTCCGGAGGGGGGTGGTTCTGGGTTTTTCATGCCCCTTGCTGAGAAATTGGCTAGGTTTCTTCCCACCCAGTTTATATTGGGTGGGGACTGGAATATTCCTTGCTCACCTGTCCTAGACAGAGACCCTCAGGATAAACGCCCACCTTCCCCAGCTCACAGAGCCTTCTCGGATTTGAGATCGTTACTTGGTCTATGTGATCCTTGGAGACATGCTAACCCTTCTCTCCGGGCTTTTTCCTTTCTTTCCCAGTCGCACGGTACTAAATCTAGATTGGACATGGTCTTGGTTAGTGTTTCTTTCCTCTCAAGTCTCTGTTTAACTGGCATTGACCCAATTATTCTTTCGGACCACGCTGTTGTCTGGATCAAGCTTTCCTTAACTTCGGAGTTCTCCCGGGATTCGGTCTGGATGCTGAACACTCAGTTGTTGAAAGATACGCAAACGTATCTGGTATTAGTTCCCATCCTCGTTATTTCTGGCAGTTAATCTTAATTCCACTCCAAGGTTTGATATGGTTTGGTCGCTCTAAAGTGTTTTCTTAGGGTGAGCTTATTAAAATGGCTTCCTTTAAGAAAAAAAGGGCTTGCTAATTCTCTATTTTGATGGGTAGAATTCGGAGTTGAGACCAAGTACTCTTCAACCTCTTCCTTAATTGATCTTAAAGAGCTTTTATCAGTTAAGAGTGAATATTTGGATCTTTTGAAGGAGAAAACTGAATATTCACTGATCAAAACTCAAGCTAAGTATTTTGATCAGGGGGGAAAATCTGGTAAGCTTCTGGCTTTGCGTCTATGGGCATTGGAAAGCTCCAGGATTATTCCCTCTCTGCTCTCCCCATCTGGTGTGGCTGTTACTGCACCTAGAGGGATTGCCCATATCTTTAAGGAGTACTATCTGGACCTATATAGCAAACCGACGGTGTCACATTCCGCTTTTGAACTAGATGAGTATTTGAAGGAGATCGATATTCCATGTCTATCGGAAACCCAGCAAGCTATTTTGTTGGCTCCTATCTCATCGGAGGAGATTGAGAGATCCATTGCTTCTCTTGCTCCTGATCGAACACTGGGTCCTGACGGTTTCCCGGCTAACTTTTATAAGACCTTTGCCAAAGACTTGATACCTATTCTTCTCAAACTGTATGAGTATTTGTCTGTATCTCTGGAGGTGGATCCTTCATTGTTTGAGGCTATCATTGTCTTAATTCCCAAACCTGATAAGATTCTTACCGACCCGGCCAATTATAGACCCATTTCACTTCAAAATTATGATATGAAAATTCTTGCTAAGATATTAGCTGAGTGAATCAGGACGGTTTGGTCTGGGCTGTTGAGTCCTGAACAGGCTGGCTTTGTTCCTGGAAGATCGGGCGCCAACTATTTGAGGACCCTATCACATATCTCCCAACATGCCCAATCCTTTTCACACCCGGCTGCTCTGGTTTCTCTTGATGCTGAAAAGGCCTTTGATCGTGTGGACTGGTCTTTTCTTTGGGCTGTTTTGGAGAGAATGGGTTTTCTGTCCGCCTTTGTTAACAGGATTCGTGTGTTTTACAACTGCCCCTCTGCCAAAATTTATTGTAATGGGGTGTTCTCCTCCCTTTTTCGCTTATATGCTGGTACTAGACAGGGATGTCCTCTCTCCCCTCTGTTATTTAATTTGTACTTGGAACCTTTACTTATAAGGATTAAGGCCTCTGCCCAGGTCAAGGGACTTAGATTACACCAAAGAGAACTGGTTCTCTCTGCGTATGCGGATGACATTCTCTTGCATTTGGCAGACCCGGCTGAATCTTTGAAAGAGGTGGTAGGCCTTATTGAGAGGTTTGGTGTCTTTTCTCGTTATAGACTGAATATTTCAAAATCTGAAATTCTCCCCCTTAATGTATATACCAATAAATCTGAGTTCTCCTCTTTTGGTATGAGGTGGGCCCCTAAATTTATTAAATATTTAGGGATCTTTTTCTCTACCGACCCTTCTCTTTTGAAGAAATTAAATTTGGACAGACTTAAGGACTGGGTTTCTCAGGATCTACAGCGTTGGTCAGTTCTTCCCATCTCACTCTGGGGTCGAAAAATATTCTTAAAATGAACGTTCTTCCCGAGTGTTCTACCCATTGAATCTGGTCAACCTTTGGCTTCCTATCTCTTATATTCAACAATTTCATGTGCTTTTTTCCAACTTTGTCTGGTCCGGAAGGCGATGAAGGCTCCTACGCTAAATTATCGCTTCCTAAGGAGGGGGGGGTCTTAGGTTACCCAATCTCCTGTTGTATTACTGGGCAGCTCATCTCTCTAAGTTGGGAAGATGGTTCTCAGCCGAGCCGGACTCATCCTGTCCAATCTGGCTTCAGCTCGAACGCTCCTCTCTTACTGAGATTAAATCTGATAGGTATGCTTTATTCTATCTATCCCTGAAGGTATTCTCCAATTGGGTGCCAGATAGTGTTATAACGGTTGCCATTAAGTCTTTTCTGCAATGTTTAAAGTACTTTTGTATTTCTGCTATCTCAGACCTGGGGCAGCCAGTTGTCTGTAATCCTAATGTTAAATTGGGTACCTCATGGATTAACCCGGAGTGGCTTCCACAAATCAGGGAGGCTAGACTTGAGCAATTTTTTAACAAAGATTCACTTCTCTCTTCTGGTGATATTCTTGAGAAATTTGACATATCTAAAAGGGTTATTTTCAAAGTTTATCAGTTGAGACACTTGATTAGTCGAAGATTTGGAACCACTCTCTAGGGATTCAGTTTGTTTACCCCTTTCTTTCTGAAATTATTAATCTTGCTTCCCAACCTCATTCTATTTCCTTGATATATTCTTTTCTTCTGAAGTATAATTCATCAGAGAGGGCTGTTGGTTCGGATGTATGGGCCCATCTTTTGCCTGATATTTCCCTGGACTGGTCGGGTGTTTGGAAGGACCTTCATAGATACCATACCCAGGACAGGATGCGACCAACGCAGTATTATATTGTTAACAATTTATATTATACCCCAGTTAAACTTTTTCAGCTCAAGAGGGTCTCTCACCCAAACTGTTTTAGGTGTCTACAAGGTGAGGGCAATCTCGTTCATATGTTCTGGGACTGCCCTAAGGTTGCCCCCCTATGGTCTCAGGTTAGGGACTATCTTGATCCTCTTCTGGGTCTGTCTGGTTTTTTCTGTCCTGAGGTGTGTATTTTAGGTGAACTTTCCCGTATGGATAGTGTCGAACATAGATATTATATGGCTTTGGTGTCTATGGCTGTTAAAAAACTGGTTTTAAGACATTGGACTGACCAACTGGTCCTGTCATTTGCTGATTGGTTAACTGAATTAGTTTCGTACTTCCAATCTGAAAGGTTGGTTGCCAGTTTTAAAGGGCGTTTGGATCTGTTCCAGAGGAGATGGAGTAAACTTCAAGCCCTCTGCCTGGCTTAATTTATATTATTTCATGACCTGATCCCGTATGTCCGCGTGTCATGTTTGCCTGTTAATTTATAACCTTTGTAACTCTTGTTTTCAAAACTGTCTGACTTTTTATAGATGTTGGATTTGTATCTTTGGGATAATTAATTGTTTTGTCCAGAAAATGTTTGGTCTTTGTTTGGTGCACCCTGGGGAAGGGATTGGGTTGTGGGCGTGGCTCTCAATGTTGTGTAATGGTTTTTCTTGTAGCTGATGATGGGTGGGTTGGTGGGTTAGTGGGTTGGCTGTTTTGTGTTTATTTTTCTTTTGTTCTTTATGGGGGGGTTGGGTAAAATTTTTTTTGGGGGGTATATTTTCTGTTCTTTTGGTTGTACTGTCTGTTTCACTGTTGCATTGTATTTTCCCGGTGTATATAGTGTTGTTGTTGTTTGTTTCTTAAAACCAATAAACTTAAATTTAAAAAAACCAAAAAAATAACATTGTTTGCAGTATATACACTTGCTGGTTGAGAGAAATGGAGGTATATTATTATTTTTTCCTTATATTTAAAAGTTGCCACAGTAAGGAGACTAACTTCCAAACTATAGAGAGGCAGGCAAGCGTTAATTTTTCTTTAGGAGATTTGCTAGTTTAGGAGAAAAATAAGGCTGTAATTTGAGTCATCATGGCCAATTTCAAACTGCCTACAGACTAGGCAGAAGAAGTAGGAAAACCTTTAACAGTAATAAAATAATAAAGACTGGCACAACATAGTTCAAACTGTAGATCTCCCCTCAATTTTTGGATGTAGTCTGGTCAACTTGTCACTGCTGCTGATTTTAATGACTGGCTGCTGGTGCTGACAGCCCATCAGCTGTTTGTTGAATAACTTCATTCACATCAAAGGTCTGAAATCCTCTAATTTATTGGCTTGGTTCTTTTGAAGTGCATTCAGCTAAAGAAGTGAGGTGTCACAGTTAAAGTGCATGGTTATTGGTCTAGACTGCTTCACCTCTACAGTTTTTAACTGCAATAGGCTCACAGAGACACACCTCTGAAATCCCCATCCACTCATAAAAAAAGGATAATTGCACATGTGCATCAAACCTAAAAAGAGAGTATCTTGGCTGAATCAGAGACTGAGAACGTGGTTCGGTTGAATGAGAGACTGTTTTGGAGCATAGTGTGCCAAAGTCCAATGGGAGTCCAGTATGATCCAAGCCTGCTAAAACACCATGGACTGATGAAAGGCCTCAAAAGCAAAGATGATGAAAGGCCACCAGCGACAAAGATGGCAAAAGGCCTGTCAGGCGAATGGCCCAGACGTTGCTAAGCACAGAAAGACTGTCTGCTGATACCAAAGTGGCATCGCAAATTTGTGTTTTCTATGCACCCCCTGAGACCTTAAAAACTGTAAGTACCTCTGGGCTGAAGTCCTAAGGAGCTGCACTGCATTTAGTTAGGCAGTTAGATAGTTTAGAGGGGGTGAAATCCTGGGCAGGGCTCTGTAATCTGCAGGATAAACTGAGGCAGAAAAGTGGAAAAGACACCATTGTGTTGAGTGAGATACTATTGGGCCCTTTACAAAGTTCTACAAGTTACTTTTAAAACTGTTTTTACTGTGTCCTAAAGTCCTCGGTGTACCGACCCTGTGTCCACTGGTTGGCCTTCAGCAACTCAGTGAGGTACCCACTGTGGCAAGATAGGCCTATACCCTTTATTAATGTTTCTATTGTATGTGCTGTAATGTACTTTAGAGTTAAGACACTATCTCTTTAAAATGGCAGAAAGAGCTAAACAAAATAGAACAGAATTACCAAAAGCTAGTTTGTGTCCGGTACTTATCTAGATAAGGAACAGACAGGTTTATTACCATAACAATCGTAACTCTTAGATAAAACTGGTCATTTAGTTTCCAATAATAAAAAAAGGTCAGGAGGATGGCCTAGGGTCAGAGAATCAAGCCAAATGAAGAAACAAGATGTTACAGGGGTTATACATGGAACCACAGTGACACCTGCAGGATGAGGTGACATTTTTGCACACACAACTCTGTATCCCAAAAGTGGTGGGCGTGGCTTGAAAATTACCATTTAGACTGTATTTATCAGACACACATTTTGAACATCAGTGTAGTTTAGCTTGGAGTCAAAAGCCTGAGGACTTGGATGGTCTCAGAGCTGAGAGAACTTAAGCAGTTATATACTTTGGTTAAAGTATATTTGGGTCTCTTGGACTACTTTTAGAACAAGACCTGTGTTCTTGTGGAAACCTGATTTTTCACATGCAAAACAGAAATTCTGATTTTAAGTCAGAATTTGGGAACAAGGACTTAACTCTTCAAGATAAATTCCAACAAATCTTGTGTTTCCAAAGAACTTTTCTTCACCTACAGAGTGAGAAGGTTATTCTCAAAAAGGACACTTTTCTGGACTTCGAAACCTCAGAATAAGGTATAGTTTAGAACAACAGTATATAGTGTTTTCTGTAAACCATCCAATGTTATTTTTGGTATTGTCTGCAGTTCAAAGATCTTCCAAATTGTAGAATTTACTGTGTTGTTTTTGTTTCACTAAACTTTTATAATTTTCTTATCAACTCTGCCTGAGGTCTGATTGTGTGAGTTAACATTTAAACAAAAGGATTTTGTAAAAGACTGTATGCCTTGATAACAAAGATAGTGACCACTCAGCCATCCTACAAAACTACTAAGTCAAGAGGCTGCCAGTGGCAGTGGTAGGATTCAAATCTGAATGTAGTACAGAGTCAAGGGGACTCAGAGCTCCAGTTTCCACTCTCCCACTAAAAAAGAGGAAGGTGGGTAATGCTTCCTGAACCCTATGACTGCTCATGAGTTCTGTAAAAAGGGGCATCCTCCCTGTAAACATGGGGTCCTGCTGTGCCCCTGAGGTTGGGCTCATGACACCCACCACAACAGATTGACTGTTATCATCTATATGGCTGCTGTGAGGAAGCTGGTTGCACCTGTGAGGAGGTATTGGGACTGTGTGGGATATAACTGTTGCACAAAGTTGTTGGTTTATGCTGTTTTATTCCCATTTACCCTTCCCTAAAAATAAATCAGAGATTAGTTTATTTTTTAATACTGGCTCATTGGTTATTGCTTGGTGTGTATTACTACTGTGTGGGGAAAAGCCATTGTGTGTGGGAGGGAATAAATATTTATTCCTGGGGGGGTGGTAACCTTGTGTTTTATCCACTAGGTACCCCATACCACTACCCCAGGTGGAGGAACTGCACCATTCTACTCCAGTGTGGTCCACCCATTTGTGAACCCAGGCTGGCCACCTCGGGAGGTGCTGAGAGGTGAGACTCTGAGGGCCCCAGAACAGCCAAGTGGTAGTTTGGGAGGCTGTTACATTACTGTACAGCTTTGTATAGATAATTCATTGACTGGTTCCCACAGTATTATTTTGGTGATGGGGTGCAGTCTACACTCATTTCCATAGTAATACTTGGAGAACCAGTAAAATAATCCCCTGGCAAGCCTGGCCATTGAAATAGCAGCAGTCACTTATTGGAGTGGGAACATGGCACACTGGTTGTCAGTCAGAAATGGATGGCAGACATTCAACAGATGCCAGTAGTCAGATGTGAGAAGAATTACTGAGGTGAGCTTAGTTGAATAGTAATACACAAACTGACTGAATTCCCACTTATCAGGATTATGGTTGATCTGCTGCCTGTTAATAATCATTTTTGATTTTTCTGTCAGTCTGTATTTTTTTCCATTGAGTATGTGTGGTTTTGATGATTACATGTAGCATTGGGCTTTGTTATTTTTGGCAGGAGCAACTTTTAATCCACCAAGAACCGAAAGAGCGTGCTTACTTCACTTCCGGTTTGGTGAATATTTAAATGCAAGCCTCAGTGTGTGCAGGCTGGACTGACTTTTTTACTGATCACTGTGCTGAGGAAAGGCTATAATTTCTACTAAGAGAGTGCTGCCTCTGAGAGAGGAAAGGGGGCGGATTATTACCACACCGAGTAGCTGTCTTGTGAAGGCTGTTCTCTGACCTTCCCTTAGCCAAGGGGATGGGTTTTTAGCAGCTGCAGATAAGCTGCAGTTTGTAGTGCCCCTTTGTGCACACAGGCACTCTTAACACAACCTTTTTAAGGCAGGTTACTTGGGTAGCTACCTAAAAAAGTAACTTATAATTCATGGAGAACTGGAAGTGCTCACTTACATCACATCCAGTTTGGTGAACATTTAAACACCAATCTCAATGAGCGGAGAAGAGTGCAAGGTGTAGGAAACACAGGCAAAGCCAAGCTGCGTCTGCCTGCATCAGCTGAGGAATCAGAGGGAGCAAGCCACTTCCCTTAGTCATTTTAGGATCTGTGAAAGGGTACTTTGTGTTATACCTTGTGGCTCATCAATATGGATCAGGTAAATGGAATTTTATACTGACTTTTAAAACAGGGGAGATTACATATGTGTACCTGTTGTAACATGTTTACTTTAGATACTGGTATATCCATAATATGTACAAAATGATGTCAGCTTAAGGCTATTCAAGTGGGAATGGATGTGCTAAAGATAGAACTACATAATGTGATTGAAATCCACAAGATAAAAAGATTTGTGAACAGCACTGATAATGAATCAGTAGCAGCAAATACTAGGACACAAGAAAAAAAAAAAACACTCCCAAAAGAGTGAGCAAACCAATACTAGCACATCACCTACCACCCATATGGCTAGGAAAAAAAGTTGTGAGCACAGAGCTGAAGACTGGAGTAAGGTTGCTGAGCACAACCCCCAAAAATGTAAAAGGGCTTTGCAGGAAAATACAATTAATATCTATAAAAGGTATGCTTCTCTTGATGTTGAACCCTTACCAGATCATATTGAACCTATAGTTCCAAATAAGGCTGGTACTTCTATTGAAAGGCTGAATGAAGTTAATTCCCCATCATTTAAATGAGTAATTGGAGACTCGATTGTTAAATATCTGGATGGTTTTGTATGTAGGAAAGACAAATTGAACACAGTTGTTACTTGCGAGCCAGGAGCAAAAATTGCAGACATTGACAGAAATATTGATAACTTACATCTCCCTCAAAATTCGTCAGCTATTTTGCATGTGGGTTCTAATAGAAACATAGAAACATAGACTTTGAAGGCAGATAAGGACCACTTGGCCCACCCAGTCTGCCCATTTCCCTGCCTACTGGATAAGCTGCAGATTCTAGTTAATCAACAGCCTGTTTCCTGCAACCCCCCACTATAATTGCTTTGTGTCTGTCCCATGCATGTTTGAATTCCCCCACTGTTTTAGACCCAATGACCTCCTCAGGAAGGCTGTTCCATGTATCCACCACTCTCTCCGTGAAAAAGAATTTCCTCACATTACCCCGAGCCGTCCCCCCTCTACCCTTAAACTGTGCCGCTTGTTCTTACACATCTCTTTTCTGAAAGATGCTACCCTCCTGGACTTTGTTGATTCCCTTGAGGTACTTGAACATTTCAATCATGTCCCCCGTCCCTCCTTTCATCAAGGGTATACATATTAAGCTCTCTCAGTCTCTCTCCTCATATGGTTTCTGATGTAGACCCTGCACCATTTTAGTTGCCCTCCTCTGGACTGCTTCCATCCTGTCTATGTCCTTGTGTAGATGAGGTCTCCAAAACTGCACACAGTACTCCAGATGGGGTCTCACCAACTGTCTGTGCAGAGGGATAACCACTTCCCTTTTTCTACTTGTGATGCCCTTCCTATGCATCCCAGTATCCCCCTGGCTCTTCTTACCGACTTTTCACATTGCTTACCCACCCTTAGGTCATCTGATATGACTACCCCAGGTCCTTTTCCATTTTTGTTGTTGTTAGTACCTCCCCTGCTAATGTGTACACTTCTCCTGGGTTTTTATTTCCCAGGTGCATTACTTTGCACTTCTTTGCATTGAATCTAAGTTGCCATATGTCTGACAATTCCTCCAACCTTGCCAAGTCCCTTCTCATCTTTTCTACCCCCTCTTGTGTATCAACTCTGTTACAGATCTTTGTGTCATCTGCAAAGAGGCATACCTTTCCCTCCAGACCCTCTGCAATGTCACTTATAAAGATGTTAAAGAGGATTGGACCCAGTACTGAGCCTTGAGGTACTCCACTAGTAACCCCCCTTTCTTCGGAATGTGTTCCATTCACTAATAACATAGGAAAGAGCCATGAGAAGGATATTTACTCTGATCTCATAAATCTAGGCAGAAGTTAAAGGTTTTTTGCCCATACCTAGGGTTCACCAAGAAAAAATTAAAATAAAACAATACTTTGTATAACTTGCAGGCTGTCCAACTGGTGCAAAAATAATAACATTACATTTATAGAAAACTAGGACAGTTATGCACAGAAATATGAACAGTTTTTGAAAGATGGATTGCACCGTAACAAGTTTGGTACTAAAGTTCTAGGTTTAAACTTTGAACAATGTTTATTAATTTTGATTTAAACTAGGCATTGGGGGGGACAACATAATCATTCAGTTTTGGAGGCAACTCATAAGTCATATATCAATCACTTAAAACAGACTACAAGGGAGCTGAGCTTTATGTTATTTAACACAAGATGTTTATATAACAAATCAGACAAATTAAAAGTGCATATTGCTCAGCAAGGGATAACAATTACATAAATGTATTTATTTATTTAGCTTTTGTTAACTAGGTAGGTACACTAGACAAGACATTTGCCTATTTTCAGGTACAACCTGGGAGAGTACAGGAAATACGACATAGTACAATATGATACACTTAAGGCAGTTATACAGAGTCAGGGAAAACAGATACATAACGTAGTCAGCAGGGACACACAAATGGTCAGAACAAATAAAACGGATCACCAAGGCTGTGAGCAGTGCATTATATACAGGTCATATACAATATAAGTCCATTATACACAAATTATGTACAGTATAAGTCCCTTGAAAGTGGAGGCACCGTCAGAGCAATACCCAATATATAGAGTGTATAAAGTGTGTGCAGGACACAATCCATGCAGGCAGGCAGGACAATAGGAGGGATGTTCAGTGTAGGGGACCAAGAGAGATTACGGAGGCTTGGGACAACCACACGCTTAGGAGAGCTTCAAGTTTCTCCACAAGGAGGTTCAGAGGCAAGCCTGGGAGGGGGAGGAGTGAACCTGGGCAGGAAGGAAGTTCCATAGTCTGGGGGCACACAAGGCAAAATCTCTGTCCCCCATTAGAGTGCGAGTGGCAGGAATCCTTAGAACAGCAGGGCCCAGGGATCTGAGGGTGTACAAGGGGAAGGCTACCAGCACGAGGAGCTCCACCAAACCAGGTGGGGTGCCAGTACCAAGGACCTTGCCCATGAAGCAGCCCAAGACAAAATTTAAGTAATTGGATGGGGAGAGCTAATTAAGCTTGCTATACAGGTCACAGTGGTGGGTGAGTCGAGGGACAGCAAGCGCAAAACGGCAAATGTTATTGTAGGTGATGGACCACCTGGCGAGGTGGGCTTTGGAAGTATGAGCAAACAGGAGAAGCTCATAGCAGAGAGAGGGGAGAAACACTCCTCTAGCCAGTGCAAGGTGAGCAGTGGGAGTAAGATTGCTCTTAGCACGATAGGCCAGACCCAGTTTACAGTTCACGACTCTGCAGACACTAAGGATATGGAGTCTAAAGTCAAGCTGAGGATCAAGTGTAACCCCAAGGTATTTTATGGAGTTGGTGATGAGGATGAGGGCACCATCAAGACCAGTGATACACAAGGGGGCAGGGGAGGCCTTTATCTTGGCCAGGGACTCAAAGAGCATGGCCTGAGTTTTTTTGAGGTTGAGGACCAGCTTGTGGGATGTTATCCAAGACTGGACACTCCTGAAGTCCGCACTCAACTGGTGGTTAATGACCCCAATGTCCCAAGAGTGGGTGAGGAGGACTAGGTCATCTGTGTATAGAATGGACCTGAAGTAGGAAGAGGTAGTAGGTAGATTGTTAACAAAAATGGAAAAGAGCAGGGGCCCCAGGACTGAACCTTGAGGAACACCTGAGGACACAGCAGTGGTGTCAGAGAGCACCTTGCTGTATTTGATCAGCTGCTGTCTGCCCTGTAAGTAGTTGGCGAACCAGATGAGTACAGGGGGTGACAAGCCAAATGACCCAAGCTGAGAGCAGAGCAGAGCATGATCAACTAGATTGAAGGCTTTGGATAGATCGATGAAAATGGCACCAGAGAGTTTACCCTGGTCCATAGCAGTTCTGATCCCAGATGCGACAGTGACAAGAGCTGAGGATGTACTGTGCCCTTTACAAAAGCCATGCTGCTCAGGAGACAGAAGCTTGTAAGACTGGATATACTCCGTGAGTTACCCCGCCACAACTTTCTCAAGGAGTTTACTGATTGCAGACAGTATGGCTATCGGTCGGTAGCTGTCCAGAATCTTAGGGTTGCCCTGTTTAAGTATGGGGACAACCCTAGCAACCTTCCATATGTCAGGGATGACTCCAGAGGCTAGGGATAAGTTGAAGATATGGGCTACCATGGAGGCAATATGAGAGGCACCAAGACGGAGGAGCTTAGGTTCCATGCCATCATGGCCAGCACTGGAGAAGGGGGAGAGACCAGAGAGCAATCATTGCATCTCTTGTACCATCACAGCCTTGAAATAGAATAACGGTCGGGAAGTGGAAGCCGGTTGTGGAACAGAGTCCTGGTTACAGCTAGCACCTCCACTGGAGGAGAGAAGGGAGGTGAAGGCAGCCGGATCCGAGAAGTGTGTGTTAAATGCGTTTGCGATGGTCAGTGGATTGTTATAACTGGTACCATTGATGAGCATATCAGTGGCATCACCATTGGCGGAACCACTTACTATGTTTTTTATGTTTCTCCAGAAAGTCCTATGGTCTTTTGCCGAATTCACAGTGCCGCTTTGTAGAATTCACTTTTGGCAGCCCTGATCACTTTCTTACACTCATTCTGGAGCCTTCTATACTGCTGAAATATGGCCTGGTCCAATGTGACCTTGAATTTGGCCCAGCACTTATCCCTAGACCTCATGAGGGTAAGGAGGCTCCTGTGTAACCACTTGGTAGTGGACCCCCTTACCCTCCGCCTAATGAGAGGAGCGTGCTTATCCTTCAGCGCCCTGAAGGCTCTTAGAAAATGACTGACTGCAGAAGCTGGATCCTGGACATTCTAAACCACAGCCAAGTCAGTAAGCCGAAGGTCGTTATAGAAAGACCCCAAGTCAAACCGGGAGAAATCCCTAATTTTGATGACTTTATGTGGAATTTTCAGGGAAGGGACCTTTCATACACAGAACACAAGGGAGCGGTCAGAGATGGAGTCAGGGAGCATTTCAGAAGAGCTAATCCTTTCTGGTCTAGTGGACAGGACCCAGTCTAGGAGGGAGCCCCAGCCACCAGTGGAGGACCACCTAGTGGGCTCCTTGATGAGTTGGGACAAGGAGAGACCAGCCAGCAGGGGCTCGTACATCTAAGCATTACTACCAAGCCAGTTTGAATTGAGATCGCCCAGTATCATCAGCTCATTATTCCCAGCCAGTGACCCAACCGTGTCAAGGAGGGAGGTCAGCCCTGATATGCCCCCAATGGGGGGGTTGTAGGTACAGACAATGTGAAGCATTTTAGTGTTCCTGAGTAACAGAACTGTGTGCAGCAGTTCACAGGGCGACAGCGGAGACTGTTGCCCAGACAAAACCGAAAGATTAAGGTAACTCCTGTAGTAGACCAGGATACCCCCCACCCCTGTTTTTTTCCTGGGCGGTCCTGCCTGACAAGGTCAAAGCCAGGAAGTGCACATGCTGAGTCAGCAGTTGACGGCTTCAGCCAGGTTTCCATTATACCCAGGATGTCCGGCTTGTGGTGAGTGACCCACACAAGGAGGTCAGTCAGGTTGGGAAGGAGGCTATGGATATTGCAGTGGGCTATTTTCAACCCTTTGCCTTTCGACCAGCCCACCGATGGGGAGGAGGCTTGTTGAGGAAGACCAGGATTGAGCTCACTATCCCCCGGGAGGGCTAGAGTCACCAATAAGAGTCATAGGAGATGTTTCAGAGGAGGGAGGCCACCTCTACCATGTGGCTTATGGCCAGAACTCCTACCCTTTGTGACAGGATACAGAAAACACCTAAAATCAAGACAGCAGATAGACCGGGGGGCTGTCTGTCACCGGCAATTAGATTAGAGAAGAAGAAGAATCAGCATTTATATAGCGCTTTTCATACATCCAAAGCACTTTGCAAACAATGCTAGACTGGTAGTGAAGTGACTGAATGTGTGGTGGCGGCCATATCGCACATCATCACCCACACACAGCCCGGATAATTGCATGAACCAGTTTATGGGAAGGGGAATGTTGGCCAGGACACTGGAAATGTTCCCTACTCTTTGCGAAGAGTGCCCTGGGTTCTTTTACTTCCACCTGGACACCCGCCAGGACAACACCAGGATGGGCAGAAGGGACCTCGGTTTAACGTCTCATCCGAAGGACAGCACACCCCAGCAGTACAGCACCCCCCAATACTGCACTCGGACGCCAGCAATTTTTAGGTGAAAGTCCAATCCCGGTGTGGGACGAGAACCCACGACCTTCAGGTCCAGAGGCGGATGTGCTACCAACTGAGCCACGCTGACACCTAGAAGGTGAAGTCAGTCATATCAAGCTGTCCAGGTGTAACCCAAGGGCTCCCCACAGGAGGAGCACTGTAAGCAAAAAGCAGAGGGAGGCATAGCATGGTGAGTAGTCCAAGGACAATAGAACTGGTGAGGGGAGGGGGTTGGGGCCCTCATGAGAAGCTTAGTATCCCCCATGTCATGTGACTGTCCAGCCAAAATAAACAAGGGGGGATTGGTGGGAACAGAGCAGGCCAAACAAGAAGGGCCTCGGAGGGAGGACTCAAGGGTGCTAATACATCGAACTGGGCTACACAGCAGTTGGTAACTAAATATGGGCTACCTGTTCAATGGCCGCCCCCACAGTCCAGGCCAGCTGGGAGCACCCCCTAAAGTGCTAGCACAGTGAACCCCACAACGCTCTGAGGAGTTGGCCCCCAACAGTTAAGCAAGTACCAGGGGACTAGAGACCACAGACATTAAACAAACAGGGTCATTACATAGCTATATATGCTAATACTAGGAATAGGGTAAACACAGGCAGACAAATCAGTATGCAATTGAGACCAAAAACAGGAGTTGAAAGAATTCAGTGTCCCAGCTGCTCAGGGTAAAATAGTCAAGGTCAGAGGCCTGAGTAGCTATATTCACACTGCACACCCACAAAATAGCATGCACTGCAGTAACATTCAGACACCCACACCTAGCCTCAACTAACAGCCCCTCAAGAATCCCCCACACACACACTTCAATTCAGGTTAGCACAAGTCTATCTCAGTTGCACACAAGTACAGGTTCAACTTATTCCCCACAGTAGAGCCCCAAACTATTCAGGGTAAAATAGTCAGGGTCAAAGGTCTGAGTAGCTTAACCACACTGCACACCCACAAGTAGTGTACGCTGCAGTATCATTCAGTCACCTGCAGTTTGGACCAAACAACATGGCATATGGCAGGACAAGGCAAGCCACCTAGTCACTACGGATAACCCCCAGGATACCACCACCTAAAAGCTTTGGTACAAGTTAGCTGGCAATGATAGGGGAACAGAGAGGAGAACAAAAATGTGCTAGCTCCCACTGAGGGACAAGTTACGAGTCTGGAAGAGTCGTGCCTGAAAATAGTCATGCCTTGGCTATGGTACTTACCCGGTAAACAAAAACTAAATAAATAAAAAAGTCAGCTGCAACAGGTGCAGGTTACCAGCCAATCCTGCTAGCTGGTTAGGACACTAGAGACAGGTGGACAGAAACATGGTGGGACAATGAAACAGCTTGGGACTTCAAGATGCCAGGTTTTACTGTGTATGGGTATAATCCCAAACTGACAGAAAAGGAGTGGGTGTAGCATTGATTATATAAAATAAAATCCGGTCAGTGGAGGTGTCTGATAAAATAAAAATACACTTTCTACAAACTGAAACCTTATGGGTTAAGCTTAGGCCTGATCAAGCAGAGTCATTGTTTATAGAGGTTTGCTATCACCCCCCAAATTGCCCAAGGGATATTTATGATGCAATCCTTTCTGAAATAGAAACAGCAGGTGAAATAGGGCACATTGTTGTCATGGGAGATTTTAATATGGGAGAAATTGATTGGAACAACAAGTCAGCACCTAGCTCCAGTGGAAAAAGATATTCTCTACTTGTGAACAACTCCAATTGAAACAGCATGTTACCATGCTTACCAGAAGCTCTAATATTTTAGATTTAGTCTTGTGCACAGACAGCCTTCCTATTTATAAGTGTATTACCACCTTCTCACGTGGCAACAGTGACCACAACATCGTTCAATTTAATGTTTCACAGGAGGTTAGCTTATATAATGGCACTTAGGGAGATTAATTGGACTAATGCATTTCATAACAAACAAGCAAATGAAAAATGGGAGTTTCTCAAAAATACTATTCTTTCCATCTGTAATAAACATATTCCACATAAACTAAAATACTTTAACAACAAATCAAACCCAAAATGGATGAACAGAACCATAAAAAAGTTAATTAAAAAAGGCATATCAGGAACACCTATGTCTTAACAACAGTAATTCTGGGGCAATCTATAAATCAATACAAAAAGCACGTAAGAAAGAAATGTGAAATGCTAAAAGAAATTATGAATACCAGTTGGCAAAACTTGCTAAAAAAAGATAATTATAAGTCTTTTTAGTCATATATTATTTCCCTAAAGAAACTAACACGTCTGGTAGGACTAATTTTAGATAAGGGATTACCAACCACAATAAAATGGCCAATTTATTTAATAAAAAACGTTGCAAGATATATAGTCAGGACAAAAAAATGTCTATACTGTATCTCCGAACCCTGCTCATCATTCTGATGTAACATTTGATTCAAATGATATAAAAAGCAAATTGCTTAAACAGAAAGGCAAAACATTAATTGGGTCAGATGGTATTGCAGGACACATGTTGTATTCAATGTCTGATTTTTTAGTTTGCCCACTAAACCCTTATATGAAAATTGTGTTAATAAAGGCTCTGGGCAGGATTCACAAACAAAGCCAAAAATCTCGCAGCTGCAGGAAAAAGGCCTGCAGCACTGCAGTTGTGTAATATTCTGAAAGAAATTTTGCGTAGGTGCGGAATTCTGTAAAACTCCACAGCTGCAGAAATTCAGCAGCTGCTGAAATTCACAAGAGTGGAAAATCTGCAACTGTCGATCCGCTGCTGTGAAAATGGCCTAGGAGGCACAGCAACAGTAAACCTAATTAGCTGGAGCAGCAGACTTTAACATTGCTGCCATAGAATGAAGCTGAACGCACCTACAAAGAGACCAGCAGCCAGTCCCTCAACTGGGACCACTGCAGCACCACAGGTACCAGCAATATCATGGCACCACAGTGGCTGTCTGTCACTGCTGGTCCTCCCTCCCTGGGGTGTTCCTGTTACCTGCAGTTGTAGCACTCACTGCAGGCTGGCCAGGCTCTACTGCCTATGGGGTTCCGTCATGGGCTGCACTGGGTCTGGTGGTTGTTGCCTGTTGCTATATCATGGCAATGTGTGCTTTTGTTGCTGCAACATCAGCCACTGCTATACTACCTGGGATGCTAATACCTGTGCCTCACCTCCACCTTAATTGATTCCAATTGTTGGGGCACTACTGCAGTTTGCTGAGGGAGAGTTACACCTCATTCCACTGTGTGTAACATTTTATCTGTAACTGTGGAAAAAAACTGGTTGTGTATAGCCTTTCAGGGGATTTGACTTACTTATCTCACACCTTTTTTTCCTCAGGGACTTCTGCAGTTGCACTTTTTTCCACAATCCATAGTGTTTTTTTCTGCAGCTGCGGAGGGTTTTGTGAATAGCACTCAGTGCAAACCCCCCTTTGTTTCCATAGCTACAGCAGTTTTGGGGACTTAGGGAAGGTTTAGCACCTTCAGAAAGCTTTGTGAATCCAACCCCCTGTTCCTTTAGATTGCAAACTCACTTTGGTTCTGCCCATACACAAAAAAGGATCTAAGCAGGACTGGGCTAATTATAGGCTGGTTAGCCTTACATCAATGTTATGCAAGATCTTGGAAATCCTAATAAAGGATAACATCTTATTGGAAATTAATAGGGGTGATGCAGAATGACACAGGTTTAAAAAAATCTTGTGGGGTCTTGACCAATCTGCTGTGCTTTTATGAAAACATAAGTAATCAACTTCATAGATTTCAACATAACATGGTGCAATTTATTATCAAAGGTGTGAAGGAAAAAATAAAGGAATAACTTTGATCAAATGTTGTAACAAAGTGAACTATGCAAGAAACACATTTAAAAAACTGGAACTGGAAGCATGACATGAAGGGGTTGACACCTATGCAAAAATAAGATGTCTTAAAACAACATGCAGTATAAACTACTGCATTAAAATGTACGTCCTTGAAAAAAACAAATATAATAAACTAGGTAAAAGTCTGAACTGGTACTATAAAGGTATAAAAAGATCTAGCGATAAAAAAAAAGCTTAAAAAAAAACAATTCAATAACCTGGGCCAATTACAAAGACAGGGCAAGGAAATGTAAAAAGACAATCAAAATGGCCAAGAACAATGAAGATGTTAAGTTGAAAAATATGGTAAAAGATAACAAAAAAGCCTTTTTTAACTACGTAGTCAATCTAATAGGATGTCAAAAACTATAGGCCCCTTACAAGTGGGATCAACGCTAATTGATGATGAACTAGAAATGGCCTCAATATTTAATAAATATTTTATTAGTATTTTTCAAGATAAATCATGTGATGGAAACATCACAATTAAAGAAGCTAATACCCCAAGGTTGATTACACCCATAAATGAAGACACTGTAGGAATAAAATGAAATAAATAAAGGCAAACAAATCCCTTGGACCAGACATGATGCACCCGAGATTCCTGAAGGAGTTAACAAGTGAGCTGGCAGAACCAATATCATGGATATTAAATGCATCTTTGGAAGAGGGAATAGTGCTGCCTGAATGGCTAGAGGCAAATGTGACACCAATTTATGAAAAGGGTTCTAAGTACAAAGTCAAAAATTATAGACCAATTAGCCTGATTTCTGTCTTGAGTAACAACATGGAGGAATATTTAAAGGAATTAGTTGATATACATCTGACTGAAAATGGACTTGAAAACATAACACAACATGATTTTAGACCTAATGAATTGTACCTTATGAATGTGTTGTACTTTTTTGAAACAATTAGCTGTGCTTTTGATAATGGCCTCCCAGTTGACATAACCTATCTGGATTTTAAAAAAGCTTTTGACCTGGTTTCACATGATGAATTATTAAAAAGACTGATTGAATTGAAATTTCATCCAAATATTATTAATTGGATCAGGTCATGGCTCTCAAATAGGAAACGGCAGGTGATGATTAGAGGATATCATTCAGAGTCATTCAGAGTGGGGACAAGTCACGAGTGGTGTCCCGCAAGGATCAGTTCTTGGTCCTACATTTTTCAATATATTGATCTCTTCCATGCAGACTACAACTAACTCATGGTTATTGTAAGTTCTCTGATGATAGCAAACTGGTGGCAATAGTCAGGAATGATATGGATGCCAAGCATTTACAACAAGAATTACACTGGTTAGAAAATTGGGCTGGATCTCATAAGCTTAGGTTTAATGTAAAGAAAGTAGTAGCAGTAACATATTTATTTATACAGGATGAATGAAAGTACAACTTTACAATGCCATTAGGGCCACAGAAGCCCTCTTTTCAAAGCTCACCTGTTTGATGGTAATAATAACAATAATTTCATAGATGACAATATATTTTCTTAAAAAATGAAACAAACATAAATACTTAACGTGATCATCGTAGCTGAAAGTAGACCAAAAATACAATAATGATTCATCTATTACATGTATAACGGAAACTTAAATTCCTTTTTCATTGCTGTTTTGAACTTATCCACAGTCATATCTTGGGTTTTAACAACAGCTGGAAGATTGTTCCATGCTATAGAGGTGTTATACTGATAAGTTGTCATTCCAAATTTATTTTTGGTTTTAGGAACTACCAAGTCTCTGGCCCCTTTTATCCTTAGGTTAAATTAATGCAAAGGGCTAGTTCGTTTTTCAGCTAAACCAACTGGGGAACCAAATTTATAAGTGTTATATACAGAGTTAACCCAGATACAGGTATCTTGTCTTCAGAGCTTCAAAGATGTCCACTTTAAGTTTTTGTCAGACAGACAGTGATGAGTATCACATTTACATTTTAATACAAACCTCGCTAATCTAGTATAACATGTATCAAGCTTTTGGTGTAGATGTTTATTAGCGTGAGAGTAAACATGACACCCGTAGTCGATCAATGATAAAATCAGTTGATTTGCTATAGTCAGTCTGTTCTTCTTACTCATACACTTTGCAACTCTTCTTAATGCACATATTCTGGAGTTTACTTTACTAACTAATCCATTTATGTGCTATTCAAATGATCATTTTAGATCTATATTTACCCCTAAATATTTATACACAGAAACCTGGGTTAACTCACTGCCGTTTACAGTCTTTATCCACAGGATATTGTCCTTGGGCTTTTGCTGAGGTTATACATTTTGGGCATAAATATATACTAGCCAAGTATAAGTTAAATAATATTGTTATAACAACAACCAAAATGGAGAGACAGCTGGGGATCATTATTACCAACAATTTATCATTTGATTGCCACACTAGGGAAATGGTCAAAAGAAGCAATAGAATTCTAGGCTGCATTTTTAAACATATCAAAAGTAGAGACGGTAATGTTATTATGTCATTGTTCACAGCCCTAGTTAGGCCCCACTTGGAGTACTGTATCCTCTTCTGTTCACCACGAAACACTGGTAGCATTAAACAAATAGAAAAGGTTCAGAGGAAAGCTACTAGAAGAATCTTTAATTTGAGTGGATGTTCCTATGAGGAAAGATTAGAAACATTTGGCCTATATTCTTTGGAATATAGATGTATGAGAGAGGATCTTTGTCTAGTATATAAGATGTGACAAGATAAAGATCTGTGGGAATTTGTTGGGTTAAATAAGAAAAACATACTAATGGAGAGAAATACCAGATTTCATAACATGCAGTTGAGAGATGAAATATCTAAAATGCAAAAGAAAAGTGTCTGGATTAACTAGAGAGTGGTATCCATATGGAATTCCCTCCCTACCACTGTTATTTACACTGAAACAATGGACACATTTAAAAAATCACTAGATTCCAATTTGGGAAGTGCCAACATTAGGAGATTCCACTGATACATGGCGAGCCAAACTTGGCCAATGCTAACTGACTCATTTCCCAGTCTTTGAAATTTGTGAAAATTAGTAGGCATAGGAGTATTTATGGTCAGTTTTGCCTCCTCACTCCTCTCTTGGCCCTAGTATAGTTTACTGTCAAAATGTAAGTATTTTCCTCAATCCCCAACATTATGATCTGTTCCTGTTGATGTTTCATTCAAATTAGGCTTTTCTTACCAGAAGCTTGTTTTCAGGTGTGACCCAGGGAAACAGGGTAGACAATAAACAGAGGAGATAACAAATAAAGCATAGCATTCTGAAAGAACCAAAACTAAGAGCAAGAATAATGACACGAGGAATCATTGAAGTATTGTATGTAGGTTGTGATTACAATCAAGAGTAATTAAAAACAATAACTAAGAGCAAGGATAAAGAACATGAGCAAGCAATCAAATCTCATATGCTGGTAATGATTACAATCAAGAGTAATGAGACAAAAGGTGTTCATGAGTTTGGAGATGGAAATTAGGGAGGGTGGTGGGGGAAGGAGATGCAGGAGCATGGGGAAGGAGGAGAAAGATAGAGCAGATGCTTGAGGGCAAGGAGAATGGGAGCTAGGCACATAGAAGGGGATAGCTGATTCCAGAGGTAAAGGGAGTGATAGGAGAATGCAGACTGCCCTGAGGTGAAGCAGAGCTGATACAGGAAGAAAGAGCTAGAGTCCCTGGAGTGCAAAGGGTAGGAGGAGTGGTTAGCAGGTGATAAGAGGTAGGAGGGATAAGAGGGAAGGTTATCAGACCATAATTTGGCAATGAAGGCCAAAAAGTGGGACAATCACTGGTGGGAAAGGGGTATAATGGAGAGAGAGGAGTTAAGTGAGCAGTAGTACTGTATTTACAAAAAGGGGCATTTGAGGCAAAACAACAGAAAGAATTTAGGAGAATGTCAAGCCTGGAGAGAGATACAGCTGGGGCAGTGCCATAGACAATATTGGCATAATCGAGTACTGGAAGGATCATTTTTTTAACAAGTTCACAAAGGATAGGGAGGGAGAGGCTATATTTGTTACAGTACAGAATACCTAGTTTGGGGCAAAGTTTTGAGCATGTGGAATGAATTCGGGAAGAGAAATCCAGGTGGCTGTCCAGCCAGACCCCTAGATATTTATAAACGGGACCACCTCAAGAGGGCGTGACAGGGTTGAATAAGGCCATGCCCCATTTGTTATGCAGAAAGAGTTTAAATACAAGGATCTGTTCTATCCTCTCCTTTACTGTCTCTTGTCTGTCTGGTTGCACAACCAACTTTTCCTGAGAAACCTGGGAACTGATCACTCTGGCAGTCTCACGATTCTCCACCTCTCACTGGCGCTCTGCCTTCACTTGCTGTTTCTGTCTGTCTTCCTCCCCTGGCATATCTGCTGGTATGAAAATATATGAGAATCATTTTGTGGAATGCAGCTGATACTGAGATCCCTTTAATTAAAAATGTATATAGTTACACTGTTGAAATGATTGCAAAGCTTTTGGAAATCAAGGGGTTAACCTGAGAATGCTGGATACAAAATGTCTGCAGAGCTGTCTACAAGACTGGGTCATTATGTTCTTTTTGCTGCACCTTCAAGAACATTGGACACTTACAATAACATTGTGTGAGAAGCATGCTGTTTTCTTAACAAGTTTCCAAGGCATAGCCTTAGAAAAAGAGCAGCAATGGTTGTGCAAAGGAGACGCAGAGACTGAGATTTGAAATTGAGAAGAAAAAACTCAGAAGGACTGTTTTCTATGTTTGTACTGCCATTGTAAATAGTTACTGAAGATTCCTTTAACTGAACAATTTTTTATTTTTTTATTTGCTGTTATTAATAATAAAATGCTATTTGCGAATTTTAAAACTGTTCCTGGTTTTCCTGTGCTTCCTGACCTGTGCCTCAATGACAGATGGTGTCAGCCTAAGTGGGATTTACTCCGTGTATACTCTAAGCCAGGAGTTTTGTGTGTGGGTACTAGACCTAGTACCAGGGGAAGCATAGCAGAAAGGTATCAACAAAGTCCAGGAGGGTTGCATCTTTCAGAAAAAGAGATGTGTAAGAACAAGGCACTTTTGACACTGTTCCACATAGAAGATTGATAAATAAGCTAGGTAGGCTCGGGGTGGGTCAGAAGTTGGTCAACTGGGTGGCAAACTGGTTGACTGGCAGAAAACAGAGAGTGGTGGTAAATGGTATACAGTCAGAAGAGATGCAAGTCACAAGTGGGGTACCTCAGGGATCAGTCCTGGGGCCAGTCCTATTCAACATCTTCATTAGTGACCTCGCAGATGGACTAGAGGGTAAGGCTTGTCTGTTTGCAGATGACACCAAGATCTGAAACAGAGTAGATGATCCAGATGGGGTGGGCAGAATGAGAAGAGATCTGGATAAACTAGCAGAATGGTCAGAAGAGTGGCAACTGGGATTTAATGCAAAGAAGTGCAAAATCATGCACATAGGGAAGAGAAACCCTGAAGCCACTTATAGGCTGGGAGGGGAGTTGCTAGCAGTCACAAAGGAAGAAAGAGACTTGGGCATCATCATCACTGATGACCTAAAATCATCCAAGCAGACCTCTAAAGCAGTAGGTAAGGCTAGGGGGTGTTAGGGTGTATTAGTAGGGGTATCACAAGTCGTAAGAGGGAGGTAATAATCCTCTGTACAAGACATTGGTTAGGCCCCATCTGGAGTACTGCGTGCAGTATTGGAGGCCACACCTTCACAAGGACATTAACCAAATTGAGGCAGTCCAGAGAAGGGCAACCAAATGGTGCAGGGACTGCATCAGAAGACATATGAGGACAGATTAATGGAGCTCAATATGTATACCCTTGAGCAAAGGAGGGAGAGAGGTGATATGATCGAGACATTTAAACACCTTAAGGGCATAAACAAGGTGAAAAGAGTCTAACATGTTTAAATATAAGAAAAATAGCAGGACAAGAGGACACAGCATGAGATTAGAGGGAGGCCGATTAAGGGGAATGTGAGGAAATTCTTTTCTCACAGAAAGGGTGGTAGATGCATGGAATGGCTTACCACAAGAAGTGGTGGCTATGAATACAGTGCAGGGCTTCAAACAGGCATGGGATAGGCATAAGGGAGCAATACAAATGACTATGAATAGATAGGTCACTGACAGAGCAAAGGCCGATGGCACATTTATAAGGTAGAAAAAGAAATGGGCAGACTGGATGGGCCTTGAGGTCCTTATCTGCCGTCAACTTCTATGTTTCTATGTTTCTAAGGGGACACAATTTAAAAATAGAGGGGGGACGACTCAGGGGTAATGTGAGGAAATCTTTTTTCATGGAGAGAGTGGTGGATGCATGGAACTGTCTTCCTGGGGAGGTTGTTGGGGCTAAAACAGTGGGGGAAGTCAAACATGCATGGGACAGGCACAAGGCAATTGTAGTGGGGGGTGGCAGGAAATAGGCTGTTGGTTAACTAGAATCTGCAGCTTATCCAGTAGGTAGGGAAATGGGCAGACTGGGTGGGCCAAGTGGTCCTTATCTGCCTTCAAAGTCTATGTTTCTATGTTTCTATGTATGGATTTTGCAGCAGTGAGTCCAGAAGTGATTACCAGAAAAATGGCAGCCACACTAGAAGCAGAAACAAAAGTCAAAATTGAGACTGTTCAGCCAGCACCAGAGATGGAAAAAGAACAGGCAGTAACAGAACCTGAATCCTGACTGCCTTTTTCAAATGGTGAGGTATACAACAAAAAGAGATGGAGAAACAGAGAAGAGAGGAGATGCAGCAGAGCGAAAAAGAGTTTCAACGTTTAGAGACACAGAGAAAAGAAAAAATGCAACAACTTGAGAAGCAGAGAAAAGAAGAGATGCAGCTATGGATGGATACCTTGCAAGCTATCAAAGCTGGAGGTTCTGGCACAGGTCCAGCTGAGCAACAAAACACAAGCAGCTTAAAGGGACACTGTCAGCATTTGTAAACCCAAATTATATATATTGTTTTCTGTCCATGTGCATTGCACATCCCTGTTATGTTCTACTCATATTCTCCCACAGCCCTCGTTTTCTCTTCCATAACATTAATTTAAGCACAATTTACGTTTTTTTAATTTCAGTCCGGACCGGTCCTAGTCTTCTCCTGCCACGGCCAGCCCATTAAGCAAATTGCCTGAGATATCTCCCACTCGCAATTCACCCACACGCTCCAGGGTAGGGTTCACCCAGTCCTTGTTCATTTACTCTCCTATTCTGATCTGACTGCCAACACCTGAGTTCCAGGCTTCTCAAAGGGTATGTCCTGCAATGTCTTGTTTTCGTCTGCTCCAAGGGAGACTTTCCATTGTGCTTGATTTGCTTTTAGCAACTATCATTTCGACTGTTAGTGAACTGCATCATTTTGAATCGGGCATAGTTTGGTATCCTATTTTCAGTGCAGAGTTCTGTATCTGTGAACTGTCCTGACAGGTTGTTCATTGCACACTACACCTTGCGATCCCGAGGAGGTATTATTAACCCAGGTGCTGTGTAGAAACTTCTGCCTGACAGTGGAGTGTTGTGGCGCTTTATCTGGCACTTGCTGTACTGTCAATGGTTCTGTTAGAATGTGTTTTGTCTGCCATTAAGAATTTAAGATTGCACCTAAATGCAAGGAAAAACGGACATAGCATGTTTTCTGATAGAAAGACGTGAAGTCGCGAGCCCAAAGCAACACTATTTGTAGTGAATAATGCACATCTACTACTGCAGTACTGTGGGTGTCATAAAGTATTGTAGCTTCTGGCCCAGATATTCAAAGGGGTTGCACCTGGGGCAACAGGGTTGCACCATGCACAACCACCAATGCACCCAGCATGATATTCAAGGGCAGGCTCGGTGGCTCAACCCGATGCACTGGGGTGCATTGGTACTGTATCTTGACGCGAGATGCAGGCGTGCACTGCATATATGGCAAATCGATATTCAACTGAGGAAATGCGGTGCATATGCTGGCACAACCCCTACATGCGCCGCACACCGGTGCTCAAAGTTGAGCCAAAAAAAAAGGCTCAAATGCCGGCCACCAACAGGCAGGCAGCTGTAGTGCATGGCGCAACACTACAGCTGCCAGCTGTGGGTGGCCACCTGGCCAGCAGGTACATCATCCACAAGCACCCTGACCTGGTAGACATGTGCCCCCCCACCTCGTTGCCTGATCACGGGCAATAGTATAGATAAGATCCGTGGTGGTCCAGTGGTAACCCCCCCCCTTGCCCGATCATGGGCATTTGTAAAGATACAAACCCTGGTGATCCAGTGGGAATCTCCCTGTCGCCCGATCGTGGGCATATGTAAAGATGAGAACCCTGGTGGTCAGTGGTACCCCCTGCCCACCCACCCACAGGGGTCCTCACCACCTAACACCCCGTCATCTGCGGGCGGCGGCACCTGCCCACATGCTGCCTGACCACCCGCCCGAATGACAGCGCATAGTATGATCTGTCGCCATTGGTTCACTGCGTGGACCAATAGGTGTGTAGACTACATGTACTACATAGGCCCGATATGTGAATGAATGCATTCATTCACATATCGGGCCTGTGTAGTACAGCATGGGGAGGGGGGGGTACCACTGGACCACCAGGGATCTTATCTTTACATATGCCTACGATTGAGCGATGGGGGACTTCCCACTGGACCACCAGGGATTTTATAAATACAAATGCCTGTGATCAGGTGAGGGGGAGTTACCACTGGACCACCAGGGATCTTATTTATATATATATATGTCCGCGGTCGGGCGTACGGGAGCGGGGGAACTGCAATGGCACTTCAGGGTGCCGATCCCCGATGACTGCAGCCTGGCAGGATGCCAGGCTCAAGTCACTGGGGATCAGTGCATTGCATGTAAATAGGGCCATAATGACATGCAAATGGCCCCATTTGTGCCTTGCATGCATTATGGCCTCATTTGCATGCCTCATACTGACTATCGCGGGTGATGCACCTAGTGCAACGGCACTTGCACTGGTGCATCCCCCTGCTCCTGTTCTATGTCTTGTGCTGGCGCAGTGCCACTGTGCCATGCACAGTGTGTGTGCCCTGTGTGCCATATTCAACGGTGCTGAACCATGGCGCAGCACCGTTGAATATCACCTGGCTCATGCCCTGGCGCAGCCCAGTTGTGCTGCACCCAGGCTTGCACCACTGCCCGGCACAGTCTGAATATCTGGGCCTATATATATATATATATATATATATAGGGATATATACATATAGATATATATATATATATAGAGAGAGAGAGAGAGAGAGAGAGAGAGAGAAATTATTGAATATAGAAAAGCATCTGTCTCCTATATATATATATATATATATAATGGTAACACGGTAGTGCTACCATAGTTAGGGTTGAGTAGCACTTTTAAGATTAAAGGGTCAAATTTTGCACCTTAATAACTTTGCCATTGTTCAATGGATTTGCCTGAATCTGCCAAGTACCGGTTGGATATACGGCTGAGGAGTTATTAAGCAACAACCAATTGCTCAGTTACACTTTTTTGTGATTTCTTTGCTCTCACCTACAGGTCGCACAGTTTGCATGACCATTCCGAAATCTTCAGGGAACGTGCAGCCAGGGTCCCCGATGTGCTTTTTGAAGATTTCGTCAAAAAATATCAAATGGTTCAAAAGTTATTCAAAAAACAAGTTCCCATTATAAGTCAATGGGAAAAGTTAACAAAAAGTTCGACACTTTCGCAGATGCACTTTTTACTGTCGCAAATAGCACTAGTACTTTCGCAAATCCGCTATTTTGTTTTCAGTCGGTGATCAGAAAAATGCTTGGCATTTAAAATTGGGACCATCTAGGGACACAGTTCTTTTTGTGTTCACCTAGTCGGAGCCTGAGGATGCTAGCCATGTCTTTATTTGGGGTTAAACACCCCAGAAATGTTTTTCAAAGTTCTGTAAAAAGTACTTTCGCAAAGTACTTTCATGCTCACAACACTTTTCCAAATCTATTTGAAAGCTTTCGCAAATCAAGAAAGTACTTTGCAACACTATGGCCAAAATGACAGGAGTTCTTTGCCACCTTGCTGCAAAAGAACGGTTAGGTCTTTTGGCCTGAAATTTGGAGGGAATGTAGCCAACTTCTCACAGATGTGCCTTTTGGTGGTTTGGTGGAAAAATATCACATGGATGCAAAGTTACAGTACTCTGAAGTTGGCATTTTTTCCCATAGACTAACATGGTGGCGTACGCCGTGCCTTTCAGGGCTCGTATCTCGAAAACGATGTGAGATACAGATTTTTGTTGCAATAACAAAATCCTAGCCAGGAAAATCATGATTTTTGTGAAATTTTAATTTTTTTTCTACGTCGTGCGGTTGCTGAGATATTAGCAATTAAGTACTTCCAATGTTCGTTTTCAGCTTTGATGCCCATTACAATGCATACATTCTTTGTACACACTGTGTTTCTCTATGCACCTGTTCAGCAAAAACAGGGTATGTGCTTCCGTTACTGTTGCAGTTACTATTTCAACTTGTGTTTCTGTCCCCGTTTGCATTTACGTTCCCGTGTACACTACCGTGTGTGTTACCCTTTGCATTGTCATTTGCACTTCTGTTTTCATTACTGTTACCATTTGCATTTACACTACTATTTCTCTTTGCATTTTTGTTTGTGTCACCTTGCACATTGCCATTTCTGTTTACGGCAGCCCTTTCATTTACATTTCCATTTCTCTTTCGTTTTGCGTCTTCCTTGCTGTTACTGTTACCATTTGCATTTGCAATTCCTTTACTGTGCCCGTGCACATTACGGTTTGCGTTTCCATATGTGCTTGTGTTTTTGTTTGCTTTGGTATTACTGTTGCTGTTACCATTAGCGTTTACTGTTGTGGTACTGTGCCCGTGCAGCTTTGGTTTATGCCCACACGCCGCTCTGTTCCCATTTCCGTTTCTGTTTCCTTTGGCATTATTCTTCCTGTTATCTTTACCATTTGCATTTACAATTCCAGTATTGTGCCTGTGTGCATTATGGCTTGCATTTACGTGTGCACTTGCATTCGAGTTTCCGTTTCTGTTCCCCTTCGCATTCTTTTTGCTGTGACACTTAACATTTCCATTTTAAATACCGCTGCCATCACTGTTTGCGTTACCAGTTGCATTTTCGTATGCGCTTCAATGTCCGCTTGCATCACTCTTGCTTAGGCCACTTTGCGCTATGCTTTCTATTAATGTTTCCTTTACCATTTACGTTTGCATTACCATGTGCACCACTGTTGGCACTTCTGTTTGCGTTGCTGTTCCTGTTACTATGTCACAAAACATCACATGGTGGGTGCGAGCGTGAGGCCACATTACATTGTCCCCCAACTTGACATGGGGAGTCATATCCTCAACATCTGTAGAAACACACATTGCAAGCTTGGCTTGGCCTATAGGGCCAAATACAACCTGACCCCAGGGGCAAGACTTGCACTTGCAAGAGGAGTACTTCCTCCCTCCCTCAGCTATGGATCCCACCTGTTTGCCTGGTCCCCCAAAATTCACCTTGCCCGGTGGAACACGGCATATAACAATATTTGTCGGTTTGCACTAGCTGCCCCTAAACTCACCCATCGCTGTGATCTCTATGATAAACTCCGCTGGTTGCCTCCAGCTGAATACTTGGATTTTGGTGTTGGAAGCTTCTCCAAGAAGGTGATCGCTTCTGGCTCCCCTCAGGGACTGGTGAATCTCCTCCCAAAAATGGACACCATGCCCTACAAGCTTAGGTCCCAGTCTGCTGAACTGCTCAAAGTCCCTTCCACCCGGACTCTTATGGGAGACCGAGACTTTGCTGCTTACGTGCCCAGACTCTGGAACTCTCTTCCTGATCATGTCTGCATGGCCCCCTCCCATGAGATCTTTCGCTCCTCCCTGTGGTCGCACTTAAAATTATCATCAGTGTGTGTCTGCTTCAAGCCTCCGTAGTGAAATGTTTTCAGATGAATCCTGCTGTCACTAATGACAATCTATGTAATCCTGTTATGGGGTGTAATTGCTGCTTGTGCATTTGTTTTTCTACAATTGTGAGTACCTCCTGTAATAAGTTGTTCCTTCTAAATTGCCTTGCATGTATCTTGTATGTTTTGTACTCTCCTGGGTCATTCCTGAAAATAGGCATATTACTTGTCTAGTGTACCTACCCGATAAACAAAAGCTAAATAAAATAAATAAATAAATACATTCACTATTTCTTGTCATCATTCTAAAAAAGAAGGGAAATTAGCAAAAAACTCCATTTAATGCATCAGTTAGGGTTATTTCACAGCAACAAAAGTGAGGAAATTCGGTGTTAGGGTTGAAAACCCCCCTTGGACCCCCAGAGCCCACCCCCAACGGCATCATGGTGTGCCATGGGGTCGCCAGTCTCTCACCCCATTTTCCTACACCTCAGATTCTTTACACATGTGATGGGGTGTGAGTTAGGGGCGATGACCCATGGCGCACCACGATGCCGTTGCAGGATGGGCTCTGGGGTCCAAGGGTTTTCAACCCTAACACTGAATTTCCTCTCTTTTGTCACTGTGAAACAACCCTAACTGATGCATTAAACTGAGTTTTTTTTTTGCCTCTTTATTATATATATATATATATATATATATATATATATATATATATACAGTATATAAAAGCTACAGTCGGTTACTTTATGACGTCCACAATATTGCAGTAGCTGCACATTGTTCACTTCAAAGAGGGTTGGTTTGGACCCGAGACTTCGTGTCTTTCTTTCCAGAAACCATATTATCTCTTTTTTACATGTATTTAGGTGCATCATAACTTTTTCAGTGAATGATTGCTATTGGTGCCACATTCTTTATGCAACTGTATGCTATTGTGTCCAACATGAAACAAGTAGTGGTGCTCCGTGTTATTTTCATTGTGGGTTCTCTCTCCTAGTCGGTCGTTGGGTGCATGCCATAACAAAATTCAAATTTGGCCCTCTTGAGCCATGTTGTGCCATTCTTTTTATGCCACTGTATAATCTGTGAAGCATATTATTTTGCACCGCTAAGTCCTGCTGTGTATATGTGATGCTGTGAAGCATATTATTTTGCACCGCTAAGTCCTGCTGTGTATGTGTGATGCTGTGGAGCATTGCGATTAAGCGCTGTCTGCCTCCTCTCCTGCTTTTGCAGGTTGTCGTCCAAACAGGGGCAAGCCACCACAAAGTATTGTGGCCGTCCTTCCCTGGTTCTGTTTAGCACCATGTTTTACAATATTATTAGTTGCACTGCATGCTGGCATTATGTGCAGGCTCCACCTTATCACCCTTGGTCTATGTCTAAGCCAGTGACCATTATTTCCAGCTTCCCACACCGTCACACTACAGTTCTTACTGCCTGCATAAGTTAATAGTAGGGAAGTTGCTGTTTGCGATGTGGTGCATATCTACTGCGCTGCACCCATCTAGATATTTTTTTCCTTTTCGATGACTTCACCATATAATGCTGCCTGATCATGCGCAAGGCAAAGCACTGCCATGCTTTTCCCCTTGACACCAATAAGTACCTTTCACTATACCTTTCCTTAACCATGATGTCTCACCTCTGTTTACTGCACCCCCATACCGATATTAATTTCTCCTTACTTAGTTTCAGATGGCATTGACAATATCAGGTTGCATTAGAAAGGCTAATCATGGAAATTTCTTGGCACTGCTTTTGCCATGACTGAAGCCCTACCACTCACCCTGTCCACTGAGTCTGAAAGAACAGAGAACGAATGTGATCTCACATGCAAGGCAGGATCATGCTGGGATGGTATCAGCCGCTACTATGTAATCCAGCATGAAAACTGAAACCTTCAATTCTTTCTTGCCACAGGACTGGTTGCATTATTTGTGCAGCCCGTGCATCTCTGTATGCACAGCAACGTTTCTGACTTTGTCATAAAACTGTCAGATGCAGTTTTTAACGCTCGTCTTTTTGCATACTAGATATGTCGTCAAAGAATACCATCCCCTACAGCCGCATGTTCTCTGCACTCTCACTCATTGTCTGTATGGAAAATGTAATTATGTATCACTGAGGTGTGTGTGTGTGTGTGCGTGTGTGTATGTATTCATGTCAAATGCAAAACACACTGATTATTTTTTTTTCAGGGGTTGCAGTGGAGGTGGGGAGCGGGGTTGTAATCTTGGACTTTTTATGACTGAAACTTGGCAATTGGATTCACCTGACATAAACAGAAATATTGCTCACTAAGTGTTACTGGGCCATGGGTATTGTGTGGTGGTGGTGCTTGGGGGGTGGGGAGTGGGGAATTGGAGGCCAACAGCATGTGCCGTGTTAGTGTGCACCTGTGATTGGCACTCTTATTTGACAGCTGAAAATATCATTAAACACTGCATATTGTATTCTCTACATGTAGCATTCAACATGTAACTCTGAGGATCCCATGACACATCGATATACTACTGCTGCTTAGTATCAAAGAATCATGTGTTCATGGCGTACTCTGACTACTGTCATCTTCAAACTGTTCACTATGTCACCAGCAGCACACTGACCAGACAATGTAAACATCTCCACAGCGACGCTTTAGGGGCCTTGTTCACATATTTTGCAATCATTTTTTACATATTGTTCCACTACTCTAATTTTGAGCCACAAATGCACTCCTCTGAGAACAGTTTAATTTCTTACAGCTTGTTTGCCTTTTTTCTTTTTTTTGGGAAGCACAGACTACGCTTATTGTACTGGCTTTATGTTGCCATTCCCAGCTGGTCTTTGATATTCATCTCTTTAGATGTGCTTTGGTCCTCTCTCCTTCCTGTTGACAATTGACTTGTCTCTTCTTTATTATGCAATGTCCTGTCTAAATTGTTTGCTTACTACAACTTTGCAGTGTTTCCAATCTTTTTTCACACCTTACACAAAGTCTTTGTTGCCAACAAAAGGTGTCTTTGATCTTGTACTTCCTTTATTTGCATGCCTATTATCCCTGTCTCTACTTACAGTTCCTGGTGCATTTCATCCTGGAGGCTAGAGACAGGAGTTGGGAAAAACCTTGCCAAATGTGGATGTGGATTTTCACACAGTTGTGAATAATAATGACACATTTGAGTCTGGCTACAAAACACTCCTGCTTTGTATTGTATGTATTTTAAAAATGTGACATCTGTCACCAATTTGTGTGCACTACTGCATTGTGGTACACCATACAGATCTTTCAAGTGTCCCCTTGGAAGTTTTGTAGAGTTTCTTTATTTATTTGTTGCTCTTTTTGTAATTATTTTATTTAATTATTCTAGTTTTGCTACACAATGCCAGTGTATACCATCACTCCACCACCTTTCCCTAGTCATCACCTACATGTGACCACTCGCATGGGTACATGACCACACATACCACCATAATTGCTATATACTAATGGTGGCAAGGGACTGTTTTGTCATGCTAGAAAGGACACATCTTGTTAGAATAATCATATAATAATAACAATTAATAATAATACAACAGACTTAGACAGCATGGAGTAAAGTTTTTAAACCTGTGTCATCTTGCCCTGTTCACCCCACTGTCAATTACTTGAGTCAGTCTCATACACACTCTCCTCACCGGCAGAAAGATTAAAAGAGTCATACATGTGATGTCATAAAAGGATCATCATGGCACAGCGTGTCAACCCATATCCATGTATACGTTGTCACCATTCCCTTGACTCCCCCATCTTACTCCAGTTGAGAACCACTTGTGTTTCTCCCCTGACTTCTTCACATTCCACTGCATGCCCCCCAACTCTTCTGTCAGTTCCTTTCGTGGCTCAACCTCTCTCTCCCTGAAGTATTCTTCATAGTGTGTCACCGAAACCTTACACCCTACACCTTCAGATCATGCCCCTTAGTTCTTGTATTTAGCAGTCCTGATAATAAGCTGTCAAACACTGTATTGCTCCCCTTCACATACTGTAGTATGTCGATCATATCGCTTCTATTCCATTTTCTGTCCCGAGGATACAAATCAAGTACTGTCGACTACTCCTGATATTTTATTTGCCATTACCAGCATGCTGTCTTGGGGGTTGGAAAGTACTGACTGGGGGAACAGAAAAAAACTCGTGTTTGGGTACTCGATTGTTAGGAAAGTCAAACTGTAGGGGGAGCAAGGAAAATGGAGTTAACTTTCCTGCCGTGGCTTTTCTGGGAGGGACTTAAAGTGTATCGTCATGATTGTGGGAGCAGCAGCATGGGAGATGGAGCTGGATGTCATTGTCCACCTATGTACAAATGACCTGACTGTGAATGGGATAAGAGCAGTGCTGGATGAGTTTATGTAGTTTGGGAGGAGCCTATGGCAAGTAACACACATGGTAACCTTCTTGGAGGTGCTTCCACTCTATGGCATGGTTGAGGGTATGATGCTTTGTACCATAGGATTCAATGAAAGGTCTGAAATGTGTTACTGAACTCTGGGTTTTGGCTTCATTGGGAACTGGAAGTCCATCTGGAGTGATTCAGTCCTATACAGGTGCGATGGTGTACATCTGTCTTTGAGGGGAACCATGATCCTAGCTGATAGGTTTAAATGCTTCATTGGCAAGCATTGAAAGTAGCAAATTGTGGTGCATCACTTAAAAGGAGATGTGATATTCCTGTTACACCTCAAAAAAAAAAAACAGTGTACTTAACGAGGCAAACACTGCATTAGATCAGACAATCTGGATCATGACAGGGGTACAAGGAGACAAATGCAGTAAGGACAAGGATGGGGCAAAAAAGTGGTAAGGCCTTCCAAAAGTGGAGGATAATAAGTACCAATGCCCATACTGTGGGTAACAAGCTCCCTGCACTAGTTGCCTTGATGGAAGATGGATGCCTGGATATCTTGTCAGTCACATAAACATGGTACACAGAGAACCATGACTGGGATGACAACATACCAGGGTACACAAGCTACATTGTGGTACAGGGATGCAGAAAGCGTTGGAGGTGTCACTCTCTACATAAGGGAAGGGCTCAAAGTAACTGAACTAAATGGTAAACAGATAGTACAGGAGGCACTGTGGGTCACCTGGGAGACTGGAATTTGTACCACAATCCGCACAGGGGTTGCATATAGAAGTTTGTCTCATGGGGAGGAAATGGCAATGGAAATGATAAAAGTCATCCTTAGAATGATAGAACAATGCTAGATATTGTTAATGGGTGACCTCAATATGCCAGATGTTAACTGAACAAAAGGTTTGCTGCATGCAACATTCAAGAGCAGTGTCATTCTCGATGGCCTATAGGGGGCATGCCTCAGACAGCTAGTGTTGGAACCAACTCGGGAGGGAGCAATGTTGCACATGGTGCTCTCAAAGGGTGACATAGAGAGGATCACAGCTTTAGAACTGGGTAGCCATCTGTGAACAACTGACCACCCGAAAACTCCTAAACCATATGGTGGACAAAGGAATGGGGCATGCTTTGAGTCATTCGAGAATTGTAAAAGAAGTGGAGATCTAGTGACTGTACTGACTACCCTTATTAACACATCATGGTTGGATGGTGTGGTACCTGATGACTTGGGTTTGGCCTGTGTGATTACCCTTAACAAAAGTGGGATAAAGGCATATGCAGGGAATTATGGACCTGTCAGTTTGACCTCATTGATCAGTAACAAGACTGAATCTTTTTTAAAAGAAACAATTGTTGAGTGCCTCTAGCCTAGCGTTGCACAGGAACCAATGCGTCATGGATTCACTGCGGTAAGGTCACATCAGAGTACTGTAATTGATTTCTTTGACAAGGTGACCAAAGTAGTGGACCAGGACGGGGATGTGGATATGGCCTGTCTAGACATTAGTAGGGCATAAGAGGGTAATAGTACACGAAGTGAATTGTGAAAAAAGAGGGATAATAGTGGTGTACCACAGGTTTCAGTGCTGGTACCAGTCCTCTTTAATGTCTTAATAGCTGACATTGCTGTCGGGCTGGAAGGAAAAGTATGCCTCTTTGTGGACATCACAAAGATTTGCAAACAGGTTGTTAAGCAAGAGGGGGTGGCAGTGGAAAGGATGAGAAAGTGCTTGGCAAGGTTATAGGAGTGGTGAAAAGTATGCCAGCTTAGATACAAGACAAAGAAGAGGTAAGTAATGCATCTTGGAAACAAATACCCTGGTGAAGAGAACACGTTCAGGGCGGGGGGTGGTGGTGGTGGTTAGTGGATGTACTAACAACAAAAAAAAAGGAAAGGGACACAGGGGTAGTGATATCAGGTGATCTTAAGGTAGGCAAGCAATGCAAGAAGCCAGTAAGGAGTGCTGCTGGGATACTAGGATGCATATGGATAGGCATTGCCAATAGAACACATGAGGATGTTATCCATCAGTACCGGCCATTGTGAGACCCCATCTTGAGTACTGCATGCAGTTCTTTAGACCCCATCATCGCAAGGACATAGACAGGATGGCGGCAGGCCGGAGGATGACAACAAAAATGGTGCAGTTTCTGCACCCGGAGCTATACGCTCAGCGACTAAAACAGCTTAATATTTATACCCTAGAGGAAAAGAGAGAGAGATGCGGACATTTTAGTACTGCCATGGAATCAACAATGTCCAAGGGTATCATCTTTATGAAAAAGAGATGTGCAATAATGTGGCCACAGTTTGAAGATAGAGGTGGACAGCTCATGGGGCAGCACAAGACTTTATGTTTGGCACTGAGAGGGTGTTGCATGCATGTAATGGCATTCAGGAGCAGGGTGTGGTGTCAAAAACTGTGATGGAATTCAAGAATGTATGGGACACACATAAGGAAATGATAATGTGTTTTAGGAGTAAGGAGGCTGTTTAACTAGGAGAGTGTATCCAAAAGGTAGTTAATTAGGAAGACTCGTTGTGCCAAGCATCCTGTTTCTGCTGTCAATGTCTCTATTTCTATGTTTCAATCAAAGAAAAGTATTACTATTTGCTGATGACACAATTATTCTAAACCGGGTTAACACACAAGGTGGGGGGGGGGCAATTGAATATTAGAGAATTAACTTGGAGAGTTTAGCGTAATGGTCCAAACTATGGCAGTTTACATACAATGCAAAGCTGTACCAAATACAGCATCTTGTAAACTAAATCCCGGGGAAGATTACTCACAGAGGAGGTAAGGTACTAACATAAATTAACATTTAAAGGGACATGGTGGTGGTCATATCTGAGTACCTTAAGGTAGGCAAGCAATGTGAGACGGTAGTAAGTAGGGCTTTGTGGAAACATGGAGGCATGGGGAGAGGCATTACTAGTAGGAGATTACATACTAACATACTATGAAGCCAGAATATTAGGTCCTATGGTCTATTGAGTCTGTTCAATGCTCAGTGCCTTCTCTGGGCACCGTTTGTAGCCCCCCTCCCTTCCTACAAGGTATCCCCTTTCCAAGCGGAGCTCCTGGATGCACCCTTCCCTTATACCTATCCCTGCCCTTCTTGATGTCCTCCACAGTAGTAGAACCCACCAGCTCCCTTGGCAGCACATTCAAGGGCTTCACCACCCTCTCAGTGAAGTAGTGCCTCCTTGTTTCCCGACTCAGCCTTCCCCACATCCAGCTTCATTGAGTGTCCCCTGGTGGCCTCTGGCTCCCTCAGCTGAAAAGACTCTCTCAAGGCATACCTTATTCATTTCCTTGAGATACTTGAATACCTCTATCATATCCCCCCTGTTTCTTCTCTCCTCCAACAGGTACAGGTTGAGCTCCCCAGTCTTTCACCTCATAGGGCCTCTTCCATAGCCCCAGTACCATCCATGTCACTCTCCTTTGCATCCTTCAGTAACACAATGTACATTTTTAATTAGGGACACCAAAACTGCATAGAGTATTCAATGTGTGTTCTAACCAGGCAATTGTACAGTGGAAGGAGCACCTCACGACACCTTGAGGTTACCCCCCTGGCTATGCAACCTAACATTTTATTTGCTTGGGCCTCAGCGTTTTTACACTGCTCTAAGTTATTCATTTTATCATCCACCACCACCGCAGGGTCTTTCTCCCACCTAGATATCTGCAGTGTCTCTCCCCCCAAGGTGTACATATGAGTCAGATTTTTGGCACCACCGTTGCAGAACCCTGCATTTCCCAATATAAAATTTTAGTTACCAGGCTCGAGACCATTTCCCTAGAGTCTCCAGGTCTTCCTGGAGATCCATCTTTCCCTCTTCCACATCCACCACTGCCCATAGCTTCGATTCATCCACAAAGATGCTCATCCCACTCCTGACACCCCTACTGATGTCCGATATATAGGCGTTAATCCGGAGTGCGCTCAGCACCAACCCCTGTTGGACCCCACTTGTGACTTACCTTGAGGATGAGACTTAACCCCCCCATCCACTGCATATGCCCTTCTAGCCAGTTTCCTATCCACCTGACTACTTTCCAAACCCATGACTATATTCTCCAGCTTCCCCAGTAGCCCATGGTGTGGAACAGAGTCATTTGCCCTGCTGAAGTCCAGAAAGAGGACATCCACTGACCTGCCCTGATCCAGAGCCCTTGACACCCCCTTCCAAAAACTCCAACAGATTGGTCTGGCACAATCTACCCTTAACAAAGCCGTGCTGGCAATCGTCTCGGTGACCTCAGAGCCCCCTCAGTCCTCTCCTTCAGAATGAACTCCATCACTTTGCCCACTACTGATGTCAGGCTAACTGACCTATAGTTACCCGGCTATGCCCATGAGCCACCCTTGTGAATAGTCACGATATGTGCCATCCTCCAGTCAGGTGGAGCCCTCCCCGACTACAGGGATGAGTTAAAAAGGTATGCTATGGGATTGGCCAGGGTATCTGCCAGTTCCTGGAGCACTCCTGGATGAATACCATTTGGGTCCAGCGCCTTGTTCCCTCTTAGGGCCTTGAGGGTTTCCCACAGCCTCCCTCTGGGTATTTTAACTTCCATTTCCCACATTTCATCTGCCATGCCCCCACCCCCACCCCCCACTTTCCTAGCCGTGCTAACTCCCCACATTCTCTTTGGTTAAGACCAAGTCAAAGAAGTAATTTAATACCTCCACCTTCTCCCCCAGCCTCCTCCACCCACCTACTCCCTATCCTAATCCGACTAATCTGCCCCTTTGATTTCCTTCTTTCCTCAATATACCTGAAGAAACCTTTTTTCCACCCTTGTAATACACTGTTCCAATCTCAGCTCTGCCCCTGCCTTTGGCGATCTCACCACCCTGGTGACCCTCATGGCTACCTTAACATACTTCTCCTTGGCTATAGCTCCCTGAGAATGTTTATATTGCCTATAGTCAGCCTTCTTCCATCACCACATCCAGGATCTCCCTCATCCACCAATTTGGCCTCCTGGCTTTGCCACACTTGCGTCTTACCCTCATTCATGCCATGGTCACCTCTAGGAGTCATTTTTTTATACTTTCCCATCGGGCCTCTGTGCCCATGCTTGGCCTGATCTCATCTAGGTAGCCCCTAAGGATCTGCTCCATAGATCCATTCTATCCCACCAAAAGTCCACCCCTCTAAAATCAAACGCTGTTGCTCTTGATTGCTCTACCCCACCCCCAAGTGTTACAGAGAACCAAACCATGGCATTGTCGCTTCCCGCTAGTGGATCCCCAACAACTAGGTCCCTGATGAGCTACCTGTCTGTCAGGACTACATCCAGGATGTGCCCCTTCCTTGTCGGCTCAGTCACCAGCTGGGCAAGGAACACATCCTGGAAGACGTCCAACATGCGCTGCTACCTGCTTGATGAGGACGCTATAGTTCCCCAGCCCGCTCCTGGCAAATTTAGGTCTCCCAGCAACACAGTGATGTCCTTAACCCTACCACAGTGTGCCTCAAGGGTGGCCACCAGTCCTACCTTTTGTTCATCCTCCTGCCCAGGAGGTCTATATACAACCCCCATCTTCACCCGTTTACCCCCTGGAGACTGCAGGGTGACCCAAAGAGCCTCTACCTTATCTGCTGCTTTCTCAACCTTGCTTATACCTATGATATCCCTAATGATGAAAGCTACCCCCCTCCCCTTCCCTCCACCCAATCTCATCTGCATGTGGTGTACCCTATTATGTTTAGGTCCCAATCATGTCTGGACGTGGCCCAAGTTTCTGTGACTGCTGCCACATCCACAACCCCACCAACAAGCTCCAGCATCTTGTTCCCCATGTCATTGTGTTTTCTCTCATAGGGGCCATGGTCTCTCCATATCATCAGTTCAGCTGATACCAACCAGACTGAGTGGATTGCATCCTAACATGGAAGGCCATGCGCTGTGACTGACTCAGCACGTAAAAGGCGCAAGAGAGAACTGGATGTCAAACGTGGAAAATGCTGTATTTCAACTGGAGATCAGATGTCACGGTGGATGATATTAAAATGTGCCCTTCAATTGGATCAACATTGTGATATGGCACGCATTCTACTGGACATGTGAGTTGTCAATGATTGTAACATACTCTAGTGCTGTCAATGCAAAAGATGCATTCAATGCTGTATTACATTCTTACGATAATTTATATTAGATGGATCACAATTTAATTGTGCATGTGCACACACCAAAAACAGTGCCTACATTTCTTGTTTACTAGTACTGTTCAAGTGCTGGATTTGTTCACAATGTCGTCACAGAATATTCCTGCTTTTTGCCACCTTTCAGTAAAATAATGTTGACTATAGTCACCGTTATTAACTCGGTTGTGAGCTAATTTTTATTGCTCTCTTCCTTAGGTATGATCAGGTCCCAGCAAACTCTAAAGAGCATGTGCCAGTGAACTCCTCACCAGTGCATCATTCAACGCCACAGCCAAGAACAGGAGTAGTTAATTTCCAGTTGCATTCCACACCAATTTTTAACACATCTTCACATCAAAATAACTGTACCATTGAAACGTCATACCTTGGGCAAGTATTTCAGAGTTCTGTATCAAAAACAACACATCAATCTTCATTACTAATGATTGTGTTTTGACTGAATTGTAAGTGGCAGCTTGACTGCATGTCAGACAATCAACAACACAGAAGCAGTGGTGTGTGTAACTTGGTAAGACATTATGGCTACAAGGAAACAAGGCCTAATAACAAAAACTTTCTATATATGCCTGCTACACAGTGAGTTACTGGTGTTATACTGTTTCGTAACTTCATGCAAACTCTGTCTTTACCAAGCTGTGTGCATTCACAGATTTCATGCCATGACTTACTTAGAACGCCTTACTATAGTAAAGCTTATGCTTCGTACTGCATCCATGGAAAGTAACAATGATTGAATATTTATCCCGAATTTATTTTTCTACGCAGGGACCGCTACATTGTGACACTGTGCTGTTTGGGTAGGACATCTGCATATTACTGACATCATCATTGTACACACATTCTACATGGAGCCATGATCACAGTTAAGAGAAATATTGATGAAACGATTCTTACATGTCATTATTGTCTTTTATTCATAGGAGTGTTTCCCTTGATGTACATGACCACACCTATGTTGCGGATATGCTTTTAATGGACAGTGCGTCAACGTATACATCTGTGCAGCACAGGAAAAGGTAACATCTCACTTTGGTTACTTGTTAGTTTGGTCGGCTTGTGCCTCTGTTGACATTGTCAGCCATCAGTCTTTTGTAAGTTAGTCAATAGTAACTTTAGTAGTGACAGTGACAAAGTCTTGCATGGCATCTTAAGCTTTTCAATTACAGTCCTGTCTTGTACCGCCTAACATTCTGTAACAATTCAAATCCACTGACAGCAGACAGAGAACAAACTTGTTATAATGTTCTGTAGGTAATTGTACCCATTACTGTTGTGCCTGCTTTAAAAATTGCTGCTTGTTATGTTGTTGTAACATTATTTTACAGCACAGAAGATTTACCAAACACATCAGTTGCTAACAATGTTTTGGGATTGTCTGAGTTGGAGGATGACAAAGAGGATTTTCCCTCAACAGACACCGGTGGCAACATCCACAACAACAATCATGCTGACAATGCGGCTGCACAAGCAATGGTGGATCAAAAACTGGTTGTGGTGTTCTTTGACAACATAATGACACTGGCCAAACAATGTCACTGCAGGAGTTGTCAAGAGTGTGGTCAGGCACTGCAAATAATTACGCGCACTAATGCAAGTTGCCTACATTTGCCCTGGTTAAGATTGTATATAAGTATTCAAGTAGCAATTATTGATGACACAAAGTAAAGTCATTGCTCTAATGTCCCATTGAACTGATGCTTGTCAAAGTGACTTTTGCTTGTTGGTTATTATGTTGTTCTGCCATTTAACTCATTTTGTGTCACCCATTATTTGAAAACCTGTTATACTACATTGTATTCGATCAATAATTTGTGTCTCTGGTCCGATAATGTACAGTTTAATCACCTGTCTTGCAAGATTGTTTGCCTAGTGTTGACACATGACAATAAGAAAATACACGTCTTTTCCAATTGACCAATGCTCTGCTTGCTCATCTCTTTCCGACAGGCGTGCAGAAATAATCACATTGACTATAAGTGGGCAAGTCAACCCAAACTCAAGCATGGATTCAATGTTGGTGACTTAATGATATCAAGTGCCATTACACTGTCTGGCAATAACTTTGGAAAATTTGCTCTTTTTTCTAAATTTCTGAAGCTTGCAATGCCAAGTGAATCATCATTCTTTCATTTTCAAAGTCACTGTATAGTACCTGTAATACAGAGGGTGTGGCATGCAGAGCAGAAGAAACATTTCCAAGAGCGTGTCGGTAAAAGAGTGGTTATTATGAGTATGATATAATACAAGACTAATTGCATTATGCCTGTTAAATGAATTGGCTGATAATTCGTTGCCAGCATGTGGTTTCTTTTATTGCAGTATATTTGCAGTTGACTAATGCTAGCATTACTTTGATTTTCACTAGGTGATGGTCGAATGGACAGTCCTGGTCACTCAGCACAGTACTACACCTATACCTTCATGAACTACAATACCAGGGAAATACTTTACATGAATGTTGTTGATAAAAGAGAGATTGAGCTTAAGTCAACGACCATGGAGAAGTTGGCATTTCAGCATGCTTTGGACAATCTACTCGACAATAACATTGCTGTGGTGGAGGTGGTGACCGACGCACATCCGCAAATAACATGCATGATGCCTGAGTATGGTGGTGGCGATGATGTTTGTGACTTGGAACAGCAGTTAACCCTGTCTACAATCATTGTTTTCTCTATGTGCGGTAATAGTTACCCTGAAATTAAACACTTCTATGACATAAGGCACGGTGCAAAACATCTTGCAAAATACATCATTAAGGTTAGCCTCTATATCGTTTTAATGTTTTTCAAAAGGCCCGCAGATGAATGATTGTTGGGTCAAAATGCAGCATGAAAATATGTGCATACTGTCTCTTTTTACACATGTAACCCCTAGGTGGCGCTATCCCAAGGGCTACTACTCCTGCCTGAATGGCTAGTGACAGGTTAAGGGGCCTAGGTCCAGTGACGGGTGCCTCCACCCAGAGGTCAGGGTTGGTAGTGGTTAAACTAGCTCGGGTATAGCCCTCTGGGACACTGTGACCCCCCTTTGTTCCTACTAGTGACCCACACAGTACAAGGGAATTATCTTTCCAATACCCCACATATACACACTTCTTACACATATAGATACCACTTACCCTCAAGACTAGTTATGCAACACGTCTCTGAGGATCCCCCTGTAAAACAAGGCACATGTACAACACAATGCAATGCTGGTTTGGTAGGTACAGATACCACAGACAGTAGATGGTTCAACAACAACAAATCTGATTTATTTAGGGGACAATAACATGGGAGGGAGCAATCAGGTTGATTTGGCTGGGCAATATTCAAATCAAAGTACTGTGCACACATATAGGGTCCAAAAAAAAGTCACACTCTGGGTACCCAGGATGGGGGGCTAGCCAGGTCCGTTGTCCGGGGTTGGCCGGCTGGTGCAGCTGGATGGGGCCCTGTAGGAGGAAATAATATGCACAACACACAATTGTAATCTGGAGCCGGATGGCTCAGTCCATAGAAAGAAAATACACAGAAATCAATTGACACACTTTGATTAAATGAAAGGTGCAGGGAGTTTTCCTGATTTGTACTCACGATACCCCAAGCAGAGAACCTGATGGAAATGGTTGTTCTGGATTGCCAGAAAAACAGGGCATGGAGATGAGGCCCTCGTGACAGGGCCCACTGCTTTGGATAGCAGGCAGATTCAGTCCGATTAAATTGAGTTCAGCTTCCAGCTTCAGCTCACAACTCACAGTAACGGGGAAACGGAATCATGATCCCCCACAAGCACTAGACACATTCATATGTAAAGGAAATTACTATACCAGGCAGCTGCTTCTTGATCCCGATCGCAAACACTGCAAATTACCCGGGAGCACACACAGCATCAGCAGTCCCCGACAGGCTGATCGCACTTTAGCAAATCTTTGGTCTTCTATGGGCAAGCCTGGTTCTGCACACTTCTTCTTTTCTGAATTCGGGTTCAGCTTGACTCATTCACTCTAACGGCTGCAGGCTGACTTCAGGGCCTCCCACGCACTTCTCGCATGAACTATACGCCGCAGCAAACAGAGCTCCTTCTCCTTACACAGTCAACTCGCATCTGACCTCCCAGCAATAGTTCAGGGCATTTTCTTTGGCTTCATACCAGTTTGGTTGGTGGATTCAGCTGTCAATCACAGCAGGGCTCCCTCTGTTGGTGCAGAAAGGCGCCAAGGTCCAAACTACAATTCCCAGAGACACCTGCCATACATTCCCCTTTTGTAGCAGGCTCCAGGTGGGAGTCCAAGTTCTGGTTGGCTCCAAGCAGTCTCCATTTTAGGGCTCCCCTAACCCAATTGGCCTAGCTCAGCAGTTCAGGTCCAAAATGGAGGGGCAGAACACACAGAGTTCCATCTGCAAGAAAGGCAGGTTAGACAAACTGCATTTTCATTAACACTCTAACTGATTTATGGTAAACAGTTACATCTTTCAATTAGGCTCCCTCTGTGCTCTTAGCGACTGCAGAAATGGAGCGATTAGACAGTAGCTTGGGCGGGAGTCAAGCATTAAACACACGGTCCCCCCATTCAAACTAAATTAGCCTGTGAGCAGGCAGCTCTTAAAGAGACAGTACTAGAGGCTCTAAAAGCACTCACAGTTAAGCAGCTTAAACGCCGAACACCATTCAGGCTGGAAGCACTTAGCCAGCTCCTAGAAGACTTTTTGGCACCCCCTTTTGCAAGGGGGTTACACACACTCTAGGCAGGAAGTCAAAAAGGATGTAAAATCTTACACAGATGGTGCTGTGAAATTGTAAACCATTTCTGGCACTGCTGCCAGGAGTCCAGTAACTACCATGACTTTCTGGTATGTCTACAACATTTATGATACTGTGTCTGTGATTGTCTTGAACAGTGTTAGCCATTGCAGTAAAACTCCTTTATCTATCGTTGTTTTAATAAATAGTCACACAATGGCTGTTTGTTGCTGGTGTTCGTTAGCATAATCATTGTTAACATGGTGATATATATTTTCTTGTGTTACAGGTACAGAGTGCAACTTATTTTGTGTTATGGTTCAATACTGTTATCTACTTCATGTTTTTTACTTTTGCTTACTTTCCTTTACAGGTGTGGTGGCATGGAGTGGGTCACCATGTAACGAACGTTCATGAGTGGGAAGCGGGGGTTGGAGTTGGCCATGGCAAGTGCAGTTACTCAGCTTTAGACAGAGCATGGGATAATGAATGGCTGGTTTCTGCATCCACCCCACACAGGGAACTAATGAAAGTGCTAGCGAACAAACGGTTCATTACAACAATTGACTACTACCTGCGCTTTAGGTACTGTGGCAAATTTATGACTTTAGGTATATGCTATCATTAAAGGCGTATGAATGATCACAAAAGACTGTGGTCAGAGTGGAATGATGCATATATTCCTTATGTTGCTCCTAAGTTCTAATTATGTTGCTCTGCTTTACAGGAGCACTGCGGAACTCGAGCAATTCCTACAGCACATTCTGATGTATGCAGCAAAGTGCTATGCTTACACATTTCCTGTGTATTGAGCACATAACTACCTAGCAGCCATGGATTACAATCAACACATCAAACGGCCGTACATGCTGAACAAAAAAGGAGAGATGGTGCAAGTAGTTAAATGACTGTAGTAGCTATCCAGTAGTGTATAGCAGTGTTTGCTGCCATTATTTCCATAACATTACCCAATGCAAGATTGGGCTTTCTGAATACTTGTTCTCATGAATCCTTGCATGCCTTAGTATGTGTTGTGTATCATTCCCAGTCTGTTACTTCAGTTATACTGTTGTCGGGCAGCAGTATGTAAGACACATGTGTTTACAATACTGTGATTTGTACTGCGTATTTATAGTTATGTATGGAATCAGCTTGCTCACCACTGCTACTTAGTGTGCACCATAATCTGCGCACATATGATGTGTTGACTTGAGCTGCATTATGTCTCTTATAATGACCTATGCTTTATCATCTGTTCAGTTATAGACGGCTTTTCAACAAGAAGAGTGGTCGATGGACAGCGGTTGTGAAGAAGACTGCAAAGGACTACTCCTACATTTCAGACATCATGCAGCAAATCACCGTAATGTGACTACAGACAACAGTGAGTGTTATGTCAGCAACTGCATTAACTGAAGAGGACCCACAATAGATAAAAGTGAATATTGCCTCTGTTGACCCGCCTGATACAAAGGACCTTATTACACAGCATGTGTCACGTTACCTTCCTGCAAATGTGCAGGACAATGCAACAACCAGTGACTAATGTTCGGAACTGATCTGACAATTGAATTAGAATCACACGTTTGTTTTGTGTTCGTTGCTACAATCTGAAAACAATTGCAATCAAGATCAATGCTTCCCACTATCCAAGATGCTGATGTAAACACAAGAACATAATAAGCAGAAAAGTACTGCATTGCACATGTGATGAAAAGATGCTGTAACTATGCTCGTATGGCTTGGATCTCGTCTGCTGTAGTGCGCCACAAAACGCAACATCAAAAAGATGATATTTCTGGCCATCTATGGCATACCACAGACTGTTATGTAGATGTAGTCCCACTGAAGGAGGCAGCCAAGTATCCATACATTACTGTGTTAATGACATAGTGTCCATCACAATGCAGAAAGGTAAAATTTCTTAGTTCTCAGATTCTGCAGTTATGTGGTACAGTCCTACCCATGGTGACATGCGTGGTGAGTGCAAATGTTGTGTCTGCAAAATGAGCAATAGTTGCCAATGTTGACAGTTGTTTTTCACATGGCCAATAGTACATAGTTTGGCCTCAGCGCACACTGTGTAGCACTTTGCCAGATAGTGTACCACAATGACTATGAACTGTGTCAGTCAATGCAAACTGTTGCTTTCAGAGAGGACATTCTTATTGTGCAAGCGTAATATGTAAAGACCCGTGTACGCCTTGTGTGTTCCTCTTTGCTTCATTTGTACTCCACTGGCTAACGATGCACTGAATAAATGTAATATGTCACTGGTTTTGGTATTTGCTGTATCTTTACCTGGAATATTAAGCTAGTTTATTGGTAAACATGCTACTGTGGCGTCACCACAGATGAAATCCACTTCTGAAACACTCTGCAGTATGCTGCATCTGACCTACTGAATGAAGCAATGTAATTTCAATGGCAATTAGACACTTTTGTCATGCTGGAAACTGGCATGCACTTCATCCTGTTAGTGTCGCATTTTCATGAATAGTAAAAGGGACTATTTGCCAGTGAAATTACGTTGCTTTATTCTGATGGTCTGCATCAAAATGCTGTAGAATTGGCTTTCATCATGGGGGATGCCACTCTACTAGTGAACAAGAACAAATCATTTTTCCAGCAGGACATATTCTGGCATGAGACCATAGTACATGATCTCAAAGATGCAGTATACAGACTAGTGCAAGTTTGCTGGTTATGTTTCGGTCACAATAAGCATTACAACTGGTTTTGTAATGTGAAACAGGAGTATGGGTGACATGACCCTGTTGCACAGGTCTGGAGTTGTGCGTACTGTGTTTGCATCCATACTTACTAGAGTACTGCGCACTGTTGGAAGGTGTACCATTAAGTGTAACTAGGATCCCTAGTGAGATGAGGGTAAAGCAGTAGTGGTGGTGGTAGTAGTAGTAGTAGTAGTAGTAATCCTGCCGGTGCCGAGGGCAAGTGGGGAGAACACGCAAATGTAACCCCCAGAGGGCGCTACCCTTAGGGCTACTACCCCTGTCTGCCCCCACGGAGGCAGGGTGAGGGGCCCAGATCCGTTGACGGGTGCCTCCACCCAGAGGTCGGGGTTAGTACAGCTAAGACTACCTCGGTTACAGCCCTCTGGGTTACTGCAGCTCCCCTTTCGTCCCACTAGTGACTCACACTGGGTGCCAACAATTCTTTTCACCAGTACACTTACCCCACGGATAATATATTCCAGCTCACCCAGGGACCCCTGTAAAGTAAGGTACAGTTATATCACAGTCACCATGCAGCAGCTCATCAGAAGAGTACAAACCAGCCAGGGTGTAGTTATAACACAGCAATCTGATTTATTAGAAGGGCAGGTAACAAGGGAAAGGGGGAAAATCAGGTTGATTGGCTTACACTATTCCTATATACCTAGGGCTCTGTGCACAGGCCTAACCCTACGATTTACTGTCCCTGGGTACCCAAGCCCTAACGGCTAGTCCAAAACGTGGCAGCTGGTAGGGGCCCTTCACACAGAGAAGAAAGGAAAGTTTAATTAAGCAGTCAGCAGTATAGCAATGCCATTTGGAACCACTGTTACACATTTAGCAGGGAGCTACCCTGATTCAGTACTCACAACCTCCAGACTAGACAGAGTCCTTCAACACCAGCAGGGCTGAGCCTGAACTCCACGAGCCTCCGCACACATTTATATGGCAAACACCAACAGAGGGGCACCACACCAGGCAGCTGCCTCCAAGGCTCCCACGAACTCCAGTCACTGAAATACTGCAACGGCAGCTTCCACCTTTCCCTCGGACCGAGTGCGATTCAGCAGATTCTCCAGTCCTCCACAGGTCGAGCCTGGTGGGTAGCTGTGCAGGACACAGCCTCCTCTGACCGCCCGCCGATGGATTTAGTCCGCTGGACTGCAAAAAAGGACACAACGGCCGCTTCAGGCCTTCACGCACTTCCCGCATGAACACTCTCCAGTGCAGAAGCACAGAGCTCCTCTCCTCACCTCAGCCATAACGCATCTGCCCCTGGCAGCACTGAGCACTCCTTCCAGATCAGCCGCTGGCCGTTTTCATTGGCTGGCTGCACATGCCAGCCATTTTCTCTTGCCTTCAGTGGTGCGGAAAAAGCGCCATAGCCCATAATACCTTTCTCAAATACAAACAGCTCCTCTTTTGGTCAGTCAGCTCTGTGGGGTCCCAAGGTACTGATTGGTCCAATTCAATAGTTCTGGACCAAAATGGAGGAGGCAATCAAAACCATCTGTGCTGCAAAGCAAGGCAGGTTAGAACAACTACATTATCATTATTATTTTACAGTATTTTAAGCAAACATTCACATCCTCTATCAGAACTCCCTGTGCACCACTAGCGATGGCAGCAGGAAGTTATTTTTCAATGGCCCGGGCGGGACTCAGGCATACAACCCATAGCTCCCCTCCCATTCCAATCAATTATGACTGCACCAGGCAGCCCTTAAAGAGACATCTTACAGAGGCTTCTTAAAGCGCTCAACGGTTCCCCATTTAAGCGGCTTTTATGCCGATTACTAACCAGGCACGGAGCATAAAACAAGCTCCGAGAAAGCTTTTAGGAACCCCCATTTGTAAGGGGGTTACACCCTTCCTGGCCTGGGAAAGCTTGACGTCCACGTCAAGTAGTTACCCTTAAATCACATCTAAGGCAAACAGCTTAATTAACACTATATCACCCTTTGCATTACATACATGAATATTACATTCACAGTGTACTATAGTTTATACACATTATACACATAAAGTCTTGTTCCTCTTTAACTCAGGTCATTAGTCCCTGCTTGTGACACTGGGACTGAGGGAATCCCTCTCTTTCAGTTACTGGTGGGTCCCCCGAGACAGGGACACCACACTCAAAAGGCAATACCAACAGTCAGAAGTTATCCCCCAAGGCTAACTTAGGCAAAGAACGCAGGGATACACACACACCCCCTTGTGAACCACATTTAAGGGCAGGTCCATTGTCTGACCCAGAGATTCATAGCTCAACTTTATTACTGGCCGTATTTGTCGGCCGGATCATCTAGAGGTCTTGGGGGATCCTAAACCAGGCCCTGACTCCACTTCAGTATCAGTGACATTAGCAACAGGAATCTCCTCAAGGGGAGCAGGTTCAGTGCTCATAATACTATTAGGGGCTTGACCTTCTATCCCTGAACCCACCCCACTGGGCTCATCTGGGGGCGGTTTAGGTACTAGAGGGGAACCATCAGGGCATTCAAAATATTCTTCCGATTCGGGCATATCACTGGCTTGTTCCCCATCTCACTCTCTTCTTCTGAAAAGTCAGATAACTCAGCCAGGCCAGACAGTTCAGCCAGGCCTAAGGACTCAGCCCCTTGAGCTTGTCTGCTACCCCATTCATCTTCTGGAGGCATTGCCTCCGGGGACAAAGCAGAGGGCTCAATCAATACAGACGGGCCAATTTCAGTTCCCGAGTTAACAAGGGGATTGCCCCGAAACAATTGACTCAGTTCATAAGAGGGATAGTATTCAATATCACCTTCGCTATCTTCCGACACTGAGTGTTGATCATCTCCTCCTGCAGGAGGGGTGGGACAAGGCTCCCTTGTTGGACTTGTTGAAGGCTCCACGGGCTTAGTTCTTCTCTTAGCAACAGGTCTACTCACAGGCCAGGAAGGAGTGGCAGTGGAAGGCTCAGCTTCAATCAAGATCTGCCCAATCGGCAGCAAATGATTTCTGTGTATGGTTTTCACATCTTTCGAATTGTTTTCAGGCCGCACTTTATATACAGGTAGGTCTGCCAGCTGTCCCACAACAATATGAGGGAGGTGATGCCATCTGTTGGCAATCTTATGTTTGCCATGCAGTCCCAGATTTCTCAACAGCACTCTATCCCCTTCTTTCAACTCTACTGTTTTCACTTTTTTGTCATATCTCTCCTTGTTAGCCAGATTTCGTTTAGCAGCCATGGTCTGGTCCAGTTGGTAGGCATGGTTTAATTGGGCCTTTAATCTCTGTACGTACTGTAGATGGTTTTCTGCTCGCACCCCATCGGAGGAAACCCCAAAACACACATCCACTGGCAATCTAGCCTCTCTCCTAAACATCAGTCAATAGGGGGAAAACCCTGTGGCATCACTTTTCGTACAATTGTAGGCATGAACTAAAGTGCTGATCTGTTGGCTCCATCTCGATTTATCTTTTGATTGTAAGGTGCCCAGCATGTCAAGCAATGTACAATTAAACCTTTCAGGCTGAGGGTCTCCCTGCAGATGATAGGGGGTGGTTCGTGATTTTCGTACCCCCCACAAAGATAGCATCTCTTTAATCAAACGACTCTCAAAGTCCCTTCCCTGGTCGGAATGAATCTGCTGCGGGGCCCCATAGTGGATGAAAAAGTTCTCAACAAGTATCTTAGCCACCGTGGTTGCTCTCTGATCCTTGGTCGGTAAAGCCTGTGCGTACCGGGTAAAATGATCAGTGACCACCAATACGTTGCTGACACTTTTCAGATCAGGCTCTAAACTCAGGAAATCAATACAGACCAGTTCCATAGGAGCACTAGTAGTAATGTTGACCAGGGAAGCTCTCCGGTAACGTTTTCTTGCAAACAACGCACCACAGGTCTTGACATACTGTTCCACATCTGCACTCATCTTCGGCCAATAGAATCGAGCCCGTACCAGGTCAAGTGTTCGATCTATACCCAGGTGCCCCATTTGATTATGCAATGACCTTAGGACTAGTTCTCTGAAGGCTGATGGCAGCACCAGTTGTTGTCGGTGTACCTGGCCCTCCTTATTCACAGTCTCTCTATATAGTAGTTGGTTAATCAGCTTTAATTTGGGCCCTTCTTTATACAACAAGGTAGTCCATAAGTCAGTGGAGCGTAGTTTGGATACATCCCTTCCGGCCCGCAAAACCTTTACAGCCATTCTTATCATAGGATCACAGAATTGAGCCTGTTGGAGATCATCATTGTTGAGTTGTGGCAGGGAACTGGTGTCCAATGCAGAGAAATGACAGTAAGCAGCAGGTATACAGTTTTCCGGCGGCCCCAAACAATCTACCACACAGTCCACTGTGTCAGGAGATGCCTGTTCTTCTTTATCAAATTTCTGGCAGAGGGCTCTTATGTCAGGTTCAGACAACCAGACCCATTCAGTCTGGGGCGCAGGCCTCCGAGAGAGAGACCGTCCACATCTATATGGTTTAGGCCCGCCCGGTATTCTACAGCGTAATCGTAGGTGGCCAAGGCAGAGAGCCACCTATGCCCAGCAGCAACCAATTTGGCAGAGGTCTGTACATAGGTCAGAGGGTTGTTATCAGTCTTTACTAATATCTTGGCACCATACAAATAGTCATGAAACTGATCAACAATGGCCCACTTTAAAGCCAAGAACTCTAGTTTGTGCACGGGGTAATTTTTCTCTGAAGGTGTCAGACTTCTACTGGCAAATGCTACAGGTCTCAGCCCATTCGAGTGCTCCTGGTATAACACAGCCCCCAATCCTTGTAGACTGGCATCAGTATGAAGAGTGTAGGGCTTGACTGGGTCAGCATAGGCCAGTACTGGAGCATGGGTAAGTTGATATATGATGTCGTGAAAAGCTTCCTCACACTCAGCAGTCCATCGATCCCCGAACATATCGTTGGGCGGAAAATACTTCTTTTCTATGTCAGTGTGCACACCCTTCTTATACTTTTTGTGAGTAGGCGAGTACCCCTGAGTGAGATTTTGTTGTGCAGATTTTGATCCTTGCACCTAATTGCAGATTGCCTGCAATAAAGTAGCTTTTTCACTGCCTTCTCCTCTGTCCCCTGCCTTGCAGCCGGCACAGCCCTCCAGCTCCAGCCACAGAAGGGGCTCCGAGCCGCCAGCAGGCTGGCGGCGACCTCCAGCCGACCAAGAGATCCAGGAGGCCTGGAGAAGCAGTGTGAAAGGTACGGGCAAAGCCGCAAAATTTTGCCCGCCCCCGCCCCTCTTGGTTGATTGTATTTATACACTCTTTCCCGCCATTTCTCTAATCCACGCCCACATCTAATTCCCTTCTTTATTAACCCATACCTACATTGCACAATGCTAACTTGCTTCCTTTTGCTCCTTAGCCTCTCATCTCCCCCAATCCATTATGATAATCATATTATACCCCCTGTCATGACGAATAAGTTAATGAGTATGTTCTGCTCTCCACTGCCATCCACAATGTACAACCATCTATTCCTTATTCACTTTGAACCACTCTTACACTGCAACCTCTGGGGTATCCCACATAAAGCCTCTCTAACAATCCAGCACTCCCCTAGCCCCTTACATGTATCCTGGCTTTATAATAACCCACTATGCCTGTCCATCAGACTCCTATGTTATGATAAAAGTCACACCTATATAACAGGACCATCTCCCACTACACAGTGGGCACCTAGGACTAAGAGGAAACGCCTGATCACTCTATCCCTATCCTTGGTGCCCTACTCAAATTAATCTTCTACCTCCTTTTCTGCATTGGCACTATTGAGATTAATCCTGGCCCCATTGTAAGTTTATCTTCCCCTGGATCTGACTTCCATAAAAGGCCTAAGCTTCATACACTAAAATGCTTGCAGCCTCTAAAAAGTTCATCTTAATACAGGCTTGGGTGGCACATACTCTTCCAGATTTCCTGGTCATCTCTGAATCTTGGCTCAGGCCTACAACAAAAGACAGTGTTATAAACCTTCCCAATTATCAGCTCTTCAGAGCAGATCGCCCTTCCAGGGGTGGTGGGGTGGCTATATACATTAAGGACACCATTTCTGCAACCTGCATCATCAACACATCCGAGCCAAATGAATTTGAATGTTTATCAATCAAAATGTCCCTTCCTAATTCGTCTTCATTTAAACTGATTGGATGCTATAGGCCCCCCTCTGCAGGCCTTAAACTGCTTTCACCTAGGGTCAATTCTCAACCTAGGCCCTGAAGATACCATCATCCTTGGTGATTTGAATTTAAACTGGCTGTCTAATGTATCTGCACCTTTGATAACCTTTTGTGACACCTATGGATTCACACAGCTAATTAAAGACCCAACTAGGATCAACCTAAGAAATTCCAGCAACAGCTCACTCCTGGATATTATGTTGGTAAACAAGCCTCACTTATATTCACATGCAGGAGTACTGCCGAGTGATGTGAGTGACCATTACCCTATAGCTGGCATAAGATCCACACTCAAACCACCAAATCCTGCAGAATTTGTCCTCAAAAGGTCAAAAAAGAATTTCAATATCTCAGGTTACCTCCATGACCTGAGTAATACAATATATTGGCAAGATTTCTATCTTACAACCTCTGTTGAAACAGCTCTCCAGACTTTAAAGGATATTATCACTAATGCTCTCAATATTCATGCACCTATCACCAGTATCAGAACTAAGGTAAAATCCTGCCCTTGGTTCACCTCTGAGCTAAAGCAGCCTTGAGAACCAGAGACAAACTGTGGAAAAAGGCAAGAAAAACAAAAGACACCAGAGATTGGCTAAATTTCAGAAAAGCAAGGAATTCATGTACAAAAAAAATAAGAACTGCCTATTATACAGCTGAATTGGATGCTCTCTACAATAACCCATCCAGACTCTGGGGTACAATAAAAGGACTTCTGGGCCAAAATTCTACTCCTGCCTTAACCTCCAAACTGCTACTAAATGATACAGAAATTACAGGTAAACAAGAAATCTTAAATACCTTCAATGTTCACTTCACCACAGCTGGCCTAGCATTTGACCTCATCACCTGCAAATATCCTGAGATCTTCCTTGAACCTGCAAACTACTGTGGGAAAATGGCCACTTCAACTTTTCCTTCATCCCAATATCCGTGAAAGAAGTGGAAGATCTCCTCTCTAATTTAGACACTACTAAGAGTGCAGGTGCAGACTCCTGGATCCCTATTTCCTGAAAATTGCTTCACATGTCTTATCTGCCCCTCACTCATCTCTTCAATCTTTCCCTAACTACTGGATCCATTCCTCTACTTGGAAAACAGCTCAAGTAGTTCCATTACTCAAATCTGGTGATACTAGGGATCTCCAATTACAGGCCTATCTCCATCCTACCAGTACTATCCAAGATGCTCGAAAAGCTAGTAAACTCTCAATTAAGGGACTATCTGGATAACAACAACCTTCTAAATTCTGCACAATCTGGATTTAGATCAAAGCATAGCACCATTACTGCCTTAGCCAAGCAACCAACGATTGGCAGACTGCCTTGGATACGAAAAATTGTACCTGTGCTGTGTTCCTGGATTTGAGTAAAGCCTTTGACACAGTGGATCATGACTTATTAATCACCTCCCTTAACTCACTAGGCCTGGATTCCCTATCACTCAACTGGTTTAGGATTACCTTTCAGATAGGTCACAACTGGTTAAAATGAAATTACCTATCCACCTCAAAACCACTGCTAGAGGTGTACCATAAGGTCTATTCTTGGCTCTATCCTCTTTGCCATTTATATAAACAATATTGATGCCAACCTCACTCAATCTAACATTCATCTGTTTGCTGATGATACTGTATTATATGTCAGCAATCCCTCACCTTCTAAAGCCTGTGAACTGTTACAATCCGAATTCTCCATTCTGCAGCACAATCTACTTGACAAAAACTACTTCTAAATGCCAAAAAAAACAAAAGCTATGTTCTTTGCCACAAAGAGTTGCTCTACCACTACCCCAGCATCCACCACCCTACAATTATCCACCTTACTTGGAGAGAAACTGGAATTTGTTGATAACTTCAAATACTTTGGAGTCTGGATAGATAACAGGCTTGACTATTCTGTCCATATTGAAGAACTACTTAAAAAGCTAAGACAGAGGCTTGGACTATTTTTTAGAATAAAACATTACCTAAACAGTGATTCCAAAAAAAGGTTAATTCAGGCCTCATTGCTATCCCTCATTGATTATGCTGATTTTCTCTACTGCCATTGTTCACGTCATCTCTTACATAAACTGGACACCCTGTATCACAGGTCCATAAGATTTATTACTGACCTTCCCTCCAGCACCCATCATTGCTCCCTTTATATGGCAGTCAACTGGACATCATTACAACACAGAAGAAATAGGAGTGCTGCTATCTGGATATTCAAAGCGTTAACAGGCAAACTACCTACCTATATCACTGATTGCTTTACCCAAATTACAACTAGGCCATACACCTTAAGGATCAGTAAACTCATCATATTAAAGGTCCCCAATGCCTGCACCAGGTTTGGGAGGGCTGCTTTCAGCTATACCTTAGCAGTTGCATGGAACTCTCTCCAAAAATACTTGAAGCTAGATAGCCTACTACCTCTGGCATCTTTCAAAAGATTGTTCTCCGCCCTTTTTCCAGAGCTCTGCAATTGCTTTTATAAAGCCTAATCCCCGATCCCCACCTGACCCACCTTCCTTTTTCCGTCCATTATATTAATTCAATTTCTATCTTCCAAATCACCTATTATATTCTCATAAAAACTAGTTAGACCCTATAATTTATATTTTATGCCTGCTATACCCTTTGTCCCCTTTTTTCTTACAGGCTAAATGGTTCTACTGTTCCTTGTATATATGTAAATTGTTGTATATAATCATTTCATGTTATTGCATTGCTGTTTATGCTATTCTTGTCTATGTAATAATACTTGTATCCTCATTTGTATGACCATTCAGGTCCATCTTGTAAATGAGCTTTGCTCAATGATGTTCGCCTGAATAAATAAAGATTTTGATTGATTGATTGATTGAGATTAAGGAGGGGGCGAATCACTCGTGAATAGTCTGTGACAAACCGCCTATAGTATCCACAAAACCCCAGGAATTGTTGCAGTTCTTTTAAATTCCTGGGTTGAGGCCAAGTGGTCAATGCCTCCACCTTGCCAGGATCAGTCTCTATGCCCTCAGTGGACACTATATGGCCCACATATTTCACGGAAGTCTGGAAGAATTGACACTTGTCGATAGACAACTTAAGGCCGAAATCCTCCAACCGATCCAGGACTTTGAATAATCGTTGCTCGTGTTCTTCCAATGATCGGCCAAACACTATAACATCATCTAAATAGACCAAACACTGAATAGGTTCATGTCCCCACAGCTCGTTCCATCAAGCGCTGAAAAGTGGCTGGGCACCGAAATTCCTTGAGGCATCGAACAAACTCATAGAAGCCTGAAGGGCAAATGAAAGCAGTCTTCTCCGGTCGTCTCAGCCATCGATCTGGTAGTATCCGCTGAAGATCCAACACAGAGAACCACTTACTACCATTCAAACAATCCAAGGCATCTTGTATGCGTGGCATGGTATATTGATCCGGAATGGTCCGCCTATTCAAAATGCGATAGTCTACACACATCCGAACTGCCCCATTCTTTTTCCTTACTACTACGATGGGGGAGGCATAGGGGCTCCTAGACTCTTGAATTACACCAGCAGCCAACATTTCTTGCAGATGCCGCCTTACATCATCTATGTCAGTGGGAGCCAGACGTCAGGATCTCTCTCGGAAAGGTCTTTCGTCGTGCAGTCGAATGTGATGCTCAGCCCCTTGTACACATCCTACATCCCACTCCTTCAGGGAAAAAACCTGGTCCCTCTTGGCAAGCCTCTCACTGACCCTTCATTTTCAGTCGGCGGGCAGCGGGGAGTCACTGAAGTCAAACAGATCAGGAGTAACTCTATCACCCATCCGGGAACTCTTTCTATTTGGTAGTACAGCAGTATCTGCACAATGAACGCTAGACAGGGTACACCTCTTCTTATTCAATCTCTTTATCAGACACATTGTGCACTTGAACCTCACCCTCTTAACGTAAGCATGGGCTCTAGCCGGCAGAATGCTGGGTTTAAGCAACAACCCCTCAGGTAATCCACCCTCCACAGGCACATCCAGCATCAACAACTTATTCTTGACATCTGTTTTTAGTCGTACCTCTCCAAGCAGAACACATTGTGCATTTGGGGCAAGTACCACGGGGGCCGGATCCTTTTTCCACACCACCCCCACAGGGCCTTCAGGTTCCTCCAGACTACCCTTCTTCTGAGTGGCCCTGACCTTTTGAATCACAGCAGGTATGCTCAAAGCTTGCCCAGTCTGGAATGTTCACTTCTCTGAGCACAATTGGGCCAATCGTCCAAACATGTGTGCATTTGTCCCAATCAACAAGGGCACCCCATCATACAGTCCAGTGGGTGGGCAAACTAAAACTAAGGTTTCCACTTGCTCATCTATTCCATTCACAGTTGCAGGGAAGGATAACCAGACATGGATGTACCCCAAATACGGAGAGGCCTTGTCGCTCAACCCCCATACATGTAGACCAGTTAGAGGCTGCAGGGGCACCTCAGATAAGTGTGCTTGGCACCAGTCCTGAAACATGATGGTCACCTGGGAGCCACTGTCCAGTACTGCTCGAGTGGGAATTCCATTTACCCACACCCGGGTCTCCATAGATGGCCCGACCACATCAGACCAGTTGGGGGTAGCAGCACTGGTAGCCCGGCGGGCATGGGCCTGAGTCACAAAACTTTTCTTGGGGGCCCGAGACTGGGCCTGGTGGTGTCGGGCGATCAATCTGCTGTTAACTTTCCTTAAATTCTCCAGCCTCTGGCACTCAGGCTGGAAATGCCCATCTTCCCCACAGTGGTAACAAAACTTGGGGTCCCGGGATCACTATTCTGAGGGGGGCCCTGAGGGCAGTGAGAAAGCTCTCTAGGGCTAGGGTTCGGGGCTCTACATGACTCAGGTGCCCCTGGCCGAGTAGGGTACACAGTAGACTGCTTTAAGTCCCTCACCAGTTCCCGTAAATTCCTGATCTCAGCCCTCAACTCACCCTCCACGTAGGGGTCAGAGGAAACAGCTCACATCCCCACAGTACCTGGAAAATCTGGGGACCCCTCGGACCCTCCAGGCGAGCCAGTCTCCTCAGGGGTGTTAGACTCAGGGGTCCCACTAGGGTTCACTGCCCCCACACAGGGTTCCAACCCCTCTTCATCAGTCTCCACTTCCCGAATTTCCCTCATCAATTGACAATATTCAGGCGGGGTGGCCCGCCGATCATGCAACTTGAGTTTCAGCAGCTTTACACTACAGAATCTGGCAGACTTTAAAACATGTTCTAACCGAACCTGATTCAGGGCTGTAGCAGTGATTCCTCCTTTTCTATAAGCCTTCTGCAATGCCCGCTCCACTCTAGTAACAAAAGCGGACAGTTTTTCATTTCTCCACTGCTTAGCAGACCTGAATTTCCATAGTAAATCTTCACCAGTCTCTGTACTCCCAAAACCCCTTCTAAAGCAGAGAGATACTCTGCAGGGGTGGCTTCCGGATGGGTGGCCTGGAAGAATCCAATGGCTTCTAAGGCAGGACCCTGCAAACTCTCCATCAGCCTCTTCCTTTTCTCCCCCTCAGAGCATTGCCACTCCTGGACTAAAGGTGTGGCATAGTCCATCCAAGCCTCCAGGTCATCCTCCCCAGAAGGCACTGGTACCGTGCCAGAGAAAAGTTTTAACTTACGGTAGGAATCGAGCCGTATGGATGGGACTGCCAGGGGCAAAGAAGTCAGCAAGGAACTTTTGGGCGGACAAGGGGAGGTGCTCGGGGAACCCCGAGGGGTAGTATCACTGGACAAATCCAAGGCTTGCAACAACTCCTGGGTAGTCCTCCCCTCCACAGCTAACAATTTAAGCAGTTTGTCTTTAAAACTGTTCATCTGGGGAGACCCTCCAGGGGTGACTGACCCACTTCGGACATGAATTAGCCTCCACCCCTGGGACGCACCCTCTGGGTAAATCACAGGAGGTACCTTCTCAGGGTCAATGGCCACACTGCATAGGAGTAACACCTACAGTGTCTGGTCAAGCAGATCAGCCATATGCCCTTTCACTTCAACCTTACCCAAACACTTTACTCGCTCGACAACAGAGACAATATTGACAGTTGAGGTACCCAGGGGCACATCTAACAATAATATAATCTTCTGGGAGTCTAGCTCTTCGGCTTCACCCCAACCCATCAGTCTGTGTACCATGGTTTTAATGGGTCCCAGTTTAATTTTTTCCAACATATCCCCTTCCATTTTTTCCGTTTCTGATGTATTTCCTCACTGAGCCACTAGGGGATGCAAATCCCAGCGGTGCCTCCAATTTGTAACCCCCAGAGGGCACTACCCTTAGGGCTACTACCTCTGTCTGCCCCATGGAGGCAGGGTGAGGGGCCCAGATCCATTGACTGGTGCCTCCACCCAGAGGTCGGGGTTAGTACAGCTAAGACTACCTCAGTTACAGCCCTCTGGGCTACTGCAACCCCCCTTTCGTCCCACTAGTGACTCACACTGGGTGCCAACAATTCTTTTCACCAGTATACTTACCTCACAGATAATATATTCCAGCTCACTCCGGGGACCCCCTGTAAAGTAAGGTACAGTTATATCACAGTCACCATGCATCAGCTCATCAGAAGAGTACAAACGAGCCAGGGTGTAGTTATAACACAGCAATCTGATTTATTAGAAGGGCAGGTAACAAGGGAAAGGGGGAAAATCAGGTTGATTGGCTTACACTGTTCCTACATACCTAGGGCTCTGTGCACAGGCCTAACCCTACGATTTACTGTCCCTGGGTACCCAAGCCCTAACGGCTAGTCCAAAACGTGGCAGCTGGTAGGGGCCCTTCACACAGAGAAGAAAGGAAAGTTTAATTAAGCAGTCAGCAGTATAGCAATGCCATTTGGAACCACTGTTGCACATTTAGCAGGGAGCTACCCTGATTCAGTACTCACAACCTCCAGACTAGACAGAGTCCTTCAACACCAGCAGGGCTGAGCCTGAACTCCACGAGCCTCCGCACACATTTATATGGCAAACACCAACAGAGGGGTACCACACCAGGCAGCTGCCTCCTAGGCTCCCACGAACTCCAGTCACTGAAATACTGCAACGGCAGCTTCCTCCTTTCCCTCGGACCGAGTGCGATTCAGCTAGATACTCCAGTCCTCCACAGGTCGAGCCTGGTGGGTAGCTGTGCAGGACACAGCCTCCTCTGACCGCCTGCCAATGTATTTAGTCTGCTGGACCGCAAAAAAGGACACAATGGCCACTTCAGGCATTCACGCACTTCCCGCGCGAACACTCTCCAGCGCAGAAGCACAGAGCTCCTCTCCTCACTTCAGCCACAACGCATCTGCCCCTAGCAGCACTGTGCACTCCTTCCAGATCAGCCGCTGGCCATTTTCATTGGCTGGCTGCACATGCCAGTCATTTCCTCTTGCCTTCAGTGGTGCGGAAAAAGGGCCATAGCCCATAATATCTTTCTCAAATACAAACAGCTCCTCTATTGGTCAGCCAGCTCTGTGGGGTCCCAAGGTACTGATTGGTCCAATTCAATAGTTCTGGACCAAAATGGAGGAGGCAATTGAAACTATCTGTGCTGCAAAGCAAGGCAGGTTAGAACAACTACATTATCATTATTATTTTACAGTATTTTAAGCAAACATTCACATCCTCTATCAGAACTCCCTGTGCACCACTAGCGATGGCAGCAGGAAGTTATTTTTCAGTGGCCCAGGCGGGACTCGGGCATACAACCCATAGCTCCCCTCCCATTCCAATCAATTATCACTGCAACAGGCAGCCCTTAAAGAGACATCTTACAGAGGCTTCTTAAAGCGCTCAACGGCTCCCCATTTAAGTGGCTTTTATGCCGATTACTAACCAGGCACGGAGCATAAAACAAGCTCCGAGGAAGCTTTTAGGAACCCCCATTTGTAGGGGGGTTACACAAACAATTAGGGAGGTGAATCAGTGGCTTTGGGAGAGGTGTGAGTCTAGAGGTTGTATGGGCTGGTGAGGGTTAGGGTTCAACCAGGGAGGATAAGGGGCCACATGCTCGGGACAGGCTCCAACTCAATTTGGAAGTGAGGGAAATCCTGAAGCTGAAAATAGCGGGGTTCATCAGTGACAGGTGGGGTTTAAACTTGTGAATGGAGGAGGGATGAAAGAAGAGGTTGTTGCAGGGGGTCCCATAAAAGAGGGGTTTGTTCTTCACTCCCATAAGGGTCTGGAAGCATATGGAAAAAGGCCAACAGGTAGGGTGCAGGGGAGAGAGCATGCACCCACAAGGGAGCACAAGGGGTGGGGAATGGGAGGAGAGAAAAGGGGTGCAAGGTGGTCAGGATAAATGACAGGAGATTGGGAAATAAGATGCCTGAGCTACAGGTGATGCTAGCTGAGGGGGCGATGGACGTTTCAGCTGTCACTGAGACCGGGGCCACCAAAGGCCACGACTGGGACCTAAACCTGGATGGTTACACTATGTCCAGGAAGAACACAGGGAAGGGGTGGGGGGTCATATTACTGATAGTCAGAAATGGCATTGTGATGGTGGGGTGGAGGAGGAGGAAGGGCGCAATGATTTGGGTCACCTGACATACACACGGGGGGGGGTGAGTAAAATTAGGGGTGGTATACACACCCACCGCGCTGGTGGGTGATCTGGAAGAGAGTGTGGTGGCAAATGTTATGGGACACTATAGACTGGGCAAGGGACAGGTAGTGGTGATGGGGGACATAAACATGCCAGGAACAGACAGGGTGACTATGATGTCCCCAGTGGCCAGGGAGCAGAGGTTGCTGGATGTCTTCCAGGGCGTATTTCCAACCCAGCAGGTGGGGGTGCCGACTAGGGAGGCCCGGATACTGGACGTAGTCTTGGCAGACAGTGAGCAAATTAGGGGCCTGGAGTTGAGGGACCCATTAGCAGGGAGTGATATTGCCACATTTAGGTTTCTCCTGGACCTAGGGGGTTTGGAAAGCCGAACAATGACGGAGGTTATTGACCTTAGGAGAGCAGATTTCGGGGGGATGGGAGGGTTCCTTAATGGTCCTTTGGACAAGATAAGGCCAGACATGGATGCTGACAGTAAGTGGGCGATCATTAAGAGGGGAATGCAGGAGGCTGTATATATATATATATATATATATATATATATAATGTTCAGAATAGGCCAGAATAGACAAGATTAGGCCAGGCATGGATGCTGGTAGCTTGTGGGAGACCATTAAAAAGGTGGTGCAGGAGGCTACTAGGTCCCATACAAAGGTGAAGCATAAGCATGGTAGAGCCAACAAGCCATGTTGGTGGACCAGGGAGGCGCAGGAGGTGGCGAGGGATAAAAAGGCTGCCTGTGTACATTTTAAGTGCTCCAGGGGGGATAGGGAGAGGGGCGAGTATGAGCTGATGGCTAGGAGGCCAACCAGAGTGGTGAGGTGAGCCAAGGCGAGGATGAAGCAAAACCTGGCTCGGATATCCAGAGTGGAGGAAAGGGATTTCATAGATACATAGGGGAGAAGAGACAAGGGAGGGCACAGATCAGCAGGATTAGGACTTCAGGGGGATGGGCCCAGGAGGCAAGGGAACAGGCAGAGGTGCTAAATGAGTACTTTGCCTCAATATTTACAGAGGGAGGCAGGGGATATCTCTAGCCCGTGGGGAGGGAAGGGGAGCCAGCAGAGTCGAGAAGTCAGATGGAGTCTAGAGGACTGAAAGAGGCTGGGGTATAGGCCGGGCAAAGTCTAGAAGGGGATGGGTGGTTGAATGAGGGGTGGGCTGGAGGGAGAAATCACAGTGGATAGGGTGAGGTAGGCCCTTCGGACGCTAAAAACTGATAAGGCACCGTGGCCGGATGGGCTGCATCCGAGGGTTATGAAAGAACTGGCCAATGAGCTAGCAGCACCACTGGCTGCACTCTTTAACACCTCTCTCCAGACAGGATGGGTGCTTTAGGATTGGAGGGTGGCTCATGTAGTGCCTATCCACAAAGGGGGGCCTAGAGAGGAGATGGGGAATTATAGGCCTGTCAGCCTAATGTCTGTGGTAGGCAAAGTAATGGAGGGCATTATCAAGGAGCAGCTCGGGAGGCAGCTGGAAAGGTTGGGGCACCTGGATGACAAACAGTAAGTTTTTGTCTGGTGAGATCATGTCAGACCAACCACATAGCTTTTTATGAATGGGTGACGGGGACCCTGGACCGACATAGGCTGGTGGACGTCCTATACCTGGATTTCAGTAAGGCGTTTGATTCGGTACATCACAATGGGCTGCTAACAAAGCTGTGGCGGATGGGGTGAGAGGACAGTTACTCAGATGGGTAGAAAATTGGCTAACAGGGCAAATACAGAGGGTAGTGGTTGGTGGGATAGTCTCCTCCCCCAGGAAGGTCATCAGTGGGGTCCCCCAAGGTTCAGTATTGGGGCCACTCCTGTTCAATGACTATGTCTCGGATATGGGGAGTGTGGTTAGGAGTAGGATGAGTCTCTTTGCGGATGACTCAAAACTGGGAGCACTGGCGGATGGGGATGAAGTGAGAGAGACTGTCCAGAGGGACCTGGATACACTAGAGGGGTGGTCAAGGAGGTGGGGACTGAGGTTTAATGCAGGGAAGTATAGGGTGATGCATCAGGGGGTCAGAAATCAGGGCTATGTGTACACCCGGGGGGGGGTCACACTACAAGCCACAACAAGTGAGAGGGTTCTTGGGGTGGTGGTAGACATCAAAATGAATAACATTTAAAATTGCAGAAGAACTGTGGCAAAGCAAACAGGGTGCTGGGCTGCATAGCCAAGGGGATCACGTCCAGGAGGAGGGAGGTGATCCTCCCTTTGTATAATGCCTTGGTCAGACCGCATCTCGAGTACTGCATGCAGTTCTGGAGACCTCACCTCAAGAAGGACATAGCACTGCTGGAAAGGGTTCAGAGTAGGGCAACCTGGATGATTTAGGCCGTGGGAGGGAGGCCCTATGAGGAAAGGCTGGAAGAGCTTGGGCTGTACTCACTGTAAGAGAGGAGAGACAGTGGGGACATGATAGGGGTCTTCAAATATGTAAAAGGAATAAACAGGGGCAGAGCCAAAGAGATGTTTGCACTAAAGAAGGGGGGAACAACCAGGGGGTATGAGTGGAAGCTAGAGAGGGGAAATTACAGGGGAGAGCGCAGGAGACATTACTTCACTGAGTGGGTGGTGGAGTCATGGAATGCACTGCATGGAAGTCTGGTGGAGGAGGGCACAGTGGAGGGCTTCAAGAAGTGGTGGGACAGGTACTAGGGAACACTGAAGCCGAAGATGACCCTCTCTGGGGTTGGGGGGGTGGAAAAGTGAGCACCCATTAGAAGGCTGGCTACCGAGCAGACATGACAGACCATCAGGCCTATTCTGCTGGCTTTTAGCATGCTAGTATGTTAATATGTAATAAATAGAGCTGATAGTGCAATTCATGATTGAGGTCCAGGTGATCTCTCCAAAGGGGGTGGTGGAGGTGTGGTATTATAGTAGTGCTGAAGCGTAGTTAAGTTTGATACACACAGGAGGGAGTAGCCAGGACAGGGTAATGAATATACAATGCCAGTGAAGGGAGAAGGGGCCACTTACCAGGAGTAAGCTGTTAGGTTGTTGTGGTTGCATGCCTGCCATGTGCCTGCTCAACATTTCACTCATCTTCTTATAGTCCACCCCTCTAAACTCAATCAACCCTGTACCCGTGCCCCCTGTTTCCATCCCCATGTTGAGTACGAACCACAGTGAATAGTGGTCAATCCCAGACAGTAGTTTCTTCTGTTCCAGATTACTTATATCTTCGCCATTGTGCAGTACAAGGTATAGAGTCTCTTCTAACAGAGTCAGCCCATGGACAAGCTGTGTCAGGAAACTGTCTTACCATGCTTCTGACAGGATTCACTCCCTTGCAATCATGGTGGACGGGGTCCACAACCTCTACCCATGGCAGGTTGAAGTATCCCACCATCAGTGTTCTCCACTTCCTGCTTAGCCTCTGGATTTGTTCAGCAAATTCCCTATTCTGGCCACTGCCATGAGCTGGCACCCTGTACACCATCCCCATCCGCAGTTTCCTATTCTTAGCATTTTGGAACTGCATCCATGGTGCTTTGGTCCTCCCCATGTCCCCTTCCTTCATCATGCCCTTTAGCCCCTCCCTTACAGATATTGTCAACCGCCCCCCCACTCCCCTTACCCTTAGCACCATACGTTCTTAATAACCCGAACCCCCGGATCATCCTATTCTAGTCCACGTACTGGCTTGCCCACATTTACGTGATGGCCGTAATGACCACCTCCTCCACGCACTAGAGGACCTGTAACTCCACTGTGCATTCAATGCTATTGACCATGGTCAGCATTGCTTGTGAACCACCCATGACACACATGGATCACGTCACCCCCAAAAACGGTCTAATAACCTTTGATTTGTAATCCATATGGCCTTTACTTTTATGCACGTTGAACAATGAAAAGGACAACGTCATCATGCACAATGTTTTATTCTATATACAAAAGCTTATGCAGTCAAAGTGTACAACCAAAAGTAAGAGGTAGCTACACTAGCAATTGTTACATACAGTTTAATATACTGCCACTAACTAAAGCATTCTTCGAATGGGGTCCGAATATGTATTGCTAATTAATTGAATTACAGGTGCACCTATGAGTGTGGAGAAGCAAATAATCTTTAAAAAAGAAGGCACGTTGAAGCATGTTTGTGAGAAAACATATATGCATTATCAACTGTACTGCCATGACAGTCTGTCAGTCCTATATCCTGTATATTGCCCCGATGGATCAGGGTAGGAGTCACAAACTTTCCACACACAACAGCTTGGAATGGGTGTCTGGACACGACTACCAAGTCTTCCTAGTCTCCACAGAATAAACTGACGATATGCACTGTGTCTTTGTGACCTGTTGTAATCAGCATCTGGTGGGAAGGCAAAAATATCTTCACGATACGATGCAGCCAGTGACAATACGCCTGGATCAAGGACAAGATGATTCATCTCCTACAAAAGAAATAGATAACTGTTGCAAGGAATTCCATAAATGAAAATATTCTATAGGCGTAAATAATGATGCAACACAATGCCATTATATGGCCATACGTTGCAAATGCAGATGTTCATGATAATCAGCAAGTACAAGTTATGTAGAACAGCTATAGATAATCAGACACAAAATTAAATCATTTAATGTCTGACACTGATGAATAAACTCATTAAATGTCTGTCACTGATAGAGTGTTTTGGTAGCAGTGCACACCATGATTCCATACAGGTGCCACCATACACCAGCGTCAAGGTACAATAGAAATATAGAAACATAGAATTTGATGGCAGATAAGGACTGCTTGGCCCACCTTGTCTGCCCATTTTCCTACCTAACAGATAAGCTGCAGATCCTAATTAACCAACAGCTTACTTCCTCCTACCCCCCACTAGGACTGCCTTATGTTTGCAATGATTGGATATGAATGACAAAAGAGCTGTATGATTTCCCTTCTCTGTGAAATACACTAACATAACAAGCGCTGTATTGTATTTAATGTTATTAAGAATGAATTCCATGCAAGACATCCATGAAACATGCTTAGATATGCTGTTCACGATCACATGGCAGCTCTGAAATCTACTGACAGCACATGATCAATGCACCTGTATGTCTTTCAAGGGTTTATAATTGGATACGATATGCACATCACCACAACACACACTATCAACGGAAAACCAAGAGCAAACAGGTTGACAGTACATAATGCACATCACTGAGGAGACAAAATGTAAACAATGTAATTTTAACACCTGGACAGTGGATAGGCAACAGTCATGATGATAGCCACAGCACAGCTTCTCGACTGCCGTGGGCAGCTCTCTACATTTCCTACACACACACACCATTCTGGCCAACCACCAGTTGGCTGTATTGTGGGATGGGATAGGTCAGGTAGCCTCACAGAGAGAATGTTAAAAACCATTCCTGGATTCAGAAGGGGGCATTGTTGACACAGGCCACATTGGCCAGCCATTTGCAGTGTCTCAATGTGTGCCTATTGAAAGAGAAAAATGAATCTATGACACAGAAAGGAGCAGTAACACAATTACATGCTTACAACATCCAAAGGAAGAAGGCAATGTTGCAAATCTCTGGTGTGTCCACACTGTATGCATGACTACGGAGGCGAACACAGAAACACATAGTGGCATAGCAACACACTGAATGCAAAGCATAGATTGAGATTAAATCTGCAAGCATAAGAAGAAGCAAATTTAATTGTAAAATAGCGCTGTTCACCACAAAGGACAATAGCGGTAGTACAATCAATAGTAGATTCTGGTAAAATCAAAGCTAACAACAAAACCATTTGTCACAATAAAGTATCAGACTTACAAGATTAAACAAATACGTTTTTAACACACATTTAGAGCTCTCCACCATCTGGCACACTCTATTATCCGATGAGTAGAGAATTCCACCGGGTTGGGTCGACACATTCAAATGGGCAGGCCCTTGAGGTCCTTAAAAGAACCATGAAAATCTCTAGCAATCCCTCTTTTCCAGAGTGTAGTGGGCGAGCTGGGGCATTAGGGGCAAAGAAGCTCTTGCAGATAACTCAGGCCTTGTCCTTGTTGTGCCTTACAGGTCAGAAAGCTGACATTGAAGGTGATCTGCCATTGAACAGGCAGCCAGTGCAGATTGCGCAGCACAGGCGTGACATGTCAACCTCAAGGCAGCAGTCAGCAGCCTAGCTGCTGCGTTCAATACCTGCAGCTACAGATGGATATCTACCCCCAGTTTATATGTATGCAAAGGCATGACACAGACAAAGAAAATAATGCAAATATTGGGCCCTTAATGCTGATTTGTTATACACCAAAGGTAAAACAGTTGAAAATAATAGCCTGAAGTGTGAAGCAACTCATAGCTGTTGAGTTTGAGTAATAGACACCAACACAAGCTACTACTTATATCCTACATGGTAACATTCATGGACTTCTTACCATGACCTATGTTGCAGTCCTATGTGATTCTACTGAACAGAATATCAGTACGGGTCAGTGACAAATGTATCCAACACCCCTACCACACACCACCACGATTCAGTATCAGTTGAAGGTGATTATGACATGTAGAAATGTGTTACAATACATGCCACCATCCATAGCAGATAACCAGGATAGTGATGTCAAGTCGTTGAATTGGAAAGCTACTGGCAATGGGAACACCACACCCGGAAAGTGAAGTACATGAATGTACCAATGTATGAATGAACCTGCAACAGGGTACAGGGAAGGCTGGATAGTGGGGAGTAGTAGGAGATGATGGGAGAACTTGTGGGAGAACATAGGGCAGGATACCATATGCATTGAAGGCATTGTGTTTTGCAAAGTCCAGTGGACCAGAGTGTAGTCATCAAATGGTGCTCTACAAGCTGCTGCGAGAGTGCCTGGTAGGGATGCTTGCAGAAGCATTCACATTTTCACGTGTCATCTGTTGCGTGCCACCGTACACAACAATGGATGAGATGCTGAGCGGCAACAAAATGTGGCAGAGGAGTAATCAGGCAACAACAGACTATCATAGTTACAGCCATTGCCAGAAAAAGAGTAGGCACTATACTGATGGAAAGGTGGTTGACAGTGTTTATGTAAACTGGTCTGCACTTTGTGCATCTATACATGCGAGTTTTGGATAGCTATTGACTGCATAATGCAGGTCACTACTATCAGAGGGTCAAGCTGTAGAGAGTGCACTAACTGACTGTGACAACACTAATAGTGAACACAGTGTTGTTTCTAGCACACTCAACCATTCTAGGAGGACAACATGATTCTTTAGAATAGGTTATTTATTGACACATCTATGACCAGGTAAATGCATGACATGTTTTGGACGTCAGAGTAATTTATCAGAGGCCTTTGCAAAAGGACTCAGAAGTACAAAACATGTGACAGGTGTTACTGATTTGGAACAGTGCAATGCATTGTTTTTGCTACAGATTGCTGGCATCCTTATGGATAGTCCTTGTGTGTATAGAACATCAGCATTCGTTATTATCATGGTGTGTAGATGAAAATAGTAATGGGACATGCAGTTGATTACCTACACATATGGAAGTAGCAACGGCACAGCATAGGTCTAATAGTAACATAATGCACGGCTTGGGTGTGCATTAATTACCGAGTTGTGCCACGCTCAGGAGTGGTTTAAAGCACTTGTAACATGCTGTTGAATATGTGCCAACATAACTGTTGTCTACATGGTACAAGTTTGAATGTGCATGCAGCAGGCACAGCTATATGCCATGATAAGTAACAAGTCGCAAACTTGCGTGTACACTTACAGACACAAAGGCCGTCCCAGGAGTATAACTCAAGAACTGCACCATCAATGCACCAGATTGTTCGTATTGACAAAAAACAACAATTGCTCACCTTCCATTTCATACCTAAGTTATCGATCTCAATATCCAGAGTGCATAATAGAGGTTTTCAAATTGTTAACACACAATAGCCAAGGACATTACACACCACCTCAAAGTGTAATATGACATACCCAAATCTTTATTTTTCATCAGCATTCCATCGTATCAGAGAAGCTGTGGGGCATATGCTGAATGACACTATGGTTTTGAGAGTTGGGGGGTGGCCAGTTTCAATGTTAGTGAAACACAACAGTAACATAAAGACATACCAAAGATCATTGCCATATGCCTTCTAGGGGCTCTTGTTTAGTTAAATACTGGCTTTCCCTTTAAGTTGTTTACACTGTACATTGACAGCTTGTTTGCAATGCTGTCACTGACTGCAGACAGAGCTCTTTTTTTGTTTTATTGAGAAGCTTGTCTGAGTACCTTTCATTACACCACATGGCTCCTTTCTTTGGTATGCCTCTCCGTTATTGTTGTTGCTTATTAGCTGTGAAAACAGATGCCTGGTCACGCGCAAGAGTGCAGTTTCATTCAGCAGATGTGACGTGGCTTCATGCATCAGATGGACAGCCGATAAAATGTAGCATACCAATCGCAACACATCTTGGGACATACCATTGTCAAAATAAGTAACCGGCACAGCAAAAGTAACAATCAATTAAAGTATTTGGTAGAGGCCATTACAACAGTTCATAATGGTAATATGTAGTCTGGTGGTTGTTTATTATGAGATAAGAATGTTTTCTCGGACTGGTTTGGGCTGACAAAACCGCCCTGATTTGCTTGGCTGTATTCGTGCCCCAACAAGCATGAGATAACATTCTTATCTCCTAAGAAACAACCACCAGTCTACATAGTAACATATATTGGCAAGCCATGCTCTTAGAAAACAACATTCTTAGCAGTGATGATGACCAAAGTTATTCATCACAACTTCTCAGCAATCCTTGTTGTACTGCACAATATTGCACAATTATACATAGCTGTGTAGCCACAACACAGCACACTGGTTGCCATGTACGTGGAGGACATTATAATAATCATGATTGCATGGTCACATATAGTAAATCACACATAAGGAAACAATGACAAACTGTAGCATCATTAGATACTGTACCAGTAGATCTTCAGAACGCTGCCTGATCCATGCACTGGGGTCTGCACCGCATGGCACGCCATGTGTAATAGAATGGCTGACAGCACACCCTCTTCCATGCCGGACACCTCATGCTGTTGTTGACCCCGACCTCGGCCGGTGGATCAAGGATTCCTGATGGACTTCTACACAATCTCTTACCTTGAAGCCTTGGACTAAGGACTTCATTTGAAGAGTCATCCATGTCACTGGCTTCAGAGCTTGATGAGATGAGTAAAGGCTACTGGAAAAATCTGAAAAGGACAACTGTTACAGAATTCAGCATTATATCATGAACTATGCGGACATGCAGGAGAAGGCACAAGTATGTGGTTTTGTCTGTTCTATGTTGTCCATACCATCGATTGCGTTACTATTGTGTTGGATGGGAGAATGGTGTGGAGAATATAGTATTGTATTAGTTTGTATCGTAAGAACATGGGCACACTATTCCCATTAGACACACATTGACATTCCACCAATGGCAATATTGAAAAGGTACTGGTCACATCAATGACCACAGGGGCACCTAACTCATCGTGCCCCATACCCAGCCCATCATGGAATGAGTGCTGTTTGCCACCAGTACCAGGTGACTTCCCATCCAGGGAGTTTTCTAAGCACTGTGTTATTTGAATGGACAACACTCTATTTTCTCCTTGATCAACTAACTTTGGTAGTCATAGGTTTAGTGGAGCTTGAAGGAGTGCAGATAGGACACGTTCCCTGATGCACAACCTTAAACCTCAAAGCACTGCAAATCAGAGAAAAGCTATATAGTGTCTTGGTAATGAAAGCACTTTTGGGAAGCCATGCTGGCTATAGTATGGAGTATCACTAAACTCCAAGTAGCCTGAAAACCTCTCTTTCTTAGTAGTGTCTACATGCACTTACCCACCTCTAAGGTGACACTTACTTGACCGTACTTCCTACATTGCCACTCTTCCAGCTATTTATCTATCTGTCTCTTGGTCTGTATATTGGTCTATGCAGCAATGTATTGATGCACAGTTTGAATGTGTTTGGGTCTGTGCATTCCTTTTTGAAGTGCATCTCTCTGCATTTATGTTTTTTAGAGTATCCAAACATCCATCCATCCATCCATCTATCTACCTACCTATCTAACTATCTATCTTCCTATCTATCTATCTATCTATCTATCTATCTATCTATCTATCTATCTATCTATCTATCTATCTACCTATCCATCCAGTACTATGTTGGTGTCATGCTCACAATTGTAGTGCCAACACTTCTGTCTGTCTGTAAGAATGGGTAGCAGTCTGTGAATATGTGCCTCTATATACCTGTTCCTATCCAACTTTTTGGACATCTATGTATCTTACCATGCAACAACAAACCTGCCAACCTATAGTACCTACCTAGGTATGTATACATGCGTACAAGCATACCACCGCCATTACATGTATCCTTTCTACTGACTAGCTTTCACTTGCTGGAACAATTCCTTTACACATTGTGGCTGTGCATGATTATCTTTATTGGCATGTAATGTCTGTTTGGCTATCTACCCACCTATTTACCTACATCTCCATCTACCGACCACTGTACATATCTGTCTATCTCTCTTTCTATATATATATATATATATGTCTGCCTATCTAGCTACCACAGTATCTGTCTGTCTATCTATCTAGATATTATGGGTGATTAATAGGAGTACACATGTGCTTATAGCCTTTTACTACTCCCCCTTTAACACAGTTGAAAAGACTATCTATCTATCTCTCTGTCTGTCTGTCTGTCCATCAGTCTGTAGGGTATCTTTGGTTGGGTGGTGGGGTGCACGGGGATATGGTTCGGCCACGGTTCTGGCCTTGGTTTCGAGCATGGAGGGCTGATTGGTATGTTGCCAGTTGGCACAAGTAAGGGAGGAGGTAAGGTGGACAAAGTGGTACCTAGGTGGGAGGGGGTAGGGAGAAGGGAGACTGTCCTGGTAGGAGGCGTAGGGCTGGGAGCAGGGGCGGGGGACATGAGGTGGGCTTTATGTGAACAGCTGATGCACCCAGGATCGAAGATATGTACCAAATACTGAGTGTTGGAGATGGAACAGGGTGCTCCAGGTGGTACAGGTAGGTGGGCAAAATTCAACAAGGGCCGCAAAGGCTGGCAGTATGTAGGGCGCAGATGGTCGTGGGGAGGCCCAGACAGAAGCAAGCTTGAGGGTGGATGGAAACAAGGGTAAAAAAGGTAGTTGTCTTGGACCTAAATAACCAATTCAAGCCTTTATTTCTGATGAAGGATGGAGAGGATGTTTTAAATGGAGCAGTGGTGGATAAGGGGGTTAAAGGTGGGCTGGGCAATGGGGATTGCAAGGACAACTAGAGAAGCAGGGGTGGTACTTTTTATAAGCCAGATACGGGGACTGGAGTTGTGGTCAGCACGGCAGAGGTGGAAAAGAGGGCTGGGTGTGGTGGGAATGGTAAAGGGACTAGTAAACAGGGGAAGCAAGGAGGGATTTTTGCAAAGGAACATGTATGGATCAGGAGGAGCTGATAGTCTTGCATTCAGGAAGCGTGGTGGTGTAAATGTGCAGAGGGACACAGCGGGGGCAGGGGATCCTCATAGAAATGGAAGGTGAGAAATTGTGTCAGTAAGTGAAGGATGGGAGCAAGGGCCCTGGATCAGGACTCCGTAAAAATACACAGATAGGTGCAGCAAAGGTGGGACCTGTGAGAACTGTGCAGGAACAACGCAGGCAGTGAACTGCAAAAAGTGTGCTGGAACAACACAGGCAGGAAGAAAGGATGCAGGAGCAGTGATTTTGGTAGGAAGGGCTGGGGACTGGTGGCATGGACATGAAATGAAGATTTGTGTAAAGGGGACAGAGGGAAATCCGGGGGGGGGGAGGCTAATGGAGCCGGACACAGGGGCAGGAGGCCACACAGAGGAGACAAGGAAAAAGACACTGGTGCAGGGAGATGAACATGAGCCAGAGGATGGGGAGAGGCACTCTCAAGAAAGTTCAAGGGTGAAAAATAGCTAGGGTAAGGATAGGGATAATTTGGGAAAAGGCTGGGAGAAATGCATTAGCGAGACATGCCCAAGAGGAGAATAAAGTGGACAGGCTTTTCGTAGTTGGGGACTCTATTATAAAAGGTGTTACATGGGGGGGAAGGCATTGAATGGAATAACACATGTGATGTTCCACTTAGGGACAAATGACTGTGAAAGGAGTAGTGTGATGGAGATGCCGGAACGGCTTATGGGACTGGTTATCTTCTGCAGCAGCTTTGATTTAAAATCATTGACATTCTCCAAGGTGCAGCCAGTCCCAAGGACTAGCATAGAAGTGAAACAAAACGTAGAGGACTTCAGCAGTTGGCTAGCAGGATGGTGAGTTCAGAGGAAATATGGAGTGGTAGGAGACTGGGGAACAACGTGGAGTGACAGTAGCCTATATGCCTTGGTTAGGCTGCATTTAAATGGGGAGGGGAAAGCAGTGCTCAAATTCAAGCCGGAAGATTATGTTGAAACTCAAGGTCATGTAAACTAAACTTGGGGAGGAGGGCAAGGGGGAACTCCACATGCAGGACACATGGCATGGGGAGGGTCAGTGAGCCATACCCCAATGTACAAGAGGCATGAGTGTAGGAAATATAGGGTGTGTAGGTTGCGGGGAACTGGGAGGAGGGGGTCAAAGGGTCATGTGTGCAAAAGCCAGAAGTCTGGGTAGAAAGACCCTTCAGCCAACGAGGGGTTGCTAGAGATTCCAAGGGAATGTTTGAAATCTTCTGGGGCACGGGCATTTATGTACGCAGCTCCAACCCTTTGGAATTCTCTACCCCATCGGTCACGGGAGTGTGCAACCATGGAGGGATTTAATCAAGCTTTGAAAACCTTTTTATGGCAACAGGCATTTGATGACTGATGAAATTATGATACTACTGATGTTATATGATGTGTTGTTAATGTCCGATTTGTGATTTCAATTTGTAAGGCACCGTGGTACTTGAAAGACACCTAAAAATAAAGCTTATTGTTTTTATTATTATCCAGCAGCTAGAATGGTTGAAGATAGCCTCGACATTGTGGGGTTAACAGGAACATGGCGCCACCAAGAGTAAGGATGGGACATGGAGATATTAAGGTATACACTGTACAGGAAGAACAGGGAGGAAGGGGGGGTTGCACTCTACATAATGGATGGTATCAGAGCATCATAATTGCAGGGCAAGTGGGGGGGAAGCCAAAGGACTATGGGTCTCCTTGGTGGCGTGGAAGTGGGAGGCAGTACGTACTGGGCTGGTTTACAGGCCACCAGCACAGCAGGACTCTGTGGATAGATGCATGGCTGATGAATTTGTGACAATGGCAGATAAAGAGGAGGTGGTGCTGATTGGTGTCCTGAACCTACCAGATGTGGACTGGGACCTCCTAACAACATCATCCGACAGAAGCAGGGAAATATTGGACTACCTGCAAACGGCCCACCTGAGGCAACTGGTCAAGGAGCAAAGAAGGGAAGGAGCTATTCTTGATCTGGTCCTAACAAATAGGGATACGGTAGGAGAGGTATTGGTGGGTGAACACCTTGGTACGAGTCAGTACAACACAGTTTGGTTCAAAAAAAGTAACACTGAGGAGGTTTACCAGTCTAAATTGAGGGTGCTTGATTTTAAGAAAGCCAATTTCAGACAAATGGGGGAAGTAGTTGAGAGGGCTCTGGAGGGGGTGGAGGAGTTAACATATGTGGAGGACATGTGGGAGAGGGTGAAATAAGTTATTGTTGATGCCATGGCCCTATGCTCCAAGAGATCACTCCAAAATAAGAGGAGGAGGAGGAAACCATTGTGGTTTGAAATGGCTGTAGCAGAAAAGGTCAGAGCAAAGAGTAAGGCCTTTAAGAAGTTCAAGGTAACACCAGCTGAAGAGGACTGGGAAAGGTACCAGGTGAGTCAGAGAGCAGCAGGGGTAGAAGTAAGGAGGGCAAAGTCACTGACAGAGGAGAACATAGTGAGCAAAGTCAAAAAAGGGGATAAAACATTTTTTTAGGTATGTCAGTGAAAGGAGAAAGACTAGGCAGAGAATACTCCGGCCAAAAGCAAATGAAGGTGAGCTGATACAAGGGAACAAAGAGAAGGCAGAACTACTGAACAACTGTTTTTGCTCAGTGTTCACTAGGGAGGAACAAGGGGTTGGCGGCAGAGCAGAAGAAGCCAAGGCAGGGGAGGGGGGCATGTATACAAGTCCATTTAGGGTGTAGGAGACACTGGGAGAAATAGGCTACATGAAGGTGGACAAGACGATGGAGTCAGATGGGGAGCACCTAAGGGTGCTGAAGGAATTTAAAGATATACTGGCGTCACCCTTGACTGGACTCTTCAACAGGTCCCTGGAGTCTGTAGTGGTACTGGAGGACTGGAGGCAGGCAAATGTGGTCACTCTGCACAAGGGGGGAGGGAGGAGGTTGGAAATTACAGGACCGTGAGCTTGACATTGGTGGCTCGCAAGCTCATGGAGACACTAATGAAAGTAAGGATCATCAATTACAAAGAGTTAAGCAGCCTGATTAATCGAGGTAACATGGCTTTACTGGGGCAGATCCTGTCAAACAAACTTGATAAATTTTTTTGACACGGTCACCAAGGAACTGGATCAGGGGAGAGCAGTAGATGTTGCTTATCTGGATTTCAAGAAGACATTTGACTGACTGCCACACAGGAGACTGCTATAGAAGCTGTCATACCTGGGGCTGGGGCAGAAGGTGGTTAAATGGATGGGAAACTGTCTGGGGGACAGGAGACAGGGTATCATTAGTAAAGGGGTGGCATCTGGAGAGGCCAGAGTCAAAAGTGGTGTCCCTCAGGGTTTGGTGTTAGTGCCCATGATGTTCAATCGATGCATAGATGACATTGTGGAGGGCATTGAGGGGGGTGTGAGTCTGTTTGCAGACAATATTACAGTTTCCAATCAGGTGCACACTTCCCCAGAGGTAGAAAGAATGCAAAGAGATCAGTGGAGGCTCGAGGCATGGTCAGGGAGGTGGCAGCTTTCATTCAACATGGACAAGTAAAAGATCATGCATCTTGGATACAGGCACCAGAGGGCAGGGCACTGTATGGGGGGGCCGAGACATGGTAGTAACAGAACAGGAAAGGGACCTAGGCATCACTATGTCTCGGGACCTGAAGGTGGAAATGCACTGCGAGGGAGCATAATGCTGGGCAGCATTGGAAAGGGGATTACCAGTAGAAAATAGGGAGGTCATTGTACCCTCATACACCCATCTGGGCAGAGCGCATTTGTAGTGTCGGGCTCCAGTTATGGAGGCCATACCACAAAAAAGATGTGGGGAGGATGGAGCGAGTTCAGAGGAGGGCAACAAAGATGGTTAAGGCGCTCAGCCACCTGTCCTATGAGGAAAAGTTGGGAGAACTGAACATGTACTCCCTGGAACAGAGGAGGGAGAGGGGGGACATGATTGACACCTGCAAATACCTTAAGGGTATAAAATGGTTGCCAATGTGAAGCATCTTACAGTGGAAAGTGAATCAGAGGACGATGGGCCACGTGTTACAGATTGAGAGGTAACACTTTAAGGGTAAAATTAAGAAGTAGTATTACACAGAGAGGGTGGTAGATAAGTGGAATAGGCTCCTGGAGGAGTTGGTTGGAGAAGCAGCAGTGGAAGGATTCAAAATGGCCATGTAACATGAACCATGTAACCTCCTGCTTCCTATGTAGCTACTGTATATTCTGTCTTATCTGTGAACATGTAACATTTGTATTGTTTTATTGTACTGTATTGGTCCAGACATGGAGCCTTTGTAAATGAGCAGTAGCTCCAAGGTATTTAATATGAGACTGAAATAAAAAAAATAAAAAAAGGGCATGGGACAGACACAGGGGATTGTTGGGGGTTATGTCCTAGCAGATAGCTAGACAAACTGGCAGACTAGGTGGTCTGGTAGATCCTTTTATGCCATCCCACTTCTATGTTTCTATGTCTGTCTGACAGGTGTTCGTGTACATGCAATCCTGTTTTTCTGCCATCTCTCTGCTATTATGTGTTGCCACATCTCACACCTTCCAGACCACCTCCTCTTCCTCCCTTCCCCCTTAACTTCTTGTAATTACTCGTCACGTTTGGCTCCCTCTGCATTCGATTGACACCCACCCTCAGGCTCTGTCCAAACTTCCTTACCATTTCCATTTCCCACCCATCACATTTCTTTTCTGACAGTCTTTCTATCAGACTGCTAACCTTTCCCCTCACCTCTACCCCTCTCCTCCTCACAGATTACATCTCATACCCCCTCCTCTCCCTCCCTCCAACTTCTTGTAATCACCCATCACCATTGGCCCCCTACCCCTTTCTGTTGCCACCTACCCTCATGCTTTCTCCAACCTTCCCCACTGTTTCACATCCCACCCCCCACTTTCTTTTTTGACAAAGTTTTCTACCAGACTGCTAACCTCACCTCTACTCCTCTCCTCCTCTCCTCCCACCTGCCCTGGTTCTCCCTTGAACCCATCTACTCTCTCCACTGCCAAGGATCGCTGTCACCTGAACTATCTCCCTAGGTTAATTGCTACTGCTGCACCTCAATGAACCGTCTAGAGTTCAGTGAACTGTTTGTTTGTTTATTATCATGTGCTGTATATTATGCATTTTCAATGGTTTCTTTTTATTCTCTGACATGGAACCTTTGTAAAAAATTCTTCTGCTCAAAGGAAGTTTCAGAATAATTAATTAATAAATAAATAGATAAATAAATAAATTAATTAATAGACTTCCCATCTATCTATCTATCTATCTATCTATCTATCTATCTATCTATCTATCTATCTATCTATCTAGCAATGAATATGCTGGTGTGACACTCACAACTACAATGACAGCACTTTAGTCTGTATGTAAGACGGGGTGGCAGCCTGTCTTGATGTGTATCTATATATCTGTAACTATCTGCCTTTTTGTCCATCTAGTTTTACATCCAACTACCTTTCTGCCTACCTACCAGGGTATATATACATCCATACAGCCACCATATGTAGCTCTTCTATTAACAAGCTTTTGAGCAGTTGCCTATGGTAATTGTCACAGGAACCGTGCATTTTTTAATACTCATGCAATGTCTGCCTGGCTATCTATGTAACTATGTACTGACCTAAATACACTTCCACCCATGCATCTACAAACCCTCAGCATGTAATTACCTATTTCAGCATCTCTACATTGCGTCATCTGTCAAGTGGATAAATACTGTAGGCATGGGCTACTCCGTCTCTGTCCCTTTGCATGAGTTGCTGCATGCTTCAGATCCATGTGTGATAGCAAGTGATTGGCTATCAATGGGTGCATATCTTGTACATGACCCATGTTGCCCCTCAGAATAGACAGTGATAGAATGGCACCAGAAACAGAACCTACAATTACTGAATGCTGTCAAGTTAGGAGCATCACATGAAATGCTTATCATGGACTACTGGCTACCACCAAGTGCACAGTGCAATGATAGCTTCAAACACTCTATAGAAATCACACAGTGGTGGAGCTCGCAGGGGCAAAAAATAACATGGGAGTTGCTTATCTAGAAGCAACAACAATGTTGGCATTGAGGTACACTGGAACATGTAAATTAAATATGCAAACACAGTATACAAAGGAAAAATGTCCCCACGTCTGCCCGCTACAGAATGACAAAAGCAACAGAATGCGATTTCAGTGCAGAGCAATGGCATCCAGCTATCAAACGGACATGAAAGTCTTGTCTAAGTTCTGTCTGAAATCACTATGCCGGGGGCAGAAGTCATCAAAGACCAAGGGATAGTAATGTATTATGTGAAGCACACATTAAGCATGGGGCTTAATGTTAAGCTCCCGCCCCTTTAAGAGAACTTAGAACTTGCATGTATCTAATTGTTGCACTGCCTGGCAGTGCCATGTTGACCTGTCAGTCAGAGATTTGTCAGTCTGGGGCTTGTCCTCATGAAGAGAACATGTGCAGTAAAGCAAATAAACCTGCCTTACTCTTTATTTTATGCATCTGACTAGTTATTTGCATGGTCCAGATGGGGTCCTCATCAGCCGCACTAGCAGCAACCAAAGGGTCTGTCAGATGACAGAGAAGGTAAGGGGTCTTTTAGGGATAGACCATACAAAAAAATGCCACACATGGTGGAGAATGCGGCCCTTCTTCTGTCCAGACCCCATCTGGCATTGCCTTCGTCGCTGGTTACCCCAAAGTCATCACCCCAGTATGCCTGAATTGTCCGAATGCTCATGCTGATCAATTAACTACAGCCCTGGCAGCCGGAGGAAAAGCTGAACTGTCTGGTAAAGCAGTCTGCAGCCCTCGTACTGTAAAGAGAAAAAAAAAACAAATCATAAAGAAAGAAAGAAACAGAACAAAAAAAAAAAATGTTCAACATTGCTTACCAGCTGAAATTATGAATAATCAGTTTTAAGCCTATGCCACACTGAGCTGTGAACTGTACCCCCACCCCCCAGCTCCCAACTCATGGCAGACCTATCTATTTTGCCCAGCAAACTTCCCATACAACAGGGAGTGCAGCTACAAAAGAAAATAAAAATAATCAACCTACAAAAAAGCTCTCGTGCTGTCTCTGACAGTGGCTATTGCAACAAGGGACGTCTGGGTGCTGTGCTGCCCTACTCACCACCACAGCGTTACTCAGGCAGCTCACAAGAAATGGCCCAGCAGCAATACCTCTTGCTGTCTCCACTTAAAGGCTCACTTTGCTGCCCAATTACTCCTCTCAGCTGCGGCTTTCCATTGCCACTGCTGCAACGGAATGCTCACTACTGCCTCCCTCCATGCTGCAAGTCCCCAACTGACCAGCAACAGAAAACAAAACTGGAGCCCCGCTCCTACCAAGCAGCTACTCAAGCAACAAGGGGCGATCCGCTCCACACTTCGCCCTCCTGCCTCTCACCCAAGCAAGCCGCTCAGCTCCCCTGCCACACAGAGCGATCATTTGCCTCTTGACCCCTCCAGCTTTGCTCCCCAGCTAGCCAACTCCACGATCAGCTGAAGCTCGCTCAAGTCCAACCACATCTCCACTCCCGGTGTTGCTTGGCCTCTACCCTCCTTGCAATTCGGGATCCACTCTGCCCTCCTCTGCAGTCGCACGGACATCAACCGCGGCTCCTCCACAGACTGACCAGCGAACTCATCCTCCCCTCGCTCCAACAACCAGGGTGATCAATAAATGGGACGATAAATAAAATGAGGGACTATGTAGAGAAACAAAGACACAGAAGCAAGGCACAATAACATAAAAGAAGTAATCGGGGCCAAGAAAACAAAAGGCGGCACAACAGCATAAGCAAAAGCAGGACAATACAATAAATAAACAAGCATTTGTCAATGCCGAATGTTTGCTTGCTGGCATTGGCAGTGGTAGAGTAGAAGTTACAGAGCTGCGTAATAGGAATGGCAGTGAAGTATTGAACTGAAGCCAACCCCACCACCACCCTGCAGAGAGTGACAGGCATTGGGGTGTGCCTTTGGGTCATCAGACATAACGGCCATGCCATTTCAGTACACCCCACTCTGCAGACACTGGCAAGTGTCACGGTGTTCCTTGGGGTCTTTGGCCCTTATACGCACCCCATTCCATTAGGAAATACAGTGAGATGGGTGCGATATAGGAGAATGGGGTGAACTTTGGGGCCGAAGAGTCCAAGGCATACCTCAATGCCTCTCACTGGCTGCAGGGTGTGGAATGGTATGAGCATTACAGGCAAGAATCCCAAGTCACACCCCTGATGCCTGTCATTCTCTACAGGGTTGGGCATTATAGAAACATAGAAACATAGAATTTGACGGCAGATAAGGACCGCTTGGCCCACCCAGTCTGCCCATTTCCCTACCTACTGGATAAGCTGCAGATCCTAGTTAACCAGCAGCCTACTTCTTCCTACCCCATCCCCCAGAACTGCCTTATGACTATCCCATGCATGCTTGAATTCCACCACTGATTTTGACTCCACAACCTCCTTCGGAAGGCCGTTCCATGCATCCACAACCCTCTCTGTAAAAAAATACTTCCTTAAATTACCTCTGAGCCGCCCCCCCTCTATTTTCAAATTGTGCCCTCTTGTTCTTGCACACCTCTTTTTTTGAAAGATGCTACCCTCTTGGACTTTGTTGATTCCCTTGAGGTACTTGAACGTTTCTATCATGTCCCCCCTCTCCCTTCTTTCCTCGAGGCTATACATATTAAGCTCCTTAAGTCTCTCTTCATATGTCTTCCGGTGCAGACCCTGCACCATTTTAGTTGCCCTCCTCTGGACAGCTTCCATCCTGTCTATGTCTTTGCGGAGATTGGGTCTCCAGAACTGCACACAATACTCCAGATGGGGTCTCACCAGCTGTCTGTACAGAGGGATAATAACTTCCTGTTTTCTACTGGTGATGCCTCTCCCTATGCATCCCAGTATCCCCCCAACCCTCCTTGCTGCCCTCTCACATTGCTTGCCCGTCTTTAGGTCATCTGATATGACTACCCCCAGGTCCCTTTCCATTTTTGTTGTTGTTAGTATCTCACCCCCATTGTGTACTCTTCCCTGGGTTTTGTTTCCCAGGTGCATTACCTGCACTTCTTAGCATTGAATCTAAGCTGCCATACATTTGACCATTCCTCTAACCTTGCCAAGTCCTTCTCATCCTTTCCACCCCACCCTGTGCATCAACTCTGTTGCAGATCTTAGTGTCATCTGCAAAGAGACATACTTTTCCTTCCAGTCCTTCTGCAATGTCGCTTATAAAGACATTGAAGAGGACCGGTCCTAATACTGAACCCTGCGGTACCCCACTAGTAACCCTCCTTTCTTCTGAGTGGACTCCATTTACTATTACTCTCTGTGTCCTATTCTCCAGCCAATTCTTTACCCAGGCTGTCATCTTGGGACCCACTCCCAGGCTGGCTAACTTGCATATTAATCTTTTGTGTGGGACTGTGTCAATGCCTGCTAAAGTCTAGGTAGGCCATGTCCACAGCCCTCCCTGATCTACTACTTTGGTCCCCAGTCAAAGAAATCTATCAGATTCTGTCTGGCATGACCTTCCGCTGTGAATCCATGCTGCCTAGGGTCCTGTGCCCTCTGGCCTCTAGATACCGACAATTCTTTCCTTGAGAAGTGATTCCATCATTTTCCTATCACTGAGGTTAAACTAACAGGTCTATAGTTTCCTGCTTCTGCCTTGCTCCCACTTTTGTGAAGGGAATCACATCTGCCCTCCTCCAGTCCTCGGGTACCACCCCATCCTCCCATGATTTGTTAAAAGGGTAGTCAGTGGTGTCACTAGTTCTACCCTTAGTTCTTTAGAATTCTGGGATGAATCCCATCAGGCCCCATTGCTTTGTCCACCTTCAGTTTTAAGAGTTCTTTCAGAACCCTTTGTTCTGTAAATGGGGGTATCAACTTCTGTATCCAGAGTGTTACTACTGTTTGTTTTATGTACCTCCCTCTTCCTTTGTAAATACTGAGCAAAAATATTTGTTTAGTATCTCTGCCTTTCACAGTCTCCCTCTGCCCACCCTCCCTCCCCTTATTAAGCCTCACATCCCTCCTTGGTCTTCCTTCGCTCCCTGATGTACCTATAAAAGGTTTTATCCCCCTTCTTAACTGAGTTGGCTATCTTTTCCTCGGTTTGGGCCTTTGCTGTTCTGACTGCCTTCCCAGCCTCCTTTTGCTTTAACTGATACAGTTCTCTGTCCTGCTCCTTCTGCGATTCCTTGTACTTCCTGAATGCTTTCTTTTTCTCTTGAACCTTCACTGCCACTTCCTTTGAGAACCATAGTGGTTTCTTACATCGTCTTGTTTTGTTTATTTGCTTCACACAAAGGCTCGTTACCTCTGTGATGGCAGTTTTTATTATTCCCCATTGTTCTTCCACCCCTCCTTCCTGCCCATTTGCTAGTGCATTCCTTAGGCACTCACCCATTTTGGCAAAGTCAGCCCTCCTAAAGTCCAGTACTTTTGTCTTTGTATGGCTTGACTCTATTGCTGTGTTTATTGTGAACCATACTGTTCGATGGTCGCTAGTTCCCAGATGGCTACCCACTTCTACATCTGTAATCCTCTCTCCATCTCCATTTGAGAGAATCAAGTCTAATATTGCTCCCTCTCGAGTGGGCTCCAGTACTAGTTGTCTAAGGCATGCCCCCTGTAGGGCATCTAGAATAACTGCACTCTTCGAAGTGGCAGCTGCAACTGCACTCCAGTTAACATCTGGCATATTCAGATCACCCATCAGCAATATCTCCCCTTTTTCTGCCATTCTAAGTATACTTTCTATCATTTCCTGTCCATTTCCTCCCCCTGAGAAGGGGGTCTGTATACAACCCCTCGCTGCATTGTGGTGCCATTGCCTGTCTCCGAAATTTACCCACAGTGCTTCTTCTCCTCCCTGTGTACCTTTTTGTTCTGTTGCTTTATTCCTTCCCTTATGTAAAGAACTACTCCTCCTCCTCTTTTAACCTCCCTGTCCCTCCTGTACACAGTGTATCCTGGTATGTTTATGTCCCAGTCATGGTTTTGTGTGTACCATGTTTCTGTGACTGCCACGATATCCAGATGTTCTTCCTCCATCAAGGCCACTAATTCAGGAAGCTTGTTACTCAGACTACGGGCATTAGTACTCATTAGTACTCATTATGGTTGGAAACCCTAATACCTCAGGCATTCATTGGTATTTTCACTCCAAATGTTCAACATGGTGTTTTTGTGACCCCACCTCATGAACAGGAGGAATATCAGTTTCTTAGCCGGAAGCTGCTTATGCACAGCGACTACGGCATTTAGCACCACAGGTGCAAAAACATTCTGAACAGGATGTAAAAAATGACAGCTGTACTGTTCATGGGGAGGTGTAAAAAATGGCAATGTTGCAAATCTGCAGTAAAAATATTTAAAAAAATGGTGACGTCATGAGCGTACATAGAAACTGTGCAACGCACACCCGTAATATAATTAGGTTGGGGATTTTTTTACAGCAAATTGTCATCTCAGGCATTTTGGTGTCTCCGATCATGAACAGTGTCACTGTGATTTTCTTTATCTGTCCTGAACAATGATTTCTCACAGCGACCACGCATCTCTGCGCTGAAAGTGTGAAAACACACTTCAGCCATGTTGTGAAAAATGACAGGTGTACTGTAAATAAGGCAGTGTGGAAAAATGCCACTGGTGAAAATCTGGACTTAAAATATTACAAAGTCATGAACTTACGAGGGTGCGTGGAAAATGCGCAATGCTCACTTGTAACACAGTCATTTTATGGACTTTTGTCACCAAATTTTCAACATAGCCATTTTAAGACCTCTGCTCATGAACAGTGTAACTGTGATTTTCTTAATCTGTCCCAAACATTGCTTGCACACCAACAGCACCATTGTGCGCTACATGTGCGAAAACACATTTTGGGCGACATATGAAAAATGGCAGCTGTACTGTTCATAAGAAAGCGTAATAAAATGGCAATGTTGAAAATCTGGAGTGAAAATATTAAATTCGCAAACTTACGAGCATGCATAGGAACTGCGCAATGCACGTTCGTAAAACAGTCATTTTTAGGAATTTTTTCACCAAATTTTCAACATAGCCATTTTAAGACCTCTGCTCATGAACAGTGTCACTGTGATTTTCTTAATGTGTCCATACATTGATTTGCACATATCGACTGTGCCATTGTGCGCTACATGGTGGAAACATTTTGGGCAAGATGTGAAAAATGACAGCTGTACTGCTCATAAGGAGGTGTGGTAAAATGGCAATGTTGAAAATCTGGAGTGAAAATATTGAAAATGTCGTGAACTTCTGGCGTCGTAGGAACTGCACAGCATGCGCTTTTTTAAAACAGTCATTTTTAGGAATTTTTTCACCAGATTTTCAACATAGCCATTTTAAGACCTCTGCTCATGAACAGTGTCACTGTGATTTTCTTAATTTGTCCTGTACATTGATTTCACACACTGACTGCGCCATTGTGTGCTACATGGGCGGAAACATGTTTTGGGTGAGATGTGAAAAATGACAGCTGTACTTCTCATAAGAAGGTGTGGTTAAATGGCAATGTTGAAAATCTGGAATGAAAATATTGAAAATCAGCGAACTTCTGCATGCGTAGGAACTATAGCATGCGCTTATAAAACAGTCATTGTTAGAATTTTTTACACCAAATTTTCAACATAGCCATTTTAAGACCTCTGCTCATGAACAGTGTCACTGTGGTTTTCTTAATTTGTCCCATACATTGATTTCGCACACCGACTGTGCCATTGTGTGCTACATTGGCGGAAACACGTTTTGGGTGAGATGTGAAAAATGACAGCTATACTACTCATAAGAAGGTGTGGTAAAATGGCAATGTTGAAAATCTGGAGTGAAAATATTGAAAATTCGCGAACTTATGAGCGTGCGTAGGAACTGTACAACGCACGCTTATAAAACAGTCATTTTTTGGAGAATTTTCACCAAATTTTCAACATAGCCATTTTAAGACCTCTACTCATGAACAGTGTCACTGTGATTTTCTTAATTTGTCCCATACATTGATTTTGCACACCCACTGCGACATTGTGCGCTACATGGGCAGAAACACGTTTTGGGTGAGATGTGAAAAATGACAGCTGTACTACTCATAAGAAGGTGTGGTAAAATGGCAATGTTGAAAATCTGGAGTGAAAATATTGAACATTAGTGAACTTATGAGTGTGTGTAGGAACTGTGCAATGCCTTTCGTGAAACAATCGTTTTTTGAATTTTACACCAAATTTTCAAAATATTTCTTGAAATACCTTATGAACACTGGCAGTGTCATTTCGTTAATCAGTCCCAAAAGGTGATTTCACGCAGTGACTGCGAAATCACCCTTTGGGCCCGAATAACGCCATGACAGTGACATCATTCATGAGAAGGGGTCCCAAAAACCCCGTGTTGAAAATTTGGTTCAAAAATTGCAAAAAATGCCTGAGGTATGCAACAAAGTTGAAAAAACCCTATCTAGCCCATTACACAGCTTACCGGCATTTCCTCAGTTCGCGGTCGGCTTTGAAGAGTGCAGACGTGTTCCCGGTCCACCGAAGATCATCGCACCGAGGTCCAGAGGTAAGTATGGGGTGATGGGGTGTGTGGGGAGGCAGGGTGCACAGAGCGTGGGTGCGAGTTGTGGGAGGGGGGCCAGGGAGACTACGTGGGACCGTGTTTTCTTTACAGGTTTTTTTTTTTCAATGATGATGCGGGACATTTGCCACGTTGGGGTGGGCTCCCAGCATGGCACAAGGACGGTTGGGGCGTTCAGTCGACGAGGATTGGGCACCCCCGTCGGCCAAAGCATCTATTGCCATGCTGGGGTGGGCTCCCAGCGTGGCACCCAGTACTCGGGGAGGGTGAGGACAGTGGAGCCGATGGGGGATTGGGCACCCCCCTGGCTATATCATGAGTTGCCATGCTGGGGTGGGCACCCAGCATGGCATTTGAAGCTTTAGGGCGGGGGTGCAGCACAGCTGACGAGTTGGGCACCCCGTCGGCTATACAGTGTGTGTGCGTGGAGGGGGCACCGCCTGTGTGTGTGTGTGCGTGTGTGTGTGTGTGTGTGTGTGTGTGTATAGGGGAGCTGCGCTGCAGGCAGGCGATATCTTTGCTGCTCCACTGAAGCGTAGCTCCCCTTTCAACTGTATGCCACTGCATTTTGGAGCTTGTTCATAGACAGTTCCAGCATGCATTACAAGACAGGGTCACAGCCGCAACACACTGACTGAATTGGAAGAGGGGGTGACACACCTCCGAAATCTCGGATGATGGCACTTTGTTTCTTGCACATGCGTGCAAGCAAACATAATGAGGATCCAGGAAGTAAATCAAAAGAAATAAAGCTCAGTAAACTAAACGGAGAGCTAGCAAGTCAAATACAGAGATTCCCCAGCATTTCTTTTCACTCACCACCGTTCAAGCCCACCATTTTTCTCTGTCAGAAGTTGGGGAAGAAGCACAGATGCAGGAATCACCATTTTGATCATTGCAGTAGCCCAGGCAGCCTCATGGAAGAAATTCTCCATCTTGCGCAGAGTAAAACAACAAGAAAGGAAATTAACCTTGCACCCCCCCCCCGCTGGCGGTCATCTTGCTACAGTCAGGCAGTTAGAACCTACAGGAACTGCATGTCACAGTTTGGTGGCCATCTTGGGAAGGGCACAAATTGACCTCACTCCATTGAAATCAATGGGATTCCTATTGAAATGAATGGACACTGCAACAAAAAGCTGATTTTTGCAATAAAACCTTTATTTAAATAACAAATAACACAGAATTGAGTGGGAAGTTCTTTATTAAGATGTCATTGATGAACTTTGCTACAAAAATTTGTACTTTTGTCTACGAAAATAAATTTTGCTCGGCACTTCATCTACAACACGACGTCCTGTCTCCTGCATGACGACAACTCCTTCTCACCCGTACAACCTTCGCTCAGTGAAATGAAGCTCATCTCCAACCACAATGTCGGACGACGACACAGATATGGGCGCCAGAGCGTTCGGAGTCCTACCTTCGTCCACCTCCAGGGCTACAAAATCAAAACAATCCTCCATGACATCCAGTCTTCTATTTCTGTTCAAGGAGCACCAGCTATGCAAGCTATTCTACATTAAAGCCATTGCACCACAGTCCATGGTCCATACCAGCCTACAACCAGTACCCTTCTCAGCCTTGCCTCACAAAGACTCTGTCGACTGGCTGGAACAATTCAAGCTTGGATTTCCTTACATGGTTGGACTGATCCTGTGCGTATTTCCAATGCCTTGCACTTGCTTCTGAGAGGGACTGCAATTTCCTGGTTCAACGCACTTCCAGACCAAGTCACTGGAGATACTGCCACACTGCACACCACATTCAAAGCCCATTTCCTTCAAGCGCATCCACCCTGGTTATTGGAGCAACAGCTGTGGGAATGTACAATGCAACTCACTGAATTTCTTGAAACCTTCATAGTGGACGTTGAGGCTCGCTGAAAACATCTTCAGAAACCTGAGAAAGAACAAATCACAATATTTGTTCGGGGACTGCTTCCTCAACTCCATCTTTATGTAATCCAACAGAAACCAGCAACCTGGATGGACACAATCCAAGCGGGCACGACTTGCACAACAATCCATAGAAATGTCCCAGGCTACCAGTGTACAAGCACCTCAGTCCAGTGAACAAGCACCTCAGTCATCGCAGTTAGCCACACTCGCAACATGTCCAGCAGCAGCAGTCAGTGATAGAGACACTCACTACAAGTATCAATACTCTGCATCGCAGCTCAACTGCTTCTACTACCTCTGTTAATGTCCTTCGCCCAATTCGACAGTGACCTCATCCACCTCCTCCTTCATGAGAACCAGTGACCTGCCAGTGGTGTGGATTCAGGGGACATACTGGCCACTGTCTGCCGAAAACTAAAGTACTACAGAAATCAAAAGAACCACAGGCACCCACCCCTGCACAATTAGCAAGATAATTGCAACTACTCCCAGGACCAGGGGACCACAGCAACTGACCACCCCTCTGACTCTCGCAATTCAAACAAAACACCTCCTCCAACTGCGAACTCTGGCACACTCTCACTTCCAGGGGCCAAGGTACCTATCATCCAATCACCTCTCCTAGCAAATTATGTATCTGTAACCATCGGAGATTGGTCTATGCATGTCTTGGTTGACACTGGAGCAGAAATATCAGTTATCAACAGCAGTATTTTAAACAATCAAGCTATTCATCACATACCTAATGTATCTCCAGCCGACATAAAGTACATTATCACAGCAAGTACAGCTACAGTACCTATCACAGGCATGGTTCATCTCAAGCTCCACTTTGGCTCACAGCAAGCTACTGTCAAGATTTATATAGTGCCTGATCTTCAACCTGCAATAATTCTAGGCCTGGACTTTCTCAAAGCTCACAAAGCCATCCTAGACTTTGCCTCAAGCAAATTGTCGCTGGATCCTCAGAGAAAACTCGCAGTTATAGACTCAGTTACTGTGCCTCATCAGTCGGAAATGGTTTTGATTGCCAAGATTCGAGGTGAACCACTTCCACAAGGTGTTGCTGGCATCATCACAGGATCCCCCGCACTGCATTCATCAGGTCTCCTTCCTGGAAATACCTTATCGGTGGTGCAAGATGGTGCAGTCTTCCAAAAATGCTGCAACTTCACAGATGAGCCAGTGGTCATTTCAAAGGGTGCCAACATCGGAAAGTTTGTCTGCTTGTTTTCAGGGGACCAGCTCCATCTCATGCAAGAACCTCAGCCTGGTTCCACCAACTCTACTCCTGTCAATACTATCACAACCACTCCAACTTCAACAGAGTTATCCCTCAGTCAGTATCTATCCTCTTCCAAACTTCCAGCATCTCCAATAGAAAAGCAACAACTTTTGTAATTCCTGGAAAATTACCTGAATGTCTTTGTTGGTTCAGATAACAAGCTCGGATGCTGTGATATCCTGCAATACACCATTGAAGTACAGCCCAACCAGAAATCAATCCTTCAGTGAGCCTACAAAGTGGGACATAAACAGAAACAAGTCCTCGATGACATAATCAAAGACATGCTTGACCAAGACATAGTCGAAGAATCTACAAGCCCCTGGGGTGCACCTTGCTTGCTGGTGGTAAAAAAGGACAAAGGGTATCGTTTTGTGGTAGACTACACGGTGCAGGATGCTCATCCCTTGCCTACACCTGAAGATGCTTTAGAGAGTCTTGGTGTGGTCAGTCCTGCTTACTTCACCACTCTAGACCTTCAGAGTGGACTCTATCAAGTTTCCATTGATCCAGCTTCTCAAAGGGAGAAGCTGGGACTTTTCCAGTACAAATGTCTGCCTATGGGTCTCCAAAACAGTCCAGGCACATTTCAACGTGTTATGGAAGCTGTACTATGTGAGTTGTCTTGGAAATCTTGCCTAGTCTACCTGGATGATATGATTGTCTTCAGCAGAACTTTGCCAGAGCACCTACAATAACTCCAAGAAGTGTTCGAACGTCTCAGACAAGCCAATCTCAAGCTTTGCCCAGAAAAGTGTTGTTTTGCGCAACATCAAATTCGGTACCTGGGACATGTGGTTAGTTCTCAAGGCATCTCTCCAGATCCAGACAAGCTCTCAACAGTCAATCAATCAATCAATCAATCAATCAAAGTCTTTATTTAACCAGACGATCACCGTTGAGCAAGCTCATTTTCAAGGTGGACCTGGGTTTGGTAACAAGGAACAAGGGACAATATACATGGGATGCAAGAAAATAGTAATAATACAAATAAAGTGAGATACAATAATACAATATATACAAAGTATCAGCAGGTAGCATTGACAATAGTATATGTTTGGAACAGAAGATACAGCTAGTTTTGGGTAAGACACACTTTTTCATAAAAGTAAAGAAATATACATATCAGGTGCACTGAACACAAATAAAACCTAATATAAAAAGATATATAGTGATACGGTATGGAGAATTTAGAGCTGGAACCAGGGTCAAAGGAATGTGGAAGGGACAGATATGGGGGTAGGAAAAGGGGGGAGGGAAGAGTCGATTATAGATGTGATCAGTCTTTTAACAGTAGTAATTAGAGTGTGCTTGGACTTATAGGAGTCATTATTTAGGGTAGACAGGCACAGGACTCCTTATTATGATGTAGATATAGAGATTTAAAAGCTGCTAGGCTGATGGGGGTGAATTAATTTCAAAGTTTTTTGCAGCTTGTTCCACAGTTGAGGGAGCACAAAGCTGATGGCTGCTCTGCCAATGTGAGATTTTGCTTTGTAAACATAAAGGTAGATATATGAGGTGCTTCTCAGGGCATACTTCCCCAGATTGCACAAAAGTAAACAGACAGAGATATCCTGGGGCAGTTTGTTTGAGATAGCTTTGTATGTCCAAACCGTTGCATTTTTTTGCCGTCTGTAAGCAAGGGATGACCATCCCACTGCCATGTACAATGCACAGTGGTGGGTTGAGTATGGAAGACCCGTGATAAATCTTATGGCTCTGTGGTAAAGCATATCAAGTTTGGCTAGGGTACCTGCAGGTCCCCGACTATATAGAAAGTCTGCATAATCCAATAGGAAAAGAAAGGTAGTTTGAACCAGTTTCAGTTTAGTGTCTCTTGTGAGGAGATTATAAATCCTAAAGAACAGACCACGTCTTTATCTAAGTTTCTTTGCCAGTTCTTCTAAGTGATCTGTGAAAGTAAGTCTGTGGTCTAACCAGACCCCCAGGTACTTGAACTTTGGTACGTAGTCCAACCGCTCACGTAGAATGGTAGTGATCTGCAGGAGTGTCCCAGAAATTGCAGGATTTATTGCATTTTGAAGGGGCAAGAGGAACATTGCTTTTTTTTTTTTTTGCATCTAAGAGCAGTTTCTGGTTTATAAGCTGATGTTGCAGCAGATTAAAATCATTTTTCAGGGCTTTATAGGCCGCTTCGGGTGTGGGGCTACTAGCATAGAGTACCGTATCATTTGCGAATAGGTGTATTTGTGCTTCTTTGATGGGGGCATCTATGTTGTTAATATAAATTGTGAAGAGCAAGGGACCAAGAATGGAACCTTGTGGTACACCCCTCAATAGGGGTTTTGGTGGAGAAACTTCCCCTTCTGCCTTTACTTGTTGAAGTCGTCCTGAGAGGTAGTTGGAGAACCATTTAAGGGATAGGGAATCCAAACCAATGTTCTGGAGGGATGACAGAAGCAGCAGAAGCAGTCTGTGATCAACGGTATTGAACGCCTTGCTTAGGACCAAGAAAACTGTGCAGACAAAGTTTTTTTTTTCCTAATTCAAGCTGCCAGTCATTTGTCATCTTGGCTAGAGCGGAGATTGTACTGTGCTGTGCTCTAAAACCGCATTGTAACGGGTTGAGCAATTTTTCTGATTCCAGGTACTTCCAAAGCTGGGAGTTCACTATTTTCTCCAGCATCTTTGACAGGATTGGAAGTAGGGAGATTGGCCTGTAGTTATTGAGGTCACTAGGATCTCCTGACTTAAACAAACAGACCACAAGTGCATTTTTCCAAATGGGCGGTAGGTCACCCTGGGACAAGGATAAGTTAAAGAGATGAGTAATTGGGACTGCAAGGACACGGTAGCTGACCTTTAAGAAGTACAGGCCAATGAGGTCAGCCCCAGCACTTTTTCTAGTGTCCAACTGAAGGAGAAGATCTTCGACTTCTTTCAGGGAGGTAGGCTGCAGAGAGAAGGATGGACTGGAGATGGGTTTTTCTTGTGTATCCAATCTAAGTTGTTGGCGGAGGATATTCATGGGAGAGGAGTCAAAGGCTAGCCCTGCAGTGGCAACATGATTATTGAGAGCATCAAGGATAGACGGTCTGTCAGAGATGACAGACTATCCAGAGCATAACAATCTCAAAGACCTTTGAGCTTTCCTGGGCTTGTCTGGCTACTACCGGAAGTTCATTTGCAACTACGCCAAGATTGCAGCTCCACTGTACACCCTCACAAAAAAGGGACGTGACTAGATTTGGACTTCTGACTGTAAAGAGGCCTTTGACACCTTAAAACAAAACCTAATCTCTTCTCCAGTATTGGCATACCCAAGGTTTGACCAACCATTCAAGCTCTACTCAGATGCTAGTTCCTTTGCAGTGGGCACTGTGCTCTGTCAAATTCAAGATGGAACAGAATGAGTTTTCTCCTATGCTGGGCACTCTCTTTCCTCAGCTGCACAGAACTATGGCATCACAGAGTAAGAATGTCTAGCCATGGTATTTGCCATGAAGAAATTTGACTGCTACCTTCGCTACTCCTCCTTTACAGCCATCGTTGATCACTCTGCCCTCCGATGGTTATTTGAAATGAAGGAGCCAGTAGGCAAATTCACCCGATGGATCACCATGCTGCAATCCTACAACTCTGAAATTCAATACAGACCAGGTCAAGTACACTCAAATGCTGATGGTGTAAGCTGAAGATGATATCCCTCTGCATCCTCCTCAACAGATGAAGAATCCTGCTTACAAGCTGTTCCCTTCCATGCCATGGACATGCTTCCTGTGGACACTCCTACAGCACCTCAGGTTGTCTTGCTGCTCCCTACTGCTTCTACAGAGAGACACAAATCCTCAGTTACTGCAAGCAGCCGAAGAGCTTCTCATCTCCTCTACATCCGATTTGTCGCTGGCAACTGTTAAAATGCAACAAAGAACTGACACTCAATTTACAGACAGAGTCTGGAACCTTACAGCAACAAAAGAAACATCGCCAAGATGTACTTTTCTTTGCTTCGCAATACTTCCTCAATGACGGTGCGCTCTTTCACATTTGGACCAAGGAAGGCAAGGGTCATCGCACGGATAGAACTCGTGTACAGCTAGTTGTGCCAGCCTCTCTCATCCCTCTCCACTTTCGGGTGGTCACATGGGAATACACAGAACTCTGGAAAAGACAAGGCTTCACTTCTTCTGGGACCACATGAACAGGGACATTGTCCAGTTCGTAAAATCCTGCCAGCCCTGCTCCCAGAGAAAGCTTTCTGCCAAACCAACAAAGGCACACATCATTCCCATGCCTGTAGCCATTGAACCATTCAAAGAGTCAGCACTGACATTCTTGGGCCTTACCAACATGCTCCGACTCTGGTAACAAATACATCCTTGTCTTTGTGGGCTACCTGATAAAGTATTTGGAACCCATCCCTCTAAGAGACATTAACGCCTCCACTGTGGTAAGTGCCTTTCTCACTACAGTCATTTGTCGTCATGGTACCCCATCGTACCTAAATTCGGATAGAGGCACTAACTACCTGTCCACCACTGTCCGAGAAACTTGCAAACTTCTCGACATAAAAAAGACACATACCACAAGTTACCATCCACAATGCAATGGACAGAGTGAAAGAATGATGTCTACCATTCTTGGCACACTCTTCAAGTATCTGGATGAGACTCATGACACCTGGGACCATTTTGTTCCCTTTGTGCAGTCTGCATACAATACCAGCCCTTGTGTCGACAACATGGGGCTTAATTTTAAGCTGCTGCCACTTTAACAGCACTTAGAACTTGCATGTATCTAATTGTTGCACTGCCTGGCAGTGACATGTTGGCCTGTCAGTCAGAGATCTGTCAATCTGGGGCTTGTCTCATGAAGAGAACATGTGCAGTACAGTAAATAAACCTGTCTTATTCTTTATTTTATGCATCTGACTAGTTATTCACGCAGTCCAGATAGGGTCCTCACCAGCCGCACCAGCAGCAACCGAAGGGTCTGGCAGACGACAGAGAAGGTAAGGGGTCTTTTAGTGATGGACATACAAAAAAATGCCACAATTACAAGAACAAAAGGAAGAAGACAATGCAGCACACTTGGGCATGATCAAACAGGGCATATGCCGTGAGTGAACCTAAACACTGAATTACTTTAAATGCAGTGGAGAAGGGGGTAAACATGACCTGGACACTAATACAATATTCAAATCGTGGGTGTAATGTGGCTTCCATTATGTGAACAGTTTTCCAAAAAGTAATTCAGACCACATCAAAAATTATGTTACTTATGCCCTTGTCAGAAACAGTATGCCGATGCAGTATGTAATTGTAGCAATTCTCTGATGCAAATTTCAAGTCAGATGAGCCAACGGTGTGCAGCGCAGGTGGTGCTTGCAGTACTGCTATCGTGGATCAAAAAGTACAGATAGCAGGTGCAACCGGATGATCGGTGGGAAGGAGGTCCATAAAGTAACTTACAGCTGACAGAAGCAATCTCAATGATGATTGGCATACGTTTATAAAGAAAAAACCTGTTTGCACCTTCCCTAGTATGAGTAGAACTATGTCTAGTACAATCATGCTCGCTAACTTGGGGCATTGACTTCTGATGAACAGTTATCTATCGTTATGCCTTGAAATGCATGATTAATAAATAAATATATAATGTATGGTGCACCCTTATTACCACTAAAAAGTGGCAAAATTATTTCTTGATAATCCCATCGCTATGACGGAAATGTTTATAAACCTCTCTTGAGTACGTCATAGCGATGGGATTACAAACCGAGCCCATCTGCGCATGCATGTACCTGTGATCTTGCACACGGACAGCCTTCCTGAAACTAGCACAGTGGCCAGAAAATGAGCCAGAACATCCACGGTGGGGCTAAAAGTAAGCCATATTAGTTTGTTTTGCCAGTTTATGGGGACCATACACTATAAAATATAATGTATGGTCCCTCTATCATTAACCGGTTTGGTTAACCATCTCAAGGTTGCCATGGTGACGTAAACCTCTCGATGGTTAACAAACTGGTTAACGATAGAAGACCATACATTATCCTCTATGTACTGCATCACACTCAAGGCATGTGCCCATCCATTCAACTCCCTGACCTTGCCATTGGAGATCAATGTGATGATGATGAAAATTTGGGATATAATTAGAATTCAGCCACCCCAATACCTGTTAGAATGCCATCTGTGAATTGGACGCTAGATGTAGACTTCCCAAAATAAAATAAAAACAACATAGTTTGGCAGCCAGTAACACGGAATGATTCGTTCATTACATGGCTGTGAGTTGGTCAAAAAGTAACAAAAGACTTTCACCACATAGAAATTTATGAATTTTGCCAATCACACAAAACTACTATAGCTGTTCAGTACCTCTGCGATACACAGTATGGTGGTTGACTGGCACACAATCACATGCAGACCGTGCCACAACATGGCACAACACTAACTGGGCTAACAGCTGAGAGCTACAAATATGCATTGAGGACAAATGGGTGGGTAGATCAAAAACATCATGTAAAACTGCAGCAGGCTCTGAGAATAATTGTTTTGAGAATCATTTGAAACTACAAAATGTAAATAGCTTGCTGAGAGATACTGTAAATATAAACACACAACAGCTGAACAGTGCCACTCTGTCTTTGTATATGTTTCACAGACTGCCCAACACATCAAACTCATGGTAGTTCAGACTGGCATAATAACCACACTTTCTCTCTCTGTTCTGTTAATTGAACTTTGGATGAAATAGTCAGCTGTTAGTTAGTACTACACTGTTCTTCTAATCGATTGTATGTTCCTGTGAACTCAGTAGCCAGAAAATGTATATATACTATTTGTCATGAAATAATTACATTGCCCTTCTGTCTCTGGCATTTCAGACATACCCTTACTTTGAGATTAGCAGAACATATATAATCAATATTATTTTTTTAATCAGGAACAAGCAGATGTAGAGTAGGTATGTCGCAAATCTGCATTTCATCCACAAATTGCTGTGAATTGGCACAGTGTACATTATTTTGATTATTAGAAGATTTTACACTATGGTACAGTCAAATGCCCAACAACACTAGCTTGAAAATGGTGAGCAAGGGACCGAAGCAGACATTTCCAGGTCCAACTGACCTAACTTGCAGCTAGATGCACAGTACACAGAAAAGCAGTACTGTAATATGGTGCCTCAAGATACTATAGCAAAGAAATAGACGTATAGATATTACCAATAAGTGACAATGGATGCAGGAACTGCAAAAGTAATTCTCTGCCACTGTGCCACCTGTGTAAAAGAAATGCGCTCTCCAGTGACACGAAAAGCACTTTAATTAGTACAAAGTGCACTTGATGACAGTGATTACATTTTTTCAGAAACTGAGCGAATGCTACAGCAACAGATCCATGCACTACATTAATGCAATGTGACACATTGGGGGATGGGGAATGACGGTGGTAAGTATACGGTAAGTAAACAACATCAGCACATCACACTCCCGAACTACATTTAAAACAGACATGACCACCAAACGTGGGGGAAAAATGACAAAAAAGAGTTTTGTGACTATCTCCAAAATGAAAGTATGGGGGCATTCACTGATGCTACAGTATGCTAACTTTGCATCATGCATAGTGCTTTGATAAAACTTCAGAAAGTATGACAGAAGGCAGAAGTACAGTGTCAGAGCACATGAAAAAAATTGCAACTTTACCAAAGGGCTAGACATGGTGCATCTCGGCAGCTCTATTGGCACAGGCACTCAAGGATGGAGAAAGATGCTGAGAACCAGAATCCTGATGGATTACACTGATATGTGTAACTTCACAGCATCGGCACAAAATCAAAGGCTCACCAGTGACGGAAGAAAGTACCTTTACAGGAGCGTCCCCCCTTCCCCAGGTGAGCACAGTGTGACACAACCGCTCCCGTACCAGCAAGGGGCTGGATTAGAGGAGGGTGTAGCTGGAAAAGACAAATTAAATTATTGATTTTCTAACATTTTGGATGGGAATTTTCAGTATTACCACACAAGCCTGGACATAGCATGTCATGGTGCACATGCGGGGATAATGAAAACAGTATGCAATTTTTTTTCCAGCTAAAGGCTGACAGTGCCACTTTAAAAGACATTAAACTTACAAAGTTGTGTCCCTCGGATGATATCAAAGCATACTTAACTTATGAAAGGGTTGCTACAGCTTGCCAGTTGCCAAAGCAGCAATGGGCAATCAAACTGGTACCTTATCTAACAGGGAATGTCCAACTTGCTTAAAGCAATATGGACACTGCACAGTCAGAAAACTATGACCTGGTGAAAAAAGAGTTCCTTAAAAGATAGGACATCTCAGGAGAGACCTACAGGCAGAGATTTCGGTCTCTGAAGTACAACTCAGTCAACAATCCTCGAGAAGTCTTCACCTGACTCAGAGAACTCCTTATGAAATGGCTTCAACCAGAGTGCAAAACACTCCCACAGATCATCAAAACATTTGTAATAGAGCAGTTCATCAATATCCTAACCACAGACGTACAGCTTTGGGTAAAAGAACACCGACCTGGAAGTGGGGAAAAGGCTATTTCTTTGTCCGAATACTACCAAATGGGCAGACAGATGCCACAACAGTGAGGTAACAGCTAAGCACTGGTAAAACACTGTTTTTCCCATTTATACTTCAGGTCTGATAAGAACTCTGGTGGGGTAAACAATCTGCACCCAAAGACTTTATTTGTTATAACTGTAATAAGCCAGGTCATACTGCAAGAAATTGCCATAGTAAGAAGAGTGACACTGGAGCAGATTTGTCCTTAACAAATTGGGGCAAGTACTTAACAGATGTGAAGGTGGGAGATAAGACTGTGAAGGGACATAGATTCGGGAAGCAGACAGAACCTAGCGTAAAGGGACCAGGTGCTGATGTCCTCTGCATCCACGAGGACACTTGATACTATCCCACCATCCAAGTGACTCTGACTATTAATGGGGTGTCACACCAAATGAAAGTGGGGATAATAGGACTTCCAGTAAGGTCAGTGTCGGCATGGCAGCCTGATTCTGGTGCTTACGGGCCCTAGCGACTTAATCAGAGTTAATCCACAAAGAAAAGTTACAAAAAGGTGATTTGTGGGAGAGTAGTGTACCTAATAAGTAGTGGTGAGACTGCCTAAGCAAAAATGTCGACAAAAAATGTATCAACCAAAAAGAATAAGGGCGGTACTCCCCAGAGGCCTAGAGATCTCAGTCCAGCGAGCTCAATTGCCTCAATTGAGACGGCAGGCTCTGGAGAGGATGAAGATGGGTACGGCTCAGAGAGAGGGTGACAACGGCTGGGCAGGGCTGATTTAAGAGCGATTATGCACATGTTACACAGAATAGCTATCAAAGTGACAGGTATCAGACAAGAACTCCAGAAGTTGGAAAAACGCACCTCAGAAAATGAAGGGTATTTGGAAAGCTTGCAGATGGAACACATGGCCTTCAGAAGATCCTTAATCTACCTATACAGAAGAGAAAGAGACCTCACAAGTAAAGCAGAGGACTCAGAAGCACGATCAAGATGAAATAATATTCGAGTGTTCGGAGTCCCGGAGGGCTCCAAACAAGCGGACACTGCAGCATTCATGTAAACATGGCTACAGAAAGAATTGGATTTATCTGCAGACTCTGAGTTGGGGATTGAGAGAGCGCAGAGGGCACTCGTTCCAAAACCACCACCAGACGCACCCCCAAGGTCGATTATTATAACATTTTTGAGCTATGCAGTGAAAGAGAAAATACTTAGAATGGCTTGGGCTAAAAAAAATCTGAATCTAGATGGCTACTGAATCTATGTAGATCAAGACTACCCCCCAATGCTATTAGCCAAAAGGAAGAAAGTCTTGCAAATGGTCAAACTGTTGAAGGGTAAAGGTATTAAAGCTCAGATAAGATACTCAGCCTGCCTTTGGATTCAAACAAAAGATGACATCAAAACACTTGACACCCTCCTGGCTGCTACGTCATTTCTGAAATCCATGGACCTACCAATTCCAGACATGCGAGAGGAAGAGGCAGAGGCCCAGATCGAAGGACTTTTGTGGAGAGTGGTGCCAAGCCCCATGGTGGGGGGCAAACGTAAGCCAAAAGACTTGGTGTCATTACATGAGGAGCTCTCCAAATGGCTGAAGACAACAGAACCAAAAAAATGAGGTGGTAATTGGGAAGCAAGGATCGAGACCATGGAGATGGATTATCTTAACAGTGTAACCATGAAAATGAACATTTAAAAAGACTGAATGTTGCCCAATGATAGAGAGACAGAGGAGGAGTAAAAGGGGTATTCTTTTTTTGTTTTGGAGACTCGCGAGATAAGAGTATTCGGTTAACAGAGAAGAAACCAAAGAACAAAGTCAGGTTTCGGGGGTAGGGGTAGAAGGAAGCCTGGTCGGATGGGAAAAAGGGTCCTAAGCACAACTATTTTGTAAACATGCAGGGAGATGATCGAGCAGTGTTTAGCGCTGAGGGATGAAGAAAGGAAACCTCGTAGGGTTTACTGGCACAGAGGGGTAAATACCATAGTTGTAAAACCATTGCTCAAATACGAAGGTGGGTAATATTGCAAAGGTACAAGTTGGAGTGAGCTAAATAATTGGCAAGGGATGCAAGAGAAGTTCTTTTGGGCTTTCCTTTTTTCTTCCTGTTTTTTTTTTTTTTTTTTAATTTAACTATAACGGACCCAAATGGAGGAAGAGTGAATATGAGCTGCAGTGAATGCATAAAGGGGCACTTATAATAGAAGGATAGCTAGGGAAGGAAAATGGGGAAAAAGAATGAAAAGGCCAGATAGAGGCAGTTTAAGAGTGTGCCCTGGAAAGGAAATATTGAAGGGCTGGGGGGGTATGTAGAAGGAGGAAGGTGCACACATGGAAGAACAAAAGGATAAGGAGGTTAAACATACTGCAACAGCGGGGAATGGTACTGTAGGAAAAGTAATTCTCCTGCAACTCGCTATAAAGGGAATGGAAACGAAAAGCAGGCCAGACAGGAGATTGTGATTCCCTTTACAGGTTTTCATGACAGAAGGGTCACCGGGGATGAGAGAGACAGGAATCCAGGAAGTCCACAAATTGGTGAGGGAGGAGAAGCTACTCCTAGGGATGAGCTCTCCTTACCCTGATAAGGGTGGTACCTCACTTCCTTACGTGGAGTTACATACTCCATGCAACCGGAGGACATTTGTCCTCTACTATGCTAAGTCTTCTTGGATCATGGATGTAAAACATGTTTACTATGCTCCAACCCTAGGTTTGTTGAGAGGGGAGGAGTACTTAGAAGATATTGAAAAAGTTTACATGTTGATGTTTGATGTTCAGAACTGTCTACTATTACTTTTTTTCTATGTTAATCGGTGCAGATCAGAGGACAAAAGGGATGGAAGAGATCTTATTGGAAAGGAAAACGGGTAGTCTGAAAGTAGGAACCTGGAATGTGAAGGGCATAAATAGTGTAATCAAAAGGGCTAGAGTACTACAAGAGAGCCAAAGAGCCAAATGTGATATAATATGTTTACAAGAAACCAGATTGTCAGATGTGGAACATATGAAGCTAAGATGCTCCTGGGTGGGACAGGCAGTGTGGGACTCCAACCCGCAGACCAAAAAAGCTGGGGTGGTGATATTGATTAAAAGAGAAACCCCTTTCTCAATTACTAACACTTTTTCTGAAGGCTCTGGAAGATTTGTACGAGTTACAGGCCAATTTCAGGACAGGACCATGCATATTCTATCAATTTATGCTCCAATACCCCCAACAGGGGAATTTATAAGAAGGGTATTTCAGATAATAGCTAGATTACCAGAAGGACAGATAATATGTGCAGGAGACTGGAACTGTGTAGAGGACGGAATGATATATTGTATGCCACCACGGAGGAAGGGACATGGGACATGTTCCAAATTATTGTCCATAGTGAGGGAAGAAGTGGGGTTGATTGACCCGTGGAGAATGCTTAACCCCTTGGGTAGGGAATATACATTCTTTTCACCTGCCAATAGTTTATATTCATGGTTGGATAGAATTTATATATAGAGAAAGTGGGCACAGACAGTTAAGGACATAAGTTTCTACCCCGTGACCCTTTCATATCACTCCTTGGTGGTATATCATTTACAGTGGGGGAGTCCTAGAAGGACAGGGACATGGAGACTGAATCTTGGTCTGTTGAATGATAAGGGATTTGTTGACAAAACTAAGGAAGTGGTTAAAAATTTTCTACATGAAAATGATAAGGAGGGAACACAATTAAAATATATATGGGACTGTTTAAAAGCAGTTATTAGAGGGTATGTGATATCTTATGCATCCTATCAAAAAAAAAACAACATAGGGAAGCCTATCTTAATGCAGAGGAAGTCTTAAAACAATTAGAAACAGAACATAAAGAAACCAGAAGAGCTGAGCTATTACCTAAAATAAAACAAGCCAGAGAGAGGGTCAATGCCTTGTCGTTGCGACAGGTGGAGAATACATTACGGTTTACACAACAAAGATACTATGAGGGAAGGGAAAGGGCGGGACGCCTTTTAGCCACATGCCTTAAGAAACAAGAAGCAGAAAGATATATAGTCAAATTAAAGATGCTAATCCGGGGAACCACACTGTTATTCCAGAGGAAATCTTACTTGAATTTAAAAAATTTTATACGGAGCTGTACAGAAGAGAAAATAGTCCAGATCAAAGTGAGGTAATGGAGACATTCTTCAACAAATTGAAACTCCCTTCTCTGTCGGTGGACCGCAGGGACCAGTTAGAAGCCTCCTTTTCGAACACACCAATAAATGTTGCTCTTAAATCATTTAAAAGCAGTAAGATACTGGGACTGGACGGTTTTCCAGTCGAATTCTGTAACAAATTTGCTAAGGAGTTGACCCACGTTTTGACAAAGGTATGCAATATAGTCCATGAGAAAGGGCAAATGCCGGAATCATGGAATAGAGCCCTGATAACAGTTCTGCCTAAGCCGAACAGAGATCCTGCTATGTGTTTGAATTATCATCCGATGTCACTGCTTAATGTAAATGCTAAGATTTTTACCAAGGCCATAAGTATTAGATTACAGTCCATAATTTGTGAGTTGATACATCCGGACCAAACAGGGTTCATACCAGGGCGGCATATACAAGATAATATCCGTTTAATCTTAAAAACAATAGTAGAAGCAGAGAAACTCCCTAACAAAAAAGTGCAAGCAATGATGTCGGTCGATGCCGAAAAGGCATTCGACAGGCTGAATTGGAAATACTTACAAAGGGTACTGGAGGGTTTTGGTTTTGGTCCCCACTTTAGAGAATGGATAGCTAATTTATACGAGAATCCTAGGGCACAGATTAAGGCGAATGGCCTGGTATCAGACCCATTGGAGATAGGTAGGGGCACACTACAAGGGTGCCCTCTATCACCATTATTATTTGCTTTAAGTATAGAACCCCTGGCAGCGTACTTCAGGCAAATGCCAGCTTTTCAAGGAATTAGACTGGGTGGGGAGGATGTCCGCATATCATTGTATGCAGATGATACCTTGATATATGTAAATGATCCAGCAAAGAATGTACAGAAGATAATAGACAAACTCAAGATGCTTGTCTCATTTTCCGGCTATAAAGTAAATGAATCAAAATCAGAGCTATTACCTATTGGCAGATCTAAAGATCCACTCCCACTGCTTCCATATGGCCTGAAATGGGCCCCGAATGGTTTAAAATATCTGGTTGTTTGGATACCCAGAGATGTAGAGTTACTGTATGTTAAAAATCATTTAGATTATTACTAGAAGCACAAAAAGACTGCACGAGATGGAAGGAATTATCTCTTACTTTGATGGGCAAAATCGAGACAGTCCATTTGAATCTATTTCCAAGAGTATTATTCTTATTCATAGTTCTGCCGGTAAGGCCTCCTAAAAAGATTTTGGAAACTAATTCATAGTATGATTTCAAAGTTTATCTGGAATGGTAGGAGACCGAGGATTAAATGATCAGTCCTAGTGGCCTCAAAGGAAAAAGGGGGTTTGGCCCTACCAGAGCTTAGAAGTTACTTCTGGGCAGCTCAGGTACAAAATTGTATCCCTTATATGAACAAGGCAGAAATCCCGGCTTGGATAAAAATGGAGGGGGGGGAGATGTTCCATTGATGGAGGACATACTGATGATGGATTACCAAAATATCCAAAGATATCACTATAGCAATGTTTGGGCACATAATTTGATCTTGACATGGACAGAGATATGTAAAAAGCATAAACTCCAGATGGAACAATCCTTAGACACTCCTTTAAGAGCTTGTACAGATTTTTTACCATTTAAATTGGGGGGGGGGCTAAAAACATGGGAAAGGTCAGGGTTAACTAAAATAGGTCATTTCTTTAAAGAGGGTTCATTAAAATCTTTTCAGGATATAGCACAAGAATTTAAATTACCCCAGAAAGAATACTTTAGATTTCTACAATTTAAGCATTATTTGCTCAATAGATTGGGCAGAATTCAATTACAATCAAATGAAAATCCAGTATCACAATTGCTGGGAGGCCTGGTGACCTCAGTGAAGTCCAGAGGGGAGAGTGGCTAAAATAGTACACTTGCTTTCAACCCTAGAAACAGAACCTATAAGTAAAACCAAAACAAACTGGCAGAAAGAAATGGGTACAGAAGTAACAGAGGAAGACTGGGGCTGGATTTGGAAGGGAGTGTTTACAACCACTGCCTCTCCAGCATGGTGGGATTTCAGATGGAGGGTAGTACAAAGACATTTTAGAACCCCGGTCATAACTCAACATTTCAGGGATCATTTCACAAATTTATGTTGGAGGGGATGGGGGGGGGGATCATACCCACATTTTTTAGTCATGCCCAAAATTGTACTCATACTGGGGGGGGAGATCATTAAAGAAAGTAATCAGATGTTGGAGGTGGGGTTGCCGAATACACCTTTTGTGTGGGTGTTGGGGTTGCCACCAGTAGAGGTGAGAACTAAAGCAATTAGATATTTATTTAACATACTGACTGCAGCTGCATTGAAGGTGATAACCCAAAGATGGTTAACATCAAGGATCCCAGAAAAAAAGCATGGTTAGACAATATTGAGAAAGTGATGGAAATGGAACATCTTACAGCAAGGCTCAGGCTTCAGAAAGAAAGAAAGATATATGGCTAGATGGCTCCCCTATTTTCATTATATGGCTGCAAGAGATCAGAGAAACGTATTGGAAATTTTAGCAGAGCAAGGGTAAAGATCTTTAGGGAGAGGAAAGGAGGGGAGAAAGCGGACCTAAAGGGGGAGGTATACCCAGGGAGGAAGGAGTAAATGTCAAGAACACACAGGAGAAATAAAAAAAAAATAATAATAATAAATCAGGAAACAATTAAGAATAAGTGTGACACCAGAGTAAATTTAATAAGGTCTGACATATACCCTCTGCATATTCCTCAATAAAAGAGGAATGAGAGCTGAGAGGAATAGGGGATGCTCAAACCTAGCCAGGTATCATATCTACTCAGATATTCAAGATGCACCCAGACCCCTTAAGAATGTATGCAGTTTTATATGTAAAAGGAAGAGGTAAAATTGAATTTAGAGGAGAAAGTGGATGAAATATGAAATTTGGGTGGATTTTAAATGCACCAAAGTACATTTTTTTTAGTTTTTCTTTTTAGTTTTTTAATCTTTATTTATATGTTTGTGTAAACTTATGTGTATAATGTATGTATGTCTAATGTATTAAATTTTGGAAAAACAAATAAAAAAGAATAAAAAAAAAAGGAAGTGGGGGTAGTATTTAAGTTACCTGTAGCTTTGATTATTGGAAATTACTTTTCCAGGATTTACTGAATTAATCAAAGTGGGAGTAAATCTTGATGTTTCAGCAGCTGTGGTGACAAGAGCTCAGGCAAAGATAGTCTCAGATGATGGGGACTCTTTTTCCTTCGCTGATTTTGATTCAGACTTATTTGAGCACGGCTCCAAGATCCGGAAGTCCAGGAAAGAAAGACGATGCCTGAAGAAACAGTGGCAGCAAAAGACTGATGGGACACAAGAGATTAACACGAAAATGCTGAAACTAAACTGTTCACTGATTGTGATTTTCTTTCAGAACAACCTAACAATGTTTCTCTCCAGGGTTATTTTAAGCAGCTGAGGGTGAAATCAAAACAGGGTGAACCTATGTTTAAAAAATGTAATGGGCTACTGTACAGAGTTTGGATTAAACCACAGACACTGGACCAGATAGAACAATTGGTTATATCACAAAAGTATAGATCTGAGTTGTTACAGATAGCATATGATATTCCTATGTGGCTGGTCACTCAGGGAGGGATCACACCCTTGCTGGATTGTTGTACAGATTTTACTGGCCTGGAATTCATGAAGATGTTGCTACCTATTACAGTTCCTGTGCTGAGTGTTAGAAAGTAGCCCCAGTGACTAAAAAAGACAAGGTGACCCTGGTGCCCCTACCCTTAATAGATGTGCCTTTTGAGAGAATTGCAATGGATGTGGTTGGCACCTTAGACAAAAGTAAAAAGGGTAATCAATTTATCTTGGTAGTATGTGACTATGCTACTCGATATCCAGAGGCAGTACCAATGCGCACTGTCACAGCCCCAAATATGGTAGCAGGGTCGGCATTCCTAAAGAGATTATTACTGATCAGGGCAGTAAGTTTGGTGCTGCATTACTGAAGGATCTGTACAGACTACTAGGTATCACTGCCATAAGAACCTCCCCTTATCACCCTCAGACAGATGGTCTTGTTGAGCATTTTAATCAAACCCCAAAACACATGTTAAAAAAGTTTGTTAAAGGGGAAGGGAAAGACTGAGACTGCTACTTACCTAACATGCTTTTTGCTTACAGAGAAGTGCCAAAGACATCAACATGTTTTTCACCATTTGAAATGCTGTATGGTAGACAACGTAGAGGACCACTAGAAGTAATGAAAGAAACATGGTAAGATAACCCCCATCAGAAACAATCTACTACATCTTAATAGGTGTGACCTGAGAAAGAAACTGGCAAAATATATTGAAATTGCCCATAGTAATCAGGAAGAGGCCCAAAATCAGCAGAAGGTGTATTATGAACATGGGGCAAAAGAAAACATTTTTGAACCAGGTAAAAAGGTATTGCTACTGTTACCCACTACAGAAAATAAACTGTTAATGAAGTGGCAATGGCCTTATAAAGTGCTTAGATGTACTGGCACAGTTAACTATGAGATTGAGACCCCTAATAGGAAAAATCCTATTAAGATATACTGTATCATGCTAACTTCCTCAAGAAATGGGTTAAAAAATAAAAACACCAAAAACTGTTTTGCTGGTTTTACCAGAAACTGATAAAGAAGATAATGATGTAGCTTATGATATGCTGGAATGAACTGTAACTGCTGATGCTGTAAAGATGAATGTTTCCTTAACCTCCGAACAAATCGCAGACATTTTTTAACTTGCTAAAGACATTTAACAGTACCACAGTACCAGGTTGAGCAAAATGGGTCGAACACATAATAGTGACAAGGAATGCTCACCCTATTAGACAAAGGACATATAAATTACCGGAGTGGTTAATAGCAGACGTGGTTAAGGAAACACAAAACAAGCATTTGTCAATGCCGAATGTTTGCTTGCTGGCATTAGCACTGGAAGTGCAGGAGTTGGATAGATACAGCAAGGCCTTCAACTCTGTGCCACATGGGAGAATGCTCAGTAAGCTGAAGGATCTGGGAGTCATGGAGAAGCTGGCAGTGTGGGCCAAGAGCTGGCTACAAGACAGAAACAAGAGGGTGTTAGTAGGGGGGAATTATCAAAGTCTAGGCCTTTAACCAGTGGGGTCCCACAGGGCTCAATGTTTGGACCAATGTTGTTTAATATCTTTATCAGTAACATGGCAAAAAGTATCAAAGGTAAAATCTACCTATTCATAGAGGACACTAAGCTCTGTGGGAGAGTGGACACAGAGGAGGGGAGACAGGAGCACAGGGTGGACCTGGCTAGGCTCGAGAAATAGTCTAGTATCTGCAGGTGGGGTTCAATGCCAAGAAGTGCAAGGTCATGTACCTGTGAGCCAAGAACCCAGGAGACAGTTACTGTTTGGGAGGGGTACAAGTGAGTAGTTCTATGGAGGAAAAAGACCCAAGGGTAATAATTGCAGGGGACCTGAGGCACTCTGTGCATTGCCATAAAAGCAGCAGCCAAAGCCAACAGGATGTTAGGATGCATTGCTAGAGGAATCACTTCCAGGAAAGGGAAAGTCATTCTGCCATTGTACAGATCCTTGGTGAGACCACACTTAAGAGTACTGTGTGCAGTTCTGGTGCCCATATGTATAAAAAGAACATCAAATTACTGGAGGGGGTGCAGCGCAGGGTAGCAAAGATGAGCCAGGGCTTGTGGGACAAACCCTACGAAGAGAGGCTGCAAGAACTCAATATGTACTCACCGGAGGACAGGAGAGAGAATGGGACATGTGCAAAACCTTCAAGTACCTTAAAGTTAGGTATGAACAGTGTTAGAGCAGATGGCATTTTCAAGCTCAGAGGGAAGGGGTCCACTACAGGGCACAGTCTAAAACTGGCAGGGGGAAGATTCAAAAAGGATATGAGAAAGCACTTTTTCACAGAGTGATGTCCAAGTGGAATGAACTGCTGGAAGAGGTAATATCATTGATCACTGTGGATAGCTTTAAAAGTGGTTTGGGACAGGGTGAAAGGGAGAGACGGGTCACAGGAGAGACATAGCGGGGGGACTACTACAAGTGGAAAAAGATGTGGTTATTTAATACCTTTTATTGGACCAACAGAAATTTACAAAAAATCCTTAAGCTTTCAAACTCACACAGAGTCCTTCTTCATAAGAAATGATGTGGGCGGGGGCAGCCTACACAGACCGCAATGGCCTGTTTCTGTTGGCACGTTCGTATGTTCGTAAAAGCAAAGTGGTGCTACTGCTGAAGGTAATGGTCATTGATAGCCACTGAGTCTTGAGCCAGGATATGGTTATTGACAAGCTCAAGAAAGTTAAATAATGCACTGCATTCCAGACTACTGTTTTGGAGGGGAGTGTTGTTTTGTCTACAGTTGCATAGTAAAGCATGCTGTCAGCAAACAGTCGATGGGAATTGCTCATATCTGACATTTGAGACTCTCAATCGCCTCAACTTCAGAGTGCTGTTACTGTAACTCTACATGGCTTTGTTTACTTTGTGTTTTTATTAAAACAAACACACTAGGAATTTATTCTGATGTCCTTGCTCTTCCAAATAGGTAAACCAAAAAGTCTTAAATTATATCCCTACCACAATCCGGCTGTCTCGTCAAATGACAGCAGCATACAGAGATGTATGTATGGTTGATTCCATTCTAACAGCCCAGAGCAATGTGGGGCTGGCGAAAGCGCATCCCATGAGTGACCTCTGACTGTTAGCAACCCTTCAACAGTAAGAGATCATTCACAGATGGCCTCTAACTCCGAAGAGTGGCGGTGGTGTGTTATTGTACTGAGTGGGCACCGACAGGCAGGCACGATGTCTGGTGTGTAGGTTGCAGTGTGCTGATTAGAGCAGCTAACTAACCTTCAGAGTGTGGCATCGGCTTTAATTATAGAGCCGCGTTATCGGTGACGAATCAATTGTAAAGGCAATTAGTACGGTTTAATTAACCAAAATGAACCAGCTTTTTGTCTTCATCTTCATGGTGTCAGGGCAGTGTACATGTAATAGAAATTAAAATATCCGGTACTTTCTAGTTTTCTGGAGCTGTGGCATTTGTCATTGAAGGATTTTTGCCTTATCTCTTGGTTTCCTTAAACAGCAGTTTATAAAGGACATATGCCAGTGGATAAAAGCCATGTGTGCGTGGGGGGGGGTGAGCACGCAGTATGCGTGTGTGTGTGTGTGTGTGTGTGTGTAGGGGAGTGCACATGAGCAGGCGATATCTTATCGCTGCTCACTGAAGCATAGCTCCCCCTTTCAACTGTACTCCACTGCATTTTCAACTGCTGTCATAGACAGCTCCAGCAGCCATTGGAGAACTGTGGCCGTGCCTGCAAACACACTGCCTGAATTGGAAGAGGGCTGCCACACCTCTGAAAACTCGGGTGATGGCACTATGTTTCTTGCACATGCGTGCAAGCAAACATAAAAATGAAAGAACTGGGTATCATAGAAGAGTTGAGAAGTGCTTGGTCATCACCAATGGTGATTGTAAACAAAAAAGAAAGGGGTGAAATAATATGCCTTCATTTTAGGAAATGTAATGAAATGTCAGAATTTGATGGTTATCCTATGCCCAGAATAGATGATTTGGTGGACAGACTGGGGAGTGTCAAATATATCAGTACCCTCGATCTCACCAAGGGTTACTGGCAAATTCCCCTAGCTAAAGAATCCAGAGACAAAACTGCATTTGCCATTCCTGTACTCCTATAGGATTCTATCAGTTCACCACCATGCCGTTTGATTTACATGGCACACCCACTACATTCCAGCAGTACATGGATGTAATTTTATCCCCTCACACTGGTTATTTTGCTGTGTACCTGGATGATGTCGTGGTGTACAGTCCAGACTGGAAAAGCCACCTGGAACACCTGTGAGCAGTTATCCAATTGTTCAAAAAGACAGGTCTGACAATTCAACCCACCAAGTGTGCATTGGGCATGCAGGAAACCAGATATTTGGGTTATGTTTTGGGAAATTAAGACATCAAGCCAAAGGTTTCCAAGATAGAAACTGTAGCTAACAGCCCTGTACCCAAAACCAAGAAACATGTCAGGTTATTTTTGGGGCTGGCTGGTTATTATCAGAGATTTGTTCCCAGTTTTCCGAGTTAGCTACTCCCCTCACTGAACTCACAAAGAAACAGTTCCCGAATAATGTGAAATGGACCCTACAGTGTGACGAGGCTTTTCGGGTCATTAAGGTTGCATTATGTTTAGCTCCTGTTTTAAGAAGCCCAGACTTTAAGAAACCATTTTTGTTACAGACAGATGCATCAAAGGTAGGCCTAGGTGCAGTCCTGAGTCAAAATATAAATGTGAAAGAACATCCTAGTCTATATATAAGTAGGAAATTGCATGACAGAAAGTAAAGGTACTCCACTATTGAAAAGGAAAGCCTTGGGGCAAAATGGGCCATGGAGTTCCTTAAGTTTTACTTACTAGGAGCTGACTTTGTACTTGTAACAGATCACATTCCTCTCTCTTGGCTTAGCCAAATGAAGGATAAAAAATTCTTGAATCATACAGTGGTACCTGGCACTACAGCCATTTTTTTTTTTTGCGCCCTGCTGCAGTGCTCCGGTGGGAGCATCCAGCCGCCTGCCCCCACCGACATATAGGACAGCAGGCTCACTTGATACATGATGGTCCAGCACAGCCAGTACTGGACCCCCCAGCTTGATTCCATGACAGGCCTCCAGGTCAGCATTAGCATGCCCATCAAGCTGCACAGTTGTGCCCAGCACTTTTCCACCTTAGTTTGTCCAGGAGCCGGCAGTGCAATGACACACAGTGCATATGCAGGTATCTTGCCGAACTCCTCCCATACTTGTGCCACACCTTATGCCACCCCCGGTCATCACCAGGGGCTGCCCAAGTGTGACACAACCCCACAAGCCCACCCCAGGGGGGAGAGCAGTCTTGGGATGCTTTATCCAACCTCTCCCCCTGCCAGCCTCCGGCAGCCTGAGTCCATTCCTGAACCCGAGTCTTTGGTGTGGTGCGAGATGTGGCATCCAGTGCCTCAACCCTCAGCGCCACTGGGCTGGCTACACTACAGCCATTTAAATTTAAAGTGATGCACAAATCTGTGAGAGAGAATGTCAATGCTAATTATTTGTCAAGATATTGATCAGAAATTGAGAATTCCGAAGGTTGAAAAAATGTGAGGTGAAACCTCTGTTTGCTATGCTGCATAGCAACTGTAAAATAACTGTAATAACTGTAAAATAACTGTAAATGTTATAACCTAATGCTGGAAGATAATTAAAAGGAAGTTTTGGAAACCTGTTTTTGTAAAACAGTTTCCCTCTTAAAGAGGGGGTATGTGACAGGGTTGAATAAGGCCCAGCCCCATTTATTATGCAGAAAGAGTTTAAATGCAAGGCTCTGTTCTATCCTCTCCTTTTCTGTCTCTTGTCTGGTTGTGCAATCAACTTTTCCGTTGAAACCTAAGAACTGATCATTCCAACGGTCTCATGATTCTCCACCTCTCACTAGCTCTCTGCCTTCACTTGTTGTTTCTGTCTGTCTTCCTCCCCCTTGCATATCTGCTGGTATAAAAATATATGTGAATCATTTTATAGAAATGTAACTGATACTGAGTTCCCTTTGTTTAAAAATGTATATAGTTATACTATTGAAATGATTGCAAAGCAATTTAGAGCTCAGAGGATTAACCTGAGAATGCTGGATGCAAAATCTCTGCAGAGCTGGCTACAAGAGGTCAGTTCCGGTTCATTATGTTCTTTTTGTTGCACCTGCAAGAACATTGGAAACTTACAAGAACATTGTCTGGGAAGAATGTTGTTTTCTTAACGAGTTTCCCAGGCACAAACTTATAAAAAGAGCAGCAGTGCTTGTGCAAGGGAGAGACAGAGACTGTGATTTGAAATCAAGAAGAAAAAACTCAGAAGAAGGACTGTTTTCTATGTACTGCCATTGTAAATAGTTATACTGAGGGTTCCTTTAACTGAACAATTTTGTTTTATTTTGCTGTTAATAATAAAATGCTATTTGCGAATTTTGAAATTGCTCCTTGGTTTTCCTATGCTTCTTTACCTGTGCCTCGACGACAGAGGGCAGCCATCAGGGGTAGAGAACACTGGGAGAGTATGAAGTCTCACCAGCTTTTGTCTGGTGCCATCAGTCATTGTAAAGTTTTTTTTGTTATTGACTCTAAGTTGGTTGGCACGAAATCTAATGATTTTTTTGGTATTGACTCTTAAGTTGGTTGGCATGGAACCATGCTATGACTTTATTAAAGTTATGCTGGAGAGGGGCTTGAACATCTGCAGAGGGGTGCCTGAAGTGTAGATGATGGTATAATCTGTATACATGTGGATGAAAGAGTTAGTGCAGATGGAGAGGAGATCATTGACGAAGAGGGAGAATAGGATGGGGCCAGGGATGGAACCTTGATGCACTCCTGCAAGGATGGGGGGATAGGGTATGTATTACATATCTGTACAGACTGCTGCCTGCCATTGAGGTAAGACCAAAACCAACTTATGGTAGGGACAGCCAGGCCAACCGAGCAAAACTTGTTCTGGAGGACAGAAACAGAGACCGAATCAAAAGCCTTGGCTAAGCTGACAAAGATCACAGCAGTAATTTGGCCCTCATCTGTCCCTGAGAGGATTCTGTCTGTTACCTGAAGTAAGGAGGAGATGGAAGAGTGGTGTTTCCTGGAACCAGATTGGTACAGAGAGAGAGTGTCAGTAAAGGTAAAGAACCCCACAAGCCTGGAGTAGATATCCCATTGTGTTAGGGAGAAATGCAAGAGCAAATGAGGGAGGCAACCACTTTGGTTCTCAAAAACAATAGCAGAAAAGATCACAGCCAAAAGGTTGGCCTTCAGGAAATATAAGGGAACGCAGCGGGATGAAGATAGGGAGGCATACCAAACTTCCCTAAGGGAAGTAGGGAAGGCAATAAGGCAGGCAAAGGCCCAAACCAAGGAAACACTAGCATGAAGAGGTTAAAGAAGGGGACAATACTTTCTATAGATACATTAGTGAAAGTAGAAAGTCTAGAGGGGGTATTGCTAAGATGAAAGAGGATAAGGGGGAGTGTGTGGAGGATGACCAAGGAAAAACATCTATCCTAAATATATACTTCTGCTCAGTATTTACTAAGGAGAAGGTAGGGCAGGGCCCACAGCTCAGCACCATGGACACGGGGGGGGGGAGGGAGGTGTGCACAAGTCTCTTCACAAAAGAAAAGGTCCTACAAGAGTAGGTCCTACAAGAGCTCGCTAAGCTCAGGGTGGACAAGGCAATGGGACCTGATGGCATACATCCCAGAGTACTAAAGGAGCTAAGGGTGGAACTAGCAGAGCTATCAGCAGAACTATTTAGTGAGTCTCTGAGCATAGAATAGGTCCCAGAAGTAAAAGGAACATTGTTTAACCAGGAGTAGCACACTAAGCCGAAGCTTGTTTCCAGATGTGACCTGGGAGCACAAGGAAGTTAAGTGACTTGCTCACGATCACACAGTATGCACCTGTGGAGATTGGAGAAGGGCTCATGTGATGCCACTCCACAACAGTGGCAGAAGGGAGGATGCAGGAAACAACAGACCAGTCAGTCTTACTTCAGTAGTGGGCAAGATTATGGAGGCACTCCTTAAGGAAAGGATAGTACAACATCTGGACTCCATAGGAGCACAAGATCCAAGACAGCATGGGTTTACAAAAGGAAGGTCCTGTCAAACAAATCTCATACATTTCTTTGACTGAGTAACCAGAGTGGTGGACCAAGGGTGTGCAGTTGATGTCGCCTACCTTGACTTCAGCAAAGCTTTCGCTACTGTTCAACATAGAAGATTGATTAATAAGCTAGGTAGACTCAGGGTGGGTCAGAAGTTGGTCAAATGGGTGGCAAACTGGTTGGTGGGCAGAAAACAGAGTGTGGTGGTAAACGATATACAGTCAGAAGAGATGCAAGCCACAAGTGGGGTACCTCAGGGATCAGTCCTGGGGCTAGTCCTCTTCAATATCTTCATCAGTGACATTGCAGATGGATTGGAGGGTAAGGTTTGCCTGTTTGCAGATGACAGCAAGTTCTTCAACAGAGCAGATGATCCAGATAGGGTAGGCAGCATGAAAAGAGATCTGGAAAAACTGGCAAAATGGTCTGAAGAGTGGCAATGGGGGTTTAACACAAAGAAGTGCAAGATCATGCACGTAGGGAAGAGAAACCCTGAAGCTACCTATAGGTTTGGAGAGGAGTTGCTTGCAATCACAAGGGAAGAAAGAGACTTGGGCATCATCATCACAGATGACCTAAAATCATCCAAGCAGACCACTAAAGCAGTAGGTAAGGCTAGAGGGATGTTGGGGTGTATTAGTAGGGGTATCACAAGTCATAAGACGAAGGTAATAATCCCTCTTTACAAGACACTGGTTAGGCCCCATCTGGAGTACTGTGTGCAGTACTGGAGGCTGTACCTACACAAGGACATTAACAAAATGGAGGCAGTCCAGAGAAGGGCAACCAAAATGGTGCAGGAACTGCATCAGAAGACATTTGAGGACAGATTAACGGTATTCAATATGCATACCCTAGAGCAAAGGAGGGAGAGAGATGATGTGATCGAAACATTCAAATATCTTAAGGGCATTAACAAGGTGGAAGAGTCTAACATGTTTCAATACAAGAAAAATAGCAGGACAAGAGGGCACAGCATGAGATTAGAGGGAGGTCGATTAAGGAGTAATGTGAGGAAGTTCTTTTCCACAGAAAGGGTGGTGGATGCATGGAACGGCCTACCTCAGAAAGTGATGGATATGAATGTAGGGCTTAACACAGGCATGGAATAGGCATAAAGGGAGCAATACAGATGAGTATGAATAAATAGGCCATTGACAGAATAAAGGCCTATGGCACATTCATAAGGTACAAAAAATGGTCAGACTGGATGGGCCTTACGGCCCTTGTTTGCTGTCAACTTCTATGTTTCTATGTAGACTATAGACTCTTGGAGTTTAGCAAGAGAGGGGAGAAGAGATATGAGCCGGTAGCTGCCAGGGGCTGGTAGCAGCTTTTTTGAGTGTGTGAGGTTTAGGTGGCTATCTGAGGCCTAAGGCCTTTCTTTTTTGGTGGGGGGATGAATTATGAGGTAATTTAATTATCAAAAATGCTTTACCAGTAGTCTTCCATCATCCCCACTATATGTTTCATTAGTCTTATATGCAGTAAGATTCCCTGTTGTGATCAACCTCCAGAAGAAGGTGATTACAGTGAGGTGAGCTAGCAGGAATAGAAAGTGAATTCAGCTGTGGTACAGGGGTAGTGGGGGCATGGGAGTTGATGGAGAAGTGCCTAATCTAGGAGGGAGATACTAGTGTCTGTAATGTGGGTCTTTTTGTTTTGAATGTCAGTGTGCGCTAAATGAGTCTGGCTGCAGAGAGTGTCTCACAATCTGGTCCTGTCAGAACATGATTTCCCCAATTAGTGGGCAGTTTTAAGTTAGGGGACAGGGGGGACTGTTTTTTTGTATTTATTCTTTATATTCCTACCTCCTCGACTGGGGGTGTTGCCTATGGTGCCCCTTTCAGCCCTGTGACCTCCAGTGCCCCACAGGCCACAGCTCCTGATTTCGACCTCTTCCCCCTGCACCCCAGGTCTCGACCCAGTGGATACTTACCCTGCATACTGGGGAGTTCCTAGTAAGCCGGACTAGAGGGAGAATCCTTGGTGTGTCCAGTGTGGCACCAGTAGGCCAGGGCTTCATTGTGCCGGAGGATTCCTTTTTTTCCCTTTTTCTTCCAGCATGGGCATGCAATGATGTTTGGGACATTGCAGCATGTGCACCCACACACTGTACGTACGACGTCTCCCCCGCTATCCACACGCTTTCTGAGCTAACATGCATCACCACCTGGTAGCCACCAGGAGCCAGTGCTGCAGCGGTTCTAATCCCCCACCCTCCCCAGAAGAGGAGAGCTCTCCTCTGGATACTCAATCCTCTCCTCCCCAGCTGACTCCCGGCAACCCAAGCTCATTTCCGACCCTGGGTCGCCGGTGTGGTTCGAGGTGTGGCGTCCAGTTCCTCAACCCTCTGCACCACCGGGACGACTCTAGGGGGACTGTTAATGACAGTCAAATGAACATTTACACCTCATGCCACATTACACACCCAGGGTGTGATTAACTAGAACATTAACATAACCCCTGGTCGCACCTTATTGCTTAAATGTTATTGATTTAATAATAGTGACAAGATAAATGTTTATCGATTTAATAACAGTGACAGAATAAATGTTTGATACATTCACTCTGTATAAAATGCTGCACATATATTGTATTATTTATAACTAATGCTGTACATTCATTGCAAATGTATAACCTGTCTCCACATAGGAGGCTAATTAACAAGTTGAGCAGGCTGGGAGTGGGGCACAGGAAACTGGGTTAGAAACCGGCTAAGTGGGAGGACACAAAGGGTGGTAGTGAACAGAGCTCAATCCAAGGAGAGGGAGGTGACAAGCAAGATGCCCTAGGGATTGTCGTTGGGCAAATCCTCTTTAAAGTCTTCATATGCAACATTGTGGAAGATCCGGAAGGGAAAGTGTGTCAATTTGCAGATGACACAAATATCTGTAATAGAGTAGATACACCAGATGGGGTAGAAAGGATGAGAAGAAACCTGGGTAAGCTAGAAGAATGGTCAAGGGTGTAGCAGCTGAAATTTAATTCTAAAAAAAGCAAAATTATGCACTTTGGGTGCAGGAACCCAGGAGAAAAGTGCTCAGTTGGGAGGTGGATGCTGAGAACCGGTTTACCTATAGCGCTGCGACATCCACCATGCCGACATCCCCGACAGTGACAGTCACAATGCCGAGTGTTGGCATTGCACTATTGGGAATGTCTCAGTGTTGTTATCAGTGGGGGTTGTGCCTCAAGAACCCCCTCTGCCCCCAACACACCCCGGTCTCTAGGGATACAACTCCGAGTCTGAGTTGTCTCAGGTGAGGGGGGAGAAACACCGGGCGAGGCAATCCTGGTGCCAGCAGAGACCATCACAGCGACCTGAGGTTTTTGCTCAATTCCTGTCGCTATGATGGTCTTTGCACTAGGGGGGTCACTGTACAATTGGCAGGCCCTGACAATCATCACACAGGAAAGGGATTTGGGGGTGATTATACCAGGTGACCTAATGGTGGCCAGACAATGTGAGAAAGAAGTAAGGAAGGCCAGCGGTATGTTAAGGTGTATAGGGAGGGGTATCTCCAGTATAAAATGGGGAAGCATGATGCCACTTTACAGATCATTGGTGAGGCCTCATCTGGAATACTGCATACAGTTTTGGAAGCCACACCTCAGAAAGGACATAGACAAAATGGAGGCAGTCCAAAGGAGGGCTATATAGATGGTGTAGGGGCTGCACCAAAAGACATGTGAGGAATAGCTAGCAGACCTCGACATGTACTCGCTGGAGAAGAGAAGGGAAAGGGAGGATATGATAGAGAATTTTAAACACCTCAAGGGTTTTAATAGGGCCTGGGTGGGGGAAGGGGCACTCTTTCAGAAAAAGAATGCTCAAAAACAAGGGGTCCTGATATGAGGTCAGAGGGAGGTAGACCCAGGGAAAATGTGAGGAAGTACCTCTTCACTGAAAGGGTAGTGGATATCTGGAACAGCCTCTCCTAGAAAGTGGTAGGGGTGTAGGCAGTGAAAGCATTCAAGAATGCGTGGGATCGGCATAAGGGAACCCTAGTGACAGCACAAAAAGGGTAGACAGGGGACACTTGGGGGATAGAGAATAGGAAATATGGGCAGACTAGATGGGTCTGGCGGTACTCATCTGCCATCAAATTCTATGTATCTATGTATCTATCTATGTCTCATCACTCAAGAGGAATTTGGTAGTGCTGATGTCAGCATAGAAAAAACAAAGATACTATTCATAATAAAATTTCATTTTTAATTTCATTATATATCATTACTTGAGGACAGACTGTTTTTTCTGAATAAATATTTAACATCAGAATTTTTGACAATGAAATAATTCAAGATACTATGTGATAAGAAGGAATGTACTGCACAGCACTACTCAAGGTAATGAGTTTAATTTGATTATTCCAGAATAAATTATTGACATGACATTAGTAATTTATATGAAGTAAACACTGTGAAAGATAAAAAAGGCACCAAACACTTCAAAAATGTAAAATTTTGGGGGAGCTTTGGCAGCCCCCTGCTCCCCCCTGCAATTGTGGCTATTTTGGGGAACATTCTTTGTCCACCACCCCACATTATCATCATCATCATCATCAAATCTTTATTTATTCAGGTGAACATCATTGAGCAAGGCTCATTTACAAGATGGACCTGATAAGGTCAAGGTTCAACAGTTGATACACAACAGATACATCATACACTTATATAAAACAGTTATACATACAGGGGAAAAAAATGTTTGTAAACACAGTGATGTACAGTAAATTCACATGATAAAAATTGGTTACAGGAAAGTTAAGCTAATATTTACAGTATATACAGTATATACATATCCCAGTGGGGGGGTCATGGCAAACACACAATATAATGTAATACTAGGATGGTGAAGGTATTACTAGGTGCCATAAGATGGGGTGTCTGTCTGGAAGGATTATGCCATATATGGTTAATTTTTTGGGAGGGAGATTGTGAGATGATAGAGCTAGCTCTAGCAGTAGCAACTGCATTTCTCTGTGAAGAAGACTGTACAATGCTGTTTAAAGGATGCAAATGGAATGATATTGGACAGTTTTAGGGATTTTTGTAGGGTGTTCCATGCTATAGCTAGAGAATATCTGATTGCTGCCCTCCCTAGCCTGGTGTTGAATTTGGGCAGTTTGAGCAGGATGATGTTGTTGCTTCTTAGGGCATAGGAGCTAGGAATGGTCTGGGTGAAGCAGTCCAGAATATAGTTTGGAAGTTTTTTTGATAACACTCTGTAAATCCATAGTGCTGCATTTCTGTTCCTTCTGAGATGAAGGGAAACCCACCCAACTGCAGCATAAAGAGAACAATGATGGGTATTAGATGGCAGATCTGTAATGAATCTTATTGCTCCATGATATAAGGTATCCAGCTTGTGAAGGTAGGAGATGGGGCAGTGACTATAAAGGAAATCTGCATAGTCAACAACTGATAGAACAAGCATTTGTCAATGCCAAATGTTGCTTGCTTCTATGTGCTGTTTAGGTATTTGGAAGTCATTGGAGTGCAAATATTGAAAATTTGGAACTTCTGGCGTCTTGTGGAACTGCATAGCACGCTTCATCAAACAGTCATTTTTGAATTTTCACTGAATTTCAACATAGCCATTTTAAGACCTCTGCTCATGAACAGTGTCACTGTGATTTTGTTAATGTGTCCCATACATTGAGTTTGCACACCGACTGCGCCATTGTGCGCTACATGGCGGAAACACATTTTGGGCAGGATGTGAAAAATGACAGCTGTACTGCTCATAAGGAGGTGGTAAAATGGCAATGTTGAAAATCTGGAGTGAAAATATTGAAAATTCTTGAACTCAGCGAGCCTGCATGGCGAACTACATAGCGCTTACGCTCGTAAAACAGTCATTTAGAATTTTTCACCAAATTTTCAACATAGCCATTTTAAGACCTCTGCTCATGAACAGTGTCACTGTGATTTTGTTAATGTGTCCCATACATTGATTTCGCACACCGACTTCGCCATTCTGCGCTACATGGGCGCAAACACATTTTGGGTGAGATGTGAAAAATGACAGCTGTACTACTCAAAGAAGGTGTGGTAAAATGGCAATGTTGAAAATCTGGAGTGAAAATATTGAAATTTCGCGAACTTACGAGCCTGCTTAGGAACTGCGCAATGCACATTCGTAAAACAGTCACTTTTTGGAATTTTTACACCAAATTTTCAGCATGGGTTTTTTGGGACCCCTTCTCATGAATGATGTCACTGTCATGGCAGTATTCAGGCCCAAAGGGTGATTTTGCAGTCACTGTGCAGTCACTGTGCATAATCACCCTTCAGGCCTGAATAACGCCATGACAGTGACATCATTCATGAGAAGGGATCCCAAAAACCCCATGTTGAAAATTTGGTGCAAAAATTCCCAAAAATGCCTGAGATATGCAACAAAGAACCCCCATCTAGCCCATTATACAGCTTACGGCATTTCCTCAGTTCACGGTCGGCTTTGAAGAGTGCAGGCGTGTTCCGGTCCACCGAAGATCGTCGCGCCGGGTCAGAGGTAGTATGGGGTGAGGCGTGGAAGGCTGGGTGCGCAGTGGGTGGGTGCGGGTTGTGGGGGAGTCGGGAGATGCGCCGGAGACCATTTTGGTTTTCAGGTAAAAAAAAAAAAAAAAGACAACGTGGGACCATTTGCCACGCTGGGCTGGGCTCCCAGCATGGCACAAGGGCGTTGGGCGTCAGCTGGCGGGGATTGGGCACCCCGCCGGCGGGGATGGACTGATTGCCACGCTGGAGTGGGCTCCAGCCGCGGCACCTACAACGGGGAGAGACGCAGCTCAGCTAACGGGGATTGGGCACCCCATCGGCTACACAGTAGCTGCGGGGGCGCGCACGCCTGTGTGTGGTGGGGGAGCTACGCTTCTTATCTCTGCTCACTGAAGCATAGCTCCCCCTTTCAACTGTATGCCACTGCATTTTGGAGCATGTCATAGACAGCTCCAAAATACATTGGCTTACAGGGGCCGCGCCTGCCAGCTCACTGACTGAATTGGAGGAGGAGGTGACACACCTCCGAAATCTCCGATGATGGCACTATGTTTCTTGCACATGCGTGCAAGTAACATAAAAATGGCCTGGACTAACCTCATCTTTGAGTCTCTGTTTAGGAAGGGTTTTAATCTATAGAGAAGGCCAAGCCTTTGGCGAAGCTTTTTTAACTGTTCTTCTAAATGATGAATGAAGTCGAGTCTGTTGTCAATCCACACACCTAGGTATTTGAAGTTTTCTACATACTCCAGATTTTCTCCAAGTATAGTGCATAGCTGGGGGAGAACGATTGAGGAGGAGGTGCTGGTGGAGCATTGGTTTGTGAACATCATTGCTTTAGTTTTCTTTGCATTTAACAGAAGCTTTTTCTCAAGTAGCTGATATTGTAACAAGGAGAATTCTGTTTGTAGGATTTCACGAGCAGCTGCAGGCGAAGGGTTGCTGACATACAGAACAGTGTCATCAGCAAAGAGGTGTACAGAGGAATTGGTGAGGTTGAATCAATATTATTTATATAAATGGCAAAAAGAATAAGGACCCAGTATGGAACCTTGGGGGACTCCTTTTAACAGTGGTTTTAATGGGGATAGGTCACCTTCAGCTTTTACCTGCTGTGACCTACCGGTGAGATAACATCTGAACCACTTAAGGGAGGGTGGATCTAGGCCAAGGGAGTGCAGGGATGATAGTAGAAGCTCCTGGTCCACAGTATCGAATGCTTCGCTCAGGTCCAGGAATACTGCGCAGACATTATTCTTTTTATCTAATTCGGTTTGTCAGTGATTTGTGACCTTGGCTAGTGCAGTGATAGTGCTATGCTTGGCCCTGAATCCAGATTGAGCTGGATTTAAGAGGTTAGCATTGTCAAGATACTCCGTTAACTGGTTACTCACTAATTTCTCCAGCATCTTGGATAGCACTGGTAGGATGGAAATGAGCCTGTATTATTAAGTTCCATAGGGTCCCTGATTTTAGAAGGGAACCACTTGGCTGTCTTCCACAGTGTGGGAATAGAGCCAGAGTTTAGAGATAGGTTAAAGAGGTGTGTTAGGGGACTGCAAGTACATGGCACGCAATCTTTAGAAAGTAGGGGTCCAGAGAGTCTGCCCCTGCGCTTTTTTTGGTATCCAGTTGCCATAATAGATCCTCTACTTGCTTCAACAGTATAGATTTGAAGCTGAAGAAAGAGTCAGCTCTCTGATCACCAGTGTAATGGGAGCTTAATTGTTCCCTCAGCAGGTTAGCTGGAGAGGTGTCAAAAGCAAGGCCAGCCATTGTGAAGTGGTTATTGAAGGCATCCAGAATTTCCATTTTGCCAGTGATATGGCCATAACTGTTGTGTAATTGAGTTGGAAGGGAGGTGTTAGTGTCCTGCCCCACCATACCCTTGATGGTACCCCAAAATCTAGCAGGCTTATGATAGGAGGAGTCGAGCTCGGCCAAGTAGAAGGCAGCCTTTGCATCCTAACTTTCTTGGTGCATTTATTCCTGACTTTCCTAAAGATCATCCAGTCATTTACATTCTTGGTTTTTCTTGCCATTTTCCAGAGTTTGTCTCTCTCCAGCAGTGCAGCTTTGAGGTCAGCTGAAAACCAACGACAGGATTTGTTTTTTATTCGGATACTAGAGATTGGGGCATGGGTGTTAAGGGCATTTATTATAATGCTATTTAGCACCTGCTGAGCTTTTCAACAGAATGGGCAAGATAAAACTCTTGCCAGTGTGAGAGGAGCTAGATCATGCAAATATCCTTCAATATTGATGTTTTTCTTGGATTTGCAGGGGTTGTTTTTTGCTGGTGGATCTCACCCTGCGATGGGGCAGTGATCACTTATATCGCAGAGAAGCACTCCAGCGTGTGTGAATAGATGTGGTTTATTCACTAGCATGATATCAAGTAGTGTGCTGTTATTACTATTCCTTGCATTAATTCTTGTTGGCTCATTAATTAGTTGTGTGAACCCATAAGTATCACAGAATGATACCAGAGGTGCAGCTGCCTGAGTAAGCCAGTTGAAATTCAGGTCACCTAGAATAATGACTTCTTCAGTGCTAGGCTTGAGCAGGTTCCCCAGGTGGGATAAGAGCTTGTGTTCAGCAGAGGGGGGTCTGTAGCATCCAACTAGCTGAAATGCTGCTGTACTGGGGAGAGAGACTTTTAGGGATAGGCATTCAAATTCCTTGGGCATAGAGGTTGCAGCAATACAGGATACAGCTATACCAGATTTTGCATATATGGCTACTCCACCTCCCCTTGTTTGGCGATCAGCTTTGAATAGCTGATAGTTGGGTAGGTTAACATCCCTGTCTGCTGTGGTGGGTTTGAGCCATGTCTCAGATACCACGAGAAAGTCTGGCAAGGTATGGGCAACCCAGGCTTGTATCAGTGTAAGTTTTTTCAACAGACTGCATACATTAATATGCAGGAAACTGAGGTCTTTAATTGAGGTTAGGTCTGATGGAGAGGTGATACATTCAGGTGGTCCAGGGTTGATTTCCACGTTACCAATACAGAGCAATAGAAAGAGCAGGAGTTTCATGAGGGCTGCTAGTGATAGGGAGAGGGGGCTGTCTTTGGTTCTCCTTCTCTTATTCTGTTGCCACTCTTTTGGGGTGCTCCATGTGAGGTTAAGGAATTGTGTCGAGACACCAAGTAGCAGTTTGGTGGTTAGGCTTAGGGGGGATCTGTATATCCAGTAGTGGAGCCTTGATTGAAATACATGTGTGGTGGTATGTGTCTCTTTTTGGTGGTCACACCACTGTAGTCGATGCAGCAATGGTAGGGCATATGTGAGGGTTTGGGCGTCAACTAAAGGGGATGGTTCAGAGAGACTGGGCAGATGGATCACCCTAATTTGTGGGACAGGGACATCTTCTTTGTGGAACCCCATGGCTGACAGTGAAAGAAGTATCAGAAGTAAACTCCCCATTATGAGAGAGATATTGTTATATATATAAGCTGTTATATATATATATAAGCTATATTGTTAAATATATAAGCTAATTGAAGAGCCCCTGGCCACACATATCCACAATAACTGCTCTCATCATAGCAGAAGCACTACCATGTTGCACAAGCATCCTGCACACTTAGTTATCTGCTGGACCACTGAATTGCCAGGCTTGCCAGGGGTTCAGTGGGTCAGTGGGTGATGTTGACACCGCCCCTCCCCAACTAATGCTATAAGACCATGTACATCTAAGCATCCTCTGGACACTCGTTTCAGTGCTCCCACCATCCTCCCTCTTCTTTGGCTACTCACCTCTCTATATCTGGCAGTGTCAGTGGCTCAGTAGGTAGCACACTCGCCTCTGAGGCCGGGAGATCAGAGGGCTGTGGGTTCAGTTCCCACATCTGGCACTTGGGTTAATATCCCAGTACTGACACTGTAGTGCAGCATGAGAGGGGTGTTGCACTTCTGAGGTGCCGTCTTTCGGATGAGACATTAAACCGAGGTCCCATCTGCCTGGATTGGTGGTAGTTCAGGTGGATGTTAAAGATCCCATGGCACTTATCGAAAAGAGTAGGGGAATTTCCCCGGTGTCCTGGCCAACTTTCCCTCATTCACTAAAAATACCACCAACTGCTTAATCTGGTTCAAGGTCAGTTGGCATTCATCTGTATCCCCCTCCCCCGGGTCGTGCCTGAAAATAGGCAGGATTTGTCTAGTGCACTTACCCAGTCAACAAAAGCTAAATAAATAAATAAATCTGGGCATCTTCTGGTACCTTCTGCCAAGAGACCTCACTCCTGTGATACATATGGGGGACCTCCCTCAACAGGGTTCCGTGCCATCATACCCTGAAAGTGTGGCAGTTTCTCCAGAACAGAGAGTGTGAAAGGCCACATATATACACCATACATTTTCCCATGGTAGCACAAGCCTATCATGTTGCACAAGCATTCTACATATATATTCATCCTCTGGATCAGTGAAATCCTTTTTTCTTTTACTTGCAAATTCTATTAAATTCCTCTGCTGTTTCACATCTTTTTATTTAGGTACACAGGTAAGATAATTACAGTGAATATGAAGGGGGTCAGTCATAACTGGCTTTGGGCATGCAGCAGATAGTAGTTCTGCACCCCTCCCCCCCACAGGCATCCCAAGCCACCACAGCCTGTGTAATTCAGCTAGGGGATTGGGATCAGGTCAGGGGAACTGAAATGCAGCAGAGAGGGTGCACTTGTGAATGCTGAAGGGTGCTCAGTGTGTGGTGAGGACACAAAGACATGGAGGTGCAAGTAGCCCATGATATAGGCGCTGGGGAAAGGGTGCCTACAATAATGGCGACCCCTTCCCCAGTGCATTTCAGGGGCAGCTAGGGAGGATAGGGCGGCCAGATAGGAGGTGGACGAATATAGTGACTAACTGTATGCGCATGTGGGGGGGCAGTGAACATGCACAGGAGGGGACATGAGGGGTTGTCCCATGATGGTTGCTGAACCGACACCATGGTGAGGTGGGTGGGTTGACAGCACTGGTCAGTAGGGTCCAGGGTTCGGGTCCAGACGCTGGTGCATTTTTATTGTGCCAGGCCCAAACCTTTTATTTTTTTAATGTTTTCACCCCCCATGACATGCGCCCCCCTGGAGTTGAGAATCCTTTAGAAGGGGTGGGGGGGACACAGCTCCCCACAGAAAACATTAAAAAATGGAGTCCCCGGTGCCATTTTGCTGTGCGCTGGGGTGTCAGAGCGCCTAAAGATATTTTTGCCACTTTGACTTAGCGATAACAGTGATCACCTTTAGGCTTTTGCTGTTATCACATAGAACCGAGGTGCACTGGTCTTTTTTAGATCAGGCCCTAATTAAATAAGCATTTGTCAATGCTGAATGTTCATCACTTTCATTGCTATCACACTGAGTCTTGCTTGTACACATTTTTACTATATATTTACCCAGGATTGGCCAGATAGGATACTATATCTTATTTTGAATGAGTTCCTGCTGTTGCACATTTTTTAGACTGTATTTAGCCAGGATAGGCCAGCTGAGAAGCAATATCTAATTTTTAGTGGGCTTCCACATTTTGACCCCAAATTTCCAATAATATTTTTATTGACCTACTTTGTGATCAAGACAGGTGGAATTTTTTAAATCCCATCTAAAACGTGATTTTGCAGTGCAACAGTGAAAACAAGTTTTGGTGAGGAGATTTGAAAAATTACACCTGTCATGTTCAGGAGGTGGTTTAACACAAGGGATATGTTGAAGATTTGGGGCCAAGATCTGCAAAAATAAAGTTATGAGTAAATGTTGGAACACTTCAAGGTCTTTTCATAACTTAATTGTTTTATCACATTTTGACCCCACATTATCAACAGCATCTTTTGATGACTACTCCATCTTCTTTTTTTTTTCTTGAAAAGCTGTTTATCTCCTGGGTACTGGCAGGGATGTGCCCCCCTCTTCAGTGCCTGGACCTCACACCTGGCATCCCCCCCACACTGCTTTGAATGGGAGACCAGCAGCTTGCCTCCTGCGGAGGGGCTCCCCGAGGGGAGAGACGAATATCCACCTGAGTCCGTAGCCAAGGCTTAACTCTATTTATCTCCTGGCTACTGCCAGGAGATATGCCGCTTCTTCAGTGCCTGGACCTCACACCCGGCAGCAATCCCAGGCTGCCAAGACTAGGAGACCAGCCGATTGCTCCTTTGTAGCTGGGCTCCCCGAGGGGAGAGACCAAGATCCACACAAGGCCCCAGTTGAGGTTTATGCCTGAGACATCATTCAGGTGGAGATCCAGGGGCTTCACGGAGCAGCTAGCCCAAGGGTTTTCTCCATAAGTTTCTCCCAGGAGACACGGACATACAATGATGTTGGCACAGGTCCAGCATGCTCCTGCACCTGACCTGCAGATGTCTGCCATCACCTCCACCCATTGAATAGTAGTCCTGGTTTTTGCACACTCAGTCTCCACTGGGTGTTGCTGGCATGCCAGGAAGCCACAACCCTCCTCCCCCGGGAGGAGGAGATCTATTCATGGGATGCTCATCCTACCCCCCCCAGCTGACCCTCTGACACACTGTGCTCATTCCTGAATGCCAGTCATCAGTGCCACAGGTGGTAGCACTACCACTGCACCAGTGGGCTGACCACTACTTCTGAACATGACAGGTGTCATTTATAAAACAGTGGCAGAAATGACATTTTGTGCCACAAGTATGAAAAGATATTTTGTTCAGGATTTGAGAAATGACATCTGTCACATTCATGAGGTGGTGTGAAAAAATGCTTATGGTGAACATTTGGGATCAAAATATTGAAAATTACTAAAGTTATGAGAGTGCATTGAAAAATTACAATGTAATGTATACTCATAACTTTGCTGTTTTTTAATAATTTTACCCCACATTTTCAACATAGCTTTCTTATGACCCCACCTCACAAGTAAGAATGGAGACAATTATCAAATCCTGCCTAAAGAGGTGATTTTATGCCACAAGTGCAAAACTCATCTTGGCCAGGATTTGAAAGATGACAGCGATCATATTTATCAGGTGCTGTGAAAAAATGGCTATGCTGAAAATTTGGGGTCAAAATATTAAAAATTACCAAAGTTATGAGCATGCATTGAAAAATGTCAATGTACGCTTATAACTGTTTTTTTAATATTTTTACCACAACTTTCAATATAGCCTTCTCATGACCACACCTCGTGAGAAAAGGTGGATAAAATTTTCAAATCCTGCCCGAAAGGTGATTTTGTGCAGCAACCATGAAATCACCTTTCGGGTTGGATTTACATTAATTCTCTCCCCTCATTCATGGTGTGGGGTTCCAAACAGGCCATGTTGAAAAAAAATATTGAAATGTGACCAAGTTATGAGGACAAGTTCAAAATGCACAAAAATGCATTGACCTGCAAACTTGATTTCCTCAGTTTCTGGTCCGGTGTTGAAAAGTGAAGACAGATCTCCAGTGTAGAGAGGATTATGGCATTGGACCCCCCAGTATATCAGCAAGGGATGGGGGTGTGTGGGGTGGCGGATGCTGAATATGAGGGTCTGGTGGGGAGGACGGTAACAGTGGCAATGGGCTGGTGGGGGCAACAGATATCAATGGACATTGTTCTTTTTACAGGGTGTATAAAAATTAAAAAAGACTAAGAGAGATGGTTTTCTTTATTTCAGGTACTGACACAGGGGATTGGGCACCTCAGTGTCAGTTTAACCCCTAGGGGCTCAGCAAGTGACAGGGAGGTGGGAGGGATACTTTTGCAGAGGGTGAGATTACAGGAAGAAAAAAACTAATAAAAAAGACTACAAGGGATGGTTTCCCTTATTTCAGGTACTGACACTGAGGATTGGGCACCTCAGTGTTGGTGTTATGTTTAGTGGCACCCAAGGTGGGCTTCCTGGTGTTGCATAGTGAAAACGGGCTGGTTGATTGATGCTAGCCTGCACCAGGGACTGGGCACCCCAGTGTCAGAAAATTAAGAAGGAAGGGGAAAGCAATGGAAGGTGAGAGGGATACTTGGCAGAGGGTGGGAGAGATTGCTTTCACCCTGGGGGGACCACTGCAGGCTGATATGACGCTGATCAGCTCTGCTTGCTGGGCAGCATTATGCAGATCAAAGGAAAGTGCATCTCCATGATTTGGGCAGCTCATTTCTTTGAACTACACACAGTTTCTGCCAAGCAAAATCAGAAGAGTGTCATGATCAGCCTGGCTGATGATTTGTGTGGCACTGCTGAGCCCCTTGCAAACTGATCTGCATTGGCCCAACAATGACACACCTCTGACACAGTGTCAATCCACTGTCATATCAACATGTTCATTTTGCATAAATGCAAGGGATAACATAAAAATGAGCAGGGCATGCAGGCATCCATCCATCAGGTCAGGTGTAGAGCTTCATGATGCGCAAGAGTGAAAGGACAAGGGGAACATTAACGTAACAAGCAGGAAGATTCAAGAGAAACATCTGAAACAACTACTTTCTAGAAAATGGGTTTCAAAATCTCTGAAACCCTAGTAGCTGCCAGGCATTCCAGAGGGGTACATTAACTTACAGTTAGAGCCCTTTAAAAAATAAGTTCCAGCACAGCCTGCTTTAGCAGCTAACTGATATCAGTGTGCCAATTTCAATTTTAAAATGAAACAGCCACCATTTTGTTCACTTGCTTAGCAAGGGACAGGACCCAACCCCCCCCCCACCACAATCGCTACAAACCGAGTGCCACTGGCTAACCAAACGGAGAACCTCACCAGTAATTTCTTACAAGTTTTGTAGCATATTTAACTTGAGTTCTTCATTTAAAAAAACACATAATTTTCTACATGACAGTAGTAGCAGTAGCACATCACGTACTAACGGCTACTGTGACAATGCCTGACTCATCGTAACTCCACCTCCATGTAAGCCAAGCATACAGCAGTGTTATATTTATTTAAAAAAATGAAAATCCCCTTAACAAATCAGATAGTGGTCCCACTCCCAATAACAGTCACTGTGTTAAGTGCCATACCCAGTACACTGCCTCCGTCCATCATCAACCTCCGTTTAGGTACTTCCAATCCTGATTGCGATCTTGACCATAACAGCTGAACAAGGACGCCAACTTAAAAAACAAAAGCACAGCTACTCCACAGAATCACAAGCAAGAAATACAGAAACAAGCAGTTCTCCATCTCCCAGTTCATTCTTTTGTACCCGCAGAAGGGCAGAGGGCGGGATTCAGAGGACCAGAAGAGTCTTGAAACAGATTTCAAGCAAAATCAGGAAAAGCACAATGAGGTGTTAAACCAAACTATGAAAATCCGCAGTGCCATCTACTGACAAGTGCCAATACAGGGATACCCTTACAATGAAATGCTTTTTTTTTTTTCTTTCTCTTTTTTCCACATTTTTTTTTTTTATGACAGTACCCGCAAATGCCCATTTTCTAAGTGCAATAATACCCTCCAGGGTGGGCAGTATTGGGCAATACCAGACCTTCCCTGAGCTATAAGACCCTCTGTCAGGATTCATTATGCCTTTGGGTGGTCAAGTACTGCTCAGTACTGCCCACCCTGTTGGGCATTATTGCTTGCACAGATTGAGCAGTGAACACTCCAACTAGGCTGCCAGAGCATTTGGTGTCAGTTGATACTGTAACAGACTTTAAGCTCAGGCTTGACAAGTACTTTCAAGAAAATGGACTAACAACATATTCACACCGAGCTGGTGGCAGAGAGGAATGTGATGAGCTGCTAGTCTGCTCCCACAGCAACCACTGCCACCACCTAACTTTATGCAGATATAACCATTTGATAACTGCAGTACAAAAATCTTGATTATCATAAAATAACAGAGCACCTTAGAATTTAGATGGTTGAAGAAATTCATTTTCACCCTCTATTATAACACCAGATGAGTGATATGTCACATTAACTGCACACCCTGGGGGTGTATTATTTTTTTTTAATAAACTATACTAGGATATGGAAATAGCAGAAGACAAATGTCCAATATACTGTATTTGTACTATAGTAGATTTCTGACAGTATCTAACACTCACTCACTCTAATGGTGTTCATTAATAAAATTTGATCACCAGATAATTTAAAGGTGAACCATCAACATCATTACTCATCACTCATTACCAAGGATGCTTTATTTATTCAACACTTCTCCTAACTAGGGTAGTTTCAATTCTGATCTGATTCTGAGCTACAGTACAATGGGGCAAAGTTATTTATTTACCTTTTGCACAAGTTAAGTTCTGAACCACAGGTAGTGGAAATGAAGAAAAGTGCCCAAACCAAAATTAAATTCAAACAAAACTTTTTGATTCATTTTACAAACATATCTAATCTAAGAAAATCATAGCAACTATATTTTGAAATAACTAAATGCATGTGGGGTGCTGGTGAGAGCAACATGGCCGGGCATGCTTTTTCATAGCGCCGTTTAGACAATAGCCTAATTTACCTTTTCTGCTTTATATAGTACATCTTTTGTGGTCAAACGGCCACACAAAATCATTTGAAGTTAAAGGAAGGAGCAGAAACTAGTGTTGAATTACTTGAGACATTTTTCCCCCAAAATTGGGAAAGCAGATCCACAGCAAGGAGCAGTGGGCCAGAGTGATGGCTTCTCCAGCAGTACCGCGACCTGAGTTGGGTGCTAAGGCAAATACCTCAGGGTAGTCGACTCTGGCTTCAATAGAAACTTTCTTATGGAGTTCCAAGATGACACCAAGGACTCATATCAGAAGGTGCAAAGCTTTCTTATTGATATCTCCTCTTGATGTGAAAAGATCAAAACTAAAGTGGCCAGTATTGAGCAGCAGGTCAAAGCTGCTAAAAAAAGTGCTGATAAACTTGTAGCAAGGATTCTGACTGTGGAAGAGGCAGTCAATGCTTTCCTTCACGAGCAGCTGAACATTATGGCTAAATTGGAGAAGACTGAAAATACGCTTATCCTTAAAAATCTCAAGCTGATTTTTCACTACAAATTCCCAACTCAGAGCTGAAGTTCGAGGTGGAGAGGATTTTAACTTTAGTTTTCTCACTTGAGCATCCTGTGTTGGGAGTCCATATTCAGACCATAATTGAGAAAAGACCCACAGAAACAACAAGATACAATATTTGCATCTGCACCTGGGGCGAGGTACGTGATCTGCATTTTTGCTTCCATTGCCCAAAGAAATAAAATGCTCCAGGCTGCTAGAGCAAAAAAAAGGTTTTTCTATGAGTGCTCCAAGAGTCATTTGTATCCTGATTTTTGTCTTGCAGCTCCAAGTCATAGGAAACATTTTCTTACCTTAAGAGCTGAATTTCTACAGACAAAGGTAAAAGCTGTCTTGCAATCCCCTGCCAAACTGAAAGTTACTTTTCAGAATAAAAACTATTTCTTTGTCAATGTAGATGCAGCACAGGTTTTCTATAAAAAAACGTTGCTTGGCCTATAGATTTGAGATCTGACCAAGAGGAACAAGCGGATGATGAAATAGCGGATAACACCCAGTATATCCCAGTGTGTACTTGAATTTTCAATTGTACGTGAACTTTATGATATAATTAAATAGATGTCTGCTTGATACTGCTCAATTTAATAATACTCCAAGAAGAAAGATTTTTGCCTGAAACGATAAGCCTTTCAATATAAATGATTTTTAGTTGGGATGGTTAAAACTTGGAGCATGTGTCCAGCTCGGTGGCACTGACGGTTGAGGCACTGGACCCCACACCTCACACCACGCCAACGACCCGAGTTCGGGAGTGAGCTTGGGTCACCAGGGTTTGGACGGGGGGGGAGGCTGCAGAGCTGGGTCAAGCAGCTTCAAGGCAGCCCCCCTCTCCGGGGAGGGAAGTGACGGTTCCCTGGCTCTTGGCTGCTGCCCAAGGGAGGCTAGGTGGTAGCGCCAGGTCACAGAGAACCCTGGCACTAGGCCGGGTGGTTGAAAGGGGCCATCACTGGAGCCGTGGAGCGCATGTGCACCTCCACATGTCTCTCCTTTTGACAAGTAGGCACAGGAGGCAAAGGGGGAGCAAAAAGCTATATGGAAAAAAAGACTTGGAGCATGAAAATGATAAAATTACATTATTTTGCTAGAATGAAATGTGCTCTTGAGATATATATATATATATATATATATATATATATACTGTACATATGTATATATACAGTATATATCTTCTTAACCCCTCAAAAATACAAAACTGTTATACTTTTTGAGATAATTATTTATTGTTCTGTTTTTTGTTTTTTTCTTGAGATGACGTATAATTAAGATGTATTGGATGTATTATTTTTTATTTCTCTCTGAATAAAAATAAAATATAAAAAAAGACATAATTAAATGCACATGTTTGTAGTTTCATAACCAGATAGTGTTGTGGTCAGGCACTTGCTCTTTCAGTGTTACTGTGTTAAATGTTATGAGTTAATAAAATAGGTTAATTCAAACAGTTAAGACAAATACATACTGTATATGTACCTCTAAATAAGCAATGCCACTGGAAAATTGCTGGAAACAATTCCCAAAAGACAGAGATGTTTGAGTTATACTATATACAGTATCATCAGTGCTGCATGCACAATATATATTATTGTTTTCTGACGCACATATTGGCCAGATTATATTGTTTATATATATATATATATATATATACTGTATTTAGGGTATACATGATGGGCAGGAGTGTGATATGTGAAATATTTTCATGCGGTAACAGTGACCTCTGGGTACTCCTGAGTGCTGAAGGCATGAGTGACAGTATCCAGAGGTCACTGTTCACGAGTGAAGCTATTTCACATATCACACGATCTGCACATCATGTGTGCGACTCATACAATGAGCTTTTTTAAAGTGGTTCTGTGTTGTTTTCAAACTGTGTGCAAGATAGAGAAAACTTCTTCCACATTCATTGGTTTTGTTTTCTTCTGTAAAGAGAATGTATTTATTCTTCCAGTATAGTCCAGCTGTATCAAAATATGTTTGTTGCTTTGAGTTTACATGGTTTTTAGCAGTCAGTGCTCTTTTTTTTTCTTCTAGTAGGAACTTTAGAGATCTTCTCAGCATATGAGTGTCTGTGAGACTGAATGCAGTAAACCTGTTGTTGGGGCTTCAGGTACTTGAAAGACATGTGAATTTCATTTGTTTTAATGAGCTGAAACAAGCTGCAGCACTGAGGGAGAGTTAATGGGCTTGTCTGTGACATCACCATAGTGAGAATAAATGCTGGTGAGGTAAGCACAGTATGTATAAACAGCATTTATCATCACTGCGTTAGCCTGGGCTTACATTTATCTCACTGTGGTAGTATTACAAGTTCACTCCTATTGTATAAATAAATATATATATATATATATATATATATATATACATATATATATATATATATATATATATATATATCATAGGCCCTATTCACTAATGGGCAGGAATTAGGTGTGAAATGGTCATAACCCACCCGTGCTGCTCTGCACCCCCGCACATGCGGGCACAGGCTGGTATGCAGGACCACTGGCAACCAGTCTGTGCCCCTGCTACTTCGACATGCAGCTGCGAGGTGGAGGATTGTCACAGTGTGGGGGCAGATTGTGGGACACTGGTGGGCATTTTTAATTTTTTAATTCATTTATTTCATATTCTGATTCAAGACATTTGAGCCAAAGGCTCATTTACAAAGGTTCCAAGTCAGCCAGAACAATACAAGACATAAAAAACATTCCAAGACATCATTTTACAGGGGATTACACAGTAAATACAGGTAATGCAGAGACAACAAGACAGGGGTATTCTAGCAGCATGGAAGTGCAAAATGGTAACCTCACTCCACAAGTGAGGTGAAGCGCTTGAGATAGTGCAAAGTGCTATGTTGGTCCACCACTGTGATGTAGTGAAGGAGCAGTCAGAGTAGGCTTTGTCAAGGGTGGATAGCAGGGAAGTGATGATGCAGGCAGGGGGAACAGTGTAGAGAACAGGGAAGGGATGAGGGGGCATAGTCAACATAGAAGAGGTGTAGGGATTGCCAGGGTATGCTAAGTTAGAAGTATCAGTGTGGGGGGGGGACCAGGGAGTGGAAGGGTGTACGAGGATGTGAGGGTGTGGGTAGCAGTGCAAGAGTGGTGGGTGGGTAGGGGCATGTGGCTCAGCATATGGTAGAGCAGACACATACTTTTTCATGATCCAGGTGGGAGCGGAGCCCAGCTTTGAACTGTTTGAGCTTGTTACACTCTGCTAGGGCAGTAGGTAGTTCATTGAACCATTTTGGTCCCTGGTAGGAAAGGAATCTCTGAGCTAGCATTGTTCGCTTGAAAGGTAGCTGCAGACACTCCCTAGTTGCACTCCTTGTTTTAACAATAGGTAGTATAGTTTTAAATAGCCTAGAGGCTGAGGTCAGTGTGAGTCCCATCATTGATTTTTTCCCCAACAGACAGATCTGGTATTGTGTCCTGAGGTGGGGGGGGCCATCCTGTCCTATTGTAGAGGTTGCAGGTATGGGTCAGATGGTCAGTCCCTAAGATCAAATGGCAAGCCTTGTTGAGTAGTGTCTTCACCCTTTTTAGGGCAGTATCTGAGCTAGTTCCATAGATCACAAGGTCGTAATTGATGGTCGACAGGACCGAGCAGCAGGTGATGAATTTTACGGTATCCAGGGTCATGGCGTGCCTGTGTCGGTATAGAACACCTAGTTGAGTGTTGGCCGATTTGGTGAGTTGGTCAATGTGCATAGTAATCATGAGGGAGTCATCGAGATGTACCCCAAGGTATTTAAAGGTGCTGACTTTCTCCATGATATCTTCTTTTGTGGCTCTTTATCAGCAGTGGGGTGAGTTTCTTCTTGTTCTGTGGAACTGAGAAGAGCATGCTTTTTGTCTTCTTGTAATTGAGCATTACTTTATTATATGTGTGAACCACGATTCAAGCTGAGAGTTCTGAAGTGATAGTGGCCAGATTGCTGCCGGGTACTGATATGCTGGGAAAGTCAGCAAAGAGCACAACATGTGCTGAACAAGCAGAGGGTAGGGAGTTAATGAAGAGGCTGAAAAGGAGTGGTCCTAGAAGTGACCCTTGGGGGACACTAAGGTTCACCTCCCTGGGTTCAGATAGTTTGGCTGCTATTTTTACACTTTGTTTCCTGTGTGTGAGATAGCTGCTAAACCATGCCACAATGTCAGTGGAGAAGCCTATGTACAGCAGCCAGTTCAGGAGCAGCTGACTGTTGACCAATAGGTTGCTCAGCCCAGGTCCCATAGTGGAGCCTCCTCGATGCACAGGCAGGGGTACTGGGACAGCGCGCACCATCCATAGAATAAACAGCAGGCATTTTCCTGAATGGCCACCACTGGCCCTGGCAGGTGGCCTGGTGGGCTGTGGTAGCTGTGTGCAGGGGCCCATTGCAAACGTGCCCCACCTGTCACCTGCACAGGGGGTAAATGTTTACAGCAGGGTCCACCCTCGCATATATTTTTCAGCCCCCAAAATACGCCCATTACCATTATGCATAGGCGCAGTGTGGGGCATGCTCCGTGGCCCACCCCTATGCGGCACAGCACAGCTGGCTGGGGGATCCACCATGCCAGGTGCTAGCGTGCCCATGGTGAATGCCGCCGGTGGAGCGCAGGTACCCACTGCATGACATTCAGGCATGTTAATGCCTACATGCTACCTTTACGCAGCATTTAGGCATTCATGAATAGACCCCAATAACTGGAGAGAGTTTTCTACAGGTTAAAATTCACCATTATAACCAGCCAGTCATAACAGTGAACATGGGCCTGGTTTTTGTTCTGCACATGTGCACATTGCTTCTAATACACTCACACTACTTCACGTCAGCATCTCCACCATACCTCCTTCCACATTTCCACAGCTGTAGGGCACTTTACTAGATTACTTGCTGGCACCACAAGCTCCACTTCTTCAGGGCTCAGCAGTATCGGGGTTGTGATCTCAGAAATAAAAAAGTGAAACTAGAAATGCCATAGAAACATAGAATTTGATAGCAGATAAGGACCACTTGGCCCACCTAGTCTGCCCATTTTTCTACCTAACAGATATGCTGCAGATCCTAGTTAACCAACAGCTTACTTCCTCGTACTCCCCACTAGGACTGCCTTATGTCTGTCCCATGCATTCTTGAATTCCCCCACTGTTCTTAATTCCACGACCTCCTCAGGGAGGCTGTTACATGCATCCACAACCCTCTCTGTGAAAAAATACTTCCTCACATTACCTCTGAGCCATCCCCCCTCTATCTTCAAATTGTGCCGCCTTGTTCTTGCACATCTCTTATTCTGAAAGATGCTATCCTCTTGGACTGTGTTGATTCCCTTGAGGTACTTGAAAGTTTCTATCATGTCCCCTCTCTCCCTTCTTTCCTCAAGGGTATACATATTAAGCTTCTTTAGTCTTTCTTCATATGTCTTCTGGTGCAGACCCTGCATCATTTTGGTTGCCCTCCTCTGGACAGCCTCCATTCTGTCTATGTCTCTGCAGAGATGGGGTCTCCAGAACTGCACTCAGTACTCCAGATGGGGTCTCACCAACTGTCTGTACAAAGAGATAACAACTTCACGAAAGCTGACTGTGCCTGAGCTAGTGCTACTGCTACCAATACCATGCATTCTAAGATGGCGGGAGAGAGAGAGATAATGAGAACAAGACACAGTGAGGCACAGAACATGAAAATCAAGCTGTCAAACTTGAGGAGGGGGGATTTAAACACCAATGTTGCTTTAATGCTTTAAATGGCAGCTCCATCTACTGACCAGACTGTTACTTTTTTTAATAATATGATGCAGGCGAGAAAACACTCACCGGCAATTATATAAAATAACACATGGGTAGGTGTGCAAAAAAATCGAATTTTATACACACCTTGGGTGCACATAAAATTCTTACAATAACTGGCCAGCAGTTTTTCCCATTACTTAAGCCAGTTATAATTTGCCATTATAACCCACGTGTTATAATGGCAAACACATGCCAGATCAATCACATAAGAGCCGCATCCTGATTGGCTCTGCACTCCTTGTGGGTGGGCAAAACAGTGCAACAAACATGGCGGTTTCTCATCCCACGAAGCGATGAGCCGCCACACCAGGACACCTACTCATTTTTTTGTTTTTTTCCTCTAAAAAACAAAACTGGATTTGTGCAATTTTAACAAATATCCAGTTGATCCTACCATTCTGAAACAGCGCAGCACAACTCCCAGGAAGAATGGACAAAAAGTCTCAAATGAAGGTAGGAATCAATTCCGATAGCCACCGTGACCTAAATACATAAAAAACAATGCTCCATAAAAAGGAAATGTACTATTTTTTGGCAAAAAAAAAGATAAGACCAACTGTAAAAATAGTAGGGTCTCTTACAGAGACCATGTGTGTGTGTGTGTGTGTCTGTGACAGCCACTGTGTATGTATGCGTGTGTGTGACAGTACCAAAGTCAATGTTGGGGAAAAATTGCTGACCAGCAATTGTAAATAATAAAAGATGGGGAATTGTGCTTAAATTTGAAATTAATGGTTGGCCTCAGTGTGGGATGCTTTAATAAACCCCTCGGGCTTCGCCGTAGGGGTTTATGTAGTGTCCCACACCTCGGACAACCATTAATTTCTCATTAAGCACACTTCCCCATCCATTATTGTATATGTTATGCACACCTACCCATGCATTATGCTATATACTGTCACCTCTATATTTAATTTTTATTTATTTTTTTATTTAAACATTTGGTACCCAGGAAAGGCACACTGAGCCAGGGCTTGTTTCCAGGTGCGACCCGGGGGAAGGGAGTTCAAAGCATAATACAATAGCACAAGCAAATTACAAGTACAAGCATATTACAATCATGTCACAAGCATAATTCGTTAGAGACAGGACAAGCAGTGGAGAAATATTCGTTAGAGATACTGTAGGACAAGCAGTGGAGAAACATTTGTACAGAATCACAGAAGTGCAGCTGGACAGGTTATACACTACAAATTAATTCATACAATACATAGTGTTATTTACAAATGCAGATGAGATACAGTCAATGTACTGTAGTAGGATATACATCAGAATGATGGGTGCCAAAGCTTTAGTGAGATGATTGGGTGCTGGAGTGGCAGGAGCAAGTAGGTGGTGGTAGTGCGCGAAGTTGCTGTTTGATAGAGTCGAAAGAGGGTGAGTTTCTTAAGAGGGGAGAGTTTATTCCAAAGGAAGGTGAGCCTGTAGAAGAAGAAGAAGACAGATTTAGAGCCCTGGAACAGTCTGCTCCCACAGGTTGTGGCAGCAAAGACAGTGGGGGAGTTCAAGCTAGCATGGGATAGGCACTGTGGAAACCTAAGGCAGTAAAGAAACCGGGAGGGGGTAGCTTTCATGGGCAGACTAGATGGATCACAAGGTCCCCTTCTGCCGGCACTTCCTTATGTTCTTATGTTCTTGTCTGACATGGAGGAAGGTAGGGGGAGTGAGAAGGTTTGGGTATCCCTGGACCTTAGGCCAAATGGGTCTGGATTATCTGGAGACAGACTCTCTGAGAGGTAGGGAGGTAGCAGGTTGAACCAGTATTTGGCTATAAATGCAATAGAGTGGATGTAACAGCGATGGGAGAGGGATGTTAGGCCGAGGGATGTGTAAAGGGAACAACGGTGTGTTCTGAGAGGGGAGTTAGTGGTGAAGTGATAGAAGTTAGAGGGGTGTCTAGTCTGGATAATGATGAAGCAGGAGCAGTGCTGTAAACCATGTCAGAGTAGTCGAAAACGGGTGCGATCATCTTGGTTAGGATTTCGCTTCTGACTGGCAAAGGAAGGGCTTCTCTGTTGCGATATAGCATACAAAGCTTGGGGCGTAGTTTTGAGGTGATGGCTTCTATGTGGGATGAAAAAGTAAAATGGGGTCCAGCCATACATAGAAACATAGAAATTGTCAGCAGATAAGGACTGCTAGCCCATCCAATCTGCCAGTAAGTCCTACACTTGTCTGTGTCCTCTGACCCTACCTGGTCATCTGCTTTTCACCACTGCTTCCCACCTCTAAAGTTTCCTTATGCCTGCCCCAGGCATGTTTAATCCCACCACTGTGCTTGTTCCCACCACCTCCTGTGGCAGACTATTCCATGCATCCACCACCCTCTCCACGAAGAAAAACCTCCTTACATTTCCCCTTAATCTGCCACCTTCCAATTTCATATCATGCCCCCTTGTATTTGTACTTCTCCTATAATGGCAGATGTCTCCCCCCTGCACCTTGTTTATGCCCTTAAGGTACTTGAATGTTTCTATCATGTCCCCCCGATCCCTCCTCTCCTCCAGCGAGAACATATTGAGGTCCTTTATTCTCTCCTCACACGTTTTCTGGTGCAAGCCCTATACCATCTTTATCGTCCTCCTCTAGACCACCTCCACCCCGTCAGGTATTTGTAAGTTCATCATAGAATCACAGAATCATAGAACCTGACAGCCGAAAAGGACCCCATGGTCCATCCAGTCTGCCCTTTTCCCCATGCTAAACTACCCACCTCCCTCCTTGGTTACCCACCCCACTCCCTAGTAACCCTTTGTGCCTGTCCCAAGCTCTCTTGAATTCTGTCACTGTCTCCACCCCACAACCTCATCCAGAAGCCCATTCCAGGCATCCACCACCCTCTCCATAAAGAACTGCCTTCTCATGTTCCCTCTGAAGTGTCCTCCCTGTAGTCTCAGGCCATGCCGCCTTGTCATGGTGTCCTTTTTCATTCGGAATAAACTCCCCGGGCCCAGCTTATTTATCCCTTTAACATATATGAAGGTCTCTATCATATACCCTATCTCCCTTCTGGTCTCTAGTGTGTACGGCCCCAGCTCTTTGCATCTCTGCTCATATGTTTTGCCTTCCATTCCTCGCATCATCTTGGTTGCTCTTCACTGAACCCTTTTGATCAGATCTATGTCCTTGCACAAGTAAGGCCCCTAGAACTGCACTCCATATTCCAAGTGCATTCTCACCATAGCGTGGTACAGGGGCACCAGGACTTCTCTCCTCCTGCTGGTGATTCCCCTGCCTATACTTGCCAGCATCCCATATGCCTTCCCCACTGCCCTAGCACACTGTTTCCTCATCTTAAGGTCACTGGTGACTACTATACCTAGGTCCTTCTCCTGCTCCAATATCCTGATCTCCTCCCCCTCATTTTGTAACCTGCCCTCGGGTTCCTGTGTCCCAAATGCATGACAGCACACTTCTTAATATTGAAGTTTAGCTGCCAGGTCTCCACCCACTCCTCCAGTGCCCTCAGGTCCCATCTCGTGTCTTCCGCCCTTCCTTCAGTGGCCACCCTATTGCAGATTTTTATATCATCTGCAAAGAGTGCAACCTGTCCCTCCAGTCCATCTGTTATGTCGCATATGTAGATACTGAAGAGGAGTGGTCCCAACACTGACCCCTGGGGCACCCCGCTTGTCACCTGCCCCGACCTAGAGTCCACCCCATTAATTACCACCCACTGGGTCCTGTCTGCTAGCCAGTTTTCCCCCAATCTAGTTATCTTGTCCCCCACCCCTGTGCTTCCCAGCTTGCTGACCAACCTTCTGTGGAGGATGGTGTTGAAGGCTTTGATGAATTTCAGATAGGCCATGTCTACTGCCCCCCACCCATTACCGAGTCACCCAGTTGAAGAATTCTATTAGATTGGACTGGCAGGATTTCCCCCTAGTGAACCCATGCTGGTTGTTGTTTAGCAATCTGTTCCCCTCCAGGTACTGTATTACCCTTTCCCTGACAAGTGCCTCCATGACCTTCCCCACCACTGCGGTGAGGCTGACAGGTAGATAGTTCTCCCTTGCTTCCCTGCTCCCCCTTGTGTATTGGCATAACTGTAGCCCTTCTCCAGCACACTTCCTGTGTCTAAGGACAGATTGAATAGCCTTGCCAGTGGGGCAGCCAACTCCTCTCTTAGTTCCCAGATAACCCTTGGGTGCAGTCCATCTGGTCCCATGGCCTTGTCCACCCTCACCCTGCCCAGTTCCTCCCTGACTCTGTCTATGCTAAAGGACTTATCACCACCCCTACGCCCCCCCATCCACAAATCTGGTCCCCTAACCTCCCCGTCCTTCGAAAAATTTGAGAAGTACTTGTTTAGTACTTCTGCTTTCTTGCAGTCATCTTCTACTGACTCCTCTCCTTCCCCCAGAGCCTTGTGATCATTTGTCCAGTCTTCCTCCTATCCTTCAAGTATCTGAAGAATGCCTTCTTACCCCCCTTGACCTGCTTCACTATCCGTTCCTCCTTTTCAGCCTTTACCCTCCTAATCACCCTCCTTGTTTCCCTGTAGGCCTCCCTAGCTTCCTCCTTCTGCAATCCCTTATATTTCCTGAATGCCCTCTGTCTGCCCCCTACCACGCTCGCAACCTCCCTGTTCAACCACAGTGGCCTCCTGCAGCTTTCTCCCTTCCTCACCCTTCCTTATACATGCGTGCGTGGCCTCTCTGACCCTATCTCTAATTGCCCCCATAGTTCCTCTACTTCATTCATTTCTCCCATACCCTCCATCGCTTCCCTCACTAAACTTCTCATCCTATTAAAGTCTGCCTGCCTGAACTCCAGCACTGTTGTACTTGTTCTGCCTACTTCCTTCCCCACCCTCACCCTAAACCTAATGGACCTGTGGTCGCTACTGCCCAGCTCCTCCCCCACCACCACCTCCTCTACGCTCTCCCCGTTAGTCAGAACCACATCCAGTAGGTTGTTCCCCCTAGTTGGTTCCCTGACTAACTGATGAAGGAACACCCCCTGCAGCACCTTCAGAATTTCCCTTCTTCTGGTCAATGCTGGTTCTGGGATCGTCCAGTCAATGTCTGGGAGGTTCAGGTCACCCACCAGCATCATTTCCCTCTTTAGGGCTATTCTCGCTATGTCCTACATCATCTTCCTGTCCTGCTCTTCCCCTTGCGTGGGGGGGTCTGTATACCACTCCTAGTCTCACGGATTCCCCTGTTCTTCTGCTTATTGTCACCCATAGTAGTTCTGTTTCCCCGTCACCCTCCTGCCCCTCTGTTGCCTTCACATCTTCCCTGATGTATAAGGCAACTCCTCCCCCCTTCTTTTCCTTCCTGTCCTTCCTCATCAGTCTGAAGTCAGGAATAGCTATCTCCCATGTGTGACATTCCATCCACCATGTTCCTGTGACCGCTATAATGTCAGCCATCATGAGCAATGATGGTGATTAACTCCTTCATCTTGTCTGTCAGACTCATAGAGTTGACCACCAAGCCCTTCCACCATTTTTGCCCTTCCTCCACTCCCCCCATGGTCTTCCCAGTGCCTACCAAAGTATTCCTTCCCCAAGGGGGACCTTGCGTCTCCCATCTCTGCCGTGGTACAGCATGGCTCCAAATCCAGCCCTCCCTCTTTCAGTTTAAATTATACTCCTTCTCAAAGAATTCCCCCAGCCTGCACTTCAGAACGGCTGACCCATCCTTGCTGAGGTGCAGCCTGCCCGGATCGTAGAGGCTGTCATCCTCCAAAGTTGTCCCCCAGACCCCAACATCCTGTATCCCATCTGGGCACTCCAATCTTGCCAGCCAATCATAAACTCATTTATCCTGAGCTTTCTGACTGTGCTGGCCCTTGGTACTGGCAACATTCCCAGGTGGAAAACCAGATGCACATTTTTATCTTGGTCCCTTCCCCATGACGGGATGTGGCGGATTACCTCCAGCACAGTTATCCCCGGCATGCACTCCACCCACACTGCACTACTCCTGCCCCCCCCACTTGATTCCCTTTATGATAGAATCTCCAATCAGAAGCACCTTGCCTCCCCACTTTCCCCTAGTTTAGCTGCACCCCTGCTCTCCTCCCCCGAGGCGCAGATGTCAGAACTACCTTCCTGGCCCTCGTCGCTCCTCTTCCCATTTCCATGCCCTGATCCTCTTCCCCCCACATACTTTATCCACCCTCTCACTTTTCCTGCTCCCCTCCTCTGACCCTTGTCCACTTTCCTCCTGTCTCCCCATGCACTGAACTCCTGCCTGCAGACTCCTAGGTGGCTTGGAGATTCTGGCAGTCCCCTACAACTCCTTCTTTTCTCCCTGTTCCCCCACTTGCCCTTCCAGTGCCTGTAGATTTCCTCCTCCATTGTCAAGTGCACTGTCCTTCACCCCCTGTAACTTTTGCTGGTCCTCTTCTGCCTGAGATCCTTCCTCCTTCCTCAACATCCCTTCTTCCTCCCCTCCCCGGCACTCCATACACCAGGCTCTCCTTCCCAGACTTTCCCTGGACCCTCTGCTAGTCCTGCTGCCTTTTCCCCTGCTCCTTCCTCACTTCCATCCTCCTCCTCCCTTGTGCCTATATCCCCTGCACCCTCTGTTTTTCCTGGGTCCCCGCCACGACTCCTGCCCTCCATGGATCCTACCTGGGGTAAGTACTGTACCTGTCTGAAACTGTTATCGTCCCAGTAGTGCATTTACCAGCTTCCCCTTCCCCTTCCTGTGATGTTTGCCATGGTCCTTGGAACCCCTTTCACCCTTTTCCCAATGGCCCCATTCTCTGCCAACCCTCACCATCCACATGGTCCAATTCCTTAGTTCCTTCATCCTGCCTTTGCCCACTGGGCTAGCCTGGCCTTCTGGTGTCCCAGCTGGCCCTCCAACCCCTCACTCCCACCCATTCTGCTCCCTTCCAGTTAGCATTGTATGTGCACCCCCCACCCCTGCCCTGATGCCCTTAACCCATTTGTCCAGCTCATATCTAAGTCTCCACAACTCTGCCTCCAGTTTTGTTAACCTGGCACATACAGGACAGTGCCCCAGTCTCCACAGCATATTTATGGCCATAGCAACCCCGCAGCCACTGCATCCCACCAGCCTGACTCCCCTCCATCCTGCAGCCATCCTCCCCCCAGCCCAGGAGCTACCCCGCTACCCCAGCTGCCTCTGTTTGCCATCCCTTCCATCACCTCCCCCCATCCCTGTACCCATATCCTCTGGCATTCCCCCATCTTGTTTCAGCCATTTGGTCCCACCTAGCTGTGCACTTATCCAAGATATGGGCTGTGGGCTTACTGTGGGCAAGATATGGGTTTACCTAAGATATGGGCTGTGGGCTTACTGTGGGCAAGATATGGGTTTACTCAAGATATGGGCTGGCAATATAGCCTAGAGGTTAGAGTAATGAGCTGTTAATGAGCTTGGTACATCCAGCAGACCAGACCTAGGTTTGATTCTCACAACCTCCACTTGCATACTGTGTCACTCTGAGCAAGTCACTTAACTGCCAGTGCTCCCAGGTCGCCCCTGAAAACAGGCACTTGTGCCTAGTGGGCCTTACCTGATTACCAAAAGACTAAAATAAAATAAAATAAAAATATGCAGTTCAGCCTAATCTTCAATTTGTTCCCTATCTAATTGCAAAAAGCTTGTATGCAGCTTGTTAGTGGTGAGTATCCCACACAACAGTCGGCCCAGATATTAGCTCAGACTCACTCCCACTCAAGTCATTTAGTAGGAATTGCCCTGTCCAACAATCACCCCCAAGCTTAGACAGATCCATTCCCACAACAAATCAGCCACTCATACAGATAATCCCTTCACAGTTGCCCCCCAGAATTTAGCCCAGATTCACAACAAAGTCCAGGACCACCCCTCGCAGCAGTTCAAATCCAGTCTATGACAGGTCCCAAAAAGTTCAAGTGACACAGCCCTGTTGCGAAGTTCCAGTCAGACCTCCTGGTCCCAGTGAGCAGTCCAGGGATAGTTTCAAGTGATGGGAAAGTTTAAGTGGTAACAGCCTGTTGCACAAGTACCAGTCAGGCCCCTGATCTATCCAAATCCTCCCTGCTTCAGGCTTCACCAGCGTTGGGCCCCAAGTAATTTGAGAGGTTTACCAGCTCAGAGGTTTCCAGTCACTCCTTGTCCAATCCCCAAACCTTGTCCAATCCCCACCCTTGTCCAATCCCCAAGCCTCTTATTTGCAGGCTCCTCCTCCCACCTGCATTTAATAGAGGTCGGGGCCGGGGAGGGAGGAATGAGAAAACATACCAGCTGCTCCCAGGTCCACGCCACCAACTGCGGCAGAAAACCGCTCCTTTGGCATCTTCGTTGGCTGCTGAAGTGGCTGCTCTGGAGCTTCATGCCGCTGACTGAGGCAAAAGTCCTTCCCATTAGTTTACTTCATCAGTCACTGATGCAGCCGCTCTGGTCCTCCATGCCACCTACTGCACCAACCCCTTGCAGCTTTCTCACTCTTCTGTAACTGAGTCGAAGGGTGTCCCATCCAGTGAGGTGCTGGCAGGGGGTGGGGGGACTCTGGCTAATTTTTGTGCAGTGCTGAAAGTCATTGATACTGTTTTGGAGGTGTTTACTTTCAGTCGATTGGTCTGGAACCAGGTTTGCATGTTGTGGAAATCCCTTTGAAGGTTAGATTGGACATTGTCTAAGACAGGCTCTGAGGAGAAAAGTATGGTGTTGTCCACATACATATATATCCGGGAACTGGAGCATATAGAGGGGAAGTCGTTTATAAATATTGAGAAAAGGATAGGGCTGAGGATAGATCCTTGGAGTACACTGGCTAGAATGGGGAGAGGGGGGGAGGAGGAGGAGAAGGAGTTTCCTATTCTGACAGATTGGAGCCTGTTGCTTAGGTAGGAGTTGAACCACTGCACTGTAGGGGGAGCTAAGCCTGCTGCCTCAAGCTTAGTAAGTAGGTGGGGTGGGAGACTGAGTCGAAGGCCATCATCAGGTCAATGAAAACTGCTGTTAAATGTCCTTGGTCAGAGGCAGAATGTATGTGTTCCGTGACCCGCAACAGGGAAGCAATTGTGAAGTGGTGTTTTCTGAAGCTTGACTGGTATGGAAAGGAAATTGGTTAATGTAAGGAACTCTGAAAGTCTTGACAGAACTAGAGTTTCCTGAATCTTGGCAAGGGCTGGTAGGAGGGGGATCAGCCTGTAGTATCTTGGCACCGAGGGGTCACCACGTTTGTGTAGGGGGATTATGTTGGCTGATTTTCAAGCTGTGGGACAATACCAGAGGAAAAGGACAGATTTAGAAGGTGGGTAAGAGGCGATGCTATTTCAGGGGGCAACAAGAATAGCAGTTTGGGGTGAAACCCGTTGAGACTGGACTTTGTGATATTTATGGAGCAGAGGGCATCCAGAACTTCTTGGGGGAGATGGATGTGAACAGCAAGGTGTTGCCACTCAAGTTGAGAGGGGTATCTGTGTGGGGGGGGGATGAGGGCTGGTCAGGGAGGGCACAGGAGGTGAAGAATTTGCTTAGTGTGTCGACAATGCTGGCAGTGTCTAGAATAATTTGGCCATCTTGCTTCAGGGGAGGTGTGTTGTACTGAGAAGGGGGATCCAGAAGGGAGTGTACCACCTTCCAGAAGGAGGAAGGGTGTGTGTTTTGTAGATGTATTCTAAAGTAATCAGCTTTTGCACGCCTTATGGCCTTGGAGCAGGCATTCTTGAGGGTGTTATAGATTCGTCTGGATTGAGGACTCTGCAGAGATTTGAACTGAGACCATGCCTTGTCTCGGGCTTTACACTGGGCAATTAATGAGGCAGAGACCCATGGGTGGTGGAGCTTCTTTACCCTGGATTTAATCGGGGGGTGTGGTAGTCCCACACCTTGGAGAAGATGTGCAGGAATTGAGAGAGTGCTGTGTCAACATCTAAAGCTGAATAGACCCGTTGCCAGTAGTTTCTTACGTCAAGCAGGAGGGCTGAGCTGTCCAGAGAATTTAAAGGGAAACATTCATCTAGAATAATAAAGACAGTTACAGTAGTCTGTATTCTTACCGTCGTGTTCAGCCCTGAACCTGGTTTCTTTATTTTTTATTTATTTTATTTATTTATTTATTGAGTCTTGGATTACAACACTTTCGAGCAATACAACTCATTTACAAAGGTTCCACGTCAGTAGTACAGAAAAAAACAAAGTAAACAATAGATAAGTAAATAGCAGATATCAAGAATATACTTAAAAAAATTAATACATCAAAAGCAATCAAAATACCATTGAATGTTGCTCAATATAACAGTAGAATGGGCTAGAAGAGAGGGCAGCCTGGGAGGCCTTGTCAAAATCTAGGAGAGAAAGTAATGGGGTGTAAGGTGGGGGATGGGAGAAACAAGAGGGAGAAGGAGATGAGTTGCACAGGAGGTGGAGAGGGAAGGAGCGGAGTTGCAAAGGAGGTAATGGGGATAGAGAGATGAGAGGATGGGGAGGTGGAAGGAGGGAAATGGGGTGAGTGCAGAGAGAAGGGGTAGTGCTGGTGAAGTGAGGGGGAGGAAGACAAATTAATAGTATAAAGAGAAGAGGTGGTGTTTAGTCAGGAGAGGGGGCAGCCTAGCAGGCCTTGTCAAAAACCCAAGAGAGAGAGAGAATAATATGGGTGGGAGAGAGGTAAGAGAGAGAAACGTAGGGAGAAGAAGGAGAACAAGTTGCAAAAGAGGCAGCATGAGATAAGAGAATGGGTGGAGGGTGGAAGAGGGAAGGTGAGGAGGAGCAAGGGAAGAACTTGAATATGCATGAGCAGAGAAGCAGGGGTGAGGGATGGAGGGGAAAAGGCTCGAGGGTAGGATCAAAATGAAGTGCCAAGAGTTAAAAGTGCAGAAGGGTATAAATACAATGATAACATAAGCAGAAGGCTGCTAAGGGCAGCAGTTACATATACTGTTTGCTAATAGATGTTGTCTGAGTTTGTGTTGGAAAGGGCTGAGTTTTGACTCAGCAGAGATGTCCCTACCCAGGGAGTTGAGCCAGAGGGGGGCTCTGTAAGCAAAAGACCTCTGACCTAAGGTGGTGTGGCATCTGGGAACAGTAAAGGCTTGAGTTGCCAAGATGTGAGTATGTTGGGTACTGTGACAAGGGCTAAGGAGCTGTTGGACCCCAGGGGATAACAAACCAAGGTCTGCTTTCTTGGCAAGTAAGCAGGTTCGATATTGGATCTGGCTGAATAATTGAAGCCACGCAGTCTGAGCATATAGGTCACACGTGTGTGTGAGGTGGGCAGACCCAGTAAGGAGTCTGCATGCTTTGTTAAGAGCAGCAGTGATCCTGTGAAGGGATGTAGCAGAGGAAGAGCAATAAACAACCAGCCCATAGCCGATCATGGTAATGACAGAGCTGAAAATTGCTATTCTTAGTGCCTCGGGAGTGAGGCTATGCTTGTGCCTGTGGAGTAGGCCACTCCTTATGTTGATAGCTTGAGCTACATTATCAATATGTTGTGAGTAGGTGAGTGAGCTATCAACAGTGACCCCTAGATATTTGAAGGAGTGGATCTGTTCAAGTGGTGTGCCAATGCAGTTTGTGATGAACAAGGGTTTGAACTTGTGTTTCTTATGGGCATTGTTGAAAAGCATCACTTTTGTCTTTTTATAGTTTAGCACCAGTTTTTGAGTGCTAAACCACTTTTCTACTTGTGAGAAACTGTGTTGAAGGTTATCCTGAAGGCTCTTAGGGTCAGGGTTACTAGAGTAGATCACGGCATCATCCATGTAAAGCAGAATCTGTTCATGACAGGCTTGTGGGAGGTTATTCAAGTAGAAACGGAAGAGAAGGGGCCCAGTATAGAGCCCTGAGGCACTCCAGAATGGACTGGCTTCCTTTCGGAGAGGACAGTGGTTATCTTGACTTGCTGTGAACGGTCTTCTAAGTAACTTTTGAACCAGCTGACAGCATCATTCGACACCCCTGCAAGCGATAATTGCCTGAGTAGCAGTGAGTGGTTCACAGTATCAAAGGCCTTCGTCAGATCGATAAAGGCAGCCCCTACCAGATGGCCTTAGTCGAGTGTATTATGTATGAAACCAGTGAATTCTAACAGTGCAGTGGTAGTACTATGACCTTTACAAAAGCCATACTGCTGTGGACATTGACTATTGTATTTGTCCAGGTATTCCACAAGCTGATCTACAATTATATGCTCTTGTGCTTTCGATAGAGTAGGTAGAATGGAGATTGGTCTGTAGTTTGTGTGCTGTGCCCTATCTCCACCTTTGTGCACCGGGGTTGCTAAGGCCTGTTTCCATTTTTGGGGGAATTGCCCAAGCCTTAAAGAAAGGTTCAGAATCTTGGTAAGAGGTGTAAGAGTTTCCTCGAGGGTGAGGGCAAGAAATTTGAGATCTAGATTGTCCCCGCTGAATCTTGCTTTACCGAGTGCATATGTACTTTCTAGCCTCATGCTTAGTAACCTCTTTGAAGTAAAAAGAAGGAAGCCTGCTGCTGAGCATCACAGACTGGGGGGGTGACAGGGGCAGAGACCATGAAAAAATCAAGGGGAGGATGCTGCTGAAGTCTGTAAAGGCATCGTTAAAAATACTGGCTACAGCCATTGGGTCAAGTGTTGGGCTTCCATCAATGTTAAGCATGGTGGGTGCTCTCTTGAGGTCTTTGCCAGTGACATCCTTTATGTTGCTCCAGAAATGTTTACTGTCACCCCATGAGTTGGAAAGTGCCTCCCTAAAGTACTGATTTTTTTGCAAAATGGATGGCTCTGGTACAAACATTTCTGGATTTTTTTATAAGCCTGAATATCTGCTTGCTTGCCTGTGGCTTTGGCCTGGTGCCACAGGTGGTCCTTAGTCTTCATAAGTCCCAGCAGTTCAGGTGTTATCCAAGGGTTGCACACCCCCTTAACTTTCCACTTTTTTAAGGGGGCATGGATATCACATATAGCATTAAAGCAATCGGTGAAGAAATCAAGTGCCTCGTCAATGTCATTGGTAGAGTCCAGTGGTGACCAATCCTGGCTTTGAAGGTGTGATCTGAGTGGTTCTAGGTGTCCTGAAGTTAAGACCCTACTGAGAATAACCTCAGGTGGAGATTTACTGAACTTGTTGGACCAGCTATAAAGTATATGGTAGTGGTTGCTTAGGGTGTCAGGGAGTACAGAGACATTTGTGATTCATTCTGGGTGACTAGACAGAACCCAATCCAGTAAGGTACTTGATTCAGTTCTATAGTTAATTCTGGTCATGGTGTTAACTAGCTGAGTAAGGTGCAAGATGGAGATGGCATCCTTAATGTGTCCAGTGTTAGATGAGAGCGAGTTTATATTGAAATCTCCCAGTCTTGTGGTTTCAGTGTCCCGAGGCACACTCCGAATATATTCCATGAAGTTATGAGTGCCAGAGGCAGATTCTTTGGGTGGTATGTAAACAGATAGCACAATTAAAGCTTTCTTTTGGGCCCCTAGGAGTACCTTGACGGCCAGGGCCTGAGAGGAGTTTCCTATGCAGGGCAAAAAGAGGTGTGCAAGAACAAGGGGGCACAATTTGAAGATGGGGGGGTGGCTCAGAGGTAATGTAAGGAAGTATTTTTTCACAGAGAGGGTTGTGGATGCATGGAACGGCCTTCTGGAGGAGGTTGTGGAGTCAAAAACAGTGGTGGAATTCAAGCATGCATGGGACAGTCATAAGGCAATTCTAGGGGGTGGTGGGGGGTAGGAAGCAGTAGGCTGCTGGTTAACTAGGATCTGCAGCTTATCCATTAGGCAGGGAAATGGGCAGACTGGGTGGGCCAAGCGGTCCTTATCTGCCATCAAAATCTATGTTTCTATGTTTCAATTCAAGGGTGTGATCCATTAGAGTTTCTTTTAAGAAAATATCACAACCGCCACCTCTTTTAGTGAGCCTATCCTGCCTAAAAATAGAGTAGCCAGGTATGGTGATAGCAGAATCAGGGATTTTGGGTGACAACCAAGTTTCTACAACAGAAAGAATATCAGGGTTGTGTAGTGTAATCCATACCTTGAGGTTGTCTAACTTACATAGAAGACTACATATATTGATACACGCGAGGGAGAGCATACAGGCCATTTTTTTGCTGCAATGGTCCATTGCCGTAGTGGGGCTGGGTTAGGGTGCACATTTCCAGACAGGAGCAGAAGCAGTAGAATTAGTTTCAGTAGGTATGTCTTTAGTTGTTTAAAGTACTGTTTCCATTGTCTTCTACAGAAGGAGATACTGTTAAATTTATTGGTTGTTGCTGTGAAGTTAGAGAAAGTAAGCAGGTATAAGAGATGATGTTGGAAGCTAGGTGTTAATCTACCAGGGGGTAGCAGTGGTGTACTTAGACCAGTTACTGAAACCATTTTTCCATTAATAGAGTTTTTATTTATTTATTCAATCTTGGATTACAATACCTTTGAGCGGGAGACCGCTGTTTTACAAAGGTTCTACGTCGTAAAGGGTGGGTATACATACATTGTGGGTTCAGGAGTACCTAGCTAGGTGAGTAAACATAGACAAAAATATATTGTAAATAGGAAACAGAGATGGTTTTAACACTAGAATAATTCAGGTAACACTAGCAGCCTAGGTGGCATTGTCAGGTAAAAGACAGTAAGCAGCTATCCAGAAAGGAGAGTAGGGGGCACTGAGTGGGGGCATGATGACTATTTAGGAGGAGGTGGGAGAGAAGAGTGCAGGGTATTGCAGGGCAAAAATGGGGACAATTCAGGGTAGAAGGACAAAGTAGGAGTAGCGAGGAGATGGTAATAACCTGAAAGGTGAAAAAGACCAGGGTCAGAAGTGTGTGTGTGTGCGCGTGGAGTAATTAGAAAGTACAGTCACAGGAGCTTTTCTTCAGTAGCTGTTGCCTTAGCTTGGTCTTGAAAAGCCCCAGTCTCTGTGTTGCGTTATGTTCAGTGCCAAGGTTATTGAGCCAAAGTGGTGCCTGGTAGGCATATGACCTCTGCCCTTGGGAGGTTCTGCAGCGAGGGATGGTGAGAACCTGATGATTAGAGTTCCTGGTGCGGTGTGGGCCTGTGAATAAGCTTAATAGGCTTGTGACTCCAGGAGGTTGAAGTCAGAGTAGTGATTTTTTAGCTAAGAGGCAGGTTTGGTATTGTATCCTGTTTTCAAGTTGTAGCCACCTGGCTTGCTCATAAAGGTCACATGTGTGCGTTAGTCGGGGGGAATTGGTGAGCAGTCTGCAGGCTTTGTTTAGGGCTACTGCTATCCTACATAGTGAGGTGGGAGTGGTTGAGTTGTATAGGACCAATCCATAGTCGATGACGGAGACAACTATGGATTGCCGTTTGGAGAGCTTCAGGTGTTAAGCATTTCTTGTGCCTGTGCTGGAGCCCAATCCTTATGTTGACTGCTTTGGCCACATTCTCAATGTGTTCTGCATAGGAGAGGGAACAGTCAAGCGTAACCCTCAGGTATTTGAATTGCTCCACTTCTTCAAGTGAAACCCCTGTGCAGTTAGTGATGTTAGGGGCTGCTGCTTTGTGTTTGTTTTGTCTTTTTATAGTTCAAAACCATCTTGTGGGCTCTGAACTAATCTTCAGTTTGTTTAAAAGCATGTTGTAGCTGATAGTTTAGGGTGTGAGGGTCATGTTGAGAAGTAAAAATAACAGCGTCATCTGCATAGAGAAGTATCCGTTGGTCACATGATTGAGGTAGGCTATTTAGAAAGATGCTGAAAAGGAGGAGTCCTAGGATTGACCCCGGGGGGACCCCACAATAAACTGGCAGGGTCCAGATGTGATGTTTCCAATCTTTACCTGTTGGTAACGATCAGCTAGATAGCTTTTGAACCAGTTAGTAGTGGAGTTAGAGAGACCTATCGAGGTGAGTTGTTGAAGTAGTAGGGAGTGACTGACCGTGTCAAAGGCCTTTGTTAGTTCAATAAAGGCTGTGCCAAAAAGGTTACCCTGGTCCAGTGAACTGTGTATGCAGCTGGTGAACTCCAGAGGAGCTGTGGAGGTACTGTGCCCTTTCCGAAATCCATGTTGTTCCGGACACTGAATGTTGTATTTATTAAGGTATTCAATCAGCTGGTCTGAGACTATGTGCTCCAGTGCTTTTGACAGTGGTGGAAGGATAGAAATAGGTCTGTAATTGGCATGCAGTGCCCGGTCACCGCTCTTGTGCACCGGAGTTACCAGGGCTGACTTCCAAGCTTGGGGGATTTGAGCCAGCTGCAGGGATAGGTTCAGCAGTTTAGTAATGGGAGCTAGGATTTCATCAAGTGCAAGGGAAATAAATTTGAGGTCGAGTGTGTCGCCGCTTTTCCTGGATTTTCCAAGTACCTTACGAATGTACTTTCTTGCTTGGTTGTAGTTGACAGATTTGAAATAGAAGGGAGGGGGGATGTTTGAGTGGGCCCTAGGCTTTGACTTGAGCTTGGGTTGGTTTCTTCCAAAAAATTTGTCAGAAGTACACTGTTAAGGTCAGTAAATGCTTTGTTAAACGTGTTGGCAATAGTCAGGGGGTCAAGGGTAGGGGCACCATCGATGTTGAGCATTTGTGAAGCCTCTTTCCTGACTTTCCCTGTTACATCTTTTAGGTTATTCCAGAAAGACTTGATGTTTCCCCATGATGTTTGTAATGCTTCCCTTAAATGTTTACTTTTGGCAGAGTGGATAGTCCGGGTGAAGTCATTCCATAGTCTTCTGTATTCCTGGAAGACTGATTGCTTGCCAGAGTTCTGTGCCCTGTGCCACCAGTTGTCCCTGTTTTTTATGTGGCCTATTAAGTCTGGTGTGATCCAGGGGCTGTATCTTCCATGGATCTTTGTCCTCTGCACTGGGGCATGGCAGTCACAAGCAGCATTGAATTGTTTGATGAAGTACTCAAGTGCAGTGTCCATATCCTCAGCTGTGTCAAGGGGGCTCCAGTCAGTGTTGTGTAGCTGCTCCTTAAGGTACTCCAGATGACCCCTTTTTAATTTACGATTAGAGATTATTTGGGGGGGGTGTTGCATTGAATTTGTTGGTCCAGTTGCAGGTCACTGGAGAGTGGCCACTCAGTGAGTCTGGGTGGACTGTCATGTTGGAGATACGATCCAGGTGGTTTGTGAGGATCCAGTCAAGTAGCGTACTAGATCCAGTTTTGTAATTTGTTCTGGTGGGTGAGTCAACGAGTTGTGTAAGATGCAGTGCAGCTATAGTGTCCTTATACGTGCCAGTCAGTGGTGCCAATCAATTGATCTTGAAGTCTCCTAGAATGATGGATTCAGAATTGAGGTGCTGACATCTGATAACCTCCATGAGTTCTTCGAATCCTGGAAATTTCACTTCAGGAGGGATGTAGACAGTAAGTATAGATAGTGCTTTATTGTGGGCCCCCAACAGAATTCTTATGGGGAGAATTTGTGCAGTACTGGTAAGGTGGGGTAAAGGAAGAGCAAACCCTTTTATTGAATCTTTAATGTATAACGCACAGCCCCATCCTCTTTTCGAGATCCTGTTATTCCTGAATAATGTGTAACCAGAGTTCTGTGCCCTATGCCACCTTAATCTACTTAATGACCTTAATCTGGTTCAAGGTCAGTTGGCATTCATGTGTATCCCCCTCCCCCGGGTCGTGCCTGAAAATAGGCAAGATTTATCTAGTGCACTAACCCGGTCAACAAAAACTAAATAAATAAATAAAATAAACCAGGTATCGAGACAGCAGAATATGGTGTTTTTGGAGTGAGCCACATCTCAACGACTGCGAGTACATCAGGGTTATGTTGTAATGTCCAGTTTGGTGCACCAGAATTAACAGGATAGTTATAGGAGTGAAGGTATAGGAGTGAGGTTGACATCCTAATAGGGTTTATCTCAGCCAGATATTTCAGGCCTGGAGAGCTGGAGCTGATCCCCAATGATCTCCTCGAGTTCCAGAGCTCTCACAATTAGAAGCAGAAATTGAGTGGACAGGAAAGGACCCACCTACTATAGTACTTCTAGTCAAAATTAGGGAGGGAGGGCGAAGCAATAGAGCATTTAATAGTTTAGTTTAGTTTAGTTTTTTGGTCTAGGAATTAATACCTTTGAGACGGGGCTCTTTTACAAAGGTTCCACGTCACACAGAACAGAAAACAAACAAAAAAACAATACATGTAATGAAAAATGTTACATAAAAAATTTGTTCAGCAATTTACAAAGGCAGTAATAAATCAACAACTATTTTTCCAAGAAAGAAAGATACTCAGAGGCATTTGAGGGAGAGTAGAGAGGGAAAAGTAGGAGGAGATAGAGGGAGAAAGAGAAGAAAGAGAGAAAGTAGAAGAGAGATCACAGTAGCAGACAGGACCAGTTAGTGGTATTCCAAGTTTCTTAGCCAAAATGATGGGCCATGTTGAGGGATGTATAGCGGAGGGATAAGTCTTTAGTCAAAGCAGTCACAGGAGCTGGTGGCAGAGAGGTGGGCATAGAGCATGGATTTGAAAGCTCCCAGTGATGTGGAGAATAGAGTAGGTAAGCTAAGGGCATTGTACCAGGTTGGGGCCCTGTACGCAAACAATCTTTGTCCCTGAGCAGTCCGGCATCTGGGGACCAGAAAAGGTTGGTGCTCAGATCTTCTGGTGGGATGCGTGCTGTTATTCAGACAGAGTAGGTCTTGGATACACGGTGGAGTCAGTCCCAGGATTGATTTTTTTGCCATCAAGCAGGTGAGATACACAAGGCGATTGGAGAGTTGTAACCAGCCGGTTTCAGAGTAGAACTCACAGGTGTGGGTCAGTCTCTGTGCACCAGTGAGGAGTCGACATGCCTTGTTTAGTGCTGTTGAGATGCGTCTTAGTGCGGTGGTAGTGGCTGAGACATAGATAATTAGGCCATAGTCTATGATTGCAATTATGGAGATTTGTATAGCAATCCTCAGGGCAGCTTGGTTAAGGAATTGGCAGTTTCGAAATAGTATTCCTAGGCGTTGGTTCACTGTTTTCGCCGTATTGTCTATGTGGGTCGCAGAAGGTAAGACCTTGATCAAAAGTGATGCCAAGGTATTTGAAGGTATTCACTTGTTCAAGTGTATTTCCAGTGGAAGTTTTAATAGTGAGTGGAATATGTCTATTTCTGTTTTGATGATTGGTGAAAAGCATGGCTTTTGTTTTTTTGTGGTTTAGGACCAACTTATTATCAAGGAACCACTTTTCGGCACTGGAGAAGGCAATTTGCAGGCTCTGACGCAAGGGGTTGGGATCCTTGTGGGAAGAGAGAATTACAGTGTCATCGGCACATAAGATAAATTTTTCTGGGCAGGATTCAGGGAGAGAGTTTAAGAACAAGCTAAAAAGGAGAGGGCCTAGGATTGATCCCTGTGGTACACCTGAGAGGACAGGTTTAGAGTCAGAGAGTATGTCAGAGATTTTTACTGCCTGTGAGCGTTTTGTCAGGTAACTTTTTACCCAGGCACCAGGTCCTTCAGCAAGCCCAAGCCTGGGCAGTAGTGAGATTAGTAGGCCATGGTGGACAGTATCGAATGCTTTTGTGAGGTCAATGAAGACCGCTCCGATTTGGTAGCCTTTGTCCAGAGCAGAGTGAACATCTCCTGAGAAATCTAGTAGGGCCGTTGATGTACTGTGCCCTTTCCTAAATCCGTGCTGTTGCATACAGAGTAAATTATACTTTTGCAGGTAGTCTGAGAGTTGGTCCACCACAATGCGTTCAAGTGTTTTGGAGAGGGGTGGGAGTATTGATATAGGTCGATAGTTCCCTGGTATGGATTTGTCACCCCCTTTGACCACTGGTGTAACTATAGCAGACTTCCATTTGTTGGGAAATTGACTTTGGCAAAGGGAAAGATTGAGAATTTTGGTAAGAGGGTGGATCACTTCGTCCAAGGTGAGAGACAAGATTTTTAGATCTATAGTGTCACTGCTTGTTCTGGATTTAGAGCAGGCCTTTTTATGTATTTGTAGGCTTCATGTGCTTTGATTATTTTGAAATGAAATAGTGGTTGATCACTTGAGGTGCTTTGGGATACTAGATTTGGCAAGGACAAGTCCAAGAAAAAATCTGAGGGGAGGACCCCACTGAGGTCTGTGGAAGTTTTATTTAGGGCATCTGCCATAACCTTTGGGTCAAGTGTAGTGGAGCCATCAACATTCATAATGGTAGGAGAGGATTTTGATTGCTTACCTGTAATATTTCAGATGTTGTCCCAGAAAGCTCTCCCATCACCCCAGGTGGATTCAAGGGCATTTTTGAAATAGGCGCTCTTCATTTGCCTGATTTGTGAAGTGCATAGGTTACGTGCCTGTTTGTACTTCTGTATATCCTGCAAGGAGCCCGTGTCTCTGGCTATGGCCCAGAGATGGTCACGAGCTTTGAGTTCGGCCAGTAGTTTGGCAGCGAGCCAAGGATTTGAGAGAGCTTTGATTTTACACTTGTTTAATGGTGCGTAAGTGTCACATGCAGTATTGAAAGTTGTGATAAAGTATTCTAGGGCAGCATCAACATCAAACGTGTTGAAGATTGGTGCCCAGTCCTGTTGCAGGAGACAAGTCTTAAGTTTAATGAGATTTCTACGAGGTAGCACTCTACTTGAGATGATTTTGGGGGGTGGTTTAAGGAATTTATTCAACCAGGTACAAGACACAGGGGAGTGGTCACTGAGAGAGTCAGAGACAACAGTAGTGTTTTTTATCCGGTCCGGGTGACTAGTGAGTATCCAGTCAGTGAGAGTGCATGTTCCAGTCTTGTAGTTTTTTCTAGTTGGGGAATTGGCCATCTGCGTCAGGTTGGCTGCTAGGATGGCATCTTTGCTGGGTCCGGTGTCAGAGGCGAGCCAGTTTATATTGAAGTCACCAAGGAGGAGAAGCTCAGTTTCTGGAGGTTGCAATCTTACAAATTCAAGAACTGTCTGGAGACCGGATCGAGGATCTTTAGGAGGGATAAAGACTGCAGCCACTATGAGCACTTTATTTTGGGCACCAAGGAGCAGTTTGATAGGGAGAAGTTGCACTTGGGTGTTTGTGGAGGAGAAACTGCCAAGGTGACTAGAGAGGTTGTCCTTAATGTAGATAGCACAACCCCCACCCTTCTTGTTTGACCGGTCAAGTCTAAAGAGATTGTAGCCTTGAAGTGAGACAGCATGATCCGGGGTACTTGGAGACAGCCAAGTCTCAACAATGGCTAGTATGTCAGGATTCTTTTGACCAACGAAGACTTGAAGGGATGCCAGCTTAGGAAGGAGGCTGTGGATATTTAGGGTGACTATGGAGAGACCTCTATCTGCTTTTTCTAGCTTTGTTAACTTGTTTGAGACAGGGCCAGGGTTTGGGTGCACCCCACCTGACATTAGAAGGAGGAGGAGCAGGAGTTTTAATGATACAACCCGATGCTCACTGTAGGTTAAGATTTGCCTCTGTTTTTTATTTGTTAGGGGTCAGTGTGGTCTTCTAGGGTCCCAGCAGAGGGTGATGGCTAGTGACAGATTTTGATTTGTCATCTTTCCAGTAGAATATGCTGCAGTTTGTACACAATCCTTATAAAGGGTGTGCCTCAAATAATAGTGAGGAGGACTTGCCATGGTTCCATGTTGTGGGTAGCAGGTTTTGATGATAAAGGTGGGAGGTAGAGCAGGGTAGGAAGAGAAAGGAAGTTGACAAAGTGGGAAAAAAAGGGAGAGGGCTAGTAAAGACAGGAAGGAGAAACTAAGGGAAGGCATTGTTGATGGGGGCAGCACAGCGCTGCGTTGTAAGGGGTGACAGGCAAAGGGGTGGGATAAACTAATCAGAGATGGGGGAGGAGGTAATCCAAAGATTTTTAGGGTTTTGAGAGGGTATAATTAGAGCTGTAGTGAGGGGAGTAGTGTAATCTAAGGTGGGGTGTCAAGCAACAGGGGGTGGGGAGAACAAAGACGAAACAAAAAAAAAAAGGATGTAAACTTAAGAGTTACAGAGGAGAGGAGTCACGCAGGGCTTGGGAGGAGGGGGAGAGTAAAAGCTGTGGGACAGGAGGGAGAGACGGTTAGGGGGTGGGTCCGTAGTGCTTGTGCGGAGCGATGTGCCTATTTAATAAAGGTCGGGGGGGGCAATAGAGAGCAGGGGTGGGGGGCCAAAAAATAGCCAAAGACAAGCAGCAGTTCTTAAGAAGCTAGTACAAATTATAGTGATTAAATTCAGGACCAGTAGCAACTCCTAGGGACCTGGTTCAAACTTAAGGGGCTTAAATTCAGCTGTCCAGGCGTGAGTGCACCAGAGAGGTGGCAAGTTCAGAAGAGAGCTCATCCCATACCTTCACTGCAGCAGGCTGGTTCCACTGGGGGATTCGGCAGCGATCAGAGTGAGGGGGCTGGAGAGAATTAAAGCATAAACTAACCCTCAGACCCTGTAAAATAATGTGACAAAAGAAAATTAACCTCTGCAGTTAAGTAAGAGGGCATCTGTGGCTAAAGGGAGAGGGAGAAGAAAGGGTTTCAGCATTCATGGCAGGGACAAGCCAGAGAACCAAGAAATTACAGAGGGAGAACACTAACAAAAATAAAAATAAATAAATATAGGGAGACAGTAGGGGAAAAAAGTAGGAGGTGAAGAATGATGAAGCTGGAAAAAGCAGTGCAGAAATAACTACCAATGCAACTTAATAAAAAAATAGCAATGCAGAGATAACTACAAAACAGCTTAATAAAACACAGCAGTGCAGAAATAACTACCAAAGCAACTTTATAAACAATAGCAATGCAGAGATACTGTAACTACCAAACAGCTTAATAAAACAACAACAACAATATTTATGATTCTCTCCAGTCAGGATTTAGGAAAAGGCATAGTACCGAGACAGCACTTGTTCGGGTACTAAATGACCTCCTAATAGCGAGAGATCGTAGGACCTGTTCTATCTTGGTACTCCTTGATCTCTCTGCAGCATTTGACACTGTTGACCATGGTGTGCTGCTGGAGCGCCTGCGGTCCATCTCGCGGATTATCTGGTGTGGTCCTCAGGGTGGTTTCAATCTTACCTCAAGGGTAGGACTCAGAGGGTGGTGTCGGGAATTTTTTCCTCGACATCAGTCTCCCTATCCTGCAGGGTACCGCAGGGTTCTATTTTAGCACCTATGTTGTTTGCGATGTATATGCTGCCATTGGGAGCGATTATTAGACGATACGGTTTGGATTTTCATTGCTATGCAGATGACACCCAGCTGTATATGTCTTTTGTGCCCAATCAGGATGCTGCCTTATCGGTATTTAATAACTGCCTTGCCGAAATCCAGGACTGGATGAGTGGGAGTTGGCTGAGGTTAAACCCGGAGAAAACTGAGGTGTTAGTCATGGATCGAGGTCGCTGTGAGGCAGGTTTGCCGGATGGATCACCCTCAGGCTTATGGCTTGGGGGCATTCAGCTGACAACCTCAAATCAGGTGCAGAATCTTGGTGTAATAATTGACGACCACTTGACACTTAAATCTCAGGTGTCAGCGGTGGTCAAAACCTCCTTTTTCCATCTGAGGAATATCACCAGGGTGAAGCACCTGGTTCCTCCAGAGGATCTTCCAACGTTGATCCATGCCTTCGTTACCTCCCGCCTTGACTATTGCAACTCCCTGTACCTAGGGCTATCGGGGGTTGAACTTCGCCGTCTGCAGCTTGTGCAGAATGCGGCGGCCAGGTTATTGACTGGATCTTCTAGATCCAGTCATATAATGCCTCTGCTCCGCGGACTGCACTGGCTGCCAGTGTTTTGGCGAATCACCTTCAAGGTCGGTTTGCTGACCTATAAAGCCCTACATGATCAGGGACCTACTTACCTGAAAGAGCTCCTTTGCCCCTACTGTCCCTCCCGCCCCCTCCGATCCACTGATGAGGGATTGCAGGAGATTCCCAGGGTTCGTTTGAAAACTTCAGGGGCTAGATCATTCAGTTTTATGGCCCCGACCCTGTGGAATTCTCTACCTCGTCAGGTGCAAAATTGCCCGACTGTCCTAAGTTTTAAAGGAGCCTTGAAGACTCACCTTTTTAATATAGCTTTTAATGATTTATAATAAATTAGATTTTGCTTATTTATTGTTTTATGAAATTGTACAGGCGCTTTGGTTGAAGAAAAGCGCCTTTTAAAAATAAAGTATTGATTGATTGATTGAAAACACAGCAGTGCAGAAATAACTACCAAAGCAACTTAATAAAACAAGCATTTGTCAATGACGAATGTTTGCTTGCTGGCATTGGCATTGGTAGTGTAGGAGTTACAGAGCTGCATAATAGGAATGGCAGTGAAGTATTGAACTGAAGCCAACCCCATCACCACCCTGCAGATAGTGACAGGCATTGGGGTGTGCCTTTGGGTCATCAGGCATAACGCCCACGCCATTTCACCACACCCTACCGTGAAGACACCGACAAGTGTCACGGTGTGCCTTGGGGTCTTTGGCCCTTATGCGCATCCCATTCCATCAGGTAATATTGTGAGAGGGGTGCGGTATAGGAGAATGGGGTGAACTTTGGGGCCGAAGAGCCCAAGGCACACCTCGATGCCTCTCAGTGGCTGCAGGGTGTGGGTGGGGGTGGAATGGTATGAGCATTGCAGGTGACAATCCCAAGTCACAGCCCTGATGCCTGTCATTCTCTACAGGGTGGGGTGTTATGGTCAGAAATCCTAACGCCTGAGGCATTTGATGGCATTTTCACTCCAAATTTTCAACATGGGTTTTTTTTGTGACCCCTACCTCAAGAACAGTGGCAATATCAGTTTGTTAGCCGAAAGCTGCTTTTGCACAGCGACTATGGCATTTGTCACCACAGGTGCAAAAACACATTCTCAACAGGATGTGAAAAATGACAGCTGTACTGTTCATGGGGAGGTGTAAAAAATGGCAATGTTGAAAATCTGCAGTGAAAATATTAAAAAAACTGGTGAAGTCACGAGCATGCGTTAGAAACTGTGCAACATGCACCCGTAATGTAATTAATTTGGGAATTGTTTACAGCAGATTGTCAACACAGGCATTTTGGGACCTCCGGTCATGAACAGAGTCACTGTGATTTTCTTTATCTGTCCCGAACAATGATTTCCCACAGCGACCACGCATTTCTGTGCTGAAAGTGTGAAAACACATTTTGGCCATGTTGTGAAAAATGACAGCTGTACTGTTCATAAGGAAGTGTGGAAAAATGCCACTGGTGAAAATCTGGACTGAAAATATTACAAATTCATGAACTTACGAGGGTGTGTGGAAACTACGCAATGCTCACTCGTAGCACAGTCATTTTAGGAATTTTTCACCAAATTTTCAAAATAGCCATTTTAAGACCTCTGCTCATGAACAGTGTCACTGTGATTTCTTAATATGTCCCATACATTGATTTTGCACACCGAGTGCGCCATTGTGTGCTACATGGGCGGAAACATGTTTTGAGCGTAGATGTGAAAATGACAGCTGTACTGCTCATAAGGAGGTGTGGTAAAATGGCAATGTTGAAAATCTGGAGTGAAAATATTATAAATTTGCCAACTTATGAGTGTGCGTGGGATCAGCGCAACAAACGCTCGTAAAACAGTCATTTTTGGGAATTTTTTCACCAAATTTTTAACATAGCCATTTTAACACTTCTGCTCATGAACAGTGTGACTTTGATTTTCTTAATGTGTCCCATACATTGAGTTCGCACACCGACTGTGCCATTGTGCGCTACATGCGCGGAAACACATTTTGGGTAAAAAGTGAGAAATGACAGCTGTACTGCTCATAAGGAGGTGTGGTAAAATGGCAATGTTGAAAATCCAGAGTGAAAATATTGAAAATTCGTGAACCTACGAGCGTGCATAGGAACAGTGCAACGATGCTCGTAAAATAGTCATTTCGTTCGCGTATCGCATGCGCAGTGAAGCGCTTTTGGGGAGAGTAGCACACTTGGAGGTGTGCCTCCCATCCAATGCACTGCTCCCTGAGCAGGCGTATGTCCTGCACCAATGGTGTAGGAGCTCAGTATGACAGCGGTGTTCCTCTGCTTCAAAGGAAAGCACCATGCCATACTGAGCACTGCCGCCCCTCCTTGCGCCACCGCTCCCCCGCGGCCATGCCGCCCCAAAGCTTCGTACACGCTGGGAGCCCACTCCAGCGTGGCAAACGTTAGCTTGCCGACGGGTGCCCAATCCCCGTCGGGTCCACGGCCCCCTGCTATCCCTGCTGCCACGCTAGAGCCCACCCCAGCGTGGCAAACGTCTCGATTTGTTTTGCCGACGGGGTGCCCAACCCGTTGGCCCTCGCCCCCACACATTTTCTGCCACACTGGGAGCTTACCCCAGCATGGCAAATGTCCCACGTCGTCCTTTTTTAAACCTGAAAAATAAACAGTCCCACGGCGGTCTCCCAGCCCTCCTCCCACAACCCGCACCCACCCACCGCGCACCTAGCCTCTTTACACCCCCCACCCCATACTTACCTCCGACCCCGTGCAGTGAAACTCGTGGACCGGAACAAGTCTACACTCTTCAAAGCCGACCGCGAACTGAGGAAATGCCGTAAGCTGTATAATGGGCTAGATAGGGGGTTTCAACTTTATGCATATCTCAGTCAGTTTTGGAATTTTGCACCAAATTTCAGCATGGGGTTTTGGGACCCCTTCTCATGAATGATGTCACTGTCATGGCGTTATTCAGGGCCTGAAGGGTGATTTCGCAGGCACTGCACAGTCACCGCCAAAATCACCTTCGGCCTTGAATAATGCCATGACAGTGACATCATTCATGGAGAAGGGTTCCATAACCCCATGTTGAAAAATTGGTACAAAAATTCCTAAAATGACTGTTTTACGAAGCGCATGCGCAGTTCCTACGCAGGCTCGTAAGTTCGCAAATTTTCAATATTTTCACTCCAGATTTTCAACATTACCATTTTATCACACCTTCTTATGAGCTGTACAGCTGTCATATTTCACATCTCACCCAAAACATGTTTCCGCCCATGTAGCGCACAATGGCGCAGTCGGTGTGCGAAATCAGTGTATGGAACACATTAAGAAAATCACAGTGACACTGTTCATGAGCACAGGTCTTAAAATGGCTATGTTGAAAATTTGGTGAAAAAATTTCTAAAAATGACTGTTTTACGAGCGTGCGTTGCACAGTTCCTACGCAAGCTCGTACGTTTGCAAATTTTCAATATTTGCACTCCAGATTTTCAACATTGCCATTTTACCACACCTCCTCATGAGCAGTACAGCTGTCATTTTTCACATCCTGCCCAAAATGTGTTTCTGCCCATGTAGCGCACAATGGCGCAGTCGGTGTCCGAACTCAATGTATGGGACACATTAAGAAAATCACAGTGACACTGATCATGAGCAGAGGTCTTAAAATGGCTGTGCTGAAAATTTGGTGAAAAAATTCCTAAAAATGACTGTTTTATGAGTCTGCATTGTGCAGTTCCTACGCACGCTCGTAAGTTTGCGAATTTCCAATATTTTCACTCCAGATTTTCAACATTGCCATTTTACCACACCTCCTTATGAGCACTGCAGCTGTCATTTTTCACATCTTGCCCAAAATGTGTTTCCGCCCATGTAGTGCACAATGGCACAGTCGGTGTGCGAACTCAGTGTATGGGACACATTAAGAAAATCACAGTGTCATTGTTCATGAGCAGAGATCTTAAAATGGCTATGCTGAAAATTTGGCAAAAATTCCTACAAATAACTGTTTTGACAGTCGCAAGCTGTGTAGTTCCTACGCACCGTAGTAAGCTTCAAGTAATTTCCAATATTTGCACTCCAGATTTTCAACATTGCCATTTTACCACACTCCTTATGAGCAGTACAGCTGTAATTTTTTCACATCCTGCCCAAAATGTCTTCCCCATGTAGTGCACAATGGCGCAGTCGGTGCGAAATCAATGTTTGGGACACAGTAAGAAAATCACAGTGACACTGTTCATTAGCAGAGGTTTTAAAATGGCAATGTTGAAAATTTGGTGAAAAAATTCCTAAAAATGAATGTTTTATGAGCGTGCGTTGCACAGTTCCCACGCATGCTCGTAGGTTTGCGAATTTTCAATATTTCCACTCCAGATTTTCAACATTGGCATTTTACCACACTTCCTTATGAGCAGAATAACTGTCATTTTTCACATCCTGCCCAAAACGTGTTTCCGCCTATGTAGCGCACAATGGGGGTAACAAAAAGGTCATGCTGACAATTTATTGTGCAAATACCAACAATCGCACAGGGCATTAGGGTAAAGCACCATGCATGCCAAACACCACTGCAAATACCTGCAAGCGAACGTTCGGCATTGACAAATGCTTGTTGGGAATTTTTTCACCAAATTTTTAACATAGCCAGTTTAACACCTCTGCTCATGAACAGTGTTACTGTGATTTTTAATGTGTCCTGAACATTGATTTAGCACAACGAATGCGCCATTGTGCTCTCTACATGCCGGAAACACATTTTGGGTGAGATGTGAAAAATGACAGCTGTACTACTCATAAGAAAGTGTGGTCAAATGGCAATGTTGAAAATCCGGAGTGAAAATATTGAAAATTCACGAACCTACAGCGTGCGTAGGAACAGCGTAACGCACGCTCGTAAAACAGTCATTTTTAGGACGTTTCCAAATTTTCAACATAGGCTTTTGAGAGCCCACCTTATGAACACTGGCACTGTTATTTTGTTAATCAGTCCCGAGGTGATTTCACGCAGTGACTGCGAAATCACCCCTTCGCCCGATTAACGCCATGACAGTGACAGAATTATGAGGAGGGGTTCCAAAACCCCAATGTTGAAAAATTTGGTGCCAAAATTAAAAATGCCTGAGATAGTGGCAAAGTTGAAAAAACCCTATTCATTACATTATACAACTTATCGCATTTCTCAGTTCGTGGTCGGCTTTGAAGAGTGCAGACGGATTCTGGTCCACTGAGGAGCATCGTGCCGAGCCCGGAGTTAAGTATGGGGGGTGAGGTGTGGGGAGGGACGCGAGTGGGTGGGCGCAGGGGAGAGGGGGTGAGACAGCAGCTAGGAAGGTTTTTCTTTCAGGTTTTTTTATTTGGACTACGAGGACATTTGCCATGTTGGGTGGGCTCAGCGTGGCAGCTGGAAGGCTGTTGGGGGGAGCAGTGGGCCGATGGGGATTGGGCACCCCATCGGCCATAGAACCTGTTGCCACACTGGGGTGAGCTCCAGCGTGGCACCCGATAGTCTGGGGGGAACAGTTGAAGGCCGACGAGTTGGGCTTTTTCGGTGGCCGCCTGGACTGTGGGGGATCAGTAGAGCTGGACGGGATTAGGCACCCCCATCTGCCATACAGTGTGTGCGTGGGGGAGGTAGAAGCGCATGAGCACACAATGTGCGTGCGTGTGTGTGTGTGGGGAGGGGGAGCGCTGCTCACTCAAGCGGTGCTCTCCCTTTCAACTGTGGGGCACTGCATTTTGGATCGTCGCACTATGTTTCTTGCACATGCGTGCAAGCAAACATAAAATTAGCAATGCAGAGATAACTACCAAACAGCTTAATAAAACACAGCAGTGCAGAAATAACTACCAAAGCAACTTAATAAAAAAATAGCCAAAGACATGCAGCAGCTCTTAAGAAGCTAGTACAAATTACAGTGATTAAATTCAGGACAAGTAACAACTCCTAGAGAGCTGGTTCAGATTTTAGGGGCTTAAATTCAGCTGTCCAGGCATGAGTGTCCTTAGTTATTTAATCCAAAAATGCTTCTGAGCCCCCCCGACCACCGATCTGCACCCGGCATCTTGTTTCTATTCCACACATGCGCATTCCGCCGTACTGCTCTGTGATGTCTTGTATGGGGAAGACTCAGTGTGTGGGTATTGCCGCGCTGTATGTGTATGTGTGTGAGTGGGAAGCTTGTTGCAGTTCCATGTTCATGAGCCGTGCCCAGTATTAATGTTTTATTCATGCCGTACTACTGAATTTACCTTTTAAGCAAAATATTTAGACATCCGCGTTCGGTATGGTTTATTGTTGTGTTGTTGAGTGCAATAATGACAGCCACAAGCCCCAGTCAAGATCGCTGTCATGTCACTTGTTCCCTCGCAATGCCACTCTATGTGCCTAGTGGCTTGCTGGCATCAAGAGGCACGATCTTCCAGACACTAGGAGCAGAAACACTGTGATTTGTTCCCTTCATTTCACAGCAGACTGCTGTGAAAGAGATCTTCAGGTATTTTATTTCCTGGGCACCTGTCAAAACTAAATACTGAGTGTTACAGTACAGCTGTATAAGTGAAAACATAATGTGTCCTGTGTTTTATTTATTATAGTTTTGTATGCCTCTGTGTTCTGTGTCATATTTTCCTTATTTCCTGAATACCATAGGTGTTAGGACCACTTTGACCAGTTAAGCTGCATCAAGCAATGATGGTACAATACTACATGTAATTGTGTTGCTCTCATGATATCTGCAACATAAAAACAGATAGTTTTTTTACAAGAGGATTGGTGGTGTCACCTTATCTGTCCGTAACCCTACGTAGTAGTTCATGCATCCAGAAACCTGTACCTGTAAAAGTTCTTCCCATGATGGCCTCTACCCCCAAAGCCTCATAATGTGATTAGTACTTTACTGCACATTTTCGTCTTGTAAATGTCCTTTTATTTATTCAACATATCACCCCCTACACGCTTATCCGTCTCCACTACATCACATTGTAATGACTTCTTCCGGACATGTTTGTAAAGCTGATGCCCTTTCTTTGTTCCCCTCAGGTGACACAAGGTCTTGATGATGTCCACCTTATGCATCTGTGCAATCCTCCCCCTCTATCCTCATATTAGGTCCTCTTCATATAGCACATTTACATGACGAGAAACCATGCATGATATCCCCTCCCACTCATTCCATCCATTGCATACATACATATTGTTTTTAATTGTTTAATCGTATTTGTGCTCTGTACTTTTGTGTACAATTTATTTGACCGCTGTCTGTTCCTTATCCAGTCTGTTATTTATTACTTTTTAATCATAGTAAAGGTAAACGAATGAAACCAATGTGTGTCATGTGTGTTATTTATTGTTCACTGTTCTGTGCTTTTCAAACTATATCCTGTTTCATGCTTTCCTTATTGCCTGTTGTATCCAGGACCCTTGACAGGAATTCTGGGACCTGGGGAAAGTTCAGACTCTGGGGCCATTACCAGTTGGCAGCCCCTTCCCTGCATACAGTACACTGGGAGTCCTTGGCTCCTCTTGGCACTGTGCCAATGTAATTATCCCCTGGTCCCCCACCCTGTCAAGGTCCATGGTTGTATCCATCCTCATTCTGTTGTACTGATGTTTGGTGTCTAAAGTACTTTATGTAGCCTACATGTTGGTGTGCCTGATGTAGTCTGTGGAAAACTTTTTCCAGTGCACATGTAAGCACTGATGTCGAGTTATGGGTGAAAGTATGCTGCTCCATGGAGTCTTAGAAACAGAAATCCACTGCACAGAGCTTCACGCTGACACAATGCATCGTATGTACTACTGCTTAGTTGACACCTCAGTACTGAGGCAAAACTGAGACATACCCAGTTCAACATGTGTTACACATCACCATTCACAGTGCAGCACATCCTGTAACAGAACATGTTACAGGATGTACTGCACTGTGAACAGAAGCTGGAGGCACAATGCATGAATAACATGTTGAATGCCTTGTTTTCCAAATTCTCCTCAGGAACTATGGTTCAAGCTGTAGACATTGGGCCGGATATTCAGACTGCGCCGGGCAGGGCGCAAGCCTGGGCGCAGCGCAACTGGGCTGCACCAGGGCATGGACCAGGTGATATTCAATGGTGCTGCGCCATGGCTCAGTACTGTTGAATATGGCACAGAGTACGCACACACTACGCATGGCACAGTGGCACTGCACCAGGCAGCGCAAGACAGGGAACAGGAGCAGGGGGATGCTCCAGTGCAAGTGCAGTTGCACAAGGCACATCACCCACAATATTCAGCATGGGGCATGCACATTTTATTTATTTGAGAGAAATCAGAATTACAATCCTTTGAGTCATAGACTCCTTTGCAAAGGCTCCACGTCAGTACAGGATATACAAGCGCTACATGTAGTTACAGTTATACATTGTTCACAAGGCACAGAGTTTTGACAATACAAAGTAGCTACCACCTTAGGGCCTAAGTAGACCCTGTGTCATAGTTGCTAGACAAGTCTGGATACAGAGTTGAAGGGTCCTTAACAGGGCCCTGAGTCAAATGAGGCCATTATGCATGAAAGGTGCAAATGGGGCCATTTGCATGTCATTATGGCCCCATTTGCATGTGATGCACCGATCCTCGGCGACTTGTGCCTGGCGCCCTGTGGGCACAATAAAACAACCTATTCCTGGTGGTCCAGAGTGCCCCCTCCCCACCCACCCACAGAGGTCCCCACCACCCAGCACCCCTGTCATCAGCTGGCGGTAGCACCCCACCAGCATGCCGCCCAGCTGCCCGCTGAATAACAGCATACAGTACTATCTGTATGCCTATTGATCCACTGCATGGACCAGTGGGCGTGCAGACCACACTGTACTGCACAGGCTCGATATGTGAATGAACGCGTTCATTCACATACCGAGCCCGTAGTATAGTATGGTTCTGCACTACCATTGGTCCACGAGTGGACCAATAGGCATATGGATCATACTGTATGCTGTCATTCGGTGGGTGGCCGGGCAGCATGCGGGTGGGTGCTGCCACTCGCGATGACAGAGGGGTGCTGGTGGCAGGGGACCTCTGTGGGTGGGTGGGTGGGGAGGAGGCACCACTGGACCACCAAGAATAGGCCATTTCAATGTGCCTGTGATCGGTGGGAGGGGCGTACCACTGGACCACCAGGGATGTGAGTTTACAACTGCCTGAGATCAGGCAATGGGGAGGATCGCCACTGGACCACCAGGGCTATGACTTTATACCTGCCCACTATCGGGCAATGGGGGGTTCACCACTGGACCACCAGGGTTATGTTTTACGAATGCCCACGATCAGGTGGTAGGTGCTTCCCACTAGACCACCAGGGATCATATCTGTACATATGCCCACGATCAGGTGATGGGGCGGGGGTGCACAATACTCCCAGGGCAGGGTGCTTGTGGACGGTGTTCCTGCTGGCCGGGTGGCCAACCACGGCCGGCTGCTGTTGTGTTGTGCCATGCACTACAGCCGCCCACCTGTGGGTGGCCGGGATTTGAGCCGTTTTTTTTCTGCTCAACTTTGTGCACCAGTGTGCAGCGCATGTAAGGGTTGCGCCAGCATATGCGCCGCACATCCTGGGCTAAATATCGAGATGTGCCGCATATGCATGGGCACGCCCCCTGCATCTGCACTGCATACATTACCAATGTACCCCGGCACATCGGGGGTTGCGCTGCACAGCCTGCCCCTTTGAATATCATGCCGGGGTGCACTGGGGTCCTTTGAATATCCAGGCCATTATGTTTGTTGTTTCCATGTGCATTTTTTACAAGCAGTGTAGTATGTTTTCTACATAAACATCTAAACATAGCATCATGGATCAAGACCAATATCAGTGTCTTCACAGATGCAAGACACAAACTTGGCTTGTCATTGTGCTTCTCTCTCTGTAGACATGCAACATATAAACAAAGATTGTGACACAAGTACTACTGTTGTCTGCTTGTCTGTCCATTTCATCCCTAGGTCATGCATCCAGCAGTCATTTCATGCATTGTATCTAAAGAGTAATGGATAGGAAACTGTATTATTATAGTGGTTAGCCAATAACTACGGCTAGGAAGGGTGGAAAAGTTGGTGGATGGGGGTATATAGTCAGAAAGCAGGTGGGTGGAAAGGGGGGGGATTTGGAGGAGGGGAAGGCAAGGGGTGGAGGAGAAGGGTCTGTCAGGGCCTGACCCCTCCAGAATGCTGGTGACCCTGCCTGCACCAGGCGAAGGTCAAGTATGAACAGGAGGGAAGCAGGTTGTAGGCAGTGGTACTTAGAGCACATGAGGAAGGGAGAGGGGGGTAAGAGAAGGGTCTACCAGTGCATGGTACCTCCAGTATGCTGTGGACCCTGCCTGCACAAGGCAGAGGTAGAGCATGACAGGAGGCAAGCAGGCTGTAGGCAGCAGAGGTAGAGCACGACAGGAGGGAAGTATGCAGTGATAGGGGGTAGGCTTCAGAAGGACCAAGAGAGAGGGAGGTTGGAGAGAAGAGGGGCCAAGACCCAGCCCTTTCAGGAAACAATGGAGTTGGGAGTAGGATGCGAGGAAGGTGTTTTCCTAGGTTCTGGACCACTCCAGGATGCTGAGAACCCTACCAGGGGCCTAGGCCAAGCAACAGCGAGTGGATAGTGAGGGTAAGCTGGTGTACAGAGGAGGGAACAGGGGGCGGGAGTAAGGTGGAAAGGAAGGGGTGCTGGGGGGAGGATGTAGAGGGAGGGTTTTGCAGGAAAGAGGTGGGTGTGAAGCTGAAGCAGGCTTATAGGGGAATAAGTTAAGGAGGATTGTAGCAGGAGCAGGTAGCAGAGAAAAAGTTATGTAAGGCAGAGGTAAGGGAGTGTGAGGAGGAGTGTTGTATTTGAGGTGGGAGGGAGTTCCAGATTTTGGTGAAGTGATGTGAGAAGCCTGACTGACTGATGATGGTGGTACGAGGGTAGACTAGCAGGGTACACGTGTCAGAGGATCTGAGGGAGTGGGAGGGAGCATTAGAGTTTGGAAGTAAGTACACCAAGCCAAAGTTTTGAAATTAGCTTAGCTCAGTGAGTCAGGCATCTGTTACCAAGCGGAGGGAAGGACAGGGCACAGTAAAGGTCACAATGATGGGTTCGAGATGGGGTGTCAAGAATGAATCAACAGAAGGAGTTAAAAAGAGAATCCAGTCTGGTAATGGAAGGTATGGGAGCGGCACCATAGACTACATCCCACTACTCAAAAATGGTGAGGATCATCTTCCGGACAAGTACTCACTGTGCCGTAGGAGGGATGCAACTACGGTTCCTGTAAAGTGCTCCAAGCTTGCAGTGCAGTTTTTTCAGAATGGCATCAATGTGGCCAGAGAAGCTGAGGTGCTGATACAGCCAAACCCCAAGGTATGTGAAAGAGGGGGTGTCTTCAAAGACGGTCCCATCAACGGTGTGGAAACAGAGTAAGGGGTGGAGCCTAGAGAGTCTCTGCCTAGTGCCGAAGGTCATGGAGACTGTTGTTTTGCCATTTAGGAATAGTTGATGTGAGGCAAACCAGAGCTGAACCTGGTGGAAGTCATGCTGTAGAGTAGTTGCTACATCAATTGTGGTGCCAGAGGTGAACAAGACGGTGTCATTGCCATACATGTGGATAGAAGAGATGGGGTAGCAGACTGAGTGAAGGTCATTTAGGATGATGGAGAAAAGAATGGTGCCAAGCACAGAGCCCTGTGGGACTTCTGTTGAAATTGGAATGGTGGGAGAGAATGCATTCAGAATCTTGACTGATTTTGTTGTGCCTGTGAGGTAAGCTCTAAACCACATAAGACCAGGAGTAGACAAACCAGCCACTGTAAGTGAGTTGAGAAGAAGGGTATTGGAGACTGTGTCAAACGCCTTTGCAAGGTTGACCAAGATGGCAGAGGTGATGAGGCCATTGTCCATTCCGGCAAGGATGGAGTCAGTGAGCCTAAGGATGGAGGCAGTAGTGGAGTTGTTCTTCTGAAAACAAGATTGGAATGGGGTGAAAAAGGGGGAGTCAGCAAGAAAAGAGGTCAGTTGAGAAAGGAAGAGGTATTTTTGGAGCTTAGCAAGGGTGGGGAGGAGGGAGATTGGGCGATAGTTGGCAGGGGAGGAAAGATCACTACCCTTAGGGAGAGGGAGGACCACCACATGTTTCCAGGGCATAGGAATGGAGGAGTACATAAAGGAGAGATTTATAATTACATTGAGAGGGTAGGCAATAGTTGTTGGTGAGAGGTAGAGAAGTTTAGGGCCAAGGTCATCCGGAGAGGAGCCTTTGGAGGGACTGAGAGAGAGGAGAGCCGTTAGAGTCTCCTCGTGGGAGATAGGACACAGTGAGAAAGGTGGCTGGGTATGTGGGGGGGGGAGTGGTAGGAGAGGGAGAATGAGTGGAGAAGAGGCTTGAAGGGATAGATCTTAGCAGGGCTGATGCACAGAAGGTGTAGTAGGGTTTGAAGTCCTGAGACACTATGCACGGTTCAGACTGTAGAGTGTTGTTTATATTAAGCATGGATGGTGTGGGATGTGTATTATGCATTTGTTTGGCACACCCGAGGTGTGTGATGACTCACAGACCTCAAGTGAAGCTAGAGATAGTACCACTAATGTCAGACTAAGAGATCTGTAGTTTCCAAGCTGTGGGTTTCTCTATCGTAACCTGCGTTTGTTCCTTTGCCATTATCCCACTATACTTCATGAATGCTACTGTTTGCTCACTAACCTGCTCCGCAACTAGCTTTTTCAAGCTGATTGGTAATCATTCATGTGTGTTCACATAACGCAAGACAGTCTGTTGTCTGTCATGTAAGAATGTGTATGTGCAACAGCCATCCATATCAGTTTTGTTCATGTGTGAGGAAGACAATTAAGTGAGGAGAAACAGATGGCCATATATTGATTTGCACATGCATATGGTGTATGTCAGTACATCACACACTTGTGGGAGTGTGCTCCTGTCTCATGTTGTAGAATGTCACTTAAGTGACTGAAGGCAGCACACAGTTCCTTTCAAACACATCCTCATGCATTAAATCATCAGGAAGTCTAAACTGTCAATTATAACGGTGTGAAATAAAGTGTTGCCATTGATCATGTCAACACCTGTTGCTAGTCATTGACTTCAGTATAACAACCATCTGTGTACACAGTCACAAAGAAAATGTATTTATTATAAAAACATCTGAAGTAACCTCATGACACTGACATCTCAAAGTATGTGGCTGCTCAACACATTATATTTTTTTAGAGTACGTAAGTGTATGCGTGACACAGTACTCAGAGCACCTGCTTTACTACACACATCGCAGAGCTGCACTTCATGTTCTGCATTACCCTGCCTTGTAATCAGATGGTCATCAACTTGTTCAGAGTAAACATACTAATAACATGTCTCTAAACATTGACGGAGATTACATTCACAATGTTCTCAGGTACAATAACATATATGATGTCATGTTAACCGTTTTCCATTATTGCACATATCTTATTTTTTTTACATGTACTGTTCTTCTACCCAACAGGGTGAACTGATGAATGCCAAACAGCATCTAAAGCTGAAGCCAGAGGCAGTACCTACTATGTTTCCGCGTAACGAAACCTGGACGAAGAAGCGACATGTGACTAGTGATCGTCGTGCTGAGGTCAGGCAACACAGAGAGGTAAGTGACATCCAAATACTATCCATGGTTGAAAATGTGTTTTCCACTTTACAAAATAACTTTTGTAATAGTGTGATATTTTACATTATTCTTTTTTCTGAACGGTGATTGAGGAGTTGCTGGCATCGCACGTCTCTGAGGAGCCAGCATCTTGTGACACAGTTACAGAACTTGCATATGACTGCATACAGGACATCATAAACGATGTCCCAGTTATAGTGGAGTACCCCATAAGTACTTTCTAACAGTATTTTTCACGGCACAGTTGCAGCACAGTTGTATAAGTCTTTTTACATAGCACCCCGGTCGTTCTTGGTAGTAGTATGTTAAAAGACTACCATTTAATCAGCCGAAATGGAGCCGTACTGATGCAGTGTGTGTGCACTGTATCATTCTATAACTGTCATCTGTATCTTACTCTAAAATGACACTGTTATCACAACTGGTTTGTTACATTACATGACTTTATAAATGCATAACCAGTCTTGACGTTGATCAATGATTGTGGCTGTGTCAGACTCCCTGGCACATCTTCACCCATACATGGTCCACCAGACCATACAGCAAAAAGTTCAGTGCACATATCCCTTGTTTGGGTGTGTACGCACTACTGTTAAGACAAGGCCAAATAAGGCTGTATGTCATGTATACAAATGGTTGCTGTGCTCTGGCTATACTGGCCATTGTAGTGACCTATAGCACTATGGACTTATCCACTATCTTGTTTTACACTCATTCCTGATTCCATACTGTGTAAATACAATTCTATTTGTGTCCCACCATTATAAATACAACTATAAAATGGGTATCAATAATTCATAAATGGTAATGGCACTCAGGGTTACAGCAGCATGACAGTAAGCCCTTTGATGCTGTCACGTACAGCCTTATCACCGTGAGACATCAATTCCTGCCATTAGCATTCAATCCTCTGGCAGTGCAGACCAAATAGAATGATGCATTCTGAATATCAGGCATCATTCTTAAACTGTTGGTGTAAGAACTATTTATTCCATCGCCGGCCAGGTGGTGCAGAGGGTTGAGGTGCTGGACGCCACATCTCATGCAACGCTGGGGACCCAGGTTGGGAATGAGCATGGGTCATCAGAGGTCAGTGGGGAGAAGGGAGAGGATGTGAGAGGCTGCCGGCTGGCAGCCCTCTGCCTCTGGAGGGAGGAACAGGTTTCCTCACAGCTTGGTCGCCCCCTGATGGAGGCTATAGTAGCAGCATCACTATGAGGACTGCCAGCGCTAGGATGAGGTAGGGTTGAAGAAACTGGCACTGGAGCTGTGGTGTGCATGTGGACTTCCACACACATGCATCAGCACTTCCGGGGTCTCGGGGGTAGGACCGACTTGCTGGGATGAAAATGGAGGAAACATTGAGGACCACCAAGGACGGAGGCTCCAGACCAGCTCATAAGATCCTGAAAGTCCCTGAGACCGGTAGGGTTGGCAAGCAATGAGGGTGACCTGTCGAAAGTGGATAAATAGAGCTTGAACCCCCCCCAAAAGAAAGAACTATGTATTCTAATATGTAACTCTCCATGAGGTAAACCAGTATGGTTACATTGAGATACTAACACTTGTTTTTGCAGGATGAACCATGCTGCACCCACTGCACCCACGGAAAAATATACAACAGTGCTGCCACTCAGACTGACATAGATATAGTAAGTTAACCTGTCAGTAGTAATCAGTACACAACCCCAGTTACAAAGGATAAAGGAATTCAATGGCCAGAGTTCAAGTTCAATTATTTTGGATCTGTGGAAAAGGTTGCCAATGACCATACATATTTTTCTAAACTGCGCA